>CM035844.1:318618175-319818175 GCA_020510985.1 Pholidichthys leucotaenia
GATACGTGTCCTGGCCTGGAGAATTTCAGTTTCTTCTGTTTTCCTTTAGACATGATGATTTTGTCTTTTTTCACTCCTCCAAAAATCCGTTAAGTTTGATTTTCAAGGTGTTATCCTGGATTGGGTCTGAGAGCTTCAGTGTTAAGCTGCAGTCGCCATGGCGTCCAGACCGGAAGTCCATCAGGGACTATTTTAAAGCCGCACAAATTAAAACTTTAGCAGAGATATGTAACCCAGTCTACACTGCACAATGGAAGGAGATGGAATGCCAAATAACAAGTGACATCCCCCTACAGGCGATAATAGGGAACAATGCCTTACCTAAACTTTTGAGCAACACTAACCCGTGGATAGAGACCCCGCTAAAAATTTGGTTTAAGATAGTCAGAGAGAATCAAACTAAAGAACCCTATCGATTTCTGCAATGGATTGCCTATGATCAAGACTTTACTCCTAATAAAACAGACACTAGATTTAAAAAGTGGAAAGAGAACGGACTGATAAAATATTACGATTTTTTTAAAGGGCAAATTTTAAGAAGTTTTGAAGATTTGAAAAAACAAGGTCTAATAAATCAAGACCTTTACAGGTTCTTTCAGCTTAGACACCACATAAACAATATACTTAAAAAGGAGGATTTAGAAAGGGCCCAGTCAGGTGTTCTGAAGGTCTTCTTAATGGCATATAAAGGGATCCCAGGGATCAGATACATTTCTAAAATATACCAAGGTCTTCAAGACTTAAAAGGAGACAACACATCATATATAAAAGAGAGATGGGAAAAAGAGGGGAATTTCACTTTACAGCTGGAAATATGGGAAAAGCTAAATAAACAACAATGGAAAAGTACCTCATCCCTGCTGTGGAGAGAATTTGGATGGAAAAATTTGGTAAGATTTTTCAGAACACCTGCACAAAACAAATTTACTCGTAAGGGGTTGAATTGTTGGCGCTTGTGTGGTGAAGAGACTGCAAATCATTTTCATGTGTTTTGGTCATGCCCAGTTATCCACCAATATTGGACCAATGTACAGACAATATTGGGGAAAATATTCAAAATAACAGTCCCCTTTTCTTTTGTAACTTTGTATTTGGGTTTACTACCGGACTCACTGGAAAGATGAGGAGAAAAATACTTATTCACTGTTTTAATATTGGCAAGTAAAAAAGCCCTAACTGACTTCCGGTTATGGCTGCCACGTAGGACGGACGTGTCTCGCTCTGCTCTGCTCCTGGAAAAAAAAAAAATCAGCAAATAACTCTCTCATTTGGGACAGAACGTATCCCAGCATTTGGGCGAGGATATGTCGGCGAAGCCTAAGGCTGGAAAACCAGGAAAAGGAAAAAGCGAGCCGCCGAAACAGTCCAAATTAACGGACTTTCAGGTCTGTGACGCAGTAAACAAAACTCCATATATGGCGGAGGAGGCTGGCAACGCTGCGATATCTGCGGGGAATGGCGCAGATGCGCTGATGGCTGCCATGAGTTCAATGAGAGCGGACTTTTCCTCTAGATTTGATGGGATTATGACAGCGTTGGAAGGAATAAGAAAGGAATTGGGTGACTGTGTAGAACGAACGGCGCAGATGGAGCTCCGTCTCGCTAGTGCTGAAGATGACGTCACCCGTCTTCAATTAAAGGTGCGCACTTTGGAAAAAAAAAATAAATCTCTGGAAGATAATATTTGGATTTGGAATCTCGGTCGAGACAGAATAATTTGAGGCTGGTGGGTCTTCCAGAGGAATCAGAAGGTCGGGACGTATGCTCCTTTCTGGAAAAGTGGATTCCGGAGGTGCTGGGCAGCGAGGAGTTGCAATCAGCAGTGGTTCTGGAAAAAGCACATCGTATTGGCCCACGGAGAGATAAGGGACCGCCGAGGACCTTAATTATGAAGTTTCTTAGCAACAGAGACAGGATGAAGATCTTCAACGCTGCACGAGCTAAAAAAGGAGAGATTAAACACCAGGACCAGCAGGTGCGGTTCTACCCAGATTTGGCCACAGGAATCCAACAATTGAGGAAGCAGTTTGATCCCGTACGTAAGGAGCTGCGCAACCTTGGGATTCGTCATGGTGTAATCTATCCTGCGAGACTGCTGACCACGTATGAGGGCAGAACCCACATCTTCAAGACCCCAGAGGAGGCGCAGGAGTTCATCAAGAAGATCAAAGAAGAAGAAGAGACTGGTGGGAGCTAAGCATGAACAAAATATAAGGTAGAATAATTAAGCATTTGCACAGGCATCTGACTGACTTGAAGTAAATAGTAAGTTTACAAAATATAGATTGTATTATATATTAAAAAAACAAAACAAAAACAAAACAAACAAAAAAAAAAACTATGATGTACAAAGTTGTTAAAAATTTTGGAGTTAAGTTGGAAAACTACAGAGGAGAGTTAATGTTACGTCATTAAAAGCAGTAGAGTTAGGGTGATTGGGAGGATGAAGAAGGAGTGGCTTAGGCTGGTCCCCGTGGGTGTGGAACGGTCGATGGCTATATCGGGAGACAGAATTTTTCTTTTGATTTTGGGGGGTTTGCCACAAGTGTGGGAAGGGGAAATTTGTTTGTGTGTAGTTTGTAGGATGAATGTTCAACCACTCATGTTTTTGCTTCTCTGTATGAGCATGTTTACACTGCAAGGTAATCCCAAACTCTCTATTGATCATAAACCAAAGTGTTAATCTTAATTTAACTTCATGGAATTGCAGAGGTCTACAAAATTTAAAAAAACTTAAACAAGTTATGAATAAAATAAAGGACATGGGTTCAAGAATTGTGTTTTTACAAGAAACTCATCTGATAGAGGAGGATGTTAAAAGAATTAGGAGTAGATGGCAGGGAAGTGTATTCACCTCTTCATTTTCATCCCGAGCCAGGGGAGTTATGACTCTCATACATAAATCAGTTCCTTTTCAAGTGAAAAATGTAATTGGAGACAAATTTGGAAGATATGTAATCATTCAAGGTTCTTTGCTATTAGAAAATATAAATCTTGTGAACTTATATGGTCCCAATATAGATGATCAGAAGTTCTTTGCTAATTTATTTCTCATCTTATCATCACTTACAGGGCAACATATAATAGCAGGGGATTTTAATTGTACATTGAATCCAGGTGTGGATAGATCAACAGGACTGGATTGTACGCACATTGGATGTAGGATGACTATTAATCATTTTATGAAAGAATTGAGATTGTTAGATATATGGAGAGAAATGAAACCACAAGTTAAAGCCTATTCTTGTTATTCCAGTACTAACTAACTAACTAACTAACCTGCACTTATATAGCGCTTTTCTAGTCACAAAGACCACTCAAAGCGCTTTCATTAATACTAACCCTCTATTCTAAGGGCCTAAAGGAAACAGATATCTAGGGACAATTTAGAACAGCCAATTAACCTAACATGCATGTCTTTGGCATGTGGGAGGAAACCGGAGAAATCCCGGAGTAAACCCACGCAACACGGGGAGAACATGCAAACTCCACACAGATCACTGTTGGTCGGGGGCTGGAATCGAACCCACGATCCCATGATACCCACAATCCTCCGGCCAAGGGTAAACTGTGCTGCCGCAGTGCTAACCACTGCGCCACCGTGCAGCCCAGTACCTACAAGACATTCTCACGTATTGATTATTTTTTGATTTCCACAGAATTAAGGTCCAAGATTCAAAACTGCTTTTATGATAACATCGTGATCTCTGATCATGCACCCTGTTGTCTAATATATGTAGATAAAAAATTGACAAAGGAATCAGGTAGATGGCAATTTCAGCATAAATGGCTTCAGGATGAGGAATTTGTCAAGTATATAGAAAAACAGATAGACGAGTTCTTTGACATCAATACTACACAAACATCAGCATGTGTAAAGTGGGAGGCTTTCAAAGCTTTTATTAGGGGACATATTATTAGTTATACAGGATCAAAATCTAAGAAGACTCGAGAGGAGAGAGCTAAATTGGAACATAAAATAAAAAGTCTTCAGGAAAAAGTGTATGCAGGAAGTGACCCAAGGTTGGAGAATGAATTACTGATTTTGAGAGCTGAATACGACAAAAAATCAGCGAATAGAGCTGCCTCGAGTCTTCTAAGATTGAAACAATCTTTTTATGAACAAGGTGAAAAATCAGGAAAATTATTAGCATGGCAGATTAAACAATTGGAAATTAAAACACCAATTACCAGTATTATAAGTAATGGACAGGTAGTTATAGATCCTTTAGAAATTAATAGAGCCTTTAGAGATTACTATGAAAAATTATATGATACCAAAAATGAACCTGATTTAACAAAACTAAATGGGTTTTTGAACGAACTATCTGTACCGTGTATACCAAATGAAAACAGGGAGATATTGGAGTCTAAAATTAGTCAAGAAGAAGTTGGGCTAGCCATTGATAATATGAAATCAGGAAAAAGTGCAGGACCAGATGGTCTTCCAGTTGACCTTTATAAAAAATTTAAGAATAAATTAATAAAACCTTTTTTGGAAATGGTTTTAGAAGCATTTCAAAATAATAATTTACCATCATACATAAATAATGCCTTAATTATACTGCTGCCAAAACCAGGTAAGCCCTCTAATAAATGTGAAAATATGAGACCAATAAGCCTATTAAACGCCGACCTTAAGATAATCTGTAAAATTTTAGCAAGACGAATACAAGAAATTTTACCAAATATTATTAATCGAGATCAGAATGGCTTTATAAAGGGTAGACAAGGCTTCCATAATGTAAGAAGACTATTTAATATTATTTATTTTAATAAAGAAGCACCGGATACAGCTCTCCTATCATTGGACGCCGAAAAGGCCTTTGATAGAGTTGAATGGCCCTTTCTTTTTGAAGTCCTACAAAGGTTTGGACTTGGAAATAATTTCATAAAATGGGTTCAAATAATATACAATAATGCTACAGCAGAAATCCTAACAAATAACAATATTTCAAAACCAATAAAAATCAATAGAGGATGTTGACAAGGCTGTCCACTTTCACCTTTACTGTTTACTATGGCAATTGAACCTTTAGCGATAGCGATACGTTTACATTCACAAATATATGGAATTAAAGTTGGACCAACAGAACATAAAATCTCCCTGTACGCCGATAATATAATTTTGTTTATGTCGAATCTAAAAAAATCAATTCCAACCTTGTTGAATTTAATAAAGAATTTTGGGGAAATATCAGGATATAAAATAAATAAAACTAAATCTTCAATATTAATGCTAAATGAGACCCAGAGAAATTACCCAGCCCCTGAGGCAAATCAATTCAATGTTGTAAATCAGTTTAAATATTTAGGAATCCAAATTATGCCTAAGCTAGAATCAGTCGCCAGCGTCAACTATGAAGCCTTAATGTCAGATATCAATGAGTTAACTCAGAGATGGATGTCACTACCAATGTCGATGATCGGGAGAATCAATATACTTAAAAGTAATATTTTACCTAAAATACTTTATTTATTTCAATACATTCCCTTATCACCACCTTTAGATCTATTCTCAAGAATAAAAAAAAAGTTAGTGGAATTTATATGGAACAACAGGAGGGCTAGATTACGTCTGTCTTTATTATATTTACCATTTGATCGTGGAGGTCTGAAATGTCCAAATTTTATGTTGTATTATTGGTCGGCACAACTGAGGTCTATGACATATTATTTTTCATCAAATGATCTCCCTCACTGGACTGAAATGGAATCATACAATTTACCTTTACCTCTTCCCATATTCATATACTCAGATTCGGCAAAAAAATTACAAAAACAAGTTAAAAATCCATTTGTAAAGCATATGATCAAAATATGGTGTGAAGCTAAAAACTATTTAAAAGAACCACAGTTATTGTCACAATTTAGTCCAATATGGGGTAATCAATATTTTAAACCAGGGAGAGCGGACGCTGTATTTAAAGTATGGAATTTAAAAGGGATACAAAAGATTCAGGATTTATATTTGCCATGTGCAGACAACATAATGTCTTTTGAAGAGCTGAGGATCAAATTTAATCTCAATAGAACACATTTTTTTAAATATCTTCAACTTAGAAACTTTATTCGATCAAATCAAAATAAAGCTCTCACTCGACCTATTTATTCATCCTTGGAAAAAATGATGATGAAAGATAGTAAAAGAAAGGGTATTATTTCAGAGTTTTATAACTCATTGACACTATCTTCAAGTGAAAATTCACTGAAAAGATTAAGCTACTGGAAAGAAGATCTGCAAATTGAAATTTCAGAGGAACAATGGGAATTGGCTTGTACAGAAGCTCAAACCAAATCAATAAATGCACGCCTTAAATTGATACATTTCAAATGGTTAATGCGGATGTATGTTACACCGGAGGAGTTAAATAGATATAACAAAAATATACCAGATACATGCACAAAATGCATGGAAAGTAAAGGAACCCTATTTCATTGTTTATGGGAATGTAGATTAATAAGAATGTTTTGGGAAGAGGTGAGGGTAACAATTGAAAAAATAATCTCAAAACAAATCATACTGAATCCTAAACTGTTTTTGTTGGGTCTGTACCCAGAAAAGCATAATTTTAATAAAAGTGAAAGAACATTCATAGACCTCAGTTTGCTTAATGCCAAAAAATGTATTGCACTATTATGGAAAAAGACTCATAGACCAGATGTGACTCAGTGGTTAAGACAGATGTTAACAAACCTTCCATTAGAAAGAATAACATATATACTGAAATCAAAGGAAATTGTGTTTGAGAATATATGGAGACCTTTTATTGATTATGTAAAAAATTTAAACATAACTCTTGAAGAAGAAGGTGAATGATGTGTGTGGACCTTGTAAATTCCAAACTGGTGAACATAATATGTATACTTATGTATTGGATTGTCTAGACTAAACAGAGGAGCATTGTTGAAGACTTGATTTTGTTGGTGGTTGTTGGTGTTTTTAGTGCATTTTTTTTTTTTTTGTAGTACTTTAGCGTTAGTGTTTGATTGTTTGTATCATGTTTGTTAAAAAAAAAAAAAGGTTCAATAAAGATATTGTGGAAAAAAAAAAAAAAGCCCTAACTAAAAAATGGATGTTGAAGGACTGTCCTACACCTGAAGATTGGATTAACGTGATCCAAGACATTTACTCGATGGAAAAGTTGACATTCGCACTGAGACAGGACATGGATGGGTTCTTGAACTTTTGGCAACCCTGGATCGCATATGTGTCTTCCATTAGATCTAATCTTTGACAAATACCATTTCAATAATGGCACCTCTCTTTGTTCCAATGCTACTCAGATGCTCTTTTATTTTTATTTATTTATTTTTATTTTATTTTTTTTGTTTGTTTTTTGCTCTTTTGTTTTTTTTCTTTTTTTTCTTTTTTCGTTCTTTCTTTTTCTCTTTTTCTTTCATGTAAAAAAAGAGGGTGTTGTAATAATTATTCTTCCAATGTTGTCAAAAAAAAAAAAAGGGAACATGTGATGAAAATGCAAACAAAGCAATGCTGTAATGACGTGTATACCCTTTACAAAAACTTAAATTAAAAAAAAACAAACTTGAATAATGACTTCAGTCTTGAAGGTTTGAGGCTTTTCTATAAAATTTGTGACGGTTTTCTTATAGTTTTCTACTTTTCTGTGTAAATTTATCTAAATTTGAAACAGTTTTCCTCAAATTTGTAATTTTCTCTTGTAAAATTATGACTTGTACATTTGAGACTTTATTATAAATTTGTGGATTATTTTATGGCTAATTTTTTGTCTTTTTTTTAAAGTAAAATAACTTTTTTAAAATAAATTTGAAACAGATCATGATAAAATTTTGGCTTTTTTTCCTTATACAGTGGGGCAAAAAAGTATTTAGTCAGCCACCAATTGTGCAGGTTCTCCCACTTCAAAGATGAGAGAGGTCTCCAATTTTCATCATAGGTATACCTCAACTATGAGAGACAAAATGAGGGAAAAAAAATCCAGAAAATCACATTGAAGGATTTTTAATGAATTAATTGGTAAATTCCTTGATAAAATAAGTATTTGGTCACGTACAAACAAGCAAGATTTCTGGCTCTCACAGACCTGTAACTTCTTCTTTTAGAGGCTCCTCTGTCCTCCACTCGTTACCTGTATTAATGGCACCTGTTTGAACTCATTATCAGTATAAAAGACACCTGTCCACAACCTCAAACAGTCGGACTCCAAACTCCACTATGGCCAAGACCAAAGAGCTGTCAAAGGACACCAGAAACAAAATTGTAGACCTGCACCAGGCTGGGAAGACTGAATCTGCAATAGGTAAGCAGCTTGGTGTGAAGGAATCAACTGTGGGAGCAATTATTAGAAAATGGAAGACATACAAGACCACTGATAATCTCCCTCGATCTGGGGCTCCACGCAAGATCTCACCCCGTGAGGTCAAAATGATCACGAGAACGGTGAGCAAAAATCCCAGAACCACATGGGGGGACCTAGTGAATGACCTGCAGAGAGCTGGGACCAAAGTAACAAAGGCTACATCAATAACACACTACGCCGCCAGGGACTCAAATCCTGCAGTGCCAGACGTGTCCCCCTGCTTAAGCCAGTACACGTCCAGGCCCGTCTGAAGTTTGCTAGAGAGCATTTGGATGATCCAGAAGAGGATTGGGAGAATGTCATATGGTCAGATGAAACCAAAATAGAACTTTTTGGTAAAAACTCAACTTGTCGTGTTTGGAGGAGAAAGAACACCATACCTACTGTGAAGCATGGGGGTGAAAACATCATACTTTGGGGCTGTTTTTCTGAAAGGGACCAGGACGACTGATCCGTGTAAAGGAAAGAATGAATGGGGCCATGTATCATGAGATTTTGAGTGAAAACCTCCTTCCATCAGCAAGGGCATTGAAGATGAAACGTGGCTGGGTCTTTCAGCATGACAATGATCCCAAACACACTGCCTGGGCGACGAAGGAGTGGCTTCGTAAGAAGCATTTCAAGGTCCTGGAGTGGCCTAGACACTCTCCAGATCTCAACCCCATAGAAAATCTTTGGAGGGAGTTGAAAGTCCGTGTTGCCCAGCAACAGCCCCCAAACATCACTGCTCTAGAGGAGATCTGCATGGAGGAATGGGCCAAAATACCAGCAACAGTGCGTGAAAACCTTGTGAAAACTTACAGAAAACGTTTGACCTCTGTCATTGCCAGCGAAGGGTATATAACAAAGTATTGAGATGAACTTTTGTTATTGACCAAATACTTATTTTACCGAGGAATTTACCAATTAATTCATTAAAAAATCCTTCAATGTGATTTTCTAGATTTTTTTTTTTTCTCATTTTGTCTCTCATAGTTGAGGCATACCTATGATGAAAATTGGAGACCTCGCTCATCTTTTAAGTGGGAGAACTTGCACAATTGGTGGCTGACTAAATACTTTTTTCCCCCACTGTACAATTTACACTTTTGACCATAAATTTGCAGAGCCAGAACAGAACAATAATTTAACTCTGATTTCAAAGAAATAAAATGTTTAATTAAATAAATTAACTAAAATGACCAAAGATGCAGTTATTTCTGTTGTAATGTTTCTATATTTTTACAGGCTTTTTTGAATTCTCCTCACCAACCGGACAGCAGGGAAAAACCTCCCTTACTTAGAAATCCAAATGTTGGCAGGTTTAGTTTGTCTGAAGGCTGCTGACAGATTAAAGTCACTGACTTTGTGAATTCCAGTCATTTAACTTGCCAGGTATATAATAATGAACATAAACTAGTTAACCTGTTGAACTCTGGTCAATTTCCCTAAAAACTCCTAAAAATAACATACCCAAAGTAAATCAAAAGCTGTTCTTCAACCTTTTGCAGCATCTTCATGGGGTTGGTCTCATTTAAAAGAAAACACTTTGAATTTTTTGGCAAAACAGTCATAATCTCTCTAAGTGCTCCCGCCCCTGAGTAACAGTCATCTAAATATACTGAATTTGAAGAAAATAAAGTTTGCCTGGGTGTTTTTTTTTTAGATACAAATGCTTGTAAATAACACACAGCTGTCAGATACTGGCTGGAAAATGCAACAGAAATGCAGAACCAAGTGTTATCAAGCTGAGATCAAAATTTTGTAACAATACCACAAAAAATGAATATATTACACAGCTTTTTCCTCAGGTTGTTCCCAGGCGTTTTTGAACTGTGCCAAATGGCGCAGTTTGGAAAAACGTCTATAACTTTTGAATGCTTCAACATAGAAGCTTCATCTTGGGCTCTAATGAAAGGTGACACTCAGTGCTGTGTGTGTGTGTGTGTGGGGGGGTTGTTTGTACATTTATAAATGAATGAATGAACAACCAAGCCCCCCACACGCAAAGAAACCTGCCACGTAAAAAATGTGTGGCCTTTTTTTACAAGAAAACATAACCTACAGTGCGATAAAAATTATACTAAAATATCTGCAATGTAGAGGATAACACCCCCCCCCCCCCCTACAGAGGAGCTCGGCACACAAAAAAACTTGTGGCCATGATGGACCGTCGTTTTTATTACTATTTTCATTGATAAAGAATAATTTAGCTTATAACACTTACCTGTCCACAACAGCAGTGTCATTGGCGAACATCTGTTCTTCATTGTAAGACGAACATGAAGCTGGTCCGGTTGTTACGGACTCGTGGTTCTGGTCACCCGACCCGGTCAAACCATCTCTGCTTCCATGATTGCGGTTTTTGCGAACCATTTTTCAAAACAAATAAGAACAGTAGTAATAAAAAAAAAAAAGACTGGCTAATGGCTGAGAGTGGCTAACTCTACCGTTACACACAGGTCTCAATGTGTGTCACCCAGCGGCTTAGGCAAAAAAGATTTTACGCACAGGGACGCACGCGTTTCAATCGTCGAACTTCTCTGCTTCAGTTGGCTCGTTGTATTCGCGGTCGTTGGTAGGCAGGTCCTTCTTGCTAGGTTTTCAGTCATTGGTTCTTCAAGGTTTCAGAAACCCAATTCAAGGCTCTTATTAGTCGAATGAGAGGTCAATCAAATCTAAACCAAGCAAACACTCCTTTGGCTTTCTGTTCGCGGCTGTGTCTGTACTGGAAGAACGGAAATGCAGCCTTTTTTTTTTTTTCCAGTGCGCACTGAGACGCACTATGACACAGAGACGTGACCGCCCGCGGAATCCCGGAGTTCAACAGGTTAATATTGTAGTGGTTGGTGAAGTAAATCCTCAGCGATTCAGTGACCCTCGCCTCTCCCTCAGTTAACCTACATATGAAGCCTAACGACACCTGTTAGCTAAATGACTAATTATTGTTCTCGTTACCAGCGGGTTAAAACCACGATAAATGTGTCTCCTGCTTACATACCAATTCTGCTTTTTTTTCCCCTTGTTAAAGTACTTAAATAAGCTTGTGCTTTGCTCCGGTGCGGAATCAGGTTTGCCTCACGGACGGCGACGCTAGCTAGGTCTGCCTGCCGAATGGAACGGTCACGCAGGCGGTGTGCTGCAGAACTCCGATGCGCAGATGACTGTCACGTGTGTTGTTCGGGTGCGAGCTTGTGGAGTGTCATTCCTTCCTTTATTTCCTAGCGTGGCGGCTCAGGTCTTTGGCGTAGAAATGTTACCAGCGGAAACCCTGAGGTAAATATCACATCCAAAATCTTAATACTGACAAGTCAGCGGCTTAAAATGTCCTCTGTTACTTTGTCTCCAAACCACCCAACCTGAGCTGTCCCTCAGATATACTCATTTCTATTCCTGTACCTCCTAGTCACTCCCAATGAGAGTCTTAGCATCTCCAACTCCTCCACCACCTGTCTTGTAGTCAGCACCACCGTCTCCAAACCTATACATCATCGCAGGTCTCACTACTGTCTCGTAAATCCTCCCTTTCACTCTAGCTGCTATCCTTCTGTCACAGATCTCACCCTGACACTCGTTTCCACCCACTCCACCCTCTCTTCTTTACCTCTCTTGTGCATTTTCCATTGCTTTGGGTGGTTGACCCCAGGTATTTAAACTAATCTACTTTCTCTACCTCTGCTTGCTTCGACTGACTTTCATTTCTCTTCTCTCTAGTGCTGTAGTAATTAAACTCAGAGGTATTTTGACCAACGCACGTCACAGATATTTCATTTAGACGCGTGGAAACTCTGTTAGCATGTGGAGAAAGAGCTGTAAATGTCTCCTTTCAGGAAAAAGACGACACAGTGCTTCTTTTATTTACTTTTCTTGTTTACGTGGGAGACACAAACGGCCAATAAGTGGAGAGGATGTTCTTTCATGGTTTTAAATGATGCATTTTGGTACATTTGGGGTTTTGTGCTGTTTGCAAAGAAACGCTACAAGTTTGCTAACTCCTCAGGTGATTCCGAACAAATGGAGGCGGAGGAAGAAGGTCAGAGCAGCTGAGGAAAGACAGTCCAGTCTGCTGACCTTTATGGACATTCAGCGTGCCTCTGAATACCTCCATCCTCCTCCTCCTCCTCCTCCTCCACTAACAGGACTCTCGTTGTTCCTGGTTCAGGTCAGACTCCACCTGAGCTCACTCGGTCTTTGTGTCCTGTCTCCTGTTCCTGTAACTGGAGAACCCTCGGAGCCGTCACAAAGACGACCTGTTTCAGTCCACCTACACACACTCAGAGTGTATTGAAAAGGGTCTGGAATTTTTTTTTTTTTTTTTTTTTTTTTTTTTGTAAATGCCACATTCTTGTTAAGACTCTGTGGATTAAAGTGAGTCTTTGTTGGACTGGGATCAGCATGGAGTAGATTTATATCTGATGTGCGTCGCAGTGAGTCCAACATTACACGCAACATCTAGTTTGAGTCATGTTGCTGCTTTAGAAATTCCCCAGAGGAAATGGAGTCTTACATTAAAGACATAAAGAAATCTTTGCCTTTTTTTAAAATTTGTTTCTTCTTTAAAGACAGATTTGCTCATTTTAACTCATAAATTTTTTTTCAAGTTTTTAATTTACAAATATGTTTTTACCCATCTCTCTCATTAATCTGTGATGCAATTGCTCTTATATTTTGATCTGGATATTCATTATTTACACTGGTATTCAATTTTCAGTTTTGATACTTGAATATTCACTTTTTCACCAAAGTGCTGAATTTTAATTTTAAAAAACCCTCAAAAGTGTCCTCCAAATTTAGGAGAAAAAATTCTGAAATTTACAAGAAAAAACAGCAACTTGCTAAGTCAGAAAATTCACCAAAAAAATCATAATTTACATTAATAAATTTGCAAATATTTAAGAAAAAATATTCAGATTTGTATGATTTTTTTTTAAATTGGAGAAAAACTAAATTGTAAATTTAAGTGGAAAAGTGTTGAAATTGTTAGAAAAAATGCATATCTATATGAAGCGTAAAGTTGCAAAAAATCTCAAATTCACAAGAAAAGCTGCAGATTTCAGAAGAAGCTGCAGACTTACACAGAAAAAAAAATCAAGTGTAGAAGAAAAAAGATCAAATTTCCCTGGCAAAAAACCCCTCAAGTTTTATGACAAATAAGTAACCTGTAAATTCAACAGAAAAACTTAAAATTATAAGGAAAAATGTGTGTTTATAAGGGTTAAATTTGCAAGATTTTTTTTAATTCACAAGAAATGCTATAAAGGAAGGAGGGAAATGCAAAAAAAAAAAAAAGCTGCAGATGAGTGAGAAAATTTTGTGAATTTGTGAGAAAAGTCATACATATCTGAAAAACATTTTTATTGCAGTTTAATAAAATAATCGGATGTTCACTCTGGATCACTTCTGAATATTTAGAGCACCAAAACGAGGATTTGGAACATCCCCCAAAATATAGATGTACAGTTAGGCCCAGAAATATTTGGACAGTGACACAATCTTCATGATTTGGGCTCTGCATGCCACCACATTGGATTTGAAATGAAACAACTACAACGGAATTGAAGTGCAGACTTTAAGGTTTAATTCAAGGGGTTGAACAAAAATATATGATTAAACATGTAGGAATTGTAGCTATTTTTATACAAACGCTCCTCATTTCAGGGGCTCAAAAGTAATTGGACAAATAAACATAACCCTAAGTAAAATGTTACTTTTCAATATTTTGTTGAGAATTCTTTGCAGGCAATGACTGCCTGAAGTCTGGAACCCATGGACATCACCAAACGCTGGGTTTCCTCCTTTGTGATGCTTTGCCAGGCCTTTACTGCAGCTGACTTCAGTAGCTGTCTTCAGTTGTTGCTTGTTTGTGGGTCTTTCTGCCTTAACTTTTGTCTTGAGCAAGTGAAATGCATGCTCAATTGGGTTGAGATCTGATGACTGACTCGGCCATTGCAGAATATTCCACTTCGTTGCTTTAAAAAACTCCTGGGTTGCTTTTGCAGTATGTTTTGGATCATTGGTGAAGCACCGGCCAATCAACTTTGCTGCATTTGGCTGAATCTGAGCAGAAAGTATATCCCTATACACTTCAGAATTCATCTGGCTGCTTCTGTCTTTTGTCACATCATCAATAAACACAAGTGACCCAGTGCCATTGGACGCCATGCATGCCCACGCCATCACACTGCCTCCACCATGTTTTACAGAAGATGTAGTGCTTTGGATCATGAGCTGTTCCAATTCTTCTCCAAAATTTCTTCTTCCCATCATTCTGGTACAGGTTGATCTTAGTCTCATCTGTCCAAAGAATGCTGTTCCAGCACTGGGCTGGCTTCTTCAGGTGTTTTTTGGCAGTCAATTCTGGCCTTTCTATTTTTGAGGCTGATTCATGGTTTGCTCCTTGTGGTGAATCCTTTGTATTTACTCTCATGAAGTCTTCACTTTATGGTAGACTTAGATACTGATACACCTACTTCCTGGAGAGTGTTCTTCACTTGAGTGAATGTTGTGAAGGGGTTGCTCTTCACCATGAAATTTCCATCAAATTTCCAATTGTCCCAATAAACATTTGGTTTCTTAGAAGTTAGTTTTTTTTTTTCCTGATTTGTTTTTATTATATTTATTTTGTTTTATTTCATTTTATTTGTCTTCATTTATTGGTCAAACTCACAGGGAGCTGCAAGTTCTGGGCCAAAGTGACGTGGGCTTCAGACCCCACTGGCACTGTGTAAGTTTAAGAGCAGCTTGTTGTGCAGTTTTAGGTTCTGACACGCATGGCGTTTGTTCACCTGTTGACATTTAATCCTGTTTCCGCTCTGGTCGGACAGCATGCAGACGCGCGGAGCATTAAAGGAATAAAAGTGAGACCGACTGTAACCTGATGAAAGACTTTCCCTCTGAGTGGACGCTCGTCACACCAAAACAAACCACCTGCGGCCTCCTGTCATCGATTTTCTGTTTCACCTCTGCCGAGGAGGCCATGTCATCAAATAATACAATGACTAATGAATAAATAACTTTGAAACACCAATGCTGAGCTGTTTTCTCCTAAATTTGCACCATTTTAAACTTGCAACTTTTTCTCTCTATTTTGTTACTTTTTTCCATCCTAAATTCCCACAGTTTTTCTTGGAATTTGCAACTTTTTCCTCATAAATTAATGGCCTTTTTCTTGAAACTTTTAAACTTTTTTTGTAATTTGGCAACATTGATATGAATGTTGGTTGTATTTTTATTCTGTGTAATGGTTTATTTTTTGTTCATATAAACAATGACACAAGTCTTTTTTTTTTTTTTTTTTTTTTTAAGGGTTTGAACTCTTCCCCATTACAAAAATCACCCCCCCCCCCAACACAATCTTGCATAGGGCCCCCAAGAATCTACAAACCGACCCTGACAACAATAATACCAATAGTGTATTTACGCTGGAGAAAGATGTTGTAGTTGTTGTCACCCCAACAGCGAAATTAGATACACCCCCCCTCCCCGGTGATGAATCCAGATCAGCTGTCTCTGTGTCTCTAATGAGGATTAGGAATATTGTCTTTAACAGCCTTTTCAGCCTGGTGAAAATTACATCAAAGTCTGTCCAGTAGTTGTGGAATATCCTTACTAACACACTGAGAAGAGCCTTGGCAGAAGTATGCATTCTGGGATCTGGGTTCCTTGTTAGCCCAAGGACCACCTTTGGTGGAAATTTATTCCAAATCTGTCCAGTAGTTTGTGTGCACAAACACAAACAAGGCCCTTAGTGGAGGTATGCGCTCTCAGATCATCACCAAAATCTAATGGGTTCACCCTTAGGCCAAGGGCCACCTTTGTAGGATGTTACTTGGGTTCTAAATATTTTATTGAGTTTTAGACCTTTGAGTTTTTAACCTCTTTGACTAGTTTTTAACTTTTAATATGACTCTTCTGTCTTACCTCTGGTTTTTCTCTCATCTCTTTGTCTTTTTATACCCTGATTGATGGAGCCTTGAGTATTTTTATCATGTTTATAGTCAATTTCATGTGTGCCTGTGTTTGTGTCTATGTTGAATGTAATTTGTGGCTTGTAAATATGGATGTCACCAGACTGCAAAACAAATCTACCTACAGGTACAAATAAAGGAACCTGAACCTGGTGAGAATTTCATCCAAGTCCGTCCAGTAGTTTTTGTGTAATCCTGCTAACAGACAAACACGGATGAGCACATATCCTCCTTGATGGAGGTAACAGCTTTTTTTTTTTTTTTTGTCTTTTCAGGCTGCGACTTCACTGCAAGAGGAACAAACTGGTCAGAGAGCTGGAGGAGATGGTTCGACTGGCCTCGTCTCTGCACACGCAGCTGAAGAGGTTTGTTCGTCTCGTTTCTCTTCATGAAAATCGCTCGACGGGGAACTGCTAGTGACCACAAAGTGTCTTTAAAACCAAAACTTTGGAATCTGAATAATTAAAATCATCTCCTAAATATCCCTCTGTATTGTTTCTTGTGGAAGCCCCCTTCCCCCGTGTGCTCAGGAGGGAATGGCCTGGGGGGGTTATATCCTTATAAACGATTGGCCCACATGGGAGAAGCCTGATGAATGGCTGTATTACGACGACTGGGTCGGTTGATCAGTTATCAGTGATGCAGAACATGTTTATGGGCGTTTCCAAGTTCATTTCCTTTAAACAGTGGCATAAAAACGAACTTTCAGCCTGCGCATGACGCAAAGAGGACAGTCTAATCATTCAGAGGTCTGTTTTGGATAATCCAGTCCAAAGCACTCCTTCCGATCCCTTTAATGGAAAGAGGCACATTATCTAAAGTGAATTGTGATCATGATGGTTTAAGACGGGTTTTGCGCTGACCAAAGCTCATTTGTGTGAGCCAAAATGCACGCAATAGTTATGCTGCTTGGTAATAAGGAAGACATCAATCACAGTTGATGCCCAGTTAGTTATGTTAGAAAGAACTAAACGGTAAATGGTAACTGGCGTTCACTGATATAGCGCTTTTTACTCGTCTCTGGATGACCAAAACGCTTTACAGATCCTGCTAGCCGCCCATTCACACATTCACACACTTATGGCGGCGGAGCTGCCATGCACCGGCGCTGGCCTGACCCACCAGGAGTAACTTGGGGTTCAGTGTCTTGCTCAAGGACACTTCGACATGCAGACTGCAGACAGTGGGAATCGAACCACTGACCTTCTGATCAGTAGTTGGCTACACCACACCTGCGCCACAGCCGCTCCCTATGTGAAGAAAGGGCCGAAAAATCAGCTGAATGGTTTAATGGTTTTTGTAAATAATAATGTAAACCTTGCCTTATTTTTTAGGATGACAATGTAACATTTGTCTGGGGACTGCGGATGAAGATATTTTGGCTAATTCTGGTGCATTTTACAGTAATATGAATTAATGTACAATGTCCCTGTCATATAAACCAGTAAATAAAATAAAATAAATAAATGTAATGTGCACGGATGCAACACCAAGGCATGAATGGGTTTGAAACTTCAGGAAAAGAGGATGGTGCCTCTGCAAACTTTCATTAACGATGGCACGGAAGTCACTCTGTGCCATTGTTTTCTCCTTTACTTTCCTCCATGGAAAGGAGGCGATCTGGCGCAGCTTCCCGTCCGCCGCCGGCTCCCGCCACGAAGCAAGCCCACTGTCAGCGCCTCTGCCCGGAGGCTGACAAGTGGCTTGTCAGTGAGTTTGCTGGGCTGGAAGGGTGCACAGTCAAGGCAGATGTGGACGCATCTCCTGTCTCTGTGGGAAGTTACAGTGAAAAGTAAAATGCTGCACACTCCTTGTTTATTCATTTATTCCCCTAAAAATAAACACATTAATGTCTAATCTACAGACTCCAACAATAAGTCCGCAATTAAAATGAGTGTGTGGATGGAATAAAAAACTGTGTGATCATCACTTACAGTGGTGTGAAAAAGTGTTTGCCCCCTTCCTGATTTCTCTTTTTTTTTATGCTTGTCACACTTTGTTTGATGATCTGAAACATTACATTTAAATATTAGACAAACATAACACAAATAAACACAAAATGCATTTTTTAAATGAAGGTGTTTATTATCAAGGGTAAAAAAAATCCAAACTTACATGGCCCTGTGTGAAAAAGTGATTGCCCCCTCCTGTTAAAACATAAATTAGCTGTGGTTTATCACATCTTTGGAAAGCTGAGTTCAATTTCTCTAGCCACACCCAGGCCTGATTACTGCCACACCTGTTCTCAATCAAGAAATCACTTAAATAGGACCTGCCTGACAAAGTGAAGTAGACCAAAAGATCCTCAAAAGCTAGACATCATGCTGCGATCCAAAGAAATTCAGGAACATATGAGAAACAAAGTAATTGAGATCTATCAGTCTGGAAAAGGTTATAAAGCCATTTCTAAAGCTTTGTGACTCCAGTGAACCACAATGAAAGCCATTATCCTCAAATGGCAAAAACATGGAACATTGGTGAACCTTCCCAGGAGTGGCCGGCCGACCAAAATTACCCTGAGAGCACAGTGACACCTCATCCAAGAAGTGACAAAAGACCCCACAACAACATCCAAAGAACTGCAGGCCTCACTTGCCTCAGTTAAGGTCAGTGTTCATGACTCTCCCATAAGAAAGAGACTGGGCAAAAATGGCCTGCATGGCAGAGTTCCAAGACGAAAAACACTGCTGAGCAAAAAGAACATAAAGGCTCGTCTCAGTTTTACCAGAAAACATCTTGATGATCCCCAAGACTTTTGGGAAAATACTCTGTGGACTGACGAGACAAAAGCTGAACTTTTTGGAAGGTGTGTGTCCCATTACATCCAGCGTAAAAGTAACAGCATTTCAGAAAAGGAACATCATACCAACAGTAAAATATGGTGTTGGTAGTGTGATGGTTTGGGGCTGTTTTGCTACTTCAGGACCTGGAAGACTTGCTGTTGTAAATGGAACCATGAATTCTGCTGTCTACCAAAAAATTCTGAAGGAGAATGTCCGGCCATCTCTTTGTGACCTCAAGCTGAAGTGCACTTGGGTTCTGCAGCAGGACAATGATCCAAAACACGCCAGCAAGTCCACCTCTGAATGGCTTAAGAAAAGCAAAATGAAGACTTTGGAGTGGCCTAGTCAAAGTCCTGACCTGAATCCGATTGAGATGCTGTGGCATGACCTTAAAAAGGTGGTTCATGCTCAAAAACCCTCCAATGTGGCTGAATTACAACAATTCTTCAGTGATGAGTGGGCCAAAATTCTTCCACAGCGTTGTAAAAGACTCATTGTCAGTTATCGCAAACACTTGATTGCAGTTGTTGCTGCTAAGGGTGGCCCAACCAGTTATTAGGTTTAGGGAGCAATCACTTTTTCACATAGGGCCATGTAGGTTTGGAATTTTTTTTTCCCTTAATAATAAACATCTTCATTTAAAAACTGGATTTTGTGTTTACTTGTGTTATCTTTGTCTAATATTTAAATTTGTTTGATGATCTGAAATATTTAACCTGTTGCACTTCGGTGTACCGTGGGCGGGCACATCTCTGCATCCTAGGACACACGAGGGTGTCCGAGTACGCACACTGTGCGTCCTAGGAGGCACTGAAAAAAAACCACCTGCATTTCCGTTCTTCCACTACAGACACAGCCACGAACAGAAAGCCAAAGGAGTGCTTTGATTGGTTTAGATGTGATTGACCTCTCATTCAACTAATAAGAGCCTTGAATTGGGTTTCTGAAACCTTGAAGAACCAATGACTGAAAACCTAGCAAGAAGGACCCGCCTACCAACGGCTGTGAATACAGCCAGCCAATTGAAGCACAGAAGTTCGAAAGCTGTTTTGTGTAAGGCTGGGTGACACACAGGCGTTCGCCAGTCTTTTTTTCTAACTACTGTTTTTATTTGTTTTGAAAAATCGTTCGCCAAAACCGCAATCATGGAAGTGCAAAACTGCAATAATGGAATTATGGTTTGACCGGGTCGCATGACCAGAACCACGAGTCCGTAACAAGCGGACCAGCGTCACGTTCGTCTGACAATGAGGAAGAGAAGTTCGCCAGCTACGCTGCTGTTGTGAACAGGTAAGTGTTATAAGCTAAATTATTCTTTATCCCTGAAAATTGTAATCAAAAATGACTTTTGACCAATCGGTAAATTACAACTGTGCGTCATCGCCACATGACGGACCGCGGCGCACGAACCCGTGCACCGGGCGATGTCCGTCCTCTATAGCGGGGGGGGTGGGGGGTGGGGGGGCGCACACACACACACACACACAGCCCTGAGTGTCACCTTTCATTAGAGCCCAAGATGAAGCTTCTATATTGAATCATTCAAAAGTTACAGACGTTTTTCCAAACTGTGCCACTTGGCACAATTTGGCACAGTTCAAAAACGCCTGGGAACAACCTGAGAACAAAGCTGTGTAAAATATTCATTTTTTGTGGTATTGTTACAAAATTTTGACCTCAGCTGGATAACACTTGGTTCTACATTTCTGTTGCATTTTCCAGCCCGGATCTGAAGCTATGTGTTATTTGCAAGCATTTGTATCCAAAAAAACACCCAGGCGAAATTTATTTTCTTCAAGTTCACTATGTTTAGATGACTGTTGCTCAGTGGCAGGAGCAGTTAGAGAGATTATGACTGTTTCGCCAAAAAATTCAAAGTGTTTTAAATGAGACCAACCCCATGAAGATGCTGCAAAGGGTTGAAGAACAGCTTTTGATTTACTTTGGGCACGTTATTTTTTTGGCGTTTTTAGGGAAATTGACCAGAGTGCAAGGGGTTAAGTGTGACAAACACAAAAAAAATGAGAAATCAGGAAGGGGGCAAACACTTTCTGGACCACTGTAATTAAAGTGACAGACGATTATGTGATGATTGTTACAGCTCTCTATTAAAATAAGATCAGCGCATGCTCCTCATGAGCTCTGGAGTTGCACGATGTCAAAACACGCCACTGAAATATCATTAAACAATGCACTTTTGATGACAGACCTCCTTTTTCCTGATCAAAAGCGGATTCTCATGGAATGCACTATAATAGTAATGCGCATTAGATTGTGCGCCGCCACACCTAATTGAAATGATTCTCCTCCCCCCAGCACAGAGCGGGCGCACTGCACTGTCTGCTGGTAATTTGATGGTGTGACGCAAGGTGTAAAAAACAGACAATGCGCTGACAGAAAGTAACAAAAACACTGACACATGGTGGAAAGTCTGTTTGAAAAGTGTGCGGATGACTGTCAAAATAGGGTCCTTAGACTGACCCACGGGAATATCCTTTGGAGGTAATGGGCCTGGGATATATCTTTAGTGGTGAATGGCCCTGAGAGGAATATCCTTTTGAGGGAATGGCCCGGTGGGGGGGGGGAGTTCAAGGGAAGAGGTGGGTGACTGACACGGGGGGA
The DNA here is from genome assembly GCA_020510985.1 of Pholidichthys leucotaenia. Lineage (NCBI taxonomy): Eukaryota > Metazoa > Chordata > Actinopteri > Cichliformes > Pholidichthyidae > Pholidichthys > Pholidichthys leucotaenia. The sequence goes on from CM035844.1 coordinate 318,639,869, forward strand.
ATGACCCAGGGGGAAAAGCCCACAAACGAATGGCCACAGGGAACACTTATCCATATAAAGGAATGACCAAGGGAGAATATCCTCACGAGGGAATAGCCATGGGAGGAGTATGGTTAGGAGGGAGTGGTCTTAGGGGGGATATCCTTTGGAGGTAATGGCCCGGGGGGTGGGGGGTAATCTTTAGCCATGAATGACCCAGGGAGGAATATCCTTAGGACAATTGTCCAGGGAGGAATATCCTGAGGATAGAATTATCCAGAAGGAATATCCTTAGGACAGAAATGTCCAGGGAGGAATATCCTTTGGATAAAATGGCCCAAGGGGAGGAAGTTCAAGGGGAGCAGGGACTGACACAGGGGGGAATGGCCCAGGGGGGAGAAACTCATAAAGGAATAGCCATGGGGAATACGTATCCATATGTAGGAATGACCAAGGGAGAAAATCCCATAAGGGAATAGCCCTGGGAGGAGTATGCTTGGCAGAGAATGACCTGGGAATTACATCCTTATAAATTAATGTCCCAAAGGGGAAGAAGCCCAGGACCTGATACCGTATCATTGCATCCTAATTGTAAGACCTGTTGATCACTCGTGTCCTCTCTCTTCCCAGCCTTTCGGCGAGCACCCTGTCCTGTTCATCTGGCAGCAGTCGGGGCTCTCTGACATCCAGCCGCGGCTCCCTGGCAACTACCTCCTCGCTCGGCTCCACCTCCTCCCTGAGCTTCACCGACATCTGCCTGGAGCAGCCAGAGTTCACCGACCCTGACTTCCAAAACAAGCTGGACAGCCTCCTGCAGGAGGGCAGCCAGGGAGGTTACCGACCCCCCAGCTCCATCACCACCATCCATGAGCATGAGGTGGCAATGGGCGGCGGAGGACGGGTTGCCAGGAGGCCTGAGGGCAGCACCGCCGAGGTGGGAGGAAACGAGGCAGGCTCCATCGGAGGAGGTGCAGCGGAGCCCTCCAGAATCCAGGCCCTCAGACTGTCAGAAACCCCCCATTCTATGAGCTCACTATCTCCACGCTCGTCCCTGTCGTCACTGTCTCCGCCCTGCTCGCCGCTGGTCACGGACACTAGTTTCCTGTCCGGGGAGACATTCGTTGGCCAGTCTAGCCCTGGCAGGATGGGGCTGGACCTGGAGCTGCACAGCAGGCTGGCAGAGCTGGAGCTGGGTTTGGACTCTGATGAGCAGAGGCACCAGGAGCACGGAGGTCCAGGAGGACTGGAGGAGAAGCAGAACCACCACACGGAGCTGGGGGAGGACGTCAAAGGTAGGAACAAAAATTTTCCGTCAACCTGCTGTGGATCTGATTATTGAGCCTCCATACTTTGACCCCTAGAAGGGCTAGTAAAGATGTGTGATCATCATGTTCTTATATACAGCTGGGAAAATAAGTATTGAATATGTCATCATTTTTCTCATTAAACTTATTTCTGATGGAGCCATTGACCAGAGATTTTCACCAGATATCAATAACAACCCAAGTAATACATACAAAGAAATCAAGGCAACTGTGTTCACAAAACAAGTTTTATTTAATAAAGTGGAATGACACAGGGAATAAGTATTGAACAGATGAAGAAAAAGAGGTGCAAAAAGGAATAGAATGCCAATAAACCAGCTGAAATCCATCAGAATTTAAGAAGCCATCCCATCCCCCATCAGTGCAAATTAATTTCAGCTGGTTAAGTCCTGACTGATAGTCTTTAAGAAGGTCTGTGAATATCCGATTATCACACCACAAAGAACTCATGATGGCGAGAAGCCAAGAGCTCTCTCTAGACCTTCGCATCCTTATTGTTGCAAAACATAATGGTGGCATTCGTTACAGGCGCATTTCTAAACTGCTGAATGTTCCAGTGAGCACTGTTGGAGCCATCATTCGGAAGTGGAAAGAACATCATTTACCATAAACTGGTCACAACCAACAGTTCCTCACAAGATTTCTGACAGAGGAGTCAAAAGAATTATCAGAAGAGTTATCCAAGAGCCAAAGACCACTCATGGAGAGCTCCAGAAAGACCTGGAGTTTGCAGGTACTGCTGTTTCAAAGAAAACAATAAATAATGCACTCAACCGACATGGGCTCTATGTCCTCTCACCTCGCAAGACTCCATTGCTGAAGAAAAATCATGTTGAAGCTCATTTAAAGTTTGCTGCACAACATTTGGGCAAGCCAGTAAAATACTGGGAGAATATAGTTTGGTCAAATAAGACCAAAATTGAACTTTTTGGATGCCACAACACACAGCATGTTTGGAGGAGAAATGGCACTGCATATCAGCCCCAAAACACCATACCAACAGTGAAGTTTGGAGGTGGGAGCATCATGTTGTGGGGGTGTTTTTCAGTACATGGTACAGGCAGACTTCATATAATTGAAGGAAAGATGAATGGACAAATGTGCAGAGACATCGTTGATAAGAACCTGTCGCCATCTGCCAAGATGCTGAAGATGAAACGAGGATGGACATTTCAGCAAGACAATGATCCCAAACACACAGCCAGGGAAACACTCAACTGGCTCCAGAGAAGGAAAATAAAGCTGCTAGAATGGCCCAGTCAGTCACCTGACCTGAATCCAATTAAAAATCTATGGAACAAATCGAAGATCAGAGTTCATAGAAGTCACCCACGGAAACTTCAAGATTTGAAGACAGTTTGTGTGGAAGAATGGGCTAAAATCACTCCTGAGCAATGCCTGTGCCTAGTTTCTTCATACAGGAGGCGTCTGGAAGTTATTACCAACAAAGGCTTTTCTACTAAATATTAAATGAATTTCACCAAGCGCGTTCAATACTTATTCCCTGTGTCATTCCACGTTATTAAGTATAGCTTGTTTTGTGAACACAGTTGCCTTGATTTCTTTGTTTGGATGGATCACTTGGGTTGTTACTGATATCTGGTGAAAATCTCGGGTCAGTGGCTCCATCAGAAATATGTTTAGTGAGAAAAATGTTGTGTTCAATACTTATTTCCCCCGCTATATGTTTGTCTTTGTGTTTCCATGATGGAATTTTGAACTGAAAGGGCTTTAAATTTGTGTCCCTGGGCAACACATTTTACCCACCTTGCCTCCAGTGTCCATGACACTGGGCATGAATGTGTATAAATGTTCGGTAGTGGTCGGAGAGGCTGTTGGCGCAGATTGGCAGCCATGTTTCCGTTAGTCTGCCCCAGGGCAGCTGTGGCTACAGTAGTAGCTTACCACTACCATTGTCTGTGGAGTGAATGAATAATGTATCCATTGTAAAGCGTCTTTGAGTGTCTATGAAAAGCAGTATATAAATCTGATGCATCATTATTATTATTATTATTAAATCAGTGACGCTATGAAAAATTTGGTTGTCATTTCACACACATGTACAATGAAATTAGAAATGCTGCAGTGCACAACTTACTGTTTATAAACGTACCATCTTCTAGAGTTGGGAGACCTGCGCCCCCACCCACGGGCCGCAAGCCCCCACAGGCACCTCCACAGCGCCCCCACCCCCCCAGGGACACCCCCACCCCCCCGTCCAGGGGAACCCACATAGCCGAGAGGCACTACCCCGTCAATCCAGCACCTCCCAACTAACGGACACACCCATTCCCACACCTTCACACCCTCATGCTCCCATACGCACCCACATTCACTCACTCACTCTCGCTCACCCACTCCCCCATACATTAGTTGTATTTAATATAGGGGTGGGTTCAAAAGATCGATCCAATGATTTGAATCGAGCCACGTTTTACTGAGCCAATATTGATCCACAAAATCTGCATCGATCTTTTAATATCATGCTTTTACAGTCCGTGAAACACAAAACACAAGCAGCGAGCTGAAGTCTCACGTGAGGAACAGTCACGCAAGAGTTGGCTGCACGCTCACATTACTTCCGTGTTTACATTGGCAGCCACAGAGTGGACTTGCCAACGTTATTTTATCAACAAAAGTCACGGCTAAAGACAGTGCTCAGTAGTTCCTGAATATCTTCATAAAGCGGGGATAAACTGTGGGCAGCGGAGTGGTTAGCACTGCGGCAGCACAGCAACTCACCCTTGGCCGGGGGATCCTGGGTTCAATCCCAGCCCCCGACCAACAGTGACCTGTGTGGAGTTTGTATGTTCTTCCCGTGTCTACGTGGGTTTACTCCAGGATTTCTCCGGTTTCCTCCTACATGCCAAAAACATGCAAGTTAGGTTAATTGGCATCAAACTGGGGATTCTAAATTGTCCTTAGGTGTGACTGTGAGAGTGAATGGTTGTCTGTCTCTCTGTGTTGGCCCTGCGATGGACTGGCGATCTGTCCAGGGTGTACCCTGCCTCTCGCCCAAAGATGCTGAGATAGGCTTCAGCCCTCTGACCCAAAAAGGATTAAACAGAAGAAGATGGATGGATGGATAAACGGTTTTGTACTACGTGCAGCGCTGTGTTGGAACATAAAAGTTGACGATTGATAAACAATTTTCAAACGTAAAACACACAGAGAACGACAACAGACCAGAGAGGGAAACTGTTGCAGCTGCTGCGGGTAAGTAAAATATCTGTGTTTTTTTTAACATTTGTGTCGTAAATTAATAATTTATCTAGCATGATGGTGTTTTCCTTTACAAACTATGGATACAGTAGTTAAGTGTGGGTTAAGCGCTGTGAATAAATGCAGAATAAAGGTAGATTTTTAGTCAGGACTTCATGACAGAGTCAGCTGCCTTCATGTAATGTTTGAATTGAGCGACACATTTAATTTTGGACTTCTAGCACTTGAGAGATTTGAAGATAATAATAATAGTAAAATGAAAATGGCAAAATTAATAAAGGCTGCAGTATGAGCCATTTTTACTCAGTAGAACTAAACTGAAATGACCAAATCTTCCAGGAAATGAATTGAAACCCTTTTCAAAAATTGAAAGTTAATTTGTAGTTAAAATATGAACAACAAAAACTAAAAGAACCTAAATTATTAAGCCCTACTGTGGTGTGGGGATTTAACAATATGATTTATTAATTTCACTTTGAAATCTATTCTCCTTTTCATCTCTCCTTCAGATGTGTGAAGACTGAGTTTCCACTCCAAGATCCATCCTGCCCTGAGACGTTCTAAGGCGAAGAGGTTGTCAGTGGAGGAGCCATCCCTGCTTCCTTGTGTATTTCAGCACAGAAGAAGACCTCAAATTTTTCAGGGTCTTAAGTTTTCAAATTGAAGATTCAAGAAGGTGCTGCCATAATTTTCTCCATACTCTAACATGCAATCAGTGCAATTTAGTTGTTTAATGGCTAATTCTTTTGTCTTTTTATTTAAGTTCTCAGCAAGAATACAATGTTGGTCACTTTTTGACAAGTTTACTGAGCATTTAATTCTAAATAAATCACTGTTTAACAGGAAATTTTTGGCAATCCTTTGCTTTTCTTGTGGTGTTACATAGAACAGCATCACTGTAAACTATGGAAAAAGCAGCTACTTTAAAATTTGTACTTCCTCACACAACTTTCAGCGGGGAAAAAAAAGAACTTTTTGTGCAGCAACAATCACAAAAACAGCACGGGAAATCCTGGAGGGACTGAAATACAGTGAGATTATGTATACATGATTCATGCATTGAATTTGTTTACTTACTCTGGGTTGTTAACTTGACATTACACACCCTTTGCACTAAAGAAAGCACTTGTTATAACTTTGTAAAATCGTAAGTTAAATTATAAAAATTGCATTATTATAACTGATTTTGGGTCAGTTCTTTATGTGATAATTTATGTATTAACTAAGTTTGAGTATTCTTGGTACTATTTGCAGCATTAGGTCTCTAAGGTTTTTTTTTTTTTCCTGGCAAGTAAAACGGCTATTAAAATGGTAATTTCCTAGATTGAATTGAGATAAGATAAGATAAGCCTTTATTAGTCCCACAATGGGGAAATTCCAGGATTGCAACAGCACAGGGATAGCAACACTCAGAGCAACAATCAGAAGGCAAGAAAAAACAAGAACATCTAGTAAACATATGTACATATTGCTATAAATGTATATATATAGACACACAGTGCGGAGCATTATGGTTGGTTGGTGAATGTGCAGCAGAAAGTCTAAGCTCTCTCTCCGCGGATGCGGCGGGCCAGCTGGAAGTCTTTGGGCATGATGGTGACCCTCTTGGCGAAGAAGAGACCCACCAGGTGGGCCTCGCTGGTCTCCTGCAGAGCCATGACGGCGAAGCTCAGGAAGCGCAGGACGGTCTTGAAGTCCTGAGCCTATCTCCCTCACCAGGCGCTGGACGGGCAGCTTACGGAGATTGGATCGGATCGGAATCAAATTGATTCTGGAAATTAGTTATGATTCCCAGCCCTAATCTAATACACATCTTGGACGATTTATACTCTGACCTGACTGTGGGTTTGGGTTCAAAAGGTCAGAGGTCAAGGTTGAAACTCCCTATGCTGTCTTACTATAGAACGTGTAAAGCTCTCTAGGATTGCCAAACTTGCAACACGGGTTCAACTTGGGATCCTGACCTACAACTGTGGGTTTTATACTTTGTTTTTTTGTGGGTTTTATACTTTGTTGTTGATTCCTGAATCAACAACAAAGCACATAGCACCGTTCATACCTGATGGCTTATCATCATTTGGTTCTGCCACAGTAATTATATTGAAAGTTGAAAACTGTTCTCGCTTAGTTAAGTATTGGGATAGTCAAAGAAAACGGAGACGGGGGATATTGCATTCACCTCAGTGCTCTTGTTAGTCTGGTTAAGTGTGGGAATGGACCTATGGTATATCCATATACATGTTCTCATTTTAATTAAGTAAATACCATATAGTCTAATCAATGATAATTATCAATGAAGCAGAGTGATATTGGGCTTTGGATTATTGTCATCACACTGCAAAGGCTTACAGTAAAATTTTGCTGTTGCTACTAGAAAGCAGAACACCAGGAACCCTCCTCCTCACTGGGTGAATCTAATACCAATTTGTGAAACCTGATGTCTACTGGGACTGAGGAGGAGGGTGTCAGGTTGCAGCTGATTTCATTCCGATTCTTTATTTGTCCATTACCCATTTGCTGAAGTGGATTTTCTTTCTTTCTTGGGTATCATAGCAGCCCGACACATTCTGACACATTCCATTTAGAATTGATTTATCCTCCAAATATTGGCTCATCCAGATGTGTTTGTCACATCGGTAATAGGTTTTCAAATTCAGTAATGAAGATAAATTGTAAATGCCAAATGCCATCTGTCCATTATTATTTTATTTCAGTTTCACTTTAAAATGTGGTATTGCTCAGCTGTTTTCAACCTGCAGCTCAAGGGACATGTGAGGACCCCCCCCCCCCCCAAAAAAAAAACAAACCTTCACATAGCACCGTTCATACCTGATGGGAAATTCATAACTGTTAAAAACTAAATTAAGATAGAAAATTTGCATTTCTTGAAGATAATGCACGGTGAATGCTGCAAGGTGAAAATTATTTTCTAAAGCATTTTTGAGATAGAACAGACTAAAAATGAACAATCAGGTAAAATAATTAACTTAAAACTGAGCAATGTTAGCTTAAAAGCAGAAATAACTGGAAGCTGGACACAGTTTAAAATCTTAAAGAAATCTTAAAATCTTAAAAATATCTTAAAGATGAAGAAAATTAACTTCCATCCATCCATCCATCTTCGACCACTTTTCCGGCTGTCCGGATTGCGGAGGCAGCAGTTCAAGCAGAGAAGCCCAGACTTCCCTGTCCCCATTCACCTGCTCCAGCTCTTGAGAGGATACCAAGGCGTTCCCAGACCAGCTGGGAGACATAGTCTCTCCAGCGAGTCCTGGGTCTGCCCCAGGGTCTCCTCCCAGAGGGACATGCCCGAAACACCTCAAGTGAGAGGCGTCCAGGAGACATCCTGATCAGATGCCCAAAGCACCTCAACTGGCTCCTTTCAATGTGGAGGAACAGCAGTTCTACTCTGATCCTCTCCTGGATGACTGAGCTCCTCACCCTGTCTCTGAGGGTGAGTCCAGCAATCCTACAAAGACAGCTCATTTCAGCCACTTGTATCCACAATCTTGTTTTTTCGATCATTACCCAAAGCTCATGACTATAGGTGAGGGTAGGAACGTAGATTGACTGGTAAATCGACAGCTTTGCCTTAGAGCTCAGCTTCCTCTTCACCGCAACAGACCAGTACAACGTCCACATCACTGCAGATGCTGCTCCGATCTGTCTGTCAGTCTCTTGCTCCATTCTCCCCTCGTGAATAAGACCTCAAGATACTTAAACTCTTCCATTTGGGGCAGGCGCTTGTCCCCAACCCAGAGAGGACAATCCACCTTTTTCCGGCTAAGGACCATGGACTCGGACTTGGAGGTACTGATTCTCATCCCAGCCGCTTCACACTCAGCGGTAAACCATCCCAGTAAGACCTGTAGGTGATTGCTGGATGAAGTCAGCAGGACAACATCATCTGCAAACAACAAAGATGAGATTCTGTGGTCACCAAGCATGACACCCTCCATTCCCTGGCTGCGCCTAGAAATCCTGTCCATAAAAATTATGAACAGGATCGGTGACAAAGGGCAGCTCTGGCAGAGTCCAACTCTCACTGGGAATGAGTTCGACCGAGTGTTGGCAATACAAACCAAACTCTCACAGCAGTCGTACAGAGACCGAATAGCTCGTAACAACAAACCCGATACCCCATACTCACGAAGCACCCCCCCACAAAAAAACACGAGGGACGTGGTCGAATGCCTTCTCCAAGTCCACAAAACACATGTAAACTGGTTGGGCAAACTCCCACGAACCCTCGAGGATTCTCGAGAGGGTAAAGAGCTGGTCCGATGTGCCACGGCCAGGACGAAAACCACATTGCTCTTCCTGAATCTGAGGTTCGACCAACGGTTGGACTCTCTCTCCAGTACCTTAGCATAGACCTTCCCAGGGAGGCTGAGGAGTGTGATCCCTCTAAAGTTGGAGCACACCCTCCAGTCCCCCTTTTTATGAAGAGAGGAACCACCACCCTGGTTTGCCATGCCAAAGGCACTGTCTCCAACCTCCACGCAATGTTGCAGAGGCTTGTCAGCCATGACAACCCTACAACATCCAGGGCCTTGAGGTACTCAGGGCGAATCTATCCCCAGTCGATGTCAGCAGTGCCCCATCTGCACCATACACAGTGTGGACAGGGAGCTGCTTCCCCCTCCTGAGCCGCCGGACAGTTTGCCAGAATCTCTTTGAGGCCGACCGAAAGTCTTGTTCCATGGCCTCACCGCACTCCTCCCATACCAGAGTTTTTTCTTCATCAACCACCCGAGCTGCACTCCGCTTGGCCTGCCGGCACACTTCAGCTGGTTTGGGAGTCCCACAAGCCAACCAAGCCTGATAGGACTCCTTCTTCAGCTTAATGGCCCCCATCACCACTGGTGTCCACCACTTGGTTTGGGGGTTGCCACCACGAGATGCCCCGGCGACTTTGTGGCCGCAGCTCTGGGCAGCTGCTTCAACAATAGAGGTGGAGAACATGGTCCATTCAGACTCCATGTCTCCAGACTCTCTCGGAATGTGGTCGAAGTTCTTCTGGAGGTGGGAGTTGAAGACCTCCCGGATATGGGCCTCAGCCAGATGTTCCCAGCACACCCTCACTATACATTTGGGTCTACCAGGTCTGAATGGCATCCCCCCCCCTGCCATCGGATCCAACTCACCACCAGGTGGTGATCAGTTGACAGCTCTGCACCTCTCTTTACCCGAGTGTCCAAGACATACAGTCGCAGGTCTGATGACACAATAACAAAATTGATCATCGAGCTACGACTTAGGGTGTCCTGGTGCTAGGTGCACATATGGACACCCTTATGTTTGAACATGGTATTCGTTATGGACAAACTGTGGTTAGCACAGAAGTCCAATAACTGAACACCACTCAGGTTCAGATCGGGCAGTCCATTCTCCCAATCACCCCCCCTCCAGGTTTCACTGTCGTTGCCCACGTGTGCATTGAAGTCCCCCAGTAGGACAATGGAGTCTTCAAGAGGAGCACTCTCTAGCACTCCAGTCAGAGACTCCAAAAAGAATGGGCACTCTGAACTATCATTTGGTGCATAGGCAGAAATGATGGTCAGGACCTGTTTCCCAACCCGAAGGCACAGGGAAACAACCCTTTCGTCCACCGGGGCAAACTCCAATATAGAGGCAGTAAGGTGGGGGATACAAGAATACCCACCCCTGCTCGTTGCCTCTTGCTCGGGGCAACTCCAGAATAAGCCAAGCTCCAGGCCCTCTCCAGGAGACTGGTTCTGGAACCGGAGCTGTGTGTTGAGATGAGGCCGACTATATCTAGCCGGTATCTCTCAACCTCATGCACCAGCTCAGGCTCTTTCCTCACCAGAGAGGTGACATTTCCACATCCCAAAAGCCAGTTTAGGAAACTTGGGATCACACCGCCAAGGTCTCCGCCTTTGACCACCACCTGATCCACATAGCACCAGACCCCCATGATCCCTCCTGCAGGTGGTGATCCCACTGGAGGGCAGACCCATGTAACTCCTTCGGGCTGAGCTCGGCCTGGTCCCATGGGCGGAAACCCGGCCACCAGATGCTAGCCATTGAACCCCTCCCCCAGGCCTGGCTCCAGGGTGGGGCCCCGGTAACCCCATACTGGGCAGGGTTCACTGAATCCTTGTTCTAGCATTCATCATGAGAGTCTGTTGGATTGTTCTTTGTCTGGCCCAGGACCAGTTTGTCTTGGGTGACCCTCCCAGAGGCAAATTGCCCCGGACAACATAGCTTCTGGGATCACTAGGGCACGCAAACCCCCCACCATGATAAGGTGACGATCCATGAGGGGGAAAATTTAACTTAAAAGGCTAAATAAAAGTCTAAAGCGGAGAAATGCTAGTTTAAAAGCTTAAATAACCTAAATATATATATAGTATTAGCATAAAAGTGGAAATAGATGAAAATTGAATAAAGCAAATTTCAAAGTGCTTGCTTGACTTGATTGAGCTGGCTTAACTTTACAGAACATGAGTGTAAAAGTGAAGTAGCTTAAAATCAAAGAAAATTAGCTCAAAAATGTAAAAACTTAAAAAAAAATGTTAGCATAAAAACTAAAAGTTGAATGGTTCCTTTTATTCAGAGTTGAATGGTTCATCTAGCTGACAGTATACAGAAGATTTTAGCCTACTGTAAGTAACTGATGAACCTCAGAGAATGTGAAGAACTTCTTGATTTTTGTTTACACATCTTCTGCTCATTGTCTTTAGATTCAGCATCACAAGGGACAGGGGCGGGGCCAAAGAAGATGGGCGTGACCTCGGCAGTGTCTGACGAGTCTGTGGCTGGAGACAGTGGGGTTTACGAACCATCGGAGCGAAGGTACGAAACATTTTATTATGGTCATCCAGAACATTGGACAGGGGTTTGCAGCCTGTGGCTCCTGCCAAAGACCAAGGGTGAACTGGGATGTAAAAATATTTATTTGTATGTCTTACAGACTTGCAAGAAAAGTAAAGTGCAGTTTAAAAACAACTGAGATTGAGATTGAGATTGAGATTCAACTTTATTGTCATTACACATGTATGAATACAAGGTAACGAAACGTGACTTGGCATTTGGGCACGCTCTGCAGAGCGCATCCAAGGCCGGGGCAGCCGCTAGGCGCCAGTCATAAAGAAGAAAGGAAAAAAAAAGAAAAAAGAAGGATATGAAAAAAGGAGAGATTAAACACCAGGACCAGCAGGTGCGGTTCTACCCAGATTTGGCCACAGGAATCCAGCAATTGAGGAAGCAGTTTGATCCCATACGTAAGGAGCTGCGCAACCTTGGGATTCGTCATGGTGTAATCTATCCTGCGAGACTGCTGACCACGTATGAGGGCAGAACCCACATCTTCAAGACCCCAGAGGAGGCGCAGGAGTTCATCAAGAAGATCAAAGAAGAAGAAGAGACTGGTGGGAGCTAAGCATGAACAAAATATAAGGTAGAATAATTAAGCATTTGCACAGGCATCTGACTGACTTGAAGTAAATAGTAAGTTTACAAAATATAGATTGTATTATATATTAAAAACAAAACAAAACAAAACAAAAAAAACTATGATGTACAAAGTTGTTAAAAATTTTGGAGTTAAGTTGGAAAACTACAGAGGAGAGTTAATGTTACGTCATTAAAAGCAGTAGAGTTAGGGTGATTGGGAGGATGAAGAAGGAGTGGCTTAGGCTGTTCCCCGTGGGTGTGGAACGGTCGATGGCTATATCGGGAGACAGAATTTTTCTTTTGATTTTGGGGGGTTTGCCACAAGTGTGGGAAGGGGGAATTTGTTTGTGTGTAGTTTGTAGGATGAATGTTCAACCACTCATGTTTTTGCTTCTCTGTATGAGCATGTTTACACTGCAAGGTAATCCCAAACTCTCTATTGATCATGGACCAAAGTGTTAATCTTAATTTAACTTCATGGAATTGCAGAGGTCTACAAAATTTAAAAAAACTTAAACAAGTTATGAATAAAATAAAGGACATGGGTTCAAGAATTGTGTTTTTACAAGAAACTCATCTGATAGAGGAGGATGTTAAAAGAATTAGGAGTAGATGGCAGGGAAGTGTATTCACCTCTTCATTTTCATCCCGAGCCAGGGGAGTTATGACTCTCATACATAAATCAGTTCCTTTTCAAGTGAAAAATGTAATTGGAGACAAATTTGGAAGATATGTAATCATTCAAGGTTCTTTGCTATTAGAAAATATAAATCTTGTGAACTTATATGGTCCCAATATAGATGATCAGAAGTTCTTTGCTAATTTATTTCTCATCTTATCATCACTTACAGGGCAACATATAATAGCAGGGGATTTTAATTGTACATTGAATCCAGGTGTGGATAGATCAACAGGACTGGATTGTACGCACATTGGATGTAGGATGACTATTAATCATTTTATGAAAGAATTGAGATTGTTAGATATATGGAGAGAAATGAAACCACAAGTTAAAGCCTATTCTTGTTATTCCAGTACCTACAAGACATTCTCACGTATTGATTATTTTTTGATTTCCACAGAATTAAGGTCCAAGATTCAAAACTGCTTTTATGATAACATCGTGATCTCTGATCATGCACCCTGTTGTCTAATATATGTAGATAAAAAATTGACAAAGGAATCAGGTAGATGGCAATTTCAGCATAAATGGCTTCAGGATGAGGAATTTGTCAAGTATATAGAAAAACAGATAGACGAGTTCTTTGACATCAATACTACACAAACATCAGCATGTGTAAAGTGGGAGGCTTTCAAAGCTTTTATTAGGGGGCATATTATTAGTTATACAGGATCAAAATCTAAGAAGACTCGAGAGGAGAGAGCTAAATTGGAACATAAAATAAAAAATCTTCAGGAAAAAGTGTATGCAGGAAGTGACCCAAGGTTGGAGAATGAATTACTGATTTTGAGAGCTGAATACGACAAAAAATCAGCGAATAGAGCTGCCTCGAGTCTTCTAAGATTGAAACAATCTTTTTATGAACAAGGTGAAAAATCAGGAAAATTATTAGCATGGCAGATTAAACAATTGGAAATTAAAACACCAATTACCAGTATTATAAGTAATGGACAGGTAGTTATAGATCCTTTAGAAATTAATAGAGCCTTTAGAGATTACTATGAAAAATTATATGATACCAAAAATGAACCTGATTTAACAAAACTAAATGGGTTTTTGAACGAACTATCTATACCGTGTATTCCAAATGAAAACAGGGAGATATTGGAGTCTAAAATTAGTCAAGAAGAAGTTGGGCTTGCCATTGATAATATGAAATCAGGAAAAAGTGCAGGACCAGATGGTCTTCCAGTTGACCTTTATAAAAAATTTAAGAATAAATTAATAAAACCTTTTTTGGAAATGGTTTTAGAAGCATTTCAAAATAATAGTTTACCATCATACATAAATAATGCCTTAATTATACTGCTGCCAAAACCAGGTAAGCCCTCTAATAAATGTGAAAATATGAGACCAATAAGCCTATTAAACGCCGACCTTAAGATAATCTGTAAAATTTTAGCAAGACGAATACAAGAAATTTTACCAAATATTATTAATCGAGATCAGAATGGCTTTATAAAGGGTAGACAAGGCTTCCATAATGTAAGAAGACTATTTAATATTATCTATTTTAATAAAGAAGCACCGGATACAGCTCTCCTATCATTGGACGCCGAAAAGGCCTTTGATAGAGTTGAATGGCCCTTTCTTTTTGAAGTCCTACAAAGGTTTGGACTTGGAAATAATTTCATAAAATGGGTTCAAATAATATACAATAATGCTACAGCAGAAATCCTAACAAATAACAATATTTCAAAACCAATAAAAATCAATAGAGGATGTCGACAAGGCTGTCCACTCTCACCTTTACTGTTTACTATGGCAATTGAACCTTTAGCGATAGCGATACGTTTACATTCACAAATATATGGAATTAAAGTTGGACCAACAGAACATAAAATCTCCCTGTACGCCGATGATATAATTTTGTTTATGTCGAATCTAAAAAAATCAATTCCAACCTTGTTGAATTTAATAAAGAATTTTGGGGAAATATCAGGATATAAAATAAATAAAACTAAATCTTCAATATTAATGCTAAATGAGACCCAGAGAAATTACCCAGCCCCTGAGGTAAATCAATTCAATGTTGTAAATCAGTTTAAATATTTAGGAATCCAAATTGTGCCTAAGCTAGAATCAGTCGCCAGTGTCAACTATGAAGCCTTAATGTCAGATATCAGTGAGTTAACTCAGAGATGGATGTCACTACCAATGTCGATGATCGGGAGAATCAATATACTTAAAAGTAATATTTTACCTAAAATACTTTATTTATTTCAATACATTCCCTTATCACCACCTTTAGATCTATTCTCAAGAATAAAAAAAAAGTTAGTGGAATTTATATGGAACAACAGGAGGGCTAGATTACGTTTGTCTTTATTATATTTACCATTTGATCGTGGAGGTCTGAAATGTCCAAATTTTATGTTGTATTATTGGTCGGCACAACTGAGGTCTATGACATATTATTTTTCATCAAATGATCTCCCTCACTGGACTGAAATGGAATCATACAATTTACCTTTACCTCTTCCCATATTCATATACTCAGATTCGGCAAAAAAATTACAAAAACAAGTTAAAAATCCATTTGTAAAGCATATGATCAAAATATGGTGTGAAGCTAAAAACTATTTAAAAGAACCACAGTTATTGTCACAATTTAGTCCAATATGGGGTAATCAATATTTTAAACCAGGGAGAGCGGACGCTGTATTTAAAGTATGGAATTTAAAAGGGATACAAAAGATTCAGGATTTATATTTGCCATGTGCAGACAACATAATGTCTTTTGAAGAGCTGAGGATCAAATTTAATCTCAATAGAACACATTTTTTTAAATATCTTCAACTTAGAAACTTTATTCGATCAAATCAAAATAAAGCTCTCACTCGACCTATTTATTCATCCTTGGAAAAAATGATGATGAAAGATAGTAAAAGAAAGGGTATTATTTCAGAGTTTTATAACTCATTGACACTATCTTCAAGTGAAAATTCACTGAAAAGATTAAACTACTGGAAAGAAGATCTGCAAATTGAAATTTCAGAGGAACAATGGGAATTGGCTTGTACAGAAGCTCAAACCAAATCAATAAATGCACGCCTTAAATTGATACATTTCAAATGGTTAATGCGGATGTATGTTACACCGGAGGAGTTAAATAGATATAACAAAAATATACCAGATACATGCACAAAATGCATGGAAAGTAAAGGAACCCTATTTCATTGTTTATGGGAATGTAGATTAATAAGAATGTTTTGGGAAGAGGTGAGGGTAACAATTGAAAAAATAATCTCAAAACAAATCATATTGAATCCTAAACTGGTTTTGTTGGGTCTGTACCCAGAAAAGCATAATTTCAATAAAAGTGAAAGAACATTCATAGACCTCAGTTTGCTTAATGCCAAAAAATGTATTGCACTATTATGGAAAAAGACTCATAGACCAGATGTGACTCAGTGGTTAAGACAGATGTTAACAAACCTTCCATTAGAAAGAATAACATATATACTGAAATCAAAGGAAATTGTGTTTGAGAATATATGGAGACCTTTTATTGATTATGTAAAAAATTTAAACATAACTCTTGAAGAAGAAGGTGAATGATGTGTGTGGACCTTGTAAATTCCAAACTGGTGAACATAATATGTATACTTATGTATTGGATTGTCTAGACTAAACAGAGGAGCATTGTTGAAGACTTGATTTTGTTGGTGGTTGTTGGTGTTTTTAGTGCATTTTTTTTTTTTTGTAGTACTTTAGTGTTAGTGTTTGATTGTTTGTATCATGTTTGTTAAAAAAAAAAAAAAGGTTCAATAAAGATATTGTGGGAAAAAAAAAAAGAAGGATATGACACAGTAGGCGAGAGAAAAAAACATGTTTTATCAAATTGACGCTTAATGAGTAAGCAAAATTTTGATTGCAGGCAAAAAAAACCTCAATGCATATTTAGCAGACATTTAGTAGACAGATCACACAGCAGAGGGAGAGCAGTGTGTGTATATCGTATGCATGTAGTGTTGTATGCATTGTGTAGTGTAAATGTAACAGTTGTTAGTGAGCTAGTGAGCAGCAGAGGGCGCCTCCTGGCGATAAAGCTGCAAATTTGTGTGTGGAAAAAAACCTCATTTACCCCCCAAAAAAGGAAAAAAACTATGAATTTACATGGAGAATCTGCCTTCAGAAGAATGAAGTTGAATCGTAAGGAGGAGGAATTGGAAAAATTAACAATGAATTATAAAAGTGATACTTTTTTATTATTTTCTTGTGAAGTTCTGGCTCATGATTTGCATTTATTGTACAATTTGTGGCTTTTGTCTTATTAATAATTAAAAAAAACATTCATAATTTGCAACTTTTTTGTTGTATTTTTTTTCTAGCAAATTTGTTGATATTTTTGCATGAATTTATTCTTTTTATCAGTTTGAGACTTTTTACCCATTGTACATTTGCAATTTTAGTCTCATACATCTGTGGTTTTGGATTTTATTTTTGGGGGTTTTTTTTATTGCAGCATTTTTCTTGTAAATTTGCAGCTGTTATTTTTGAATTTCTAAATTTATTCATACATTTGTGACCTTTGGCTCATTTGTCATAATTTTGGATCTTTTAAATTGTAAATTTCTTAAATTACTAGAAAATTTGTTGACTTTTTCCATGAATTTATGACATTCTTATCAGTTTAAGTCTTTTTAACTTTTGTAAATGTGTGTCTTTGGTCCCAGCTTAAAAAAAAACAAAAAATTTTCACATAGTTTTTTTTTTTCTGAATTTGCAATTTCATTTCTAAATTTGTGAGTTTTGTCTTATTTTTTTTATTTTTTTTTTTAAATTGTGATTTGACAACTTTTCAGTTGTAAACTTAATTTACCAGTACATTTTTTTTTAAATTTTCCCATCCATTTATTTTACTTTTTCATGTCAATTTGACACCTTTTTAACCTTGTAAATATGACTTTCGTGTTATAATTCACATTTTAAAAAAGCAAACTTCCTCCTGTAAATTTGCAACATTTTATTTTTTAATTTCTTTATTAACTCAACTTGTAACTTGTTTTTCATAAATTCAGAGGCGCTGCGGTTCACTTAGCAGCCACATGGTGTCACTAACATGGGCGTTTCCAAAAGTCCCATGCAATAGTGTTCTAATTTAACTTTCTCCTGATACTTTGATATCTGATTCTCATCTCTCTGTGTCTCTCTCCAGGCCGGGCCTCCCCTCTGACCTCTCCAACTTCTACGAGGACCGGCTGGTGGTGGGCTGTCCTCAGGTGCAGCTTGGCTTCCGTTACGAGTCCAGAGAGCAGCGCTTCACCATCTACATCATGCAGCTCTGTAACTGTGGCACCCTCTGTCTGCCCAGTGACCAGAAAATGTACGGAAAAAGTGTTTTAACTTAAAAACTTTCAAGCAAGCATGCTGCAAATTTAATACCATTCCGGTGTGCCGCCCGTGGGACGTTTTACATTGCAAATTTCTGAGAGGGTGGGGTGACGTTGCAAATTTGTGAGAGCGTGGAGAAAAGTTGCAAATTTACAAGTGAGCAGAAAAGGGTCCCAAATTTATGAATAGGCATTGAAAGTGACAAATTGAAGCTGTAATTTTTTTTTTTGTTGGTGTGACCGCCCCTCTCCCATAGATACATGCGCGTGGCGGTGCTGCCCTGTGTGGAGACCACCCGCTGCCTTTTCAGGACTCGCGGTTCAGCGCCTCGGGACGCCGTGGAGTTCAATGAGGTGTTTGGCGTGCAGATCTCCCACGGAGCGCTGCGGCAGAAAACGCTGAGGGTGGACGTCTGCAGCACCAGCAAGTCGGGACACGAGGAGTGTCTGGTTAGTGTGATGTTGGCTAAATTTTGTTGTTATTTAATTATAGAACTACTATAAATCAGCAAAAATGCAGAATGATAAGGGGAAAAATCTTGAATTATAAGATATTTACAATTTTTACTTTTATTTGCCTTTTTTCTAGTTTGTTTATTGCAAGTTTATGTAAGCAAATTTCCATATTTAAAAATAACAATTCTTCTGTTAATGTTGTCAGATCAGTTTATGCTGAAAGCACATCATCTGTTTTACCTGTTATCAAATCCTAAATGGCCTCCATTAACCTCCTGCCTCCTCCTCCTCCTCCTCCTCGTCCTCTAGGCGGGAGCTCAGATCAGCCTGGATGATGTCACGTGTTCGGAGGAAAGACGAACCAAATGGTACAACCTGCTGAGCCGAGTCTACATGCCCGAAATCAGCAAGGATAAAGACGACCGAACGCCGGGCAGCTCGGACATGGTAACAGAGGAGTAACGGGGACTCACTCATTTAGGTCCATTCATGGTTATAGCTTGTCTGGGACATTTAACTGGATTGTTGCTCTTGTTCCAGTAAACCAACATGAGGTACCGGGCGCATTGCCCTTGCCACGCCCCCCCCCCTTCCCCGGCCTGTTTCCACTCAGGCATACTGTGGGACAGCTTCTTCCCCCTGAGCCATTCCTCCCAGAACCACACCAAGATACAGACTGATGGAGCCTTTTCATGTTTTAATTTATGACTTGAGAGCAATGGCCTGGGGGACTATTTAGCTAGCATCTAAATAGTGTTGTTGGAAGGTGACGAAATGGACGACAGTTGTTTCCTTGTCGGTTCAGAAATTATGTATTTAATACATTATAACTTTTTCACTTTTTTGTAAATTTGTGACTTTTACCCATTTTATAAATTTACGACTTTTTTTCTCCCATCTTATAAATTTAGGACTTTTTGCTGTGTTATAAATTTGCAACCTTTTCTCCCGTTATGTAAATCTGCAACTTTTTGCAATCATGTAATTTGCTGCTTTTTCCCAGCTTGTAAATTGCAACTTTTTCCCGTCTTGTTTTTTTTTTTCCACAATATCTTTATTGAACCTTTTTTTTTTTTTAAACAAACATGACACAAACAATCAAACACTAACACTAAAGTACTACAAAAAAAAAAATGCACTAAAAACACCAACAACCACCAACAAAATCAAGTCTTCAACAATGCTCCTCTGTTTAGTCTAGACAATCCATTACATAAGTATACATATTATGTTCACCAGTTTGGAATTTACAAGGTCCACACACATCATTCACCTTCTTCTTCAAGAGTTATGTTTAAATTTTTTACATGATCAATAAAAGGTCTCCATATATTCTCAAACACAATTTCCTTTGATTTCAGTATATATGTTATTCTTTCTAATGGGAGGTTTGTTAACATCTGTCTTAACCTTTGAGTCACATCTGGTCTATGAGTCTTTTTCCATAATAGTGCAATACATTTTTTGGCATTAAGCAAACTGAGGTCTATGAATGTTCTTTCACTTTTAATAAAGTTATGCTTTTCTGGGTACAGACCCAACAAAAACAGTTTAGGATTCAAAATGATTTGTTTTGAGATTATTTTTTCAATTGTTACCCTCACCTCTTCCCAAAACATTCTTATTATTCTACATTCCCATACACAATGAAATAGGGTTCCTTTACTTTCCATGCATTTTGTGCATGTATCTGGTATATTTTTGTTATATCTATTTAACTCCACCGGTGTAACATACATCCGCATTAACCATTTGAAATGTATCAATTTAAGACGTACATTTATTGATTTGGTTTGGGCTTCTGTACAAGCCAATTCCCATTGTTCCTCTGAAATTTCAATTTGCAGATCTTCTTTCCAGTAGTTTAATCTTTTCTGTGAATTTTCACTTGAAGATAGTGTCAATGAGTTATAAAACTCTGAAATAATACCCTTTCTTTTACTATCTTTCATCAACATTTTTTCCAAGGATGAATAAATAGGTCGAGTGAGAGCTTTATTTTGATTTGATCGAATAAAGTTTCTAAGTTGAAGATATTTAAAAAAAATGTGTTCTATTAAGATTAAATTTGACCCTCAGCTCTTCAAAAGACATTATGTTATCTGCACATGGCAAATATAAATCTTGAATCTTTTGAATCCCTTTTAAATTCCATACTTTAAATACAGCGTCCACTCTTCCTGGTTTAAAATATTGATTACCCCATATTGGGCTAAATGGTGACAATAACTGTGGTTCTTTTAAATAATTTTTAGCTTCACACCATATTTTGATCATATGTTTTACAAATGGATTTTTAACTTGTTTTTGTAATTTTTTTGCCGAATCTGAGTATATGAATATGGGAAGAGGTAAAGGTAAATTGTATGATTCCATTTCAGTCCAGTGAGGGAGATCATTTAATGAAAAATAATATGTCATAGACCTCAGTTGTGCCGACCAATAATACAACATAAAATTTGGACATTTCAGACCTCCACGATCAAATGGTAAATATGATAAAGACAGACGTAATCTAGCCCTCCTGTTGTTCCATATAAATTCCACTAACTTTTTTTTAATTCTTGAGAATAAATCTAAAGGTGGTGGTAAGGGAATGTATTGAAATAAATAAAGTATTTTAGGTAAAATATTACTTTTAAGTATATTGATTCTCCCGATCATCGACATTGGTAGTGACATCCATCTCTGAATTGACTCATTGATATCTGTCATTAAGGCTTCATAGTTGACACTGACGACTGATTCTAGCGTAGGCACAATTTGGATTCCTAAATATTTAAACTGATTTACAACGTTGAATTGATTTACCTCAGGGTCTGGGTAATTTCTCTGGGTCTCATTTAGCATTAATATTGAAGATTTAGTTTTATTTATTTTATATCCTGATATTTCCCCAAAATTCTTTATTAAATTCAACAAGGTCGGAATTGATTTTTTTAGATTCGACATAAACAAAATTATGTCATCGGCGTACAGGGAGATTTTATGTTCTGTTGGTCCAACTTTAATTCCATATATTTGTGAATGTAAACGTATCGCCATCGCTAAAGGTTCAATTGCCATAGTAAACAGTAAAGGTGAAAGTGGACAGCCTTGTCGACATCCTCTATTGATTTTTATTGATTTTGAAATATTGTTATTTGTTAGGATTTCTGCTGTAGCATTATTGTATATTATCTGAACCCATTTTATGAAATTATTTCCAAGTCCAAACCTTTGTAAGACTTCAAAAAGAAAGGGCCATTCAACTCTATCAAAGGCCTTTTCGGCGTCCAGTGATAGGAGAGCTGTATCCGGTGCTTCTTTATTAAAATAAATAATATTAAATAGTCTTCTTACATTATGGAAGCCTTGTCTTCCCTTTATAAAGCCATTCTGATCTCGATTAATAATATTTGGTAAAATTTCTTGTATTCGTCTTGCTAAAATTTTACAGATTATCTTAAGGTCGGCATTTAATAGGCTTATTGGTCTCATATTTTCACATTTATTAGAGGGCATACCTGGTTTTGGCAACAGTATAATTAAGGCATTATTCATGTATGATGGTAAATTATTATTTTGAAATGCTTCTAAAACCATTTCCAAAAAAGGTTTTATTAATTTATTCTTAAATTTTTTATAAAGGTCAACTGGAAGACCATCTGGTCCTGCACTTTTTCCTGATTTCATATTATCAATGGCTAGCCCAACTTCTTCTTGACTAATTTTAGACTCCAGTATCTCCCTGTTTTTATTTGGAATACATGGTATAGATAGTTCGTTCAAAAACCCATTTAGTTTTGTTAAATCAGATTCATTTTTGGTATCATATAATTTTTCATAGTAATCTCTAAAGGCTCTGTTAATTTCTAAAGGATCTATAACTACCTGTCCATTACTTATAATACTGGTAATTGGTGTTTTAATTTCTAATTGTTTAATCTGCCATGCCAATAATTTTCCTGATTTTTCACCTTGTTCATAAAAAGATTGTTTCAATCTTAGAAGACTCGAGGCAGCTCTATTCGCTGATTTTTTGTCGTATTCAGCTCTCAAAGTCAGTAATTCATTCTCCAACCTTGGATCACTTCCTGCATACACTTTTTCCTGAAGATTTTTTATTTTATGTTCCAATTGGGCTCTCTCCTCTCGAGTCTTCTTAGATTTTGAACCTGTATAACTAATAATATGTCCCCTAATAAAAGCTTTGAAAGCCTCCCACTTTACACATGCTGATGTTTGTGTAGTATTGATATCAAAGAACTCATCTATCTGTTTTTCTGTGTACTTGACAAATTCCTCATCCTTAAGCCATTTATGCTGAAATTGCCATCTACCTGATTCCTTTGTCAATTTCTTATCTACATATACTATACAGCAGGGTGCATGATCAGAGATCACAATGTTATCATAAAAGCAGTTTTGAATCTTGGACCTTAATTCTGTGGAAATCAAAAAATAATCAATACGTGAGAATGTCTTGTAGGTACTGGAATAACAAGAGTAGGCTTTGACTTGTGGTTTCATTTCTCTCCATATGTCTAGCAATCTCAATTCTTTCATAAAATGATTAATAGTCATCCTGCATCCATTGTGCGTACAGTCCAGTCCTGTTGATCTATCTATTCCGGGATTCAATGTACAATTAAAATCCCCTGCTATTATATGTTGCCCTGTAAGTGATGATAAGATAAGAAATAAATTAGCAAAGAACTTTTGATCATCTATATTGGGACCATATAGGTTCACCAAATTTATATTTTCTAATAGCAAAGATCCTTGAATGATTACATATCTTCCAAATTTGTCTCCAATTACATTTTTCACTTGAAAAGGGACTGATTTATGTATGAGAGTCATAACTCCCCTGGCTCGGGATGAAAATGATGAGGTGAAAACACTTCCTTGCCATCTACTCCTAATTCTTTTTACATCCTCCTCTATTAGATGAGTTTCTTGTAAAAACACAATTTTTGAACCCATTTTCCCGTCTTGTTAATGTGACTTTTTTCTTCCGTCTTGTAAATTTGCGAATTTTTCCCATTTTGTAATTTGTGACTTTTTCCCATCTTGTATATTTGCAGTTTTTTCTTTGTGTCTTGTAAATTGGCGACTACCCCCATTTAAGTAATAATTTATAGTTCAGCGTTGATAATATTAATAAATACAAAAACTAATAAAGTAACACACTGCCAAAAATGTAGTTTTTTTTTTCCTCGTCAACATCTCTGTAACAGGTATTTTTTATGACGTAAAAGATATTTCAAGAGCTAAATCACTGTTATGTGTCATGTTGGTGTTTTTTTTTTTTTTTGGTTTTTTTTTTGCTGTGAAAGTTCAGTTAAGCTCCTCCCCTTGGAAAAAGGCAAGTTTAGGCAGAGCATTTTTGGTGATGTCACTATAACAGGTCCGTAGTGTTGAGCCAGTCAACACTAAGAGCTGGCTGTTCAAATGTGCCAGCGTGCAGACATCTCTGTGCTGGTGGGCAGGATGTGGGCAGGCCTAATTAGATCCTGGTGTTTGAAGAAAAAGGGCTACAATTTTTACAAGCAACTGCAAAACAATAAAAGTTGTTTTGTGGAAAAAGGGGATAAGATACCATTTTAGACAATGTAGATTTGTTTTTAAGGGGATTTACAGTATCTCACAAAAGTGAGTACATCCCTAACATTTTTGTAAATATTTTATTATATCTTTTCATGGGACAACACTGAAGATATGTCACTTTGATACAATGTAGTCAGTGTACAGTTTGTATAACAGTGTAAATTTGCTGTTCCCTCAAAATAACTCAACACACAGCCATTAATGTCGAAACTACTGGCAACAAAAGTGAGTACACCCCAAAGTGAAAATGCCCAAATTGTGCCCAATTAGCCATTTTCCCTCCCCGGTGCCATGTGAGTCGTTAGTGTTACAAGGTCTCAGGTGTGAATGGGGAGCAGGTGTGTTAAATTTGGTGTTATTGCTCTCACACTCTCTCATACTGGTCACTGGAAGTTCAGCATGGCACCTCATGGCAAAGAACTCTCTGAGGATCTGAAAAAAAGAATTGTTGCTCTACATAAAGATGGCCTAGGCTATAAGAAGACTGCCAACACCCTGAAACTGAGCTGCAGCACGGTGGCCAAGACCATACAGCAGTTTAACAGGACAGGTTCCACTCAGAACAGGCCTCCCCATGGTCGACCAAAGAAGTTGAGTGCTCATGCTCAGTGTCATATCCAGGGTTGTCTTTTGAAAATAGACGTATGAGTGCTGCCAGCATTGCTGCAGAGGTTGAAGGGGTGGGGGGTCAGCCTATCAGTGCTCAGACCATATGCCGCACACTGCATCAAATTGGTCTGCATGGCTGTCGTCCCAGAAGGAAGCCTCTTTTAAAGATGATGCACAAGAAAGGCCGCAAACAGTTTGCTGAAGACAAGCAGGCTAAGGACATGGATTACTGGAACCATGTCCTATGGTCTGATGAGACCAAGATAAACTTATTTGGTTCAGATGGTGTCAAGTGTGTGTGTCGGCAACCTGGTGAGGAGTACAAAGACAAGTCTGTCTTGCCTACAGTCAAGTATGGTGGTGGGAGTGTCATGGTTTGGGGCTGCATGAGTGCTGCCGGCACTGGGGAACTACAGTTCATTGAGGGAAGCATGAATGCCAACATGTACTGTAAGGTGGAGGAGCGCAAGATCTCTAAACATCCACCAGCTCTGTGATGTTGTCATGGAGGAGTGGAAGAGGATTCCAGTGGCAACCTGTGAAGCTCTAGTGAACTCCATGGCCAAGACAGTTAAGGCAGTGCTGGAAAATAATGGTGGCCACACAAAATATTGACACTTTGTGCACAATTTGGACATTTTCACTTTGGGGATGTACTCACTTTTGTTGCCAGCAGTTTAGACATTAATGGCTGTGTGTTGAGTTATTTTGAGGGGACAGCAAATTTACACTGTTATACAAGCTGTACACTGACTACTTTACATTGTATCAAAGTGTCATATCTTCAGTGTCGAAAATGTGAGGGGTGTACTCACTTTTGTGAGATACTGTATATCCACTAGAGTGCAGCTTTGCAACTTTAGCAGAAATTGGACAGTTCATGACATCGTAAAAGTTTACTTCCTGTCTTTCAGAATCGAGTCGGAGCTTCTGATGAGGACATGTGGTGAGTTTTGGCTTTTTTTTTTTAATCACTGATTTATCTTTGACTCTCCCTCAGCTTATTGTTTTCTCCAATCCGTGCATATTTACTGCATAATTATTATTAACTCTCCATAGAAACAACACAACTGAAGGACTTAATTAATTAATAGAATGTTAAAGATGTTTTATATGTGAAAATGGTGGATTTAGGCACGGGGACCCTCTGGAGGCCGACATGTTTGATGAGGAAGGAAATGGGATGGAGGGGGAGGGGCCTCTGGAGGAAGAGGACGAGTTTTATCCTGACAGCACCCAGTGGGAGGGAGAAGAAGAAGAGGAGGAGGAGGAAGAGTGTGAAGAGAAGGAAAAAGCGACCAAACCTCCTCTGATAGGGGCGGCTTTGCCACAGGCGGCAACAACCACCACCATCACTGAGAAGGTAACGGCAATTTATTTGTTACCTGAAAGGTCAACGATGCTCTTTGTCCTGTTTATTTCTCTTTCTTCAGATAATTAGGAAGTAAAAGTGAGGTTTGACATTTTAGTGAAGCTCCAATTTAGGAAACTTAACAGTGAATATTGTCAGAATTATGTCTTCAAAGCCCTTTATCCCATGATTTTTTTTTTTTCTTGGCTCAGGTGAACAAAGAGACGAGCATGGACGGCCTGCCGCTGTCGTCCGTTCACTGCTCGGTGGTTCGGCCCAAAGAGCGGCGCCCGGACATCCGGCAGCAAAAACCGCCCTTCATGAGGGGCAACACCATCATCCGCTCCAAGACCTTCTCTCCTGGACCTCAGAGCCAGTACATCTGCAGGGTAACCCAGACTCAAGCGGACCTCTGCCTGAGCCGGTTCTGTTTAGAACTTCAGAAAAGTAACTAAATGTTTCAAACGTTTTCGCAGATCAACCGCAGCGACAGCGACAGCTCCACCCTCTCCAAGAGGTCGCCGTTTGTCCGAAACGCCTCAGAAAGACGCAGCATGCGCATGAAGAAGGTAATAAAAACACACACACACACACACACACCAACTTTTTTTTGTTTTTGTTTTTTTGTTTTTTTTTGAAAGTCCATGGCAAAACTTGGGTGGTGTGGTGGTAGAGGTGTGGTGGTAGAGTGGTTAGCACTGCGGCAGCACAGCAACTCACCCTTGGCCGGGGGATCCTGGGTTCAATCCCAGCCCCCGACCAACAGTGATCTGTGTGGAGTTTGCATGTTCTCCCCGTGTCTGCGTGGGTTTACTCCGGGATTTCTCCGGTTTCCTCCCACATGCCAAAAACATGTAAGTTAGGTTAATTGGCATCAAACTGGGGATTCTAAATTGTCCTTAGGTATGACTGTGAGAGTGAATGTGTTGTCTGTCTCTCTGTGTTGGCCCTGCGATGGACTGGCGATCTGTCCAGGGTGTACCCTACCTCTCGCCCAAAGATGCTGGGATAGGCTCCAGCCCCCCCATGACCCGAAAAGGATTAAGCGGAAGAAGATGAATGAATGGCAAAACTTTATCTGATGGTCCTCTTTCACAAGTAGAGTAACGTACTTCGCCGTTCCAGTCCTCCTGCATTTCCGGTTCCGCTTCCATTATATCTGCCCATTCCCTGGTGCTTTCTCACTGGAGTGGTGGCCTAGTTGGTAGAACATCCGCCCCACAACCGGGAGGTTGTGCGTTCAAATCCCGGCCGGGTCATACCAAAGACCATATAAAAATGGTATTCTCTGCCTTCTAGCTTGGTGCTCAGCATAATAGAATGGGAAAAGGAAAATTAACACACAGAGCAACCAGAGTACTGACCCCCCCACTGTAGCTTTCACTACTCACAGTAGCTGTGTGGCCTAGGGTCAGAGAAACGGAGATGGGTGCTGCCCCATACACCACATGGTGCCCCACAGACTGTGGAAGGGATTACCTTAACTAGTGCTTTCTCATCAATAAACCAATCTTATCACTTTCACTTATCATTGCACATACTGGAAATAGTGTGCGGGCAGATTGTTTTTTCTTTATAAAGTTCGTGTTTCACATTTTGATTGTTTTTGTAACCACACTGAGCTCTTTAATAGTTCTCCAGTTAGCTTAACAGCTAGCAGCTATCGTGTTTGTTCATGTCTCTGTCATTCCAAACACCACTGCATGGGCTGTAATAGACCTGGGAAACTCACTGAAATGTATGTCCGACTCCCAGTTGTTACCTGACCTCTTTAATATTACTTTGTGTATGCAGAATCCCTTGGTTATTCATGTTACCATTACTGTTATTGATATTAGCTTAGTTCACTTCCAGTTGCTAGTGTGTTATTTATTCTCGTAACAAACTTTGACACACTCCTAGTAACATTGCATGAACTCAAATGAACGTGACTGAGCTCTTGCAAACATTTTGCTCAATACATGTCCATTACACAGGTCTACAATGAGTAAAGCTCGGGCCACCAAACTTGGTACACAAGTTCACCCTGTGACCCTGAAGTGTGACTGTGGATTTGGGATCGCAAGGTCAAAGGTCAACATCAAAATGACTTATAAACTATATCTCAACAACAAAGAAAGCTAGGGTCACCAAACCTGGTACACAAGTTCACTCTGGGACCATAACCTCTGACTACAGGTTTGGGGTCAAAAGGTCAAGGTTGCCACTCCCTATGCTCTGATTATAGAACATTAAAAACTCTCTAGGGTCACCGTACTTGCTACACAGGTTCACCTCGAGATCTTGCTCTACAACTATGGGTCATTTACTTTGTTGTATATTCGTGGATGATGGGTTTATCGTCATTTGGTTCTGCCACAATAATTTATATTGAAAAGTTGAAAACTGCTCTCCGTGAGTAAACATTGGGATCTTCAAAGAAAACGGAGGCAGGGGATAGTGCACTCATCTCAGAGTGCTGTTATTAGTATTTTAGGTCAATTCATTCGTCTATCAACATTCGTTCATAATTTTCTTCAGAAAATGTGTTCTCTAGTGTTGTTGATAAACTCCGTTGTTGTGTGGCGAATTCAGATTTACTTGAGCTCAACTCCTCGCTAACGTCACTCTTCTCCTCATCGTTCTGCAGCGTCTTGACAGTCAAACCTTCATCTTCACCAACCGCATTAACTGGAGAGCCTATTAGCATTTCCTGAGCCTCACAACTATCTAATGACTCACGGTGAAGTGGCTCTAAATATTTAATGACCGCCTGAATCTTTAATACCTGCCTGACATTTGCCAGGTTTGATAAATTTCAAGACGTCAGCAGCAGAGTTTAATTCACACATAAACAGCACTTGTCTGCACAAGTTTGAGCAAATAACTCCACGTCTTTGAACTTTTAGGTGACTTTTTTTTTTTGTAACTTAGATTTTTATTCATTTTTCATCATATATAATGCATTCAGATCACATTCTACATTTAAAAAACAAAGGGGTTAGGGTAGGGAAAAATAAAAAAACAAAAACAAAATAAAAATAAAAAATAAAAGGGGGGGGGACAAATGTTGGAGCATCAAGTTTTTAGTTTCCATCTCTTAATTCTTCTGGTTTTTTCAGTGTCTTTGGTTATTCTTTCAATTTCTGCCTCGTTGTTGCACTTTGTAGTGTGTCCATTTCCGCCATTTTTTCTCCCATATTCCTTCTTGCATTCTTCGTCGATATGTTAGTTTTTCCATCATACGTATGTCCTCAACAATGTCAGTCCATTGTTCTTGGTCAGGAAGAACTTCTGATCGCCATTTTTTTGTGATAGTTTTTTTACATGCAATCAACAAGATTTTAACTAGATATCTGTCCTCAGCCTGTATAACACTGTCTTTTTTAAGATCACATAAGTACATCAGGTTACAGTTCATTGGTATATTATATCCTAATATCCTCTGTATTGTCACATGCATAGATTTCCAAAATGATGATATTTTGTAGCATTTCCAAAACATATGTGAGTGGTCTGCATTTTGAGCCCCACATCCCCTCCAGCATAAAGATTGGGTATTTGAATATTTTCCTTGAATCTGTGGTGTAATGAAAAAGCGAATCAGGTTTTTCCATCCAAATTCCCTCCATGCCCTTGAATTTGTTGATGTGTGTTGTGTTTTCCATATTTCCTGCCAGCTTTCTTCTGTTATGTTTAAATTGAGCTCTTTCTCCCATTTCTCCTTTATATAGTTACTTGTATGATTGTTTGTCATAAGTTTCTGATATAGTTTTGAAATAATTCTTATTTTATTTCCTGCATATGAGCTTAAAATAAGTTGTATAATCTCGTTCACATCTGTTTGGAGGTTATGCCTAATCTTCTTCATATAGTAATCTCTCATCTGCAGATATCTGAAAAATTCCGATCTTTCTAATTTAAATTTTCTCCTGATATTTACAAAGCTCCCGAGATCTTTTTTTCCGATATTGCCCCATGCTGTGATTCCCTTGTTCACCAGATTTTTGTATCCCCTATCTTGTTTTGCCGGTTCAAACTGACTGTCAAATGCTACCCATTTCAATAGTTTTATGTCTTCCCTTATATTATATTTTTGTACTATTTTATACCACAGTTCTAAAGTAAATTTAGTGATTGGGTCTATTTGTTTGATTTGCTTATATGCATCTTTATCCCCTATTATGCTTTGTACTGGGAGTCCCTCAATTTCCTTTTCCATTTCTTTCCATTTTGCCTCATATCCCTCGTCGCACCAACATATGATATATCTTATTTGTGCTGAGTAGTAATATTCCTTTAGACTCGGTAGGCCCATGCCTCCTTTCTCTTTTGGTAATTGGAGGGTTTTATATTTCACTCTTGGTTTTTTACCTCCCCAAACAAATCTCGATATCATCCTGTCCCACTTTGAGAATTGGGCATCTGGAATCTCTGTTGGTATAGCCTGGAAGAGGTAAAGTAATCTAGATTGTATGCTGATTTTGACTGTCTCAATTTTTGAATTCAGATCCATATTTAAGATTGACCATCTATCAATATCTTTTTTTATTTCTTGTTCCAACCTATCATAGTTTGCTTTATATATTTTGCTTAGGTCTTTAGGTATGTTCACTCCAAGGTATTTTATTTCTTTTTGCTTCCAGTTTAGTTTGATCTTATCAGTTATCTGGTTTAGAGGGTTATAGTGGAATGTCAGTATTTGTGTTTTTGTTATGTTTATCTTGTATCCTGATAATTTTCCAAAATTTTCTATCAAGTTCATCATTTCCATTATTGATTTATCTGGTTGTTCAAGGTAAACTATAATATCGTCTGCAAATAGCCCAATCTTGTGTTCCGCCCCCTTTATTGTTACACCTTTTAATTTCTTATTTTGTCGTATCGCTTGAGCCAATGGTTCTATGAACAGAGCAAACAAGGTGGGCGATAAGCAGCATCCCTGCCTAGTTGATCTTTGTATATTTACTTTGTCTGTTAAGCTACCGTTTATCTTGATTCTTGCCACAGGTTCTTGATATAGCGTCCTTATGCATTGTACTGATTTTTCGTTAAATCCAAAGCGCTCCAGTACACTATATAGGAATTTCCAGTTAACCCTGTCAAATGCTTTTTCTGCGTCTAAACTCATTATTACTGCGCTTTTCTTTTCTTTATGTATTTGGTTAATTATATGTATTGTTCTCCTGATATTGTCATGTGTTTGGCGTCCCTCTATGAATCCAGTTTGATCATCATCTATCAATTCCGTCAAGAATGTCTTTATTCGTTTACATATAATTGTTGTGTATATTTTATAATCTACATTTAATAAAGAGATTGGTCTATAGTTTCCGCATTGTTCTTTATCTTTCCCTGGTTTTAAAATAACTGAAATGATTGCTTCGTTCCATGTTGGAGGTATTTTGTTGTTGTTCAGCGTCCAATTAAATGACTTTAGGAGTTGTGGCTTGAGTTCTTCTATAAACAGTTTATAAAACTCAGAGGAGTATCCATCACTACCTGGTGATTTACCGTTTTTAAGTGACTTAATCACATCTCTGATCTCTTGTGTTGTTATTTCTGCTGTTAGTTTTTCATTTTGTTGATTTCCTATTGATGGCAAGTCCAATGTGTCTAGAAATTTTTTGATATCTTTAGTATTTGTTTCTTCAGGTTGCGAGTATAGTTCTTGGTAGAAATTATGGAAAATTTCTTCGATGTTTTCTGGGTTAACTGTGGTTTTATTTGTGGTGGGGTCTTTAATCTTGTACACATTATTCATTGTTTGTTGTTTTCTTAACCGTTTTGCCAGCAGTTTTGTGGCTTTTGGCCCCGTTTCATAATATTTTTGCTTTAGATATCTATTTTTCCTTTCAATTTCATCCATTTGTGTTTCTTTTATCTTTGTTTTTTCTTCTTTAATTTCTTGATATATTTTTGGATCATTTGTGCTTTGATGTTTACGTTCTAATTCCCTCAGTCTCTCACATCTTTGTTCATACGCTTCCAGTTTAGTCTTATTTGCTTTTCCTGTTTCAACAATTAATTTACCCCTTAACACGGCTTTTAGTGCGTCCCATAGTATTGTTGGGTCCACTTCTTCATTGTCATTCTCTTGGATATATTCGTTTGTTTATTTTTATTCTTTCTTTCATTTTCTCATCATTTAACAGTCCTACGTTAAGTTTCCATGTTGTTTGTCGTTTTCTATTGTTTAAATATATTTCCATGTATATAGGATTATGATCTGATATTTCTGCCCCTCCAATCCAACAATTTCTCACCCTGTGTCTGTCACCTTCATTCATAAGGAAGTAATCTATTCTAGAGTGTACTTTATGGGCTGCTGAATAATGTGTATAGTCTTTTTCGAGTGGGTGTAGGTCCCTCCATATGTCTACCATACCCATTTCTGCCAGTGAGGTTCTTATGAACTTTGTTACATGTTTTTTTGTCTTCTTAACACTTGTTGTGTCAACTTCATGATCCATGACAGCATTTAAGTCTCCTCCACAAATTAGGACTCCTTCACTGTGTGTTGCTATGAGATCAAACAGATGTTGAAAAAAACCCTTGTCACTTTCTGGTGGGGCATAGATGTTCACTAATGTGATCTGCATACCATCTATTCTTCCCTTTATTATTACATACCTGCCTTCTTTATCCTGGATTTCCTGTTCACTTTCAAATTGTATTTTGTTTGAGATTAGTATCATAACCCCCCTTTTTGCTCCTCCCTTAAATGAACTGTAGTAGGAGTTCTTATAGCCAAATCTCTTTAGTTTCACATGTTCTGCCTTGCTCAAATGTGTCTCTTGCATAAATATAATTTCAGCTTTTTCCTTCTTGAATTTTCTTATTATTCTTTCCCTTTTAACAGGTGAGTTCAGACCATTCACGTTTAGTGTCATTATCTTAAGATTTTTACCCATATTCATGTTTTTCCATTTTTTTAACTTGTGCTCCTAGCCCCTTTAACAACAAAAATAACACATATTTATATAAAAACACATTAAAAAAACTCGACCTCCGTACTTTGGGCCTTTCTTCTGCCCACTGGTCCCTGTTGGTGGGTGGGGGGTTTGTCTTCACAGAGTGAAGGGCCCTCCCTAGACTTCTAATTACTATCAAAGTAATAGTCATAAGTCTAGAAATGTCCAACAAATATCACTTAAACCTCTCCTAGCCGTCTGTTTCTCTTTTACCTTGTCTTCTTGGCCTTCATTTCTTCTGTGCCTTTCTTAATCTTTGATATGATCTAGGCTTTCAGTTGAAAGCCTTGTAGTTTGTCCTGGGCCCGCTGCTCTACGTCTCTCCCCCTTCTTCCGCCGTTCACTCGTCTCCACTCCGTCTGTCGTGGTGCGTTCAGGGCCGCCGCTGCTCCAGCCGTCTCCTTCGGCACGCTCACCTCAAGGCCCCGCTCCATCATATCCCGCGCTGCCTCTTCGGCCGTGTTGTAGGTTCTTGTGCCTTCCTCCCAATGAATCCTCATTTTCGTTAGCGGCGTTTGGAATCTAATTTTTTTTCTCTTTCAGCGTTTTTTTAATATTGGCATATTTCTTCCGCTGCTGCACGATTTCTGTCGGGTAGTCATGGTCAAAAAATACCTGTGTGTCGCCGATTCGTATCTTTTTTTTCCATGCTTGCGTCAGGATTCTTTCCTTTATGTCATATTTCACAAAGTTTACCACAACTGACCTGGGTGGAGAGTTTGTTTTCGGGTTCTGTGCCGGTGTTCTGTGCGCCCGTTGAATCTGCAGATCCGTTTCTCCGGGTATTTCCAGTTCTTTTTTTAAGAACTGATCCATGAATTTTGTCATCGAGTTGCCTTCAATGCCCTCCGGAATTCCAAAGATGCGCATATTGCTTCGTCGGGATCTGCTCTCCAAGTCGTTTATTTTCTCCTGCATCCTCTGCGTTTGCGTCGTCAGGGTCTGTAGTTGTTCGTTTGCCTCGCTTTTCCAATCTTCTAGTTCCGAAATTCGGGTCTGCGCTTCTGTCATACACGCCCGCTGGGAGCGCAGCTCCTCCATGTTTTCCGTTAATTTACGCTCCATTTCTCTTCGGAGGTCCATGATTTCCTCCTTAATTTCTTTTTTCAGTTCCTCCTTAAGAGCCGCTAAATCCTGTTGTAGCTGTCGCTTGAATTCTCTCAACTCTTCACCCAAACTGGCGATGCCAGCGTTCATGTTGTCGAGTCTGGTGTCCTCCATTTTCTCTGCTGTGGACATCTCGGTTTTTTGGGCTTTGCGTACAGCGGTTTTTCCTGCGTTGTTGGAGAGGAATTCTTCAATTTTACCCTGTTTTTGTCCTTGTGCCCGGTTCCTTCGTGTTTTCATCCCTTAGTTTATTGATTCGTTTATGTCGAGTTGGCCATTTACCGATGATTTTTAATCCGGCTAGGGAGAGCTCTTTGTTTAAGTGTTATGTCTCTCCGCCATCTTCCCGGAAGTCGAACTTTTAGGTGACTTTTAAACACATCAAAGGTATTTTCATGTTTTCAGTGCTGCTGTTAAACTGTTTGCAGGGTTTCTGAGGAGCAGTAGGTGATTTGTTATTAACAATGGGGATGGGGGGTATTCACCAATTCAGCATAAGGTACAAACGTATAAGTGTAACTTAGCGACAAATGTGCAAGAATAAAGGTGCAAAGCTACGATAAAAGGTTCCAATTTTAAAAGTAAGTTAAAAAAAATTTGAGAAAAAAGTTGTAAATTTATGAAAAAAGTTGCAAATTTGCAAAAAATAGTTGTGAATTTATGAGAGAAAAAAGATGAAAATTAACAGGAAAAAGTCACAAATTTATGAGGAAACAGTTGCAACTTTGAGGGGAAAAAGTTGCAAATTTATTGGAAAAAGGTGCAACTTTATGAGGAGAGTAGATGAAAATTAAAAGAAAAAAAAAGTCACATTTACAGAGGTGTGAAAAAGTGTTTGCCCCCTTCTTGATTTCTCATTTTTTTGTATGTTTGTCACACTTAAATGTTTCAGATCATCAAACAAATTTAAATATTAGACAAAGATAACGCAAGTAAACATAAAATCCAGGTTTTAAATGAAGGTGTTTATTATTAAGGGAAAAAAAATTCAAACCTATATGGCCCTGTGTGAAAAGTGATTGCCCCCTAAACCTAATAACTGGTTGGGCCACCCGTAGCAGCAACAACTGCAATCAAGTGTTTGCAATAACTGGCAATGAGTCTGTTACAGCGCTGTGGAGGAATTTTGGCCCACTCATCCTTGCAGAATTGTTGTAATTCAGCCACATTGGAGGGTTTTTGAGCATGAACCGCCTTTTAAGGTCATGCCACAGCTTCTCAATCGGATTCAGGTCAGGACTTTGACTAGGCCACTCCAAAGTCTTCATTTTGTTTTTCTTAAGCCATTCAGAGGTGGACTTGCTGGGGTGTTTTGGATCATTGTCTTCCTGCGGAACCCAAGTGCGCTTCAGCTTGAGGTCACGAACAGGTGGCCGGACATTTTCCTTCAGGATTTTATGGTCGACAGCAGAATTCATGGTTCCATTTACCACAGTAAGTCTTCCAGGTCCTGAAGCAGCAAAACAGTCCCAGACCATCACACTACCACCACCATATTTTACTGTTGGTATGATATTCCTTTTCTGAAATGCTGTGTTACTTTTACGCCGGATGTAATGGGACACACACCTTCCAAAAAGTTCAACTTTTGTCTCGTCAGTCCACAGAGTATTTTCCTAAAAGTCTTTGGGATTATCAAGATGTTTTCTGGCAAAACTGAGACGAGCCTTTATGTCCTTTTTGTTCAGCAGTGGTTTTCGTCTTGGAACTCTGCCATGCAGGCCATTTTTGCCCAGTCTTATGGTTGTGTCATGAACACTGACCTTAAGTGAGGCCTGCAGTTCTTTGGATGTTGTTATGGGGTCTTTTGTGACCTCTTGGATGAGTCATTGCTGCACTCTTGGGGTAATTTTGGTCAGCGGGCCACTCCTGGGAAGCTTCACCACTGTTCCATGTTTTTGTCATTTGTGGATAATGGCTCTCACTGTGGGTCGCTGGAGTCTCAAATCTTTAGAAATGGCTTTATAACCTTTTCCAGACTGATAGAGCTCAATTACTTTGTTTCTCATTTGTTCCTGAATTTCTTTGGATCGTAGCGTGATGTCTAGCTTTCGAGGATCTTTTGGTCTACTTCACTTTGTCAGGCAGGTCCTATTTAAGTGATTTCTTGATTGAGAACAGGTGGGACAGTAATCAGGCCTGGGTGTGGCTAGAGAAATTGAACTCGGCTTTCCAAAGATGTGATAAACCACAGTTTATGTATATTTTAACGGGGGGACAATAACTTTTTCACACAGGTTTGGATTTTTTCCCCCCCTTAATAATAAACCCCTTCATTTAAAAACTGCATTTTGTTTACTTGTTTTATCTTTGTCTAATATTTAATTTTGTTTGATGATCTGAAACATTTACAGTGGTGTGAAAAAGTGTTTGCCCCCTTACCTGGAGAAGCCCGGGAATATGGTGAGGATCATGTTCTTTGACTTCTCCAGTGCTTTCAACACCATCCAACCGATGATCCTGAAGGACAAGCTGCTGCGCGCAGGGGTGGACCAGCACCTGTCATCATGGATCCTGGACTACCTCACGAACCGGCCTCAGTTTGTGAGAACCCGGGACTGTGTTTCCGACACGATCATCAGTAGCACGGGGGCCCCCCAGGGAATGGTGCTGGCTCCCTTCCTGTTCACTCTTTATACTGCGGACTTCTCACACAACACAACACATTGCCATCTACAGAAGTTCTCTGATGACTCTGCGATCGTTGGTCTCATCTCCAGCGGAGATGAAGCTGAGTACAGAGGGCTTATCCAGGACTTTGTGGACTGGTGCCATCGGAACTGCCTCCAGATCAATGCGAGGAAAACTAAGGAGCTGGTGGTGGACTGCCGCAGGCATGGGCAGCCCCTCACAGCACCAGTAAATATACAGGGAACAGACATCGAGATGGTGACATCCTACAAGTACCTGGGTATTCATCTGAACAATAAACTAGACTGGTCACACAATACTGACGCACTCTACAAGAAGGGACAGCGCAGGCTGTTCCTGCTGAGGAGACTCAGGTCTTTTGGTGTACAAGGGGCGCTGCTGAAGTCATTCTATGACACGGTGGTGGCATCAGCCATCACTTTTGGA
Organism: Pholidichthys leucotaenia; assembly: GCA_020510985.1. NCBI lineage: Eukaryota > Metazoa > Chordata > Actinopteri > Cichliformes > Pholidichthyidae > Pholidichthys > Pholidichthys leucotaenia. Next base: position 318,676,978 of record CM035844.1, read on the forward strand.
GTGGTCTGCTGGGGCAGTGGCATTACTGCAGCCGATAGGAAGAGACTGAACAAACTGATTAAGAAAGCTAGCTCTGTCCTGGGGCAACGCCTTGATCCGATGGAGGAGATGGGAGAGAGAAGGACGGTGGCTAAACTGTCATCTCTGCTGGAGTCCGAGTTCCACCCTATGCAGGACATACTGGATGCACTGAGGAGCTCATTTAGCAGCAGACTACATCATCCCAGGTGCACAACCGAGAGGTTTCGTAGGTCCTTCCTACCAACGGCTGTCAGACTGTACAACCTAAGCAGGGCTGCTCGCAGAGATAGCAAAAAGACGTAACAAACTAATAGTTTTTTTTGAATGCAAAAGATGCAATAGACTTACACAATGGTCCTCTCCGGCATACAACTAGGAACATACCGGTCGCTATGGAGGGTGAGAATATGTATGGGCACATAATCATACCATGTAGGATAACTAAATAGACGGTTATGCTGTTTCATCCCACCTAGCAACAATGCTCTGCACTGTGTGTGTTTATATATTTACATATTTATTCCATCTAGCTACAATGCTCTGCACTGGGTGTGTTTATATTTATATATCTATATATTTATTCCATCTAGCTACAATGCTCAGCACTGGGTGTGTTTATATTTATATATCTATATATTTATTCCATCTAGCTACAATGCTCCACACTGTTTTTATATATCTACATATTATTCCATCTAGCTACATTGCTCCGCACTGTGTGTGTTTATATACTTGCATATTTATTCCACCTAGCTGCAATGCTCCGTACTGTGGGTGTTTATATATTTACATATTTATTCCATCTAGCTACAATGCTCTGCACTGTGTGTTCATATATTCATATATTTATTCCATCCAGCTACAATGCTCTGCACTGTGTGTCTGTGTGTGTGTGTGTGTGTATATATATATATATTTTATAGTAATATGTACATATGTATATTAGCTGCTCTTGCTTGCTTGTTTTTTTTTTTCTTGCCTTCTGATTGTTGCTCTGTGTTGCTATCCCTGTGCTGTTGCAATCCTGGAATTTCCCCATTGTGGGACTAATAAAGGCTTATCTTATCTTATCTTATCTTACTGATTTCTCTTTTTTTTAAATGTTACACTTAAATGTTTTTGATCATCAAACAAATTTAAATATTAGACAAAGATAACACAAGTAAACACAAAATGCAGTTTTTTAAATGAAGGTGTTTATTATTAAGGGTAAAAAAAAAAAATCAAAACCTACATGGCCCTGTGTGAAAAAGTGATTGCCCCCCTGTTAAAACATAAGCTAACTGTGGTTTATCACATCTTTGGAAAGCTGAGTTCAATTTCTCTAGCCACACTGAGGCCTGATTACTGCCACACCTGTTCTCAATCAAGAAATCACTTAAATCGGACCTGCCTGACAAAGTGAAGTAGACCAAAAGATCCTCAAAAGCTAGACATCATGCTGCAATCCAAAGAAATTCAGGAGCAAATGAGAAACAAAGTAACTGAGCTCTATCAGTCTGGAAAAGGTTATAAAGCCATTTCTAAAGCTTTGTGACTCCAGCGACCCACAGTGAGAGCCATTATCCACAAATGGCAAAAACATGGAACAGTGGTTAAGCTTCCCAGGAGTGGCCCGCTGACCAAAATTATCCCAAGAGAGCAGCGACGACTCATCCAAGAGGTCACAAAAGACCCCATAACAACATCCAAAGAACTGCAGGCCTCACTTAAGATCAGTGTTCATGACACAACCATAAGAAAGAGACTGGGCAAAAATGGCCTGCATGGCAGAGTTCCAAGACGAAAACCACTGCTGAACAAAAAGAACATAAAGGCCCGTCTCAGTTTTACCAGAAAACATCTTGATGATCCCCAAGACTTTTGGGGAAAATACTTTGTGGACTGACGAGACAAAGATTGAACTTTTTGGAAGGTGTGTGTCCCATTACATCCGGCGTAAAAGCAACAGCATTTCAGAAAAGGAACATCATATCAACAGTAAAATATGGTGGTGGTAGTGTGATGGTTTGGGGCTGTTTTGCTGCTTCAGGACCTGGAAGACTTACTGTGGTAAATGGAACCATGAATTCTGCTGTCTACCAAGAAATCCTGAAGGAGAATGTCCGGCCATCTGTTCATGACCTCAAGCTGAAGTGCTCTTGGGTTCTGCAGCAAGACAATGATCCAAAACACCCCAGCAAGTCCACCTCTGAATGGCTTAAGAAAAACAAAATGACAACTGGAATGGCCTAGTCAAAGTCCTGACCTGAATCCGACTGGGATGCTGTGGCATGACCTTAAAAAGGCGGTTCATGCTCAAAAACCCTCCAATGTGGCTAAATTACAACAATTCTTCAATTATGAGTGGGCCAAAATTCCTCCACAGCGCTATAAAAGACTCACTGCCAGTTATCGCAAACGCTTGATTGCAGCTGTTGCTGCTAAGGGTGGCCCAACCAGTTATTAGGTTTAGGGGGCAATCACTTTTTCACATAGGGGCATGCAGGTTTGGATTTTTTTTCCCTTAATAACAAACACCTTCATTTAAAAACTGCATTTTGTGTTTACTTGCGTTATCTTCAATATTTAAATTTGTTTGATGATCTGAGACATTTAAGTGTGACAAACATACAAAAAAATGAAATCAGGAAGGGAGCAAAAACTTTTCCACACCACTGTATGTGAAGACATTGCAAATTTATGAGAAATAAGTTGCAAATTTGTGAGGAAAAAAAAGATGAAAATTAACAGGAAAAACTCACAAATTTATGCAAAAACTTGCAACTTTATGAGAAATAAGTCATAAATTTATAAAATAAGCTGCAAATTTACAAGAAAAAGGTTGCGAATTTATGAGGAAAATAGATGAAAATTAAAAAGAGAAAAGTCACAAATTTATGAGAAAAGAAGTTGCAAATTTATGAGAAAAATATGAAGATCAACAGGAAAAAGTTTCAAATTTATGTGAAAAAACAAATTTATGCAAAAAGATGAAGATTCGCAATAAAAAAAGTCACAAATTTAGGAAAAAATAAGCTGCAAATTCGTGAGAAAAAGGAAAATTAACAGGAAAAAAAGTCACAAATTTATGAGAAAAAGGTTGAAAATTTGAGGAAAATAGATGAAAATTAAAAGAAAAAAGTTGCAAATTTATATTTAAAAAAATTGCAAATTTTTGAGAAAAAGATGAAGATTAGCAGGAAAAGTCACAAATTTCGGAGAAAATAAGTTGCAAATGTATGAGAAAAAAATGAAATTTTACAGGGAAAAACTGCTAATTTCTGATCAAAAAAGTTGTAGATTTATGGAAAAAAGTTGCAAATTTATGATAAAGTAGCAGATTTACATGAAAAAGGTTGCTAATTTACAAGAAATTTTTTTTTTGCAGAATTATGATTAAGAAGTTGAAAATATACAGGGGAAAAGTTACAAATTTATGAGAATAATTTCACATATTTTACAGGAAAAAAGTTGCAAATGTATGAGAACAAGTTGAACTTTTTTTTTTAAAATTGCATTTCTGCTTAGAATTGGTGCTTCAAAGTCATTTTATTCAGTTATGCAACATGGAAAGGTCTATGATATATTGGGGGGGACCGGTAAAGTTTTGAGTATTTTATGACAGTGGTATCTTTACAGTTTAACCTGCGGTGACATGACTGATATAAATGAAGCAAAATTACCCGAATAACCACCACCACCCAAACACCAAGCTAACAACACGCTTCCGTGGAGTTAATGAGCACCCCCGTTAACCCTCTGTTAACCCTCCCCAGCCCCCCATCCCGGTCAAAGGTCTGGACGGCCTCCTGCGGACCTCCCTAGACCTGGAGCTGGACCTGCAGGTGTCCCGGACCCGACAGGCCCGGCTGGACCAGGAGCTGCGGGTGCTGCGGGAGCTGAAGGAGCAGCTGGAGAGGGCGAGGCAGCAGGGCCGGCGGGAGCTGCCGTCCTGGGTCCAGGAGGATGAACGCTTCCGTCTGCTGCTGAGGCAGGCTGAGAAACAGGTGAGGCACCGCAGGGGAATTAAAAAAAAAACAAACTACACGATGATGGAGTCAGACAAACATCACAATTCAACAAGAAAAAGGTGCAAATCCAGGAGAAAAGACTCAAAAATTTATTAGAAATTACTGTGTGTGTGTGTGTGTGTGTGTGTGTGTGTGTGTGTGTGTGTGTGTGTGTGTGTGTGGCATGAATGTAGAACAAATTCATAAATTGACAAGAAAAAAATCTTAAATTTACATGAAAATTACTAATTTATAGAAAAGCTGCAAATTCATCTGAGGAAAAAAAGATCAGTTTGCAATAAAAATGTAAAGTGGCAGATTTCCAAGAAAAATGCTTAATATTCATGTAAAAGCTGGAAAAATTCACAAGGAAAAAAGTGTAGCTTTAAAAGAAACTCCAATTTTAAAGAACAAAGTCACAAATGAACTAGAAAAAATAATTTGCATTTTCTGGAGAAGTCGCAAATTTATGTGAAAAGTGGCAAATTGTTCAATTTGTTGAAAAAGTTGACTTAAAACAATAAACCAAAAAAGCCAAGTTAAACCAAAAAGATAGATTTTGAAAAAGCTGAAAATTTTATGAAAAGTCACAGAAAGTTGCAAGAAAGAAATATTGTAATTATAGACAAAACTTATTTGCATCAAATTTACATCAAAAATAGTAACAAGTTTGCGAGAAAAGTCATATCTGGTCACTGAGGAAAAAAAAATCACAATTTTATAACACAAAACATGCCAGATTTACTGAGAGAAAAATCGCAGTTTTATAAGGGAACAAAATACCAAATTTACAGGGAAAAATCACAATTTTATAAGGAAAAAATGCCAACTTTAGAAGAAAAAAAATCACAATTTTATAGAGAACAAAATACCAAATTTACAGGGGAAAATCACAGTTTTATAAGAAAAGAAAATGCCGACTTTACAAGAAAATGAGTATCACAATTTTGTAAGGTAAATGCCAAATTTACAGGGAAAGTCACAGTTTTATAAGGGAAAAAATGCTAATTTTATGAGGAAAAAATGCAAAGTTTACAGTGAAAAAAAATCACAATTTTATAAGGACAAAAATGCCAAATTTACAAGGAAAAAAATTCACAATTTAATGGAAAAAAATTGTCAGATTTACAGGGAAAAAAAATACAATTTTATGAGGGGAAAAATGCTAAATTTACAGGGGAAAAACCACAATTTTATAATGGAAAAAAAATGCCAACTTTATAAGAAAAAAATCTCTTTTATAAGGAAAAAAAATGCTAAATTTACAGGGAAAAAACACAATTTTATAATGAAAAAATTACAACTTTATAAGAAAAAAAATCACAATTTTATAACACAAAAAATGCCAAATTTACTGGGGGGGGGGAAAAATCAGTTTTATAAGGGAACAAACTACCAAATTTACAGGGGAAAAAATCACAATTTTCTAAGGGAGAAATGCCAACTTTATAAGAAAAAAAATCACAGTTTTATAATGAAAAAAAAAATGCCAAATTTACTGGGAAAAAATCAGTTTTATGAGGGAAAAAAATACCAAATTTACTGGGAAAAATCATAATTTTAAAAGGAAAAAATGCCAACTTTATTAGAATTTTTTTTTTACAATTTTATAATAAAAAAGGCCAAATTTACAAGGAAAAAAAAATCACAATTTTATGAGGGGAAAAAATGCCAAATTTACAGGGAAAAATCACAATTATATAAGGAAAAAATGCCAGCTTTATAAGAAAAAAATCACAATTTCATGAGGAAAAAATGCTAATTTTACAAGGAAAAAATCAGTTTTATAAGAAAAAAAAGTCAAATTTACAAGGAACAAAAATCCCAATTTTATGAGGGAAAAAATGCCAAATTTACAGGGAAAAAACACAATTTTATGATGAAAAAAATTCCAACTTTATAAGAAAAAAATCTCTTTTATAAGGAAAAAAAATGCTAAATTTACAGGGAAAAGTCAGTTTTATAAGAAAAAAAGCCAAATTTACAATGAAAAAAAAATCACAATTTAGGGGAAAAAAATGTCAAATTTACAGGGAAAAAATTGCAGTTTTATGAGGGGAAAAAATCCCAAATTTACCGGGAAAATCACAATTATATAAGGAAAAGATGTCAACTTTATAAGAAAAAAATCACAATTTCATGAGGAAAAAATACTAAATTTACAGGGAAAAAATCAGTTTTATAAGAAAAATAAAGCCAAATTTACAGGGGGAAAAAAAAATCACAATTTTATGAGGGAAAAATGCCAAATTTACAGGGAAAAATCAGGGGGGTTTTAAGGGAACAAAATGCCAACTTTATAGGGAACAACCACAATTTTATATGGAAAAAAATGCCAAAGTTACAGAAAAGAAAATCACAATTTTATGTTGGGGGGGGGGATGCCAAAGTTACAGAAAAGAAAATCACAATTTTATGTTGGGGGGGGGGGGGGGGAATGCCAAATTTACAGGAAAAAATCTTGAGGTGAAAAAATGCCAAATTTACAGGGAAAATCAGTTTTTTAAGAGAAGTGATACATTGGTGCTTCAAAAACTGGTTTGGCTTGTCGTAAATGACAAATTTACGGGGAAAACCCACAATTTTATAAGGTGAAAAATGCCATATTTACAGAGGAAAAAATACAAGTAAAATTTCACAAATTTACAAAACACAAATGTTGCATATTTAATTTAAAAAAATGTCATGATAGTAATGTTAAAGACCAGTTTATTCATGTAATGTTCCTATTTTACCTTCATCTTCAGGCAGTTGTTTTTTGATGGAACTGCAGAATTCTGGAGGTAACAACTCCAATCATCGCTCCCCGACAGTTTGTCCATGAAGCCAAACCATGTAGTCCCCCTGTAATCCACCAGAGGGCGCCCTACATCCCATTGATTAAAAGCAAGCAGATTTTGAGGATTTTGTGCTTCTTCTCTCCTCGATCTCCTTCCTCAGACCCGTGAGGAGCAGCTGCAGGAGAAGCGGGTGGAGAAGATGATGAAGGCCGCCGCCAAGGACGTCCACAAGATCAGAGGCCAGAGCCGCAAGGAGGTGCCCGAGGTCCAGACCTTCAGGTACCACACCGAAGTTCAGTTTTTATCAACTTCACACACAAACTGGAGGCTACAGCACAATTATCGTTATAATTAGTTCTAAATACAGGAACACTTAAACTCTTACAGACGTGGACAAAATTGTTGGTACCCCTCTGTTAATGAAAGAAAAACCCACAATGGTCACAGAAATAACTTGAATCTGACAAAAGTGGTAATAAATAAAAATTCTATGAAAATTAACCAGTGAAAATCAGACAGTGCTTTTGAATTGTGGTTCAACAGAATTATTTTAAAAAACAAACTCATGAAACAGGTCTGGACAAAAATGATGGTACCCTTAACTTAATATTTTGTTGCACAACCTTTTGAGGCAATCACGGCAATCAAACGATTTCTGTAACTGTCAATGAGACTTCTGCACCTCTCAGCAGGTATTTTGGCCCACTCCTCATGAGCAAACTGCTCCAGTTGTCTCAGGTTTGAAGGGTGCCTTCTCCAGACGGCATGTTTCAGCTCCTTCCACAGATGTTCAATAGGATTTAGATCAGGGCTCATAGAAGGCCACTTTAGAATAGTCCAATGTTTCGCTCTTAGCCATTCTTGGGTGTTTTTAGCTGTGTGTTTTGGGTCATTATCCTGTTGCAAGACCCATGACCTGCGACTGAAACCAAGCTGTCTTGACACTGGGCAGCACATTTCTCTCTAGAATACCTTGATAGTCTTGAGATTTCATTGTACCCTGCACAGATTCAAGACACCCTGTGCCAGATGCAGCAAAGCAGCCCCAGAACATAACAGAACCTCCTCCATGTTTCACAGTAGGGACAGTGTTCTTTTCTTGGTTCTTTTCTTCATTTTTGCGTCTTAAATTTCTGTATAATATGTGCAACTGTAGTCACAGGAACATCAAGCTGCTTGGAGATGGTCTTGTAGCCTTTACCTTTAACATGCTTGTCTATAATTTTCTTTCTAATCTCCTGAGACAACTCTCTCCTTTGCTTCTTCTGGTCCATGTTTAGTGTGGTACACACCATGTCAACAAACAGCACAGTGACTACTTGTCACCCTTTAAATAGGCCGACTGACTGATTACAAGTTTGTAGACACCTGTGATGTTAATTAGAGGACACATCTTGGTTGAACATGTCCCTATGGTCACATTATTTTCAATCTTTTCTAGGGGTACCATCATTTTTGTCCAGGCCTGTTTCATGAGTTTGTTTTTTTAAAATAATTCTGTTGAACCACAATTCAAAAGCATTGTCTGATTTTTATTGGTTAATTTTCATAGAATTTTTATTTATTACCACTTTTGTCAGATTCAAGTTATTTCTGTGACCATTGTGGGTTTTTCTTTCATTAACAGAGGGGTACCAACAATTTTGTCCTCGTGTGTATTGCTTTTTAACCCCTTAGCATTCCAACCGGGACGTTTCAAATTTTCTACTGACACTCAGTGAAGAAAGAATTTGATTTTCTCTGCGTACGCTAAATTTACAGAAATTGGCTGGAATGCTAAGAGGTTAAAAGAAAAGTTTTGAATATACAAGAAAAAAGTTAATAAATTTATAGGAAAATGCTGCAAATATTTGAGAAAAAAGTTTTTAAAAAAAATAAGAAAAACATTGCAAATTTTGGAGAAAAAAGTTGCGAATTTACAAGAAAAAAATAGCACATTGAGGAGACAAAGGTTTGAAAATCTATTGGAAAATGATGCAAATATTTGAGAATAAATATCAAAAAATGCAAGAAAAAAAGTTGCAAATTAGCAGAACAAAAATGCAAATTGAGGAGAAAAAAGTTGCAAATATTGGAGAAAAAAGTAAAAACAAGAAAAAAGTTGCAAATTTACAAGAAAAAAAATTGCAAATTGAGGATAAAAATGTTCACAGATTTATTGGAAAAAGTTGCAAATATTTGAGAAAAAATATTTTTAAAATTGCAAGAAAAAAGTTGCAAATTTACAGAAAAAATGCAAACTGGGGAGAAAAAAGTTGTAAATTTACAAGAAAAAAATTGCAAATTGAGGATAAAAATGTTTACAAATTTACTGGAAAAAGTTGCAAATATTTGAGAAAAAATATTTTTAAAATTGTAAGAAAAAAACTTGCTCATTTTTGGAAAAAACTTGCAAATTTGCAGAAAAAAATGCAAATTTGGGAGAAAAATGTTGCAAATTTACAAGAAAAAAATAGCACATTGAGGAGAAAAAGGTTTGAAAATTTATTGGAAAAAGTTGCATATTTACAGGAAAAAAATGTTGCTGATTTTTGAGAAAAAGGCTCCAAATTTATATGAAAAAGTTGCATATATGGGGAAAAAAAAGAAAAAAAATTTTGTAAATTTGAGAAAAAAGTTGCAAATTTACAAGAAAAAAACTGCAAATAGAGGAGAAAAATGTTTACAAATTTATTGGAAAAAGTTGCAAATATTTGAGAAAAAATGTTTTTAAAATTGCAAGAAAAAATTGCACATTTTTGAGAAAAAAGTTGCAAATTTACAGAAAAAAATGCAAATTGAGGAGAAAAAGCTGTAAATTTACAAGAAAAAAAATTGCAAATCGAGGAGAAAAATGTTTACTGATTTATTGGAAAAAGTTGCAAATATTTGTGAAAAAGTATTTTTAAAATTGCAAAAAAAAAAAGTTGCACATTTTTGAGAAAAAAGTTGCAAATTTACAGGAAAAAAATGCAAATTGGGGAGAAAGAAGTTGAAAATTTTCAGGAAAAAAATGTTGCTAATTTTTGAGAAAAAGGCTCCAAATTTATAGGAAAAAGTTGCATATATTGGAGAAAAAAGTAAAAAGCAAAATACAAAAAAAAAAAAGCAAATTTGAGAAAAACTGCAAATTTACAAGAAAAAAATGCAAATTGAGGAGGAAAATGTTTACAAATTTATTGGAAAAAGTTGCAAATATTTGAGAAAGTATTTTTACAATTGCAAGAAAAAAACCACATTTTTGAGGAAAAAGTTGCAGATTTACATAAAAAAATACAAATTGAGGAGAAAAAGTTGTAAATTTACAAGAAAAAAATTGCAAATTGAGGAGAAAATGTTTACAGATTTATTGGAAAAAGTTGCAAATATTTGAGAGAAAATATTTTTAAAATTGCTAGAACAAAGTTGCACATTTTTGAGAAAAAAGTTGCAAATTTACAGAAAAAATGCAAATTGAGGAGAAAAAAAGTTGCATATTTACAGGAAAAAAGTTGCATATTTTTTAGAAAAAGGCTGCAAATTTATAGGAAAAAGTTGCAAATATTGGAGAAAAAGGTAAAAAGTTTACAAGAATAAAAATGTAAGAATTGCAAATTGAGGAGGAAAAAAGTTCCAAACTTAAGACATTTACTAAATCTTTTTTCCTTTTTTCTTTGTAAGAGAGAAGATGGCGTTCTTCACACGAGCGAAGGCCTCCATCCCCGACCTGCCGGCTGACGACGTGTAAAGGAGCATTTCAAAGTATTCTCCCTCCAGAGTCCCAACCTGAAATCCCCTCCCCCAACACATGAAGCAAACGCCTGGCGGTGTTATGAAGAATGAAATTAAACAGAAAAGAAAAATAAATAACTAAGTTGATGGTGAAGAGAGAAAATTTAAAGGAGCTCAGCATTTCTAATGTGGATAGTCTTTGTTTGTAAATTAGTGATAGCACAGCTAGAGCTTTTTATTTTCTTGTTTTTTGTTTGTTTTGCTTCTGTTACTAACTTGCTGCTTTTAGGCTCTTAGATGTTTGAAATCATTCCAGCACAGAAAAAAAAAAAAAAAAAAATCACACAAACGCTCAGACTTTTGTACTGAAAAGACACAATGTTTGTCGACGGCACAAAATAAAATCATAAACGGTACTCTGAACAAAATATATTTTTATTTTGAACATTTCATAAACACACAAGCACACAGTTTTTATTTTGTTTTGAAAGCTAATTTTCTCAACTGGCCTCAGTGAAAGACTAAAAAAGGGGATTTTGTTAAGTGGGGATCCTTAAGACTTCTATTCAGTAAATACCAGGGAATATCTCAAGCTACTTCTCTGAGAAAATCAGGTTCAAAGTTTCCAAGGATTGTCACCTTCCGGGGGTGGGGGGTGGGGGGGGTGCTGGTCATTTGCATGACTTGGCATGAAGAAGAAGCAGAGGCCAACTTTATTGTCATTCAGTCCCTACAGCCAATCATGTACATTAGAACGAAATTCCGTTTCTCCTATCTACAATGTTAATCACATGAACCCAACCCCCTTATGTGTAAATTTGTGACTTTTTCCCCCAGTTTCATAAACCCGTGATTCTCCTTGTCTTAAATTTTTTTCAATGTTTTCCCATCTTGTAAATTTGTATTTTTTCTGTCTTTTTTTTTTTTTTTTTTTTACTAAATTTGGGACCTACCTCGAGGAAAATGCATGGCTTCATAAAATTGTTATATTAGCATCTTTTCCCACATTTTCGCAGTTTTATTCTTTTACGTTTGTACTTAATTTACATTCATTGTACATTATGCTAATTATAACACCGCCACCATCTCCCTTGTTTTAAAAAAAAAACCCAAAACAAATCACCTCATGGTTACACCCACTCACCACAGATGGCGCTAAATTAGTCAGACTGTCACATATAGTCCAATATGGGTGGACAACACATAACTGACAAGGAAGTGTTGCCATGGCACCATGGCAAAGTTTGACTCCTCCCCTTACAACTTCAACCACCTGTAACTCGGGCAAAACCTGTCCGATGTGCACCAATCCTTTCATGATGGAAAATAGTCCCACCCCGAACGCAATGACACAAAATACCTGACAACCGATATAGCGCCACATAGTGGTTAACAAAAGAATTGCTGAAAGCTGTTTTATTTTTGACTTACGCGGGGCTGGGCAGAATGATGTGAGATTTTCTGAGATTCATCAGAACACAGCCATGATCATAATGGAACATCAACTTTAGCATGACATGAAATGTGTTACCATGGACACGCCCTCCTCGCCATTCAATCCGTGAGCTTATGGGGAGGGGTGGGAACGTCCTGGAGTCATGAAATTTGGAACATAGGTTTAGGTGACTGTCCCATATAGTTCAATATGGGTGGACAACACATAACTGACAAGGAAGTGTTGCCATGGTGCCATGGCGAAGTTTGACTCCTCCCCTTACAACTTCAACCACCTGTAACTAAGGCAAAACCTGTCCGATGTGCACCAATCCTTTCATGATGAAAAATAGTCCCACCCCGAATGCAATGACATCAAAATACCTGACAACCTATATAGCGCCACATAGTGGTTAACAAAAGAATTGCTGAAAACTGTTTTATTTTTGACTTACGCAGGGCTGGGCAGAATGATGTGAGATTTTCTGAAATTCATCAGAACACAGCCATGATCATAACTGAACATCAACTTTAGCATGACAGGAAATGTGTTACCATGGGCTGCACGGTGGCGCAGTGGTTAGCACTGCGGCAGCACAGTTTACCCTTGGCCGGGAGATCGTGAGGATCGTGGGTTCGATCCCAGCCCCCGACCAACAGTGATCTGTGTGGAGTTTGCATGTTCTCCCCGTGTATGCGTGGGTTTACTCCGGGATTTCTCCGGTTTCCTCCCACATGCCAAAAACATGCAGGTTAGGTTAATTGGAGACTCTAAAGTGGCCCTAGGTGTGAATGTGTGTGTGAATGGTTAAGGGATAGCGCCATATCGTGGCTGCTTCATCCATCCAGGTGGTGGATGACCCTCAATTTCCCCTCTGGGGATCAATAAAGTATACTAAATCTAAAAAAAAAAAAATCTAAAATCTAAATCACCCTGGACAGAAATCTTAAGGATCACATCTGCAAAATCTTCAAATCAAACGTCGCATGAGACTGTATTTTACATGTAAAATAAGCAGCATGGCAACACTAGACGCCACACAACTTGGCACATGTGAAACAAAAAATTCTTTACAAATGTTACTAGGAAGTTTCTTTTTCTTTCCTAATGTGTAATCATCTCTCACGATCATGAAGTGTAGAGAACAGAACTAACGCTCGGGTAGTTAATCATAGTCTGCACTTTAAAAAAAAAACTTTTAAAAATATGTAGAAGAAGAAACTTGGTGAGTTTTTTAAAGGTTTAAAAATAAAAGAAAATATCCAGAAACGTTTGTCTCACGCTGGATCGAAAACACACAGGAAGTGAAGATCAGATTTATTTTTGATGACTGTGAACTTCTTACTGATCAGATGATTGTTAGACAGGAAGTGACTGAAACAAAACAAAAAAACTGACCGGGCAGCCAATAGGAAGCAGCTTCCGTCTGATTGGCTGGTCGGGTCAGTTTTTCCGGTTTATTTTCAGACTTTCCACCCCTTTTGTTTCCAGGCTGTAACTGGATGTTTTCTGAATACATATCGGAGTCGCTGTCCATGTCTCGTAAAACTGGACGTTTAAAAACGGCTGGATCATGTTAAGCTACAGTCACAAAGATTCCTACAAACGATGGGTTCGTAGGAATCTTCCAATTCCTACGAATTATGGAGTTCGCAGACATTGGTGGCGGGGGTGGGGGTGGGGGTGGGGGGGCTAGTTTCTTATGGCTGCTGTTCAGTTCGCAAGAGCAACTTGAGACATTCTTGAGAAATGAGGTGCTTTTCTGTCGTACGACGGCCCTAGAGTTCTTGTGTTCTTCATAAGGGTGCCTCTGTATCTTTCTACAGCATACTTACTGCTATCTTGGGAAAAATTTTGTGCAACTCGCAGCACTCTCAAGTCGTTGGTAGGAAGATCTTTCAGCTTTCAGCACATTTTGTCGGCACAAATGTCTCACGAATGATGTACTTCCGCGTTATGAGCGCTGTACGAATCTCCGTACAAACGGGGATTCGTATGGCATTTCCTACGATTGCTATAAGGGGCCCTCAAGAACAACTTAAGGTGTTCTTGAGGCATACTTACGGCCAACATCTTGTAGTGCTTACGTTGTTCGTATGGCATTCATATGGCCGCCCTACGATGAGGGGTTTTCGTGGGGCATTTGTATAAATCTTGGACAAGACCATCAACCTGGCCACAAACTAACGGTCTGTGAATGCTGGATTCTCCTACGCTGCCTTAAGAAGGCCCTATGAAATGGTCCAAAAATCGTTCGTGCGGTGTTTTGCAGCCGTTCGTAAGGGTATTTGTGACCGTAGCTTTAGCGTGGTGCCCCAGCACCTGTCATTTTTTATAGCTGAAAATTTTACTGTTAGTCTTGGTTGCTATTAGCTGTTTGTGGCTAAGTGACTTAAAAACTACGCATTTCCATCATCAGTAGACATTTGGCACTAGCTAATAGTGCTAACTTGGCAACTTATTTTTAAACATATTGGAGTACTTTGCCTTTAAACCCACATATTTTACCTCAGAAGTTACTAGAGACCATAAACTCCTCCAAGCACAAAGCCGGCACACTATCTACTAGTAATTAGATGGTATGACGCAAAGCATAAAAAACAGACAACATGCTTAGAGAAACTAACAAAAGCACTGGAACAAGACGGGAAACATGGTGTGAAAATGTCCTGCTGGTTGTCATAATAGGGCCCTAAAACTTCTAGAAGCGTCATTAAGGCTGTGTGTTGATACAGTGGAGTAAAAAAGTATTTAGTCAGCCACCAATTGTGCAAGTTCTCCCACTTAAAAGATGAGAGAGGTCTCCAATTTTCATCATAGGTATACCTCAACTATGAGAGACAAATTGAGAAAAAGAAAATCACATTGTCTGATTTTTAAAGAATTTATTTGCAAATTATGGTGGAAAATAAGTATTTGGTCAATAACAAAAGTTAATCTCAGTACTTTGTTATATACCCTTTGTTGGCAATGACAGAGGTCAAACGTTTTCTGTAAGTTTTCACAAGGTTTTCACACACTGTTGCTGGTATTTTGGCCCATTCCTCCATGCAGATCTCCTCTAGAGCAGTGATGTTTGGGGGCTGTCGCTGGGCAACACAGACTTTCAACTCCCTCCAAAGATTTTCTATGGGGTTGAGATCTGGAGACTGGCTAGGCCACTCCAGGACCTTGAAATGCTTCTTACCAAGCCACTCCGTCGTTGCTCGGGTGGTGTGTTTGGGATCATTGTCATGCTGAAAGACCCAGCCACATTTCATCTTCAATGCCCTTGCTGATGGAAGGAGGTTTTCACTCAAAATCTCACGATACATGGCCCCATTCATTCTTTCCTTTACACGGATCAGTCGTCCTGGTCCCTTTGCAGAAAAACAGCCCCAAAGCATGATGTTTCTACTCCCATGCTTCACAGTAGGTATGGTCTTCTTTCTCCTCCAAACACAACAAGTTGAGTTTTTACCAAAAAGTTCTATTTTGGTTTCATCTGACCATATGACATTCTCCCAATCCTCTTCTGGATCATCCAAATGCTCTCTAGCAAACTTCAGACGGGCCTGGACATGTACTGGCTTAAGCAGGGGGACACATCTGGCACTGCAGGATTTGAGTCCCTGGCGGCATAGTGTGTTACTGATGGTAGCCTTTGTTACTTTGGTCCAAGCTCTCTGCAGGTCATTCACTAGGTCCCCCCGTGTGGTTCTGGGATTTTTGCTCACCGTTCTCGTGATCATTTTGACCCCACGGGGTGAGATCTTGCGTGGAGCCCCAGATCGAGGGAGATTATCAGTGGTCTTGTATGTCTTCCATTTTTTAATAATTGCTCCCACAGTTGATTTCTTCACACCAAGCTGCTTACCTATTGCAGATTCAGTCTTCCCAGCCTGGTGCAGGTCTACAATTTTGTTTCTGGTGTCCTTTGACAGCTCTTTGGTCTTGGCCATAGTGGAGTTTGGAGTCTGACTGTTTGAGGTTGTGGACAGGTGTCTTTTATACTGATAACGAGTTCAAACAGGTGCCATTAATACAGGTAACGAGTGGAGGACAGAGGAGCCTCTTAAAGAAGAAGCTACAGGTCTGTGAGAGCCAGAAATCTTGCTTGTTTGTAGGTGACCAAATACTTATTTTCCACCATAATTTGCAAATAAATTCTTTAAAAATCCTTCAGTGTGATTTTCTGGATTTTTTTCCCTCATTTTGTCTCTCATAGTTGAGGTATACCTATGATGAAAATTGGAGACCTCTCTCATCTTTTAAGTGGGACAACTTGCACAATTGGTGGCTGACTAAATACTTTTTTGCCCCACTGTATGTATAAGGGTCAAAACTGCCAAAAAATACAGTAAACTAATAAATAATTGATTAAATACATTGATAACCAATTCTTTTATCAAAATAATCACAATAAATACAGAAATGGTCAGTTTTAACTGGAAAACCTTTGTTTTTAGTGTCACCTGTGGCCGATAAGTGAACTGCAGGTGTACTGGGAAACAATAAAATCGTAGCGTCTCAATTTTGCTGGGTCACCAAGCTAAATATGTAAAATTTCAGGTACGTCATCATTCTGCGTTTCCATTCCCCGTATGAATAAGAATGTAGCTGACAAAATGGAAACCAAGCTGCTGCTGCTGCTGTTTTCATTCCATATGTTTCTCTTCTTTTTACCTTTTTATTGTTCAAGCTGAGTCTGTCAGAATGTTTGTGTCATGGTCGGTCGCGCGGAAATTTAATTTTGACTCGTTAATCTTGTTAGTCATCTTCCCTCCCTTCGGAAAAGTTGAATCGCAGCACATTAAGGTAGCAGTAGGAGTATTTTTACACAGGTGTCTAGAAGAGGAAAAAAAACACTATTATGCAACTTGTTGCTAACAGCTCGGTAGCCTTGTTTTCTCTTTATTTTTTTTTATTTATTTTTATTTTTTTTAGAAAGTTTTGATGGGACGTCGATGAGCTGCGTTCACACTGCAGGAGCTAAATGTTTGCTTCAGATTCATACTCCCGATTTCAGTCTGAGTAGTTAATGTGTATAATCTTCAAAATGATTTATTTGTGGTGAAAATGATCAAATTCTGTTATGGCTAGTTATATTTGTGAACAAGTAACTTGTTCTCAGAATTGTACTTTGAGACGTTTTATTGCAGGATACGTTTTACTCAAGTAGATTTTTAATGAAAACACTGTACTTTTTATTCTAGTACATTTTGTCTCACAAATTTTTGATTTTTCCTCTCAATCTTGTAAAATTAACACTTTTTTTTTCAACAAATCTCAGTAAATTTGCAACTTTGCATCTTATAAATTTAGGGTATTTTTTTCCCCCCTGGTCTCAAAGTTGCACCGTTTTCTCAAGTCTTGCAAATTTGCAGCTTTTCCTCCTAATCTTGTAAAATTGTGACTTTTTTCGCCAAACCTCAGTAAATTTGCAATTTTTCCTCTTCTCATAAATTTGGGACTTTTTTAACCATCATAAGTCTTGTAAATGTGACGTTTTTTTTTAATCATCTCATAAACTTGCAACTTTTTTTACCATCTCGTAAATTTACGCCTTTATCTCAAGTCATGCAAATTTGTGATTTTTTTACTCTCATAAATTTGCAGCTTTTTTTAACCATCTTATAAATTTGAGACTTGTTCTGTAAGTCTTTTAAGTTTGGGACTTTTTACGATCTTGTAAATTTGCCGGCTTTTTTTTTTTTTTTTTTAACCATCTCGTAAATTTGGGACTTTTTTACGATCCTGTAAGTTTCCCACTTTTTTTGTACCATCTCATAAATTTGCAGTTTTTTACCATTTCATAAATTGGTGACTTATTTACCGTCTCGTAAATTTGTGACCTTTTTCCCCAGTATTGTGAATTTGTAACTTTTTTTTATTACACTCTAATAAGTTTGCGACTTTTCACAAGTCTCGTAAATTTGTTGTAAATTTGCGACTTTCTCAAGTCTTGTAAATTTGCAACACCTTTTCCAGTCTCGTAAATTTGTTACTTTTGTCTCCTCTACCTCTTTGAACCTCTTTTTTTCTGAAATGCATACTAGCTATTTTTTTTTTAACTTGAGTAACAACTCATTTTCCAATAAAAACAGACACAATTCAGATGAATGCCCAGCCTTGACTTCATCCATTACCATCTCAGTACAACTGAATTTGACGCAGATGATTCAGGAGATTTAACGTCATTTTCGGAACACATTTAGCACTGTGGACGTAGCTTATCGAGACCACTGTGAGGTAGATAAATTAGTTTTTATCAGAGGGAGTGTGGCTTTTTAGAAATAAAAACAATCACCGTCTGTTTATGTCCAAACTTCACCACCGCAGTTTTGGTGTAGAGAAACCTTTTGTTCTAAATGTGAACAAATTTTTTTTCTTTCACAGAATAACCTCCAAATCATTTAGTCACAGATGATTTTCTTGTTTTTGTTCTAAAGTTATTATTTTTCATAGTGTACTTTTTTAAAAACAATGAATCTGTATTACAAACCTGGTGATGTGTCCGAGGCGGCGATGACGAACATACTGCATGTATTTATTGCACTTTTGTGATTTGGGTGTGCTTTTTCCCCTCCCTGAAAAGCTGTGAATTTTATTCTCAGACACTGTACTGTCGACCAGAGTTGTAAATATTTCACCAGCACAAAAATGAAAAAAGGATATGTTTTGTAGTTTCACAAATAAAAAAAATCTTCTCTTCTTCTTGGGTTTTCTGTGTTTTTGTTTTGAATAATTATTAAATACTATTGTTTTTTCATTTATTTATTTCAGAAGGCAGAGACCAATTTTTTTTAATTTTTTTTTTTTGATAGGGTACCAAGACAGGAAGTGTGGCACTGTATGAGGAAATCAGGAGTGGCAGAGAAGTATTTGAGGGTGGTGCAGGACATGTATGAGGACAGTGAGATGGTGGTGAAGTGTGCTGTATGAGTGACAGATGGATTCAAAGTGGGGGTGGGATTATATCACACATCAGCAGGAGTCTCTGTGGACTGTGACGTTTGCAGACGAAATTGTGATCGGTAATGAGAGTAGGGAGTGGGTGGAAGAGAACCTGGAGAGAAGAGGAATGAAAGTCAGTAGAAGCGAGACAGAATATGTGTGTGTGAATGAGAGGGAGGCAGGTGTAACAGTGGAGATGCAAGGAGTAGAGGCAGTGAAGGTAGATGAGTTTAAATACCAGGGGTCAAACACCCAAGGCAGTGGAAAATGCTCAAGAGAGGTGAAGAAGAGAGTGCAGGCAGGGTGCAGTGGGTGGAGATGAGTTTCGGGGTTGATTTGTAACAGAAGGATAGCAGCTGGAGTGAAAAGGAAGGTTTCAAGATGGTAGTGAGACCTCTGATGTATGGTTTGGAGACAGTGGTGCTGACAAAAAGACAGGAGGTGGCGCTGGAGTGGCAGCGTTGAAGACGCTAAGATTCTCATTGGGAGTGACTAGGAGGGACAGGATTATAAATGAGTCCATCGGAAGGATCAGGTTGAGCGGTTTGGAGACAAAGTAAGAGAGGCAAGGCTGAGATGGTTTGGACATGTCCAGAGAAGAGATAATGGCTATATTGGACAAAGAATGTTGAAGATGGAGCTGCCAGGCAGGAGGAGAAGAGGAAGACCACAGAGAAGATTCATGGATGTGGTGAAGGAGGACAAGGAGAGGGTTGGTTTTACGGGGGAGATGGAGGCAGAAGATCCACTGGGGAGACCCATAAAGGGAGCAGCCAAAAGAAGGAATCAAACCATTACATAGAATAGTAAATATTTAACCAGCATCCATGTCAGCTTTGTAAGTTTGCAAAAAAAGAAAAAATCAAAATTATAAGATTAAAGCTGTGAACAGCTGTAAGCGGGCCCTTGCCCACCGCAGACCCCGGTGCCCATCATACCTAGCTGGCTCAGAAGATTTCCCGTTGTTGCAGCAAGCGCTGCATGAGTCCTAAACAGTTTGGTGCAGTACTTCCTTTGAGCTGTAGGTGGTGCTCTAACTTTTGTCAATCATTTTTATGTCGGAGTGTGTGGGATGGGAATCATATCCATCGTAAATTTTGATGAAAATCAGACAAAGTGTGTCCAAATTACAACTTTCTGATGTTCCATGGCGAGGAGTCAACCTTCGCCATGTCGCCATGGTAACATTTCCCTGTCAGTAATGTGTTGCCCACCCACATAGGACTACATATGACAGTCACCTGAATTTATGTTTCAGATTTCATGGCTCCAGGGCGTGCCCAACCATCCCAACAAGATCACGGATTGAATGGCGAGGAGTTCGTGGCCATGGTAACAGCAGTGACGATATGCTAAAGGTGATGTGCAGTTATGATCAGCCACGTAGTTCGATAAACCTCAGAAAATTTCATGTCATTCTGGCAAGTGGCACGTGACTAATAAAAAAACAGTTTTCAGCAATTCTTCCTTTAACCACTGGGAGGCGCTATATCTTTTGTCATATTTTTATGCAGACGTGTTTGGGGCTGGACTATTTTCCATCATGGAAACTTTGGTGGACATCGGACAAGTTTTGCTTGAGTTACAGCTGTTTGATGTTATCAGCGGAGAAGACAAACTTCGCCATGGTGTCATGGCCACACCTTTTGAGACTGGGACTCACATTTGACAACTTTGTATGGCCAATGCCTATAGATGCCGCCATGTGAAAATGAGTTCAATGGGAGAAGGCCCCCAGGAGGAGTTCGTTCAAATGTGAGTGGCACAGTACTTCCCATGAGCAGTAGGTGGTGCTGTAAGTTTTGTCAAGCATTTTTACGTAGGAGTGTGCAGGGTCGGACTAATATCCACCTTTGAAAATGTGGTGAAAATCGGATGACATTTGTCCAAGTTGCAACTTTTTGAGGTTCCATGGCGAGGAGTCAACCTTCGCCATGTCGCCATGGCAACACTTCCCTATCAGTTATGTGTTGCTGACCCATATAGGACTACAGATGACAGTCACCTCTACCTATACTCCAAATTTCATGACTCCAGGACCTTCCAACCCCTCCCCACAAGATCACGGATTGAATGGCGAGGAGGGCATGTCCATGGTAACAAGTGTGACATTGTAGCCACACATGCGACTTACTTAATGCCTTGCATAATGCCTCACATCTTAGATAAGAACAAAGTGCAGAGTTTCCTTGGAGATAACAGGAAGCTGTGAAAGTGTAATCTTTTATATGCAAGAGACTGCTTGGAGGATCCTTTGTGTGCCAAGAGACTGCTTAGAGGATCCTTTGTGGGCCAAAGACTGTGAGGGGGATGCCAAGGGATTAAAGAGGAAATGCAAAGTTACCTTTGATGTGAATGCAATGTGACTTGTGAGCTGTGGGGAGACCTGGGTATATAAGGGACAAGTTTTTTCTGAGATGTTCTCTTTCTACTATGCTCATGTTGGAGACGTGTAATAAACTGCCTTGAGGCAAACCTGCCTCGTCAATTACACACTCCACAACATCATGGTAAAGTTGATGTGTAGTTATGATCATCCCTCTGGTCTGATGAATCTCAGAAAATTTCACGTCATTCAGGCAAATGGCGCATGAGTAATAAAGAAAAGAGTTTTCAGCAATTCTTCCTTTAACCATTAGGTGGCACTGTAGATTTCTATGAATATTGTTCTATAGAACTGTTTGGAATTGGACTGATATCCATAATATTGAATTTGGTTGAAATCCAACAATGTATACCAGAGTTATTGCCGTGAGAATGGTCATGGAATGATCATGGCGAGGCATCAAACTTTGCCACGCCCCTACGGCCAAACGGTCGAGCTTTAAGAAAAGTTTTCAATAACTTTTAATGGCACATGGGTATAGATGATTGTCACCACAAAAGAGCTCAATCGGACTAAAAGCCTAGGACGAGTTCAATCAAATGCGCGAGGTGGAAATCAGGTCACCGCCACTTCCTGCCAAAATGGCCAACTTCCTGTTGGGTGTAGACCATCACTTCTATGTGTGGTCTATATTAATCATATATTCCATAACCAACATATGTTCAAGCATGTGAGAGTGTTTGGTGATTACATATGTAAGGCGACTTCACACCTCAGAACAGGACAAAGAGTCTCAACCGCCAGTGAAGATTAAAGAGCATCCAAGGCACTGCGGTGGAGACCGGATAGGTTGCCCTGACCCCCCAGGGCCAGGAGGAGGAGTACGAAGACAATGGGGGGATTAAGATAATGAGGGATGTCAGCTTTTGATATGCATGTCTTTTGTTATGTGCGAGTGAGTATAAGTTCGTAGAGCCGAAGGTGTTCGCTCTCTTACTTCTTCTGCTGCTGCACCTAGATGAGACTTGTTAGAGGAGCTGATAATAAACTTTGGTTTATGAATCACATCGCCTCGTTATTTCAAGCTCCTCTACACTGGTGACCCTGACGCGAGAATGGACCAGAGGCGTTCCCCCGCGATCGACTCATCTGTGGCGACCCAGGCAGACGCCGGCGCCCATGCAGACAGGGGAACAGATGGACGACGTTCCCCCACGGCAGAAGTGGTAGAGAGGGCTCAACCGAGCACCAGCGCCGCGGAGAGAGCCGAAGCAAGGCACTCTCACTCTGCGGACACATCAGTGACGGTCCACACAAACGCCGTCACCGTCAACCTGCCGGACTTCTGGCAGGAAGACCCCGCCTCGTGGTTTCAGCAAGCTGAAGCCCAGTTTGCACTTGCGGGCATCACGGCTGACGATACAAAGTTCTATCACATCGTCGCCAAACTCAACGCCGCCACTTCGAGATGTGCGCGGAGCATAATCCAACGGCCGCCGGCCCAGGACAAATATGAAGAACTGAAAGCGACCATCGTAGCAAATTACGTCCCCTCAGCCGAGGAGAGAGCCGAGAGGATCCTGGCGGTCTACGGCCACAGAGGAGGCAGACCCAAGGCCCTCATGGAGGACTTGCTGCAACTTAAAGAAGAGGACAATGACAACTTCCTCTTCCATTTCATATTCCTCAGTACGCTGCCGCCACACATGAGAGGGACGCTGGCCAACATGCGATGCAGCACCCAGCAAGACTTCCGCACGCTAGCTCACGAAGCTCAACGGCTCGTCAACGCCTGCAAGGAGCAGACACCCACAGCAGCATCCGCAGACCTCAACGCTGATGTCCGGAGCCACGAGGAGCCACAAATCACCGAGCAGAATCAGCCCGCGGTGACAGCGACACGGCCAGGACGCAACAGACAGAGCGACGTTTGTCATTACCACCACCGCTTCGCCGAGAAGGCTTACAAATGCGTTCCCCCCTGCAAATTCACAATTTTGGGAAAACGCCAAAGCCGAGAGCCGTTAACAGCGGCGGTTCTCGGCGAAAAAAGCAAGCTTTTATATGTGACGGACGGACACACCGGCAAGCGGTTCCTTATCGACACGGGAGCTCAACTAAGTTTTGTCATGCCCTCCCAAGCAGACCGGGCCATGGGCCCCCGGGGCAATGGAGCGGTGGCAGCCAACGGCTCCACCATCGATACTTTTGGCGAAAAGAGCCTGCACCTCTGCATCCACGGCCGCAACTACAGATGGACATTTGTTGTAGCGGCGGTGAGTTTTAACTTGTTGGGCGCAGATTTTTTGTGTGCACATGGGTTATTAGTTGATCTAGCGAACAGGCGCTTGGTTAATGCACTGTCCTTTGCTTCTATTCCCTGCTCAGCTCGACTTTCTCCACCACCCGTGCAGGCTAGCGTCACCACAGCAGGAGGTAAGTTTGATCAACTCCTCACCCAATTTCTAGCACTCACAATTCCCACATTCTCAGCCACAGTGGCTAGACACAGGGTCGAACACTTTATTCCCACAACGGGCCCACCCATATTCGCCAAAGCTCGGCGCTTAGACGAGACCAAGCTCGCCATAGCTCGGGACGAGTTCACCACCCTTGAAAAATTAGGCATTATCAGACGCTCAAAAAGCCCCTGGGCGTCACCACTTCACATGGTCCCGAAATCCGATGGTTCTTGGAGGCCGTGCGGCGATTACCGCAGATTAAACAATGCGACAGCGCTTGACCGCTACCCAATTCCTCACATTCAAGATTTTTCACTACATCTGGCGGGTGCGCGCATTTTTTCAAAAATAGACCTGGTCCGCTGTTATCATCAAGTCCCAGTTTGAGCAGAGGACATTCCTAAAACAGCTGTAATAACCCCCTTCAGTCTTTTTGAATTTTTGCGGATGCCTTTTGGCCTCAAAGGCGCTGCTCAAACCTTTCA
The DNA here is from genome assembly GCA_020510985.1 of Pholidichthys leucotaenia. NCBI lineage: Eukaryota > Metazoa > Chordata > Actinopteri > Cichliformes > Pholidichthyidae > Pholidichthys > Pholidichthys leucotaenia. The sequence goes on from CM035844.1 coordinate 318,701,105, forward strand.
GCGGATGATGGACGCGGTATTACGCGACCTCCCTTTCGTGTTCGTCTACCTCGACGATATGCTGGTAGCCAGCTCGTCTGAGGAAGAACACGAGCAGCATCTCACTATGGTTTTTCAGAGACTAGAAGAGCACGGGTTAATAATCAATCCACCAAATGCAAATTCGGCGTGTCACAAATTGATTTTTTAGGACACAGAGTTTCTCCGAAGGGGGCAGTTCCACTTCCAGACAAAGTTCACGCAGTAAAAAGTTTCCCACGGCCACAAACGGTCAAATCGCTGCAGGAATTTTTGGGCATGGTTAATTTTTACAACCGCTTCCTCCCCCACGCAGCTCAGCTCATGCAGCCCCTATATGACGCGCTCAGAAAACAAAAACTTTCCAACGCAGTCAAATGGACCCCGGAGCGTGAACGCGCCTTCGCGGAAGTAAAAAGCGCCCTAGCTAATGCCACATTGTTGGTTCACCCCGATCCCTCGGCCCGCATTGCGCTAACCACAGACGCTTCAGACCTGGCCATAGGGGCAGTTGTAGAACAACACGTCGGCGGAATCTGGCAACCTTTGGCATTCTTCAGCAAATCGCTAAACCAAACTGAGCGTAAATACAGCACTTTTGACAGAGAGCTACTAGCGCTCCATTTATCCATCCGCCACTTCCAGTTTTGGTTAGAGGGGCGGCGTTTTATGGCTTTTGTAGACCACAAACTGCTCACCTTTGCTATGGCTAAAATTTCCGAACCGTGGTCAGGCAGGCAACAAAGACAGCTAGCTGCGATTTCAGAGTTCACCACAGACATTCGACATGTGGCAGGCAAACTTAACGTGGTAGCAGACTGCCTCTCTCGCGCTGTGACATCGCCAGAGCGCGAGGAGACAGATTATACTACCTCAGCCGCGGAACTCTTCACCAACGCGGACACATACGCAGCCCCAATCCATGCAGGGATAGATTATGCAGCCATGGCAGAGGAACAAAGTAGTGACGCGGACGTGCGCGCACTCCTGTCTGGACCAACAGGGTTAAGGCTGGAGAAAAGGGGTCTACGCGACGGTGTGCCCCCCCTAATATGCGACATCTCAACCGGCCGACCTCGCCCGTTAGTTCCAGCTGCATGGCGCCGCCGTATTTTCGACTCGATTCACTCCCTCGCGCACCCAGGTGTGCGCGCTTCAGTTAAAATGGTCGCCGAAAAGTTTGTGTGGCCTGGCCTGCGCAAAAACGTAAAAGAATGGGCAAAGACTTGCATTTCTTGTCAGCGCGCCAAAGTACACAAACACACAAAAGCCCCTCTGGAGCCTTTTAGAATCCCTGCTAGAAGGTTCGACCACGTTCATGTCGACCTCGTGGGGCCGCTACCTTCCTCCCAAGGTTTCACACACCTGTTAACAATGATAGACCGCACCACGCGCTGGCCAGAGGCAGTCCCTCTGGCGTCAACCACAGCGGAGGAAGTCGCTCGCGTTTTTTTGACAAACTGGGTGGCACGTTTCGGCGTCCCATCGGACATCACGTCCGATGGGGGGCCTCAATTTGTCTCGGAGCTTTGGTCAGCCATGTCCAGCAGCTTAGGGGCAACAATTCACCGCACCACCGCTTATCACCCTCAGGCTAATGGGTTATGCGAGCGTTTTCACAGATCTTTAAAGGCCGCCCTCAGAGCCTCACTAACGGATACAAATTGGGTAAATAAACTTCCCTGGGTTTTATTGGGGTTGCGTGCTGCGCCCAAAGAGGATCTAGATAGATAGATTTGTTTATTTGACAGGGACAGTGCAATAAACATAGCCAATCAATGACAATCAATCTGATGTGTTGCACAGAGTGTATAGCTATTAGCTAATTTGCAACTCTTGTCCCTGGATGGGCTTTAGAAAGGAGAAACAAGTAAAAAGAAAAAAAAAAAAAGGAAAGAAAAGGAATACACAATAACCACATACATCAATGCAAAAAACATAAATACATTATAAATATTATAAATATTATAAATACACAAATATAACAACCTGACACACATTTGCCTATTTCAGGCCTCCCTCCCTTCATCACTCACTATAAACAAACACATTCATTCCTTCCCTTCATTCACTCTCACCCTGCAGACAATCATTTCATACATGAGTACATTCTTGTTTATTTTTCAGCCAGTTTTTAACCTTTTTAGTGAATGTTTTAAAGTCCGTTATTATTTTAATTTCATTTGGCATTGTGTTCCAGATGTGACTGCCCTTTATAGAGAAAGCTATTTGTCCAAATGTGGTTCTGCGGTGGAATATTTTACAGTTATTGTTAACAGAACTCCTGGTGGCTCTGCTGCTGTCCTGTCTTTGGATGAAACCAGCAAGTGGCTCAGGTGCTGATTTATGGAAACATTTGAAAGTTAATTTCAGTAAACAGAGGTCAATGAAACTCTCAAAACTCAATAGGTTGTATTTTTTTTAAAATATTACAGTGATGCCACCTAATGGGCTTTTTGTCCAAGATTTTTAGGGTTTGATTATATAATGAACCTATATGTCTTATTGTGGAAGGGGCTGCTTGAGCCCAGACTGTCAAACAGTATGATATATGAGAAAAAACCATAGAATGCATATACAGTACAGCTGCTTGGTATGGTATGTACTATCTAATTAATTTAAAGCAGTTCAGATTTTTTTTACTGTTTTTGAAATTTTCTTTATATGAAGATTAAATTTGAATTGAGGATCTAGTACAACGCCAAGGTATTTGAATTCTGTAACTAAACTGATGTCATGATCATGTATATTAACTTTAAAACATTGCAGGTTATATTTTTTGATTGAAAAGCACATTGAAACTGTTTTCTGAAGGTTCAGCAATAGATGGTTCTGGAGGAGCCACTCTTGGACATCAACCATACTTGTAGACAGCACATCTGCAGCCTGTGCTGGAGTCTTGGTAGCTGTGTAAATAACTGCATCATCTGCATAAAGTTGGCATGTTGCAGCAGAGCAGTGTAGCGGCAAGTCATTAATAAAAATGCTGAAAAGTAAAGGACCAAGAATGGACCCTTGTGGGATACCCATACGGTTGTTTAAAAGTGAGGATTTATCCTGGTGAACTTTTACACACTGTTCTCTATTCTGGAGATAAGACGCCTCTCCAGCAGAATTAGTTTTTGCACAACCTCTCAGGCTCCCAGGTGAATTTTTACCAGAGAACCCAGAGCCAGGGCATTTTCCAGCCCCGAGGTTTTTAGGCAGCAACGGACCGGACTCTCTCCCCGGACCGGCACATCACTCTTTTCCACGGGTTTTTGTCCCCCAAGCTTTGAAAAACGCTGAATTCGTTTTTGTTAGGCATGAAGCTTTAAAACCAACTTTCCGCCCACCATACAATGGACCATTCAGAGTGCTGGAACCTGGTGATAAACACTGTGCTTGATTTTGGGGATAGAAAAGAAACAGTCAGCATTGACAGACTTAAACCTGCCTTCTTGTTGAGAGACGAGCCTGCACAGTTGGCAAGAGCACCTCGGCGGGGTAGACCCCCCAAGAGAAAAGACTCAGCCCCCCTGCAGGGAACAAATAATCACTCTCCTTCCCAAGCTGCAGATTCCTTACAGGAAGGTCCCAGCAGGACGCCCAAGCGGACCCACAGCAGATTCGGGAGAAGATTGAAACCCAGACGGCACAGGGACTGATGCAAACTACTCAACAGTTGTTCACTAATTGTGCTGTAACAGTTTAGGACTGACTTGTGATTTTACTATGCTGTTATGATTACCACTGAACTCTCTTAGGAGCATGGCTGCTGGAAAGTTTCTTCTGTGGCAAGAGGTGTAGCAGTTAGTATGTCATAGTAATTATCTTAAACTGTGAATTTTTCTATTGTCCTTTTCTTAGTCGTTTGGGGGGGGGGGCTGTGGTCTATATTAATCATATATTCCATAACCAACATATGTTCAAGCATGTGAGAGTGGTTGGTGATTACATATGTAAGGCGACTTCACACCTCAGAACAGGACAAAGAGTCTCAACCGCCAGTGAAGATTAAAGAGCATCCAAGGCACTGCGGTGGAGACCGGATGGGTTGCTCTGACCCCCCAGGGCCAGGAGGAGGAGTACGAAGACAAAAGAGGGGATTAAGATAGTGAGGGATGTCAGCTTTTGATATGCGTGTCTTTTGTTATGTGCGAGTATAAGTTCGTAGAGCCGAAGGTGTTCGCTCTCTTACTTCTTCTGCTGCTGCACCTAGATGAGACTTGTTAGAGGAGCTGATAATAAACTTTGGTTTATGAATCACATCGCCTCGTTATTTCAAGCTCCTCTACACTATGGAGTTTTTCGCATGTGTTGACATGATTAACATCTCACCCGATTTTCATCTTTCTACGCGAAAGTAAGCGTGTGCCACTCCCCATTGACTTCACATGTTAGGTGGTGCTGTAGAGCCATTTTTGTAGGGTCATTCATATTTCCTTCATTTTATTCAATTTTTCACCAGTCTTGAGGTCCCTGCAAAAAAGGGTGTTTTCATGCACGTTCACTGCCCCAAAAATGAGATCTTAGATGGAGAAGAAGAAAATAAAATTTAAAAAAATTCTAATGAAAAAATAATCTCAAAACAAATCATATTGAATCCTAAACTGTTTTTGTTGGGTCTGTACCCAGAAAAGCATAACTTTAATAAACGTGAAAGAACATTCATAGACCTCAGTTTGCTTAATGCCAAAAAATGTATTGCACTACTGTGGAAAAAGACTCATAGACCAGATGTGACTCAGTGGTTAAGACAGATGTTAACAAACCTTCCATTAGAAAGAATAACATATATACTGAAATCAAAGGAAATTGTGTTTGAGAATATATGGAGACCTTTTATTGATTATGTAAAAAATTTAAACATAACTCTTGAAGAAGAAGGTGAATGATGTGTGTGGACCTTGTAAATTCCAAACTGGTGAACATAATATGTACAGTATACTTATGTATTGGATTGTCTAGACCAGGGGTGGGCAATCATGTGCCATGGAGGGCCATTCCACTGCAGCTTTTCTATTCTACCCAGTCTCTTCAGCAGGTGTTTTCACTGATTAGCAATCCTTAAAGCTGATCAGTGCAAACACCTGCTGAAGAGACTGGGTAGAATAGAAAAGCTGCAGTGGAATGGCCCTCACTGCCCACCCCTGGTCTAGACTAAACAGAGGAGCATTGTTGAAGACTTGATTTTGTTGGTGGTTGTGGGTGTTTTTAGTGCATTTTTTTTTTTTTTGTAGTACTTTAGTGTTAGTGTTTGATTGTTTGTGTCATGTTTGTTAAAAAAAAGGTTCAATAAAGATATTGTGGAAAAAAAAAATTATAATAATTTCAGTGGCTCGGGCCTTAAATAAAGTTACAAATTTACAAGAAGAAAAATTCACAAATTTACAAAAACAAATAGTAGAAATCTTACACGAAAGTCACAGATTTATGAGGGAAAAGATGCAAACTTACGAGGAAAAAAGTTTCACATTTACAAGAAGAGAATCAAATTTATAAGAAAAACTAGAAAAGCACTCGGAGAGCGCAGACCTCCGCCAAGCGGCACAGTTCCCCCCATACAGTGTTTGTGTGTACGTTTTCAGATTCCCTGAGCATGAAAAGATATGACTAGCAATTGGATTCACAATGATTATTTGTTTCTTTGACATGGACAGTGCAATAAACAGACAATTAATGAATGACAATCAATGTGATAGTGATAGGATTAGTGGTTCAGTAGTGTAAAACGGGGCTAAAAGGGACGGCGGGTTAATAAGGGACACTTTTGTTGGGAAATGTTTTAAATGTAATTCTGCTTTTTTTATTTTGAGCAGGACGCTGAGTTGTGTTGTTATTGTCAAATATCCATGAATCCTTCATCAAATCTAGGCGGAAGCAAAATTAAAAAAGCAGAATTACATTTAGAAAAGTGTCCCATATTACCCCGCCGTCCCTTATAGCCCCGTTTTACGGTTGTAAAAGCATTGCCTCCTTGGCGGAGGTAATAAACTGAAGTGTTGGTGTGTCCATCTCCTCCACTGACGGATGCAGATTGGTTAGACAGGTTGCGTGGGTTTTATATTATATTGGGGTTGCGCTCCACGGCAAAACAGAATTTAGAATCTTCCCCGGCAGAGAGGTCGTTTTTACGCAGCGCCTATAGCTGGGCGGGGAATTTGTGGCAAATAATGGGGCGGCGGACAGGTGGCCGTGTCAGGTTTTGCAGCGTGGCGCAAAAACAGGCACGCTGGCGGGCCCAGGCCAGCAGTGTTTTCCGCATGCTTTTGTGCCTAAAACGTTGAAGAAGGCGGAGTTTGTGTTGGTCAGACACGATGCCCAGCGCCCTCCATTGCGCCTGCGCACATGTTGAAAATGGCTGTATGTCACGGTGTGGAAAAATGCTTTAAAAAATTCCTGTATGCAGACGGTGATGCGGATCATCCCCAAAATTTAATCAGTTCTTCCTTGTACCATTTCCAACAACGCCTGAAAGTTTCATTGAAATCCGTCCAAAAGTTTTTGAGTTATCTTGCTAACCAACAGACAAACACACAGACAAACCCCGGCAAAAACATTACCTCCTCCTGGCCTTTCGGCCTGGCGGAGGTAATAACTGCAAACACGAGGAAAAAGTAGACAAGTTATGGAAAAAATGTTGCGGTTCTGCGTCGGTCCACTAATTGGCGCTGTTCTTGGCCTTTGCGGGAATTTACTGAAACGATGAAGAACGTGCCGGAAGTGCTTCAGTTAAAGTTGTGAACTCCCACCTTTCTTTTCATTCTTCATCGGCCACGAGTACGTTAGTCAGTCCGCCAGTTCTTGTCTACAGGAACATGGGAGATCCGGTGAGCGAGTACACGGTCCGGCTACAGCAGCAGGTGAGAGAGCGCCGCCGAGCTGACGGGCTCACTGCGTTTTAGCCCAGCCAGACTGCTGCAAGAAAATTGTAAATTTAAAATTTTGCGGGTCGTTATTAAAAATGTATCCACAGCTGAACAGAACCGGTCATTTACATTTAATAGAGGCAAACCGCTGTAAAATTCAGCGACCGAAATGAGGTAGTTAAACGTCTCTTGGTTTTTTTTTTTTCTGAACTGAACCGCTGTGGTGACAGGACGGGTTATGGTTTTATAGATATTTCATCATTTCGACTAATATCTGTTATTCTGCAAGTAATTTATTCGCCGAACTTGGTACGAGGCGTTTATTTTTTCATACTTACAACACGGGGGTTTGTGTAGTTGTGTAAAAACTGGAGGTTTTAAATGTGAAATTTTTTGAATGGAGTCCGGTGAGTACCGTAGTTTTTCTTTGATATTTGTCCTTTCATTAAACTAAATACGACTGTGTAAAAATACGCTGATGTATGAATGCTATTAACATTTAACATTAGAATATTAAGGGTTTTAATGGCGTTCTCCATGTGGTCAGCTTCATCAGAGCGGCGTTGGGAGTCCTCTAGTGGTTTTGGGAAACATGGTAGAAACATGTATTACTGTTGTAGAAATCAAGTCACGGCTGATGCAAATTGTTTTATAATTGACTAATGCAACGACCTCGGTGTCACTTGATATTAAATGACTACTGAAGGTCATGGAGGATACAAAGGTTGCTTTCATTTTAGTTAAGATGTCTTTCTGTTTCATTCTGAGTTGTGGTTTGGCTGATGAAATTTCAGTTTTATTACCTCATTTCGGGGAAGCCAAAAGGAGCTGCGGCAATGACTTTCAGTGAAAAGAGAGAGCAGATTTGTGAGGGGAAAAAATATAAATTTACTAAAAAAGAGAAGCTGAAAATGTATGCAAAAAAAAATTCTCACAAGTTTAGAAGACTGCAATTTTATGAGAAATGCCACAAAGAATTAGCAAGAAATGGTCACAAAAATGAAAAAACACATTTAATGGAAAAGTTGCATTTGCAAAAGTTTGCAAGAGTTTTTCTGAAAAGACTGCACCCCCCACACACACACACACATTTGTCATATTACTTGCATAAATTTTCTGCTTTTCTTTTTTTTCCCCACAATATTTTTTATTGAACCTTTTTTTTTTTTTTACAAACATAACACAAACAATCAAACACTAACACTAAAGTAATTTAAAAAAAAAAAAGTACTAAAAACACCTACAGCCACTAACAAGAACAGGTCTTCAACAATGCTCCTCTGTTTAGTCTAGGCAATCCATTACATAAGTATACATATTACACATTAACCAGTTTGGAATTTACAAGGTCCACACACATCATTCACCTTCTTCTTCAAAAGTTATGTTTAAATTCTTTACATAATCAATGAAAGGTCTCCATATATTCTCAAACACAATTTCCTTTGATTTCAGTATGTATGTTGTTCTTTCTAGCAGAAGGTTTGTTAACATCTGTCTTAACCACTGAGTCACATCTGGTCTATGAGTCTTTTTCCACAATAGTGCAATACGTACATTTTTTGGCGTTAAGCAAACTGAGGTCTATAAATGCTCTTTCACTCTTATTAGGGCCTGAGCCACTGACGTCAGTCGGCGAAAGCCCTATTGTATCCGCTTGCGTTTCTTTATTTTTTTTTTCGTTATTATTCTGCCTAAATGATCGCATTTTTCACCCTCTGAACGTTAACCAAAATGCGATTTTTTTTTTTTTTTTTTTTTTTTTTTTTTTTTTTGGCAAACCCCTCAGACCCGGCAAAAAATTCGATAAACTGGAAAACATATGTGCCCCCCCCACCCCTCATTTTTGTGGGTGGGGCCAAACGTACAAGGTCTATGGAGACTGGAGACCATAAACTTTGCTGTAGACACATCAAATTTGGGTGAGGTGTCAATCACCTCAAGACATGCAAAAAACATCATTGTGGCCCATACCCACCACCAACAGGAAGGCCGCCATCTTGCCTCAAAGTCGCCCCACCTCCAATTCGGGAAAAAAGTCACACCTCGCATTTGAACGCACTTGTCCTAGGGACCTGATCCAATTTGAGCTCATTTTTGCATGGCGGCATCTATAGGCATTGGCCATTAAAAGTTATATAAATTAAGTCAAAATCTCAAAAGGCGTGGCCAGGGCGCCATGGCGAAGTTTGACTCCTCCCCTTACAAATTCAACCACCTGTAACTCAGCCAAAACTTGTCCGATGTCCACAAAACTTTACATGAAGGAAAATAGTTCCACCCCGAACGCAATGACCTCAAAATACCTGACAACCGATATAGCGCCACATAGTGGTTAACAAAAGAATTGCTGAAAACTGTTTTATTTATTACTCACACGCAGCTGGGCAGAATGATGTGAAATTTTCTGAGATTCATCAGAACACAGCCATGATCATAACTGAACATCAACATTAGTATGACATCTAACGTATTACTATGGACACGCCCACCTCGCCATTCAATCCGTTAGCTTATGGGGAGGGGTGGGAACGTCCTGGAGTCATGAAAATTGGAACATAGGTTTAGGTGACTGTCCCATATAGTCCAATATGGGTGGACAACACATAACTGACAAGGAAGTGTTGCCATGGCGCCATGGCGAATTTTGACTCCTCCCCTTACAACTTCAAAGTCCTGTAACTCGGGCAAACCCTTTCTGATGTGCACCATTCCTTCCATAATGGAAAATAGTTCCACCCCGAACGCAATGTCATCAAAATACCTAACAAATATAGCGCCACATAGTGGTTAACAAAAGAATTGCTGAAAACTGTTTTATCGATTACTCACGTGCGGCTGGGCAGAATGATGTGAAATTTTCTGACATTCATCAGACCACAGCCATGATCATAACCTGAAAACCTATATAGCGCCACATAGTGGTTACTGAAAGAATTGCTAACCCACTATTTACTAAATGGCTCTCTGTAGTTGCACAATTGCAGATTAAAAAAATGGACCTAATTAAAAACTCGAAGCACCCCACAAAGAGATATTTTTTGCACATCTTTTGCACCCAAATTTTATGTCTCGACGGCAAAGTTTACAGTCTCCATAGACCTTGAAAATTTGTGTACGTTTGGGGGGGAACATATCTTTTCCTGTTTATCAAATTTTTTGCCGGGTCTGAGCAGTCTTGGGATTTATAAATTTTTGAACATATGTACCTAACAGCCACACATTTGAGGCAAAAATTGCACACCCACTAGTGCCTAAGCAGCTCTCTGTATTTCAACAATTGCAGATAAAAAAATGGACCTAAAACCTCAAAGCCCCCCCAACAAGAAAAATTGTATGATGTTCTCTCATGTAGAAGTTAATAATTTTAAAATTAACTTTTAAACTCTGAATTGTTTACTAAATGGCTCTCTGTACTTGCACAATTGCAGATAAAAAAATGGACCTAAAACCTCGAAGCCCCCCCAACAACAAAAATTGTATGATGTTCTCTCATGTAGAAGTTAATAATTTTAAAATTAACTTTTAAACTCTGAATATTTTAAGCTCTAGAAATTGAGAATATTTATTTCCGATGAATTCCCGCTATATATTTCCGATGTCCCATGGCGAGGAGTCAACCTTCTCCATGGTAACACTTACCTAATCAGTGATGTGCAGATCCAAAGAGACCAACAGCTGCTCTGAGTCTGAGAGTGTATTAAAGATCTTTGTCTCTTTAAAATGGAGTCTTCTAACAACTCCTTCAAAATGGGAGAAAACAGGCCACTGTCTCATTTACAAACAGCAGAATCGTTACCTACGATGCAGCAAAGTTCAGACTCCTCAGCCTCACAGCAACCCCATTTTAATGACCAAGCACCTCCCACTGGACATATCATTCATTCAAAAACAGTTCAATAAATATTTCTACAAAAACAGTTTACAGTTCACCCTCTTCCAATATACAATATCTCACAAAAGTGAGTACACCCCTCACATTTTTATAAATATTTTATTATATCTTTTCATGGGACAACACTGAAGATATGACACTTTGATGTAATGTAGTCAATGTACAGCTTGTACAACAGTGGAAATCTGTTGTCCTCTTAAAATTACTCATTTTGGTGGTTCTCCAAAATTTACAACAATTTTCTTATCATTTTATACTTTTCTTTGTCAATCTATCTACATTTGAAACCATTTCCCTCAAATTTGTAATTTCCTCTTGTAAAATTGACTTTTCCTGTACATTTGAGACTATTATAAATTTGTGGATCATTTTATGAATGATTTTTCTTTATATTTTAATAAAATTACCGTTTCAATATAAATTTGAAACACATTGTTTAAGGGGAAAAAGCCAAAATATTATCACAATTTACACTTTTGACCATAATTTTGCAGAGCAACAACCAAACAATAACTATGACTGCAATGGTCATGTGCCCGTAGCAAGCAGCGCCTCTTTGTGTTGGTCATATCATGTGACTTCTCCCATGGAAAAAGCACATACATCGCATCAGGAATCACAGCATTGAAGCGGAGAGGACATGGAGGGAGAGGAAGTGCCTGTATTAAAAAAAAAAAAAAACACAAAAAAGTACATATTTAATAAAAACATTAAAATAATATTTCAATTATTCATTGGATTCGTCAGCAAGCCAAGGACCATCTCTGGTTAAAATTTCAGCAAAATCCATCCAGTAGTTTCTACATAATCCTACTAAATCACTGCAAGAAGTTTGAGCCTTGGTAGAGGTATGCAGTCATGGATCACCCCCAAAATGTAATGGTTTGTGTGTAGGCCAAGAACCACTTCTGGTGAAAATTTCATCCAAATTCATCCAGTAGTTTTGGAGTATTGTTGGAAAAGTGTGTGAGGATATGAGCCTTGGTGGAGGTATGCATTCCACAGGAAGTTTTCAGTTTCAAATTTAGCAGTGTTTTCTCACACAACTTATAACAAAATAAACGTAGCACTTATATCTAACCCACCACCAACAGGAAGGCCGCCATCTTGCCTCAAAGTCGCCCCACCTCCAATTCGGAAAAAAGTCACACCTCGCATTTTAACGCACTTGTCCTAGGGACCAGATCCCTATTACTCACGCACGGCTGGCCAGAATTACGTGAAATTTTCAGAGATTCATCAGAACACAGACATGATCGTAACTGAACATCGTTAGTATGACATCATACGTGTTACCATGGACACGCCCTTCTCGCCATTCAATCCATGAGCTTATGGGGAGGGGTGAGAAGGTCTTGGAGGTCTAAATTTTTCAACATATGTTGAGGTCACTGTCATATATACTCCAATATGGGTGGACAACACATAACATACAGGGAAGTGTTGCCAGGGCAACATGGCGACGGTTGACTACACGCCATGAAATTTCGGAAAGTTGTATCTTGGACAAACTTTTTCTGATTTCCACCAAATTTTCAAAAATGGATAATAATCCCACCCTAAACATTACTATATAAAATAACAAGTTTTAGCGCCTCCTAGTGGTAACAACATTAGACCCTTGTAAATTGGACATACTTTGCACGATTTGCAACAAATTTTATACGATCAATATTCTCCCTTCCCCGAACTTGGCTATATACAAATAATAAACAACACTCATAGCGCCCCCTAATGATTAAAGGAAGAATTACTGACAGGCAAAACTTGTCCGATGTCCACAAAACTTTCCATGAAGGAAAATAGTGCCACCCCGGACGCAATGACATCGAAATACCTGACAAAAGATATAGCGCCACATAGTGGTAAACGAAAGAATTGCTGAAAACTGTTTTATTTATTACTCGTGCGTGGCTTGCCAGAATGACGTGAAATTTTCTGAGATTCATCAAAACACAGCGATGATCATAACTCAACATCAACGTTAGTATGACATCGTACGTGTTACCATGGACACGCCCTTCTCGCCATTCAATCCATGAGCTTATGGGGACGGGTGGGAAGGTCTTGGAGGTCTAAATTTTTCAACATATGTTGAGGTCACTGTCATACGTAGTCCAATATGGGTGGACAACACATAACTTACAGGGAAGTGTTGCCATGGCAACATGGCGACGGTTGACTAGTCGCCATAAAATTTCGGAAAGTTGTATCTTGGACAGACTTTTTCTGATTTCCACCAAATTTTCAAAAATGGATAATAATCCCACCCTGAACATTCCTATATAAAATAACAAGTTTTAGCGCCGCCTAGTGGTAACAACATTAGACCCTTGTAAATTGGACATACTTTGCACGATTTGCAACAAATTTTATACGATCAATATTCTCCCTTCCCCGAACTCGTCTATATATAAATAATAAACAACACTCATAGCGCCCCCTAATGATTAAAGGAAGAATTACTGACAGGCAAAACTTGTCCGATGTCCATAAAACTTTCCATGAAGGAAAATAGTGCCACCCCGGACGCAATGACATCAAAATACCTGACAAAAGATATAGCGCCACATAGTTGTTAACGAAAGAATTGCTGAAAACTGTTTTATTTATTACTCGCGCTCGGCTGGCCAGAATGACGTGAAATTTTCTGAGTTTCATCAGAACACAGCCACGATCATAACTGAACATCAATGTTAGTATGACATCAAACATGTTACCATGGACATGCCATGACAAAAGGGATAATGCCACTTACTGCTCACAGGAAGATCTGAGCCAGATGGTTTACTTTATTATGCATGCAGCCATTGCAGTGATGACGGCACATTTTCCGAGCCAGCGAGGGACTATGGGCGCTGGGTTCCGCGGGCGCGCGGGGGGCGAAGGCCCGTTTACACCTGCTTGCAGGTTTAATTAGGGCCTGAGCCACTGACGTCAGTCGGCGAAAGCCCTATTGTATCTGCTTGCGTTTATTTTATTTTTTTTTTTGTTATAATTATTATTCTGCCTAAATGATCGCATTTTCCACCCTCTGAACGTTAACCAAAACGCGATTTTTTTTTTTTTATTTTTATTTATTTATTTTTTTTTGCAGACCCCTCTGACCGGGCAAAAAATTCGATAAACTGGAAAAGATATGTGCCCCCCCACCCCTCATTTTTGTGGGTGGGGTCAAACGTACAAGGTCTATGGAGACTGGAGACCATAAACTTTGCCGTAGACACATCAAATTTGGGTGAGGTGTGAATCACCTAGAGACATGCAAAAAACATCATTATGGCCCATACCCACCGCCAACAGGAAGGCCGCCATCTTGCCTCAAAGTCGCCCCACCTCCAATTCGGAAAAAGGTCACACCTCGCATTTTAACGCACTTGTCCTAGGGACCAGATCCAATTGAGCTCATTTTTACATGGGGGCATCTACAGGCATTGCCCATTAAGTTATATAAATTAAGTTAAAATCTCAAAAGGCGTGGCCAGGGCGCCATGGCGAAGTTTGACTCCTCTCCTTACAAATTCAACCACCTGTAACTCGGCCAAAAATGGTCCCAATTCCACAAAACTTTCCATGAAGGAAAATAGTGCCACCGCAGACGCAATGACCTCAAAATACCTGACAACCGATGTAGCGCCACATAGTGGTTAATGAAAGAATTGCTGAAAAATGTTTCATTTATTACTCACAAGCGGCTGGGCAGAATGATGTGAAATTTTCTGAGATTCATCAGAACAGAGCCATGATAATAACTGAACATCAACAATAGTATAACATCAAACGTGTTAACATAGACACGCCCTCCTCGCCATTCAATCCGTGAGCTTATGGGGAGGGGTGGGAAGGTCTTGGAGGTCTCAATTTTTCAACATATGTTGGTCACTGTCATATGTAGTCCAATATTGGTGGACAACACATAACTTACAGGGAAGTGTTGCCATGGCAACATGGCGACGGTTGACTACACGCCATGAAATTTCGGAAAGTTGTATCTTGGACAAACTTTTTCTGATTTCCACCAAATTTTCAAAAATGGATAATAATTCCAACCTGAACATTCCTTTATAAAATAACAAAAGTTTTAGCGCCGCCTAGTGGTAACATTAGACCCTTGTAAATTGGACATACTTTGCATGATTTGCAACAAATTTTATACGATGAATATTATCCGTTCCCCGAACCCGTCTATATACAAATAATAAACACTCATAGCGCCCCCTAATGATTAAAGGAAGAACTGCTGATGGGCAAAACTTGTCCGATGTCCACAAAACTTTACATGAAGGAAAATAGTGCCTACCCGGACGCTATGACATCAAAATACCTGACAACCGATATAGTGCCACATAGTGGTTAATGAAAGAATTGCTGAAAACTGTTTCATTTATTACTCACAAGCGGCTGGGCAGAATGATGTGAAATTTTCGGAGATTCATCAGAACACAGCCATGATCATAACTCAACATCATCAATAGTATAACATCAAACGTGTTAACATGGACACGCCCTCCTCGCCATTGAATCCGTGAGCTTATGGGGAGGGGTGAGAACGTCCTGGAGTCATGAAATTTGGAACATAGGTTTAGGTTACTGACCCATATAGTACAATATGGGTGGACAACGCATAACTGACAAGTGTTGCCATGGCACCATGGCGAATTTGGACTCCTCCCCTTACAACTTCAACCACCTGTAACTCGGCCGAAAATGGTCCCATGTCCACAAAACTTTCCATGAAGGAAAATAGTGCCACCCCAGACGCAATGACATCAAAACACCTGACAACCGATATAGCGCCACATAGTGGTTAATGAAAGAATTGCTGAAAACTGTTTCATTTATTACTCACAAGCGGCTGGGCAGAATGATGTGAAATTTTTGGAGATTCATCAGAACACAGCCATGATCATAACTGAACATCAACAATAGTGTAACATCAAACGTGTTAACATGCACACGCCCTCCTCGCCATTCAATCCGTGAGCTTATGGGGAGGGGTGAGAACGTCCTGGAGTTCTCACCCCTCATTTGCGGATTAATTTGCCTCTTGAACATATTGCACACCTTTTTGACATAAGCAGACAAAATGTGCTATATAAATACACTTGCTTGCTTTGTAACAATTTTTGGAATAAAGTACACAATGGCTTACAAACTGCAGCTCTTTATTTCAAAGATGCAAAACTGTAACCATAACCATGACACAATACAAGAATATAAACTGACATGCATGATCAATATGTATCATTGTTCTACCATGTTATAGCGCATAACTGTCTCATGCTACAGCACTACTCTAATGCGCACGTCACAAAACCACGGCTGCTGTGGGGTTGGTGCTTCAGAGTCCCCCACATCCTAAATGGAACCACTGAATTTCACAGTTTTGGTTATCACAGGCAACCATGTCATCCAGCTCTTCTGGCTGCCTGCAAGTCCACCACACTTCTGCTGTGTTCTGTGCCTGCCAGATGTGGCAGGTGTGGAAAAGCACATGGAAATTCATTTAAAGAATGTCCTGCTCGCAATGCAGACTGCAAGAAATGTCAGAAAAAGGGGCATTTTGCTGCTTTGTGTAAAACAAAAACGAGAGTGGAGGAACTTCAGCAGAGGGACATGAGTGAAAGTTTGGAGACATTGTTTTTGGGCACAATGACTACGGCACCTCCACCTAATGCTGCGTGGAAGAAGTCGATTGGAGTAAATGGCCAGCAGGTAGTGTTCAAAGCGAGGGAGGACAGGCGGCGGGTTCCGCGGTCGTGCGGGGGGCGAAAGCCCGTTTACACCTGCCTGCAGGTTTAATTAGGGCCTGAGCCACTGACAACGTCAGTTGGCGAAAGCCCTATTGTATCTGCTTGCGTTTATTTTTTTTCTATATTATTCTGCCTAAATGATCGAATTTTTCACCCTCTGATTATTTATTTTACCCTCTGATTAATTACTCACGCGCGGCTGGGCAGAATGACGTGAAATTTTCTGAGATTCATCAGAACACAGCCATGATAATAACTGAACATCAACAATAGTATAACATCAAACGTGTTAACATAGACACGCCCTCCTCGCCATTCAATCCGTGAGCTTATGGGGAGGGGTGGGAAGGTCTTGGAGGTCTCAATTTTTCAACGTATGTTGAGGTCACTGTCATATGTAGTCCAATATTGGTGGACAACAAATAACTTACAGGGAAGTGTTGCCCTGGCAACATGGTGACGGTTGACTACACGCCATGAAATTTCGGAAAGTTGTATCTTGGACAAACTTTTTCTGATTTTCACTAAATATTTGACAGTGGATAATAGTCCCACCCTGAACAGTCCCTAAAATTTCCCAATTTCAAATTCTCCTTTTAACTAAGATACATTTGCGGATTAATTTGCCTCTTGAACATATTGCACACCTTTTTGACATAAGCAGACAAAATGTGCTATATAAATACACTTGCTTGCTTTGTAACAATTTTTGGAATAAAGTACACAATGGCTTACAAATTGCAGCTCTTTATTTCAAAGATGCAAAACTGTAACCATAACCATGACACAATACAAGAATATAAACTGACATGCATGATCAATATGTATCATTGTTCTACCATGTTATAGCGCATAACTGTCTCATGCTACAGCACTACTCTAATGCGCACGTCACAAAACCACGGCTGCTGTGGGGTTGGTGCTTCAGAGTCCCCCACATCCTAAATGGAACCACTGAATTTCACAGTTTTGGTTATCACAGGCAACCATGTCATCCAGCTCTTCTGGCTGCCTGCAAGTCCACCACACTTCTGCTGTGTTCTGTGCCTGCCAGATGTGGCAGGTGTGGAAAAGCACATGGAAATTCATTTAAAGAATGTCCTGCTCGCAATGCAGACTGCAAGAAATGTCAGAAAAAGGGGCATTCTGCAAGCTTTTTGGGATGAATGCGCGGGGAAAACAGTGGTGGGCCGAGCCTGATACACTCCCTACCTCTGCGCCATGTAGAGAATGCGAGGGTGGCTCCATCTCGGGCGTGGGGTTGTCCGGTAAAAATTCCCTGGGGATCCGCAGCTGTTGGGGGAAAAAAACGAGTTCTGCCGGGGAGGCTGCCAAATCCTCCTTCGGTGCGGAACGCAATCCTAAAAGAACCTAAGGCAGACGGTCTACCCAATTTGCGTCTGTGAGCGAAGCCCTGAGTGCTGCCTTAAGTGACCTGTGGAAACGCTTGCATAACCTGTTGGCCTGGGGATTGTACGTGGTAGTGCAGGGATTGTTGACCCCCAGGCTCCGGGCCATCGCGGACCAGAGTTCGGAAACGAACTGTGGGCCCCTGTTGGACGTGATGTCTGAAGGAGCTCCAAAACGTGTCACCCAAGTTGACAAAAAAGTGCGCGCTACTTCCATGGACGTGGTAGAATCTAGCGGTGCCACTTCGGGCCAGCGCATGGTGCGGTGCATGACTGTTAAGAGATGCGGTAACCCCTGTGATGGCAGAAGGGACACCACCAGGTCCACATGGATGTGGTCGAACCTCTTAGCCGGGATGTGGAACGGTTCGAGGGGAGCCCTGGTGTGCTTATGCACTTTGGCTCATTGCAACTGTACAACCAATCATGTACAGTAGAACGAGATTGTGTTTTGCCTATCTGTGTTAATCACACACACCCCAAGTGCAGAATCAGAGGGCCGCTGCCATGCAAGGCTCTGTCACAAATTTCCCTCCTCCATTCCATTATTGCTGAGCACCAAGCTGGACGGCAGGAAGTTCCACTTTTATATGGTCTTCGGCATGACCCGGCCGGGATTTGAACCCCTGCCTCCCGGGTGTGGGGCGGATGCTCTACCAACTGAGCCACCACTCCGGTAATTAAAAGGCTTCTCCCTGCCTGTCGTGCATAATTTGGATTCTGACAGATTTGGTTTATAACTATAAATTCAGCGGCAAGATTGGAGTGGTATTCAGTGGTGTTTATTTACTTTATTTTATTTACTTATTTTACTCAGTAACATCACGTCTGTCTACGTGGATTACCGAAGGCTTTCTTCCACAGCACCCCCCCCCCCCCATCACACTGTCATATAGTTATTCGTCTATAGACTTTAACTTTAATGCCGTTTTATTTTATTTCAGTCTGATCCAGGTGCACAAGTTGTTGCTTCAGCCTACACCCTTTGTCTGAAATATGTTGTCTTTTTCTCTTTCCTTTTCTTTTTTGGCTTATGATTAGGGATGAGCCAATTCAATCCACCATATTGGTATCAGGTTCGATCCAGGCAAAATGACTGGATCGGTATTGATCGTATTGGTAAGGAATAAAGGTAATTTACCAATCCGATACATTAATAATAAAATGAGGGCACGATCATGTTCTCGGCTGCGCTGCGCATGGCTTCTGTAAACAGAGGCAACAAGTGTCACATCACTGGAGCTTGTCTGTGGGACTCATCTCAGTATGTTGCTGTGTGGTACCAGCATTTACAATTTTACACCACCAACTTAATACACTTGCAAAAGTATCACGACAAAAGAGTATGCTGAATTCTGTCAAGAACCAAGCAGAAGGATGTGTGTTGCGCAGCAGCCACTGCTTTTCCATCTCAGGAGGCTGGGCAC
This sequence comes from Pholidichthys leucotaenia, assembly GCA_020510985.1. Lineage (NCBI taxonomy): Eukaryota > Metazoa > Chordata > Actinopteri > Cichliformes > Pholidichthyidae > Pholidichthys > Pholidichthys leucotaenia. Next base: position 318,720,458 of record CM035844.1, read on the forward strand.
TAAAAGTGAAACCTAAAACGAATGAAACTGAAAGTAAAAACCAGACTGGAGTGTACCTTTCAGGAGAGTCTTACAGTTGATGAGAGGTAAGTGACAGAAACATAAATACCAATTTTTTTTATTTATTTGTATTTTGTATACTTTATTAATCCCAGAGGGGGCAAGGCTACATGAACATGAAATGGAACAGGAATGACTTCAAAATAAGAGCAAACCTGAAAACTAAGAATGGACAGAGAATAATGTCAAACACTACTAAATAAACAGAGGTCCAGGAGAATCATAATCATTATAGCAGTCTGTCGGAGGCGACAATGACTGTTTCATTTAGGTCTGATCAGATTCCTCCACGCAGCGCTGTCCACTGTCCTTCGCCTTCTGCTGCCAGGAACTCCTGACCTTGTTAACCCGGGCGACCTCCGAGCCGGTATGAGTTGCTCTCTGACTGACCATTTCATGAAACTGCTTGCAAAGTATTTGAGTACCGCTAGCTTTTGCTGGACTAGCGGCACATTCTTGGCAGATAGAGGCATTATCAGTGGCAAGGACAGGCCAAGACAAACTGACTCCAGTATCTGTTGCAGTGACTGACCAGATGATAGGTTTGTTTATCTCTGCTCTTTGTGTAGTGCATGTCACAATGCACCGACTGGCACAGTCCACCACAGACCTTGCGACCGATGTGTTTATCTGCCAGGATGTCCAGTCTCACCCCGTGTAGCTGGGAGTGGTCCACCACAGACCTGCGACAGATATTGTTTTTAGTTCAGCCAGGATACCCAGTTTCACCCTTCATGCCCTCGGAAGGGCGGGGTTGCCGGTTGAGTCACCAATGGCTCGACCCATGAGACGGGTAGTACTGATTTTCATGGTTATCCAGTAGCAAGCAAACCAATGCCTGACCTGACCAGGAGAATACTTATGATGATAATAATGGATGACAAAAATACAACTTAAAGGGTTAGTTCCTTTATTTTAAGATCTACAGCATTTTTTTTACCTCATGTATAGTGTGGCACTTTGAATTTCATCTGAATGTTTACTTAAATAATCAATCAATTCAACTCAATCAATTGCATCCACTGAATTTGTGAGTTTTTGGAGAGTTTTTCCTTGAATTTCTTTGCAAGATGTCAGAATAGCCTCCCACAGCTGCTATTTTGATGTGAACTGCCTCCCACCCTCATAGATCTTTTGCTTGAGAATGCTCCAAAGGTTCTCAATAGGGTTGAGGTTAGGGGAAGATGGGGGCCACACCATGAGTTTCTCTCCTTTTATGCCCATAGCAGCCAATGACAAAGAGGTATTCTTTGCAGCACGAGATGGTGCATTGTCATGCATGAAGATAATTTTGCTACGGAAGGCACAGTTCTTCTTTTTGTACTATGGAAGAAAATGGTCAGTCAGAAACTCTGTATACTTTGCTGAGGTCATTTTCACACCTTCAGGGACCTACCAGCTCTCTCCCCATGATTCCGGCCCAAAATGACTCCGCCACCTACTTGCTGTCATTGTAGCCTTGTTGGGACATGGCGGCCATCCACCAACCATCCACTACTCCATTCATTTGGACCATCCAGGGTTGCACAGCACTCATCAGTAAACAAGACTGTTTGAAAATTAGTCTTCATGTATTTCTGGTCCCACTGCAACCGTTTCTGCTTGTGAGCATTGGTTAGGGGTGGCCGGCTGAATAGTAGGTTTATGCACAACTGCAAACCTCTGGAGGATCCTACACCTTGAGGTAGGGCTGGGCGATAAATCGAATTAATTCGATTAATTCGCCTTTTTAAAAGTTGACGATTTGAAAATTTGCTAAATCGTAAAATCAAGGTGACCTTAAATAAATAAAATACGGGTTCTTCTTTTGCCTTTTATGACTTGAGCATTGGCGTATGCTTCCGCCTCTTGTCTCCTTCCGCCTAAGCACTCATGCTCCGGCCATGGCGGACACAGCACAACCCGAAGAGTTGGTAGAGAGAAAAGGGACTCATATTACCTCGATTATATGGAAGTGGTTCGGCTTTGACAAGACCGACGCAGAGCAAACTGCAGTCCTGTGCAAGGTTTGCAGAAAAACTGTGAAAACGAAGAGCAGCTGCAGCACAACTAACCTCTATCAGCACCTCCGGCAGAGGCACCCTAAAGAATGGGAGGAGTGCTCGCAGCTACGGGAGTGCAGCATGGCTAGCACTAGCCAAAGCAAACAAGGTCACGCCGCGAAGAAACAACAAACTTTAGCCGCATTATTTTCTAGTGTCGTGCCATACGGTAAGTCAGGGGCACGGTGGAAGCAGATGACTGAAGCCGTTGCTGTTCATTTAGGGATGGATATGGCGCCTATTTACACCATAGAGAAGCCTGGCTTTCTCCACATGCTAAAAGTTTGGGATCCAAAATACCAACCACCGAGTCGTAAATACTTTGCGGAGGTTGCACTACCAAAACTGTACAACGAAACACGACAAGCGCTTTATGAAAAGCTGGACACAGTTTTATTTTTTTCTGCTACTACAGACCTTTGGTCCAGTCGATCTCTTCAACCGTACTTGAGTTTAACAGTGCATTATATCGACGAGAACTGGAGTCTGAACAGCTGCTGTTTACAAACCACCTACTTTCCTGAAGATCACACTGGAGAGCTCATTGCACGGGGGCTCAAGAACTCCTTGGCACTGTGGAAGTTGGATGAGGAGAAAATGGTGTGTATGACTACTGACAGTGGCACAAATATGATGAAGGCCCTGAAGCGAAACCAGTGGACCCACCTCAGCTGCTTTGGACATAGGCTCCACAACGCAATAGGCAAGTAAAATGCAATGTGCACCATCATTTAAAATACAACATAAATCGATACTATTAAAATTTAAAGCAACACCTACTAAACATTATCAGGCATAATATTACTTGTTTAATTTACAGGGTTTTTTTTTAAATTTATTTTCTCCTATAATACCACTTTTTTTAAGCGGTGGTATATTCTTGATTCATTTACTACAACCACATACAAATTTATGTAATATTGCATTAATAACAATATTTTTATTGACATTACGATACATCAGCAAGGAGTTGTTGATATTTTGTATACTCTAGTAATGCTAAGCGTATTAATCATTCTTTTTCTTTACAGAGAATGCTTGTAAGGATGCTCGCATCGAACGTGCCGTAGGAGTCTGCAAGAAAGTCATCAGTGCCTTCTCCTTTAGTTGGAAGAAGCGGAGAGACATGGCAGTGGTGCAAGCAGAACTTGGCCTCCCTGAACATCAGCTCATCTCAGAATCACCTACAAGATGGGGATCACGTCAGCAGATGATCGAGCGTATACTGGAGCAGGAGAAGGCAATTGGACAAATCTTGGGTGCAGATAAGAAAACAAGGCACTTAGTGCCAACCTGGCAGGACATTGATGTTTTAGAGTCAGTAAATAAAGCCATAAAGCCATTACACGACTTTACTGATGCATTGTCTGGTGAGACATATGTGAGCATCTCTTTCATAAAACCAACCCTTCATCTGTTTAACAACAGTTTGCTGAAGTCGGATGATGATGATACTGAGCTCACAAAACAAATCAAAACAGATGTGCTGAAATATCTTAACCAAAAATACAGTGATCAAACCACACAAGACCTCATTGACCTTGCCTCACTACTAGATCCCAGGTTCCGCACAACTTACATTGAGCCAGACAAGATTGCAAAACTAAGAGAGAGAACCATTGCAGAACTCTGTTCCACCATGCATTACAGAGGCATACCAGTTACTCATGCTGCAGATAAAGACAAATTTGAGAGTCAGGTTGTTGAACCCCCAACAAAGATGAAGAAATCCCTCAGCAGCTTCTTTAAAAAGACTCCAGTTGAGGCTGAAACAAAGACCTATGAAGCTAAAGTTAAGGGTGAGCTGTCAGCATACTTGCTGGCACCTGAAACTGATGCAGATTCAGACCCACTTACATGGTGGAAACAGCATGAAACACATTTTCCCAGACTTAGTAAACTGGCAAAAAAGTACCTCTCAATACCCACAACAAGTGCCCCATCTGAAAGGGTATTTAGTACAGGGGGAAACATTGTAACGTGCACTAGAGCTTGTCTTAAGCCAGAGTCAGTTGACAGGCTTGTTTTTCTTGCAAGAAATCTAAGAGTTTAAAGCAATCAAAGCTGATGCAGTGTTTATGCACAGTATAAATAGGTGATGCTTCAAAGGTAAAACATATCCAAAGTTTATGAAGTTGGTGCTGCTTAAGTTCCTTTTTTTGCACAAGAGGCAGTATTTCACATGTTTACAAGAACTAGTTTCATTGTAGTTTTAAGATATTAGTTTTTGACTTTGACAGTTGATTGTGACCTTCCAGCAAATTATGCACTTTTTTGCACATGGTTCATGTTATTGTTTAAGTTTACATTTTTTCTTTTTATTCTAAAATATGTATAACATATTTATTTGCAGAATTGTAGCAAAAGTTGAGCCGTCATTTGTGTGACATATGAAGTGTTTGAGCTTTCGCCTATAATCCAAACAAGCTTTGTCAGCAACACTGACATGTTTGTAGAATATTTTTGTTTGCACAAGATTTATTTTTTAATAAATCAAGCTCCTTTTGAAATACATGTGTGTTGAGTTAATTGATTAAAATCGATTAATATCGTAATCGTCCAAGATGACCAAAAAAATCGAGATTTTATTTTTTGGCCACATCGCCCAGCACCTACCTTGAGGTTCGTGGGACTCCAGAGGCACCAGCAGTTTCAGATACCTGTTTGCTGCTTTGTAATGGCATTTTAGCAGCTGCTCTCTTAATCCGGTGAATTTGTATGGCAGAAACCTTCCTCATTATGCCTTTATTTCCACAAACCCATCTGTGCTCTGAATTGGCCACATATTTCTTCACAGTACGATGATCACGTTTAAGTTTTCATGAAATATCTAATGTTTCCATACCTTGTCCAAGGCATTGCACTGTTTGATGCTTTTCAGCAGCAGAGAGATCCTTTTTCTTTCCCATATTGCTTGAAACCTGTGGCATGCATAATAATGTGGAACATCCTTCTTCAGTAGTTTTCCTTTAATTGGGCTTACCTGGCAAACTAATTGTGACAGGTGTCTGAGATTGATATCAGTGATCCAAAGAGCCCTGAGACACAATACCATCAAGGAGTTTAATTGAAAAACAAAAAATTGAATGTTTGACACTAAAATCCTATTTGCATAATCATTTGGAATGCGGTGTAAAGAGATTGTGCGCTGACTTTTCACGTGGGGTAGGATGTATAAAGAAAAGGAGTGGAGAATCGGGTGTGCGCACAGTTTTATAAATCTGAAAAATTTTGCGCGCACGTACTTTTCAAATTTTGTGAGCATGCCATCTTGCAGTATGAAAGCTGCACAGTCCTTTATACATGACGCCCCAGATCTCCTGACCTTTGACCTTGACCACAACCTGGATGTAGAGGATCATTGTGAGTTTGGCGATCATCCTAGGAGGAGTAGTAATTCCCATGAAATATGGACGGGCACCATCTCACCGTTGAGATGAGATGGTGAAACCAAAATTTCATCAGCCAAGCCATAACTCGGAATGAAACTCTCATGGGTAAAACTGCAGCATTTCTTACATAAATGTATAACATTATTCTTAAAGAACTCCCAACTTTTTCCCAGTAAATTTGTGATTTCTTTTCCTGAAATTTTGTGACTTTTTTTCTTGCAGATTTGTGGCTACATTTTTCTCAGAAAATTGCAAAGTGAGATTTTTTTTTTTTTTTTTTTTTTTTGCATACATTGTCTGGTTTTCAGGATATTTTTTCTCATTCATGTTGGAACCATTTTTATTGTAAATTTGCAGCTTTTTTTTTTTTTAACTGCTTTTTTTCTTGGAAAACGAGGACTCGGGGAGCCACTGTGTATGGGCAAAAGAGCCCAGAACCACAGGTTGCAGACCCCTGTCTTAATATGTAAGTCATAGGCACTTTTTTCACTTGTTAATTATAGCTTTTTTTTTCTGTATTCATATTTAAATATTTAATTTTTTCCTCCTCCGCCTCTTGGATCATCCGATCTCTGCGTACGCGCGTTAATACTTAGCAGCACATTTTTCAGCACCACGGTATGTAAAATGGTTGTTGTTGAATTTCAGGAGCAAGAAATACAGAGTCTATCAGCAGAAATCGAGGGTCTGAAAAACCCGAAGAACCTGAGCGTGTCCTCCGATCTGGACAAGCTGAGGGAGGAAAATGCCAGACTGAAATACCGCCTCAACATCCTGACGAGGGTGAGTCATGGCTGACTGATGTGTGGCTACATTGCATCAATAACCACGGTTCCTGTAATAATGAAGTGAGAATAGATCATCTTCCGTGCAAAGAGGTGATTCTAGCAACTGATCTCAGTTTCTAGTTGGGTAGTAATCCAGTTACTGTTCAGTGTAACGCAGTAATGGAACACGTTAGTCTGATAAATGTAGTAATCCCGTTACAGTTACTAATCCGAAAGAGATCACGTTACTAGTGTTTCTTTTTAACAACTTATAAAACAGAAAAACAACTGCACTGCCATTAAGTAATTATTCTTTGTGTCTCACACACACAAACACCAAGTATAGTTCAGTGGTTAAGATCTTAGTTTACAGAGCAGTCTCTTTTTAGCAGACCTGGTTCAAATCCTGTTGAGGGCAGTAATGATTAATATTTAACTTCTGCCACCTTAAGCAATTACTACTTTTGTGCTAATGTAGGCTGCACTTTTCAGTGTCACATTTGGTGCCACAAAAAAGCAAAATATGTTTTATTTTGGAGGGGACTGTCATTGAAAAAAAGGGCAGACGTGAGGTAAACCAGGATGCATAAATATGCATTCTGCCTTTTTCTGGAGATGGAAAACAAAGGGCTGGCGAATGACTGATAGTCCTTTACTGATGAGAAGTCAACGCATTATCAGCGTACCTGGAACAAAAAAATGAACCAACATATTTATATAGATCCATGTTTATTTTTACTGAATACAATATAATACTACGATTACAGTACATACAATGTATATCTTACCTAAAATCGTTGCACAGCGTGGTTATATGAAATGCATGATCATGCATGAAAAAATATTTTTTCAACAGCATCATGCAACTTGACTGTACAAAGCACGTTTCTGTAAATATAGGCCTATACATGTATATAAATGAGCTTGGTATAAGCTTATAAAAGAATGTATCTACAATATAAAAGTTAATGTTTGTCACAATATTGTTATCTAATTAAAATATGAATAAAACAGTTGATGGATTTTATCACATATAAGCTTAGTCTTCACCAGTCTCATAATAAAAATAAAAATTGAAGTCTATGGAATAAAGGATAGGAAATGAATAAGAATACGGATCTGAGAGCTCTTAGGCATCATATTTTTTTGAGTAAATTTCTGTAATTAATTCTATCATTGTTTCAATTACGGTACTTCAACAATGCGTTCAATCGCCGACACCATGAGTCCTGAAAAAAGCAGGAAAACGTATGTATAATTGTCTTTAATATAAAAATATATTAATATATCATATCTTTGATTGCCTTATGTTATAAGAATTCAGGTAGTGGAAAAAAAGCTTTTTCTTTGTCTTATTTGTTAGTATAGGCTATAAAAATGTAGTTTGGACATATACAGTTTAACTTATGTGGAAATATGGTACATTTCACTGATGCTATCTGAAAGTAATCTGTAATTTCCCAGTTTGGGATCAATAAAGTACATTATCTAATTGATTATTTTTGATAATGAGTAATTAAGTAAAGGGATTACATTTTTAAAAAGTAACTAGTAATTGGTAATGGATTGCTTTTTTGAGTAACTCCCCCCAACACTGGCTGTATGTAATATTTAGTAGTCCAGCATTTGTTTTCTATTTTGTTGCCCTACAACCTGGAATTAACATGCACATTTGGGAGGTTTATATCAGTTGAACGACACAAAACACTAACAACAGTGAAGCTGCAAAATGTTTTATTGTGAGCCATGCAAACAATACAAAAAAACCCAGCAAAAACAGAAAACTTGAGCGTGCATTCATCCCCTCGGTCAGTTCTTTGTAAAGCCACCTTTTGCAGTAATTAAGGCTGCAAGTCTCTTAGGACAGTTTTTGTTTGTTTTTTTTTTCTTCTTATTCTTTTTTTTTTTTTTTTTTTTTTTTGCTCTCATCGACTTGCAACATTTTTTCTTGAAAATTTGTTGCTTTTTTTCTTGGAAATATGAGTTTGTTTGTTTTTTGTTTTTTTTCCTCAAGGCTTCACATGTGGCTCCAGAACTGCAGGTTGCAGACCCCTGGACTAGGCCATTCCAACATATTTAAACGTTTCACCCTTAAACCACTCAAAGTGTTGCTTTGGCGGTACACTTGGGGTCGTTGTCCTTTTGAACCTCCGTCCCAGTCTCAAATCTCTGGAAGAACGAAATACATTTTCTTCAACAATTTCCCTGCATTTAGCACTATCCACCATTCCCTACATTCTGAACAGTTTCCCAGTCCCCGTCAATGGAAAAACACCCCCACAGCATGACACCATCACGCTTCACTGTGGGGATGGTCTTCTTGGAGTGATGAGAGGTTTGAGTTTTCCTTGATGGCCCATTTCATGTTTGGAACATCTCCCACGTGCCTTTTAGCAAACTCTTAATGTGTTTTCTTGTTCCTTTCTGCAAGCAATGGCTTATTTCTGGTCACGCACTGGACCAGTTGAAGGTACATGTCCACCAGAGGTTGCACTACAGTTTTGTGTCATTTTGACAGAGTTGGAAAAATTCTGTCGTAATCTATTATCTATCATTTTAACTGATTTTAATTAGATCACTATCGGGGTAATCTGCCAAAATGGCAGACAGCTTTGAGATTTTTCTGTCATTGCTGGAAAAAAATGTCAATGAAGGACAATTTTCAGTTAAGGCAACCTCTGGTGTCCACCTTGGCGTCCGTATTCATGCTTCCCACATATAGTTTACGCATTCTGGTAGTGTGACATGAAGAATCTCGAGCCATCGTATGGAGGTACCCCCTCCTCATTTACATGAATGAGGAGTGGGTGATCGCTTCCTGGAACACGTTCTAAACTTTTAAAGTAGCAGTTGTTCCTTAAAAGTAAACGCATATTCAGCAATTACAGTACACATTTATTTCTCACCTTGTTAGTTACCATATTTCGCTGGTTACTTTTGAAGATGGATACGAAAGTTTAACATCCCAATAGGGCTGTCATGGTGGAGGAATTTCTCCTGTGGTGATGGTGGATAGCTTAACACCACGATATGTGGTATTATTACCTCCGCCAAGGAGGTAATGTTTTTGCCGGGGTTTGTCTGTTTGTCTGTCTGTCTGTCTGTTGGTTAGCAACATAACTCAAAAAGTTTTGGACGGATTTCGATGAAACTTTCAGGCATTGTTGGAAATGGTACAAGGAAGAACTGATTACATTTTGGTGGTGATTCGGATCACCGTCCAGAAGAAAACCGCCATTATGGAAAATGCCATTTTCGTGAATAACTACTGAACCACTAATCCTATCATTGTCAATCCAATTGCTAGTCATATGTTCTCATGGTCAAAGAATCTGAAAACGTACACACAAACACTGTATGGGGGGAACTGTGGCCGCCATTACGGAAAATGCCATTTTCCTGAATAACTACTGAAACACTAATCCTATCATTGTCGATCCAATTGCTAGTCATATGTTTTCATGGTCAAGGAATCTGAAAACGTACACACAAACACTGTATGGGGGGAACTGTGGCCGCCATTACGGAAAATGCCATTTTCCCGAATAACTACTGAACCACTAATCCTATCATTGTCAATCCAATTGCTAGTCATATGTTTTTGTGGTCAAGGAAGCCGAAAATGTACACACAAACAGTGTATGGGGGGAACTGTGGCCGCCATTACGGAAAATGTCATTTTCGTGAATAACTACTGAACCACTAATCATATCATTGTCAGTCAAATTGCTAGTCATATGTTTTCATGGTAAAGGAATCTGAAAACGTACACACAAACACTGTATGGGGGAACTGTGGCGCTTGGCGGAGGTCTGCGCTCTCCGAGTGCTTTTCTAGTTGCAAATGTTTTTAGGACCCCGTAGTCTTGTAGTTTAAACAGGATTCATAACTTATGTGACAAACGATGTAAGCTGTGAGAAATTCACTGCAGCTCCTCTCAACTTGTGCGTGTGTGACAATTGTGCAGAGCTCCGGTCGATTGTGTTTAAAAAAAAAATAAATAAATAAATAAAAATCTTGATAATTTTCATAAAGCAGTGGCGGTAACCCCAGTATTTCAACTACAGAGTCTGTAGACTGGTTGGAGACTGCAGCGACATTCAGCATATTTAAACAGGACAGCCTCTCAGGGATGAGAATCCTCCGCGGATTTGATCATGTCTAGGGTCATTCTCGTGAATTGTCTAAATTCGAGGAGAAAATTTTAGGGGGGGGGTGAGGTATGTTATGAGCGGCGAGTCGTATTTTCGATCGGCTGCTAAAATCCACCGTGCAGAGCGCGCTACCCAGCGAGATCAGTAATGTAATGTAACAAGGCCACTGATTGGCTGATACTTACTGAAGCAACCAATCGGTGATTTTGTTAGATTTCCTTTGTCATATCCAACACGTGGAGCGAAATGTAAATGGCGGACAGTTCAGTCAGTTCAATCAACCGAGTTTTCCCGATTTCGTGAAAATGGTGAACTCTCGAAAGACAACAAAGCAAGAATTTTAGAAATTGACAAAGGGATAAGGAACAAGTTTCGTTGGGAATGGTTCGAAAAAACTGTCAATGACTGTAAAGATCGGTAAAAATACCGAAGTTGTAGTTGAAAAAATGGCCGACTTCATAGCGAAATGCGAAGTACCTGGGAAAGCCCAGTGTGTTTATTGCAACAATTTCTTGAGTTATTGATCTTGTGGTTGTGTTGCCTTAGTTGAACACTGTTCAAAACAGAAACATCTCAAAATTGTGGCGACAAGGAGATCGAACTACTCGCTCGTGCTGCATTCAAAACGATTGATGGACAGTCAAATTCAGATGCCAGTCAATCAAAGTTCATCACAATCGGCCCCAATTACAGCAATTGGTGATCGGAAGACACATTCCGAGGTAAGATTTTTTTTCTCGTTATAAGTAATGCACTTGAGAATTTTCGCGTAATGAATTTGTTATGAAATAGCATGTGTAAGTTGTGACGTCATGCCTGTTTTGAAACACTAATTGCATTTGAATGCTGATTATCGATTGTTAATAGATAAATGTTATTACATATTTTCTCACAATTTGAAATGCAATCTAAGAATTTTGAATATAGTTTATCATTTTTTGTTTCACTAGGAGGAGTTACATAATGCATGTGTACGTTTTTTTGTCATGTGGTGATGGGTTGCCTTTCCTAAGATAGCTTTGCTTTTATTAGTAAACATAATTTCTTTTTGGTCATTGCATAAAAATATTAAACATCTTTTAGGTTTTACTTACTTTCTTAGATTATCTTTCAAATATTAAAATATACTAATATGCAACTTTTTTTTATATTCCTAGTAACACTAACAAATGCACACATTAATAAATCAAAATGTTTGCAGAATGTCAGTATATTTTAATAAATGGGTGATGGACTTGGTGATGGAATTTTGTTAATATTTATAATTTATTTTACTTGGTTAAATTATTTTGTCTGTTCTAGAACTATGTAAATGTAATTCTTTCAGTTCTAAACATATTAAATAGTAGTAAAATATAATTGTATGTTGATGTAATAATACTAATTCAGATATCATAAATTTACACATGTGATGCAGCAGCAGATTAAAAAGGTAAACTATAAATGCATTTGTACTTACTCCTAATTTTAAATATAAGACCACATTTGAGCATTCTAAAACACCAGATTTCGTTAGCTTCTGGGGGGTGTTGACCCCCTACCAAGGCTCCACCTTGGACCCAGCTTGGGGACCTGCGTCCCTCAAGACCCCCGGCTTAGTTTCCTCTTTTTTTTCCCAAACCCCATTCTCATCCCTGCATACATCCCTGCATTCCAGTTACACGTACATGGACAGCAGAGGTGCAGCATGTGTATATCCTCACCCAACACACAGACAGACCTATATAGAGTATGTGGCGGTAATGAACCTGTAAGCTGGTTGCCAGCCTCCAATCAAATCTGAAAGAAAAAGATGATCACAGGGCTGTTGTCTAAAAATGGATGAAAAGCTCTCCTTTGTTGTCGCTCAGCCCGCAGTTCAGTGTGTGTGCACCACAAACACTGAACAGCCCAAAGCATCAACATTAAGGCATCTGACAACCCTGTCTCCAACAGATGAAGGATTTTAACTGATCCTCTTCACTGGTGTGGAATTATTCTTTCGTTTCTGGTAGGTTTTTGACACCAGGATATCTTATTTTAATTTCTCTAACAGTTGATTGGCAGAAATGAAATGCTAATAGCTCTCATTGTTTCAAATCAAAGGTTCTTAGTAGGTGTGTCAGCTCAACATTGGTTCTCTTGTACTGCTGGTCATTTCCATAGATTTTACTAGTATTTGAATTCCCCTTTCTACATGATCATGTTATGCATTTACTGTGCTTAGTGGCGGCGGTGGCACAGGGGTAGTGTGACCGACTACTGATCGGAGGGGTCATGGGTTCAATTCCCGTTCTGTCTGCTGTCCACTTGTCAAAGTGTCCTTGAGCAAGACATTGAACCCCCAGTTGCTCCTGGTGGCCTGGTTAGCGCCTGTGTGTATGGCAGCTCCGCCGCCATCAGTGTGTGAATGGGTGGATTGCAGGATCTGTAAAGCGCTTTGGTCATCCTAGATGAGAAGAAAAGTGCTTATATACGTATATATATATATATGTGAATGCCATTTGATTTTTTTTTTTTATTTTATTTTGTATACTTTATTGATCCCCAGAGGGGAAATTGAGGGCATCCACCTGGATGGATGAAGCAGCCACGGTACGGCGCTATTCCTTTACCATTCACACACACATTCACACCCAGGGCCACTTTAGAGTCTCCTTTTAACCTAACCTGCATGTTTTTGGCCTGTGGGAGGAAACCGGGGAAATCCCGGAGTAAACCCACGCAGATACGGGGAGAACATGCAAACTCCACACAGATCACTGTTGGTCAGGGGCTGGGATCGAACCAGGGATCCCATGGCCAAGGGTGAGTTGCTGTGCTGCTGCAGCGCTAACCACTGCACCGCCCTTTGTAAAGTTTTTTTTTTTTTTTTTTTTTAACCATTTTAGACTATATTTAAAGGTCCCATTCACTGCACTTTTCACATTTTGACAGCTTAATGAGATGTTTGACATGTTTTGGACAAATTGCCTTTAAATGTTTAACTATTGCAGCATCATTGTGAATCCTCTTTTGCAGCCTTACTCAGAAAGGCTAGTTTCAGTGCATGTCTCTTTAAATTCCCTAAGATCCTTGTTTAATCCCCCCCCCCCCCCCACATCACTACTGCTAATCTTAACTGGCTGGTTCCTAGCTCAAAAGTGAGCCTGAGCCAACTAACATAAATTTGTCTCAAAGAAGGAATAAAATAATGCATCACTGGTGGACAGGGGTGTGCAGTTTCAGTGGTTAATGTGACTGGTCACTGGAGTACAATAAGCACACAAACATTCGTGAATGAGTGGCTATACTGTTAGCTTCAGTTAGCTGCCTTTGGTCCCAGTTAGAGATAATCCTATGCGAAAATAAGCTAAAATAACATCTAAGAATGACATATATGATTAAGTGTAATTGAACAAAGAATCCAGTGGGGATGAATAGAATTTATAGAAAATGGCAATCAAAACTTGCTGGATTGACAGTTAAGCTAATGCAAGGCAGCCTGTCAGTCACCTCCTCCCCACCAAGGTAAGTTCCTAATGCAGTTACTGACTGACACAGACCACCTAGCCAGGCTAATGCTAACAGGTTGATGTAGCATCACAGTGAAAATATAACAAGCTAGAATGACTCCGCTATACTAGTGAACCAGGTGGAAACAGGGATGTTTATTAGGATGACTGAAATCTAAAGAAAATAACAATGTAAACCATGGCTGGTATGCAAACTTCCTTGTAACAATGTTAGCGCTGAAGCTAATGCCTTGATTGGCTTCCCTCGTCCATCTATGTTTGCAGACAGACCGCTATGCTGGCCAATAATAGATCAGCAGCATGTGTCAAGCCTGGGCTTCCCTTTTCTTGATGTACAGGGGAAAAAAACACTGGAACAGTTGAAATGGCTAATTGGACACAAGAATGATATAAAGGCTGTGTGTGATTTCCCCCCCCCCCCCCCCCCCAGAGAAGTGAGTGTTTTGATGTGTTTTCATTAACCTGTAGATGCATTTCAGAAGGTTAAAACCTCCAAAAACACAATTTTTGTTCTGATCATCTGATTGGCTGGGTGACCGTTTTTGAAGTTTGCCTTAAAGCAATACATGTTTTCTTTAAAAAAAAAAAAAAGAAAAAAAAAAACTACCCATGCAACTACTGCAACAAGCATTTCTTGTTGGGTTCATTCCTCTGTCTGTAAAAATCCTGGAGGCATGTATCTCCTAGATCATTATCAATGGTTGGGGAAAAAATTCACAACTAGAAAAGTACTCAGAGAGCGCATACCTCTGCCAAGGCTCCTTCCATCCCTCATGGATCACCTCCAAAATGTAATGAGTTTGTGTGTAGGCCACGAGCCAGTTCTGGTGAAAATTGCATCAGAGTCTATCCAGTAGTTTTGGAGGATTCTTGCTAACACACTGTGAGGAGATGAGAGCCTTGGTGGAGGTATGCATTCTTGAATCATCACCAAAATGTTATGGGTTCCTCTCAAGGCTAAGGGCCACCTCTGGTAAAATTTTCATCCAAATCCGTCCGGCAGTTTTTGCGTAATCCTGCTAACAGACAGACAGACCACCCTGATTACGTTACCGCCTTGGCAGAGGTAACGGTGTTCATAAATCTCTGTAAAGCATTCATCCAGCAATAATGTAGTGGACACACTAAATGAATATGAACAGCCTTTGGATTGTATAAAATAACTCTCTTTGGATCAGCGAGAGAATGAGGAGTGAAATTTCAAACTATAAAATACATTTTTGACACTAACAGTGAAATTGTGAACCTTCCATTTAACTATTAACAGAGTAATTCAAGACATTTTGTTTCAATAGCCGTCTTTCCATACTAACATTAAAAGATCCGTCTGATGGAACTTCCGGGAAGATGGCGGAGAGACATAACACTTAAACAAAGAGCTCTCCCTAGCCGGATTAAAAATCATCGGTAAATGGCCAACTCGACATAAACGAATCAATAAACTAAGGGATGAAAACACGAAGGAACCGGGCACAAGGACAAAAACAGGGTAAAATTGAAGAATTCCTCTCCAACAACGCAGGAAAAACCGCTGTACGCAAAGCCCAAAAAAACGAGATGTCCACAGCAGAGAAAATGGAGGACACCAGACTCGACAACATGAACGCTGGCATCGCCAGTTTGGGTGAAGAGTTAAGAGAATTCAAGCGACAGCTACAACAGGATTTAGCGGCTCTTAAGGAGGAACTGAAAAAAGAAATTAAGGAGGAAATCATGGACCTCCGAAGAGAAATGGAGCGTAAATTAACGGAAAACATGGAGGAGCTGCGCTCCCAGCGGGCGTGTATGACAGAAGCGCAGATCCGAATTTCGGAACTAGAAGATTGGAAAAGCGAGGCAAACGAACAACTACAGACCCTGACGACGCAAACGCAGAGGATGCAGGAGAAAATAAACGACTTGGAGAGCAGATCCCGACGAAGCAATATGCGCATCTTTGGAATTCCGGAGGGCATTGAAGGCAACTCGATGACAAAATTCATGGATCAGTTCTTAAAAAAAGAACTGGAAATACCCGGAGAAACGGATCTGCAGATTCAACGGGCGCACAGAACACCGGCACAGAACCCGAAAACAAACTCTCCACCCAGGTCAGTTGTGGTAAACTTTGTGAAATATGACATAAAGGAAAGAATCCTGACGCAAGCATGGAAAAAAAAGATACGAATCGGCGACAAACAGGTATTTTTTGACCATGACTACCCGACAGAAATCGTGCAGCAGCGGAAGAAATATGCCAATATTAAAAAAAACGCTGAAAGAGAAAAAAATTAGATTCCAAACGCCGCTAACGAAAATGAGGATTCATTGGGAGGAAGGCACAAGAACCTACAACACGGCCGAAGAGGCAGCGCGGGATATGATGGAGCGGGGCCTTGAGGTGAGCGTGCCGAAGGAGACGGCTGGAGCAGCGGCGGCCCTGAACGCACCACGACAGACGGAGTGGAGACGAGTGAACGGCGGAAGAAGGGGGAGAGACGTAGAGCAGCGGGCCCAGGACAAGCTACAAAGCTTTCAACTGAAAGCCTAGATCATAACAAAGATTAAGAAAGGCACAGAAGAAATGAAGGCCAAGAAGACAAGGTAAAAGAGAAACAGACGGCTAGGAGAGGTTTAAGTGATATTTGTTGGACATTTCTAGACTTATGACTATTACTTTGATAGTAATTAGAAGTCTAGGGAGGGCCCTTCACTCTGTGAAGACAAACCCCCCACCCACCAACAGGGACCAGTGGGCAGAAGAAAGGCCCAAAGTACGGAGGTCGAGTTTTTTTAATGTGTTTTTATATAAATATGTGTTATTTTTGTTGTTAAAGGGGCTAGGAGCACAAGTTAAAAAAATGGAAAAACATGAATATGGGTAAAAATCTTAAGATAATGACACTAAACGTGAATGGTCTGAACTCACCTGTTAAAAGGGAAAGAATAATAAGAAAATTCAAGAAGGAAAAAGCTGAAATTATATTTATGCAAGAGACACATTTGAGCAAGGCAGAACATGTGAAACTAAAGAGATTTGGCTATAAGAACTCCTACTACAGTTCATTTAAGGGAGGAGCAAAAAGGGGGGTTATGATACTAATCTCAAACAAAATACAATTTGAAAGTGAACAGGAAATCCAGGATAAAGAAGGCAGGTATGTAATAATAAAGGGAAGAATAGATGGTATGCAGATCACATTAGTGAACATCTATGCCCCACCAGAAAGTGACAAGGGTTTTTTTCAACATCTGTTTGATCTCATAGCAACACACAGTGAAGGAGTCCTAATTTGTGGAGGAGACTTAAATGCTGTCATGGATCATGAAGTTGACACAACAAGTGTTAAGAAGACAAAAAAACATGTAACAAAGTTCATAAGAACCTCACTGGCAGAAATGGGTATGGTAGACATATGGAGGGACCTACACCCACTCGAAAAAGACTATACACATTATTCAGCAGCCCATAAAGTACACTCTAGAATAGATTACTTCCTTATGAATGAAGGTGACAGACACAGGGTGAGAAATTGTTGGATTGGAGGGGCAGAAATATCAGATCATAATCCTATATACATGGAAATATATTTAAACAATAGAAAACGACAAACAACATGGAAACTTAACGTAGGACTGTTAAATGATGAGAAAATGAAAGAAAGAATAAAAATAAACATACGAATATATCCAAGAGAATGACAATGAAGAAGTGGACCCAACAATACTATGGGACGCACTAAAAGCCGTGTTAAGGGGTAAATTAATTGTTGAAACAGGAAAAGCAAA
This sequence comes from Pholidichthys leucotaenia, assembly GCA_020510985.1. NCBI lineage: Eukaryota > Metazoa > Chordata > Actinopteri > Cichliformes > Pholidichthyidae > Pholidichthys > Pholidichthys leucotaenia. The sequence goes on from CM035844.1 coordinate 318,738,135, forward strand.
TAAGACTAAACTGGAAGCGTATGAACAAAGATGTGAGAGACTGAGGGAATTAGAACGTAAACATCAAAGCACAAATGATCCAAAAATATATCAAGAAATTAAAGAAGAAAAACAAAGAAAAGAAACACAAATGGATGAAATTGAAAGGGAAAAATAGATATCTAAAGCAAAAATATTATGAAACGGGGCCAAAAGCCACAAAACTGCTGGCAAAACGGTTAAGAAAACAACAAACAATGAATAATGTATACAAGATTAAAGACCCCACCACAAATAAAACCACAGTTAACCCAGAAAACATCGAAGAAATTTTCCATAATTTCTACCAAGAACTATACTCGCAACCTGAAGAAACAAATACTAAAGATATCAAAAAATTTCTAGACACATTGGACTTGCCATCAATAGGAAATCAACAAAATGAAAAACTAACAGCAGAAATAACAACACAAGAGATCAGAGATGTGATTAAGTCACTTAAAAACGGTAAATCACCAGGTAGTGATGGATACCCATCTGAGTTTTATAAACTGTTTATAGAAGAACTCAAGCCACAACTCCTAAAGTCATTTAATTGGACGCTGAACAACAACAAAATACCTCCAACATGGAACGAAGCAATCATTTCAGTTATTTTAAAACCAGGGAAAGATGAAGAACAATGCGGAAACTATAGACCAATCTCTTTATTAAATGTAGATTATAAAATATACACAACAATTATATGTAAACGAATAAAGACATTCTTGACGGAATTGATAGATGATGATCAAACTGGATTCATAGAGGGACGCCAAACACATGACAATATCAGGAGAACAATACATATAATTAACCAAATACATAAAGAAAAGAAAAGCGCAGTAATAATGAGTTTAGACGCAGAAAAAGCATTTGACAGGGTTAACTGGAAATTCCTATATAGTGTACTGGAGCGCTTTGGATTTAACGAAAAATCAGTACAATGCATAAGGACGCTATATCAAGAACCTGTGGCAAGAATCAAGATAAACGGTAGCTTAACAGACAAAGTAAATATACAAAGATCAACTAGGCAGGGATGCTGCTTATCGCCCACCTTGTTTGCTCTGTTCATAGAACCATTGGCTCAAGCGATACGACAAAATAAGAAATTAAAAGGTGTAACAATAAAGGGGGCGGAACACAAGATTGGGCTATTTGCAGACGATATTATAGTTTACCTTGAACAACCAGATAAATCAATAATGGAAATGATGAACTTGATAGAAAATTTTGGAAAATTATCAGGATACAAGATAAACATAACAAAAACACAAATACTGACATTCCACTATAACCCTCTAAACCAGATAACTGATAAGATCAAACTAAACTGGAAGCAAAAAGAAATAAAATACCTTGGAGTGAACATACCTAAAGACCTAAGCAAAATATATAAAGCAAACTATGATAGGTTGGAACAAGAAATAAAAAAAGATATTGATAGATGGTCAATCTTAAATATGGATCTGAATTCAAAAATTGAGACAGTCAAAATCAGCATACAATCTAGATTACTTTACCTCTTCCAGGCTATACCAACAGAGATTCCAGATGCCCAATTCTCAAAGTGGGACAGGATGATATCGAGATTTGTTTGGGGAGGTAAAAAACCAAGAGTGAAATATAAAACCCTCCAATTACCAAAAGAGAAAGGAGGCATGGGCCTACCGAGTCTAAAGGAATATTACTACTCAGCACAAATAAGATATATCATATGTTGGTGCGACGAGGGATATGAGGCAAAATGGAAAGAAATGGAAAAGGAAATTGAGGGACTCCCAGTACAAAGCATAATAGGGGATAAAGATGCATATAAGCAAATCAAACAAATAGACCCAATCACTAAATTTACTTTAGAACTGTGGTATAAAATAGTACAAAAATATAATATAAGGGAAGACATAAAACTATTGAAATGGGTAGCATTTGACAGTCAGTTTGAACCGGCAAAACAAGATAGGGGATACAAAAATCTGGTGAACAAGGGAATCACAGCATGGGGCAATATCGGAAAAAAAGATCTCGGGAGCTTTGTAAATATCAGGAGAAAATTTAAATTAGAAAGATCGGAATTTTTCAGATATCTGCAGATGAGAGATTACTATATGAAGAAGATTAGGCATAACCTCCAAACAGATGTGAACGAGATTATACAACTTATTTTAAGCTCATATGCAGGAAATAAAATAAGAATTATTTCAAAACTATATCAGAAACTTATGACAAACAATCATACAAGTAACTATATAAAGGAGAAATGGGAGAAAGAGCTCAATTTAAACATAACAGAAGAAAGCTGGCAGGAAATATGGAAAACACAACACACATCAACAAATTCAAGGGCATGGAGGGAATTTGGATGGAAAAACCTGATTCGCTTTTTCATTACACCACAGATTCAAGGAAAATATTCAAATACCCAATCTTTATGCTGGAGGGGATGTGGGGCTCAAAATGCAGACCACTCACATATGTTTTGGAAATGCTACAAAATATCATCATTTTGGAAATCTATGCATGTGACAATACAGAGGATATTAGGATATAATATACCAATGAACTGTAACCTGATGTACTTATGTGATCTTAAAAAAGACAGTGTTATACAGGCTGAGGACAGATATCTAGTTAAAATCTTGTTGATTGCATGTAAAAAAACTATCACAAAAAAATGGCGATCAGAAGTTCTTCCTGACCAAGAACAATGGACTGACATTGTTGAGGACATACGTATGATGGAAAAACTAACATATCGACGAAGAATGCAAGAAGGAATATGGGAGGAAAAAATGGCGGAAATGGACACACTACAAAGTGCAACAACGAGGCAGAAATTGAAAGAATAACCAAAGACACTGAAAAAACCAGAAGAATTAAGAGATGGAAACTAAAAACTTGATGCTCCAACATTTGTCCCCCCCCTTTTATTTTTTATTTTTTTTTATTTTTTATTTTTTTTGTTTATTTTTTTTTATTTTTCCCTACCCTAACCCCTTTGTTTTTTAAATGTAGAATGTGATCTGAATGCATTATATATGATGAAAAATGAATAAAAATCTAAGTTACAAAAAAAAAAGATCCGTCTGATATGTTTGAGTTCAGGTCTTCACGTGAGATGTTAAATATCATCATCATATTAGACATAAGCATGTAGAACTGTGACTGTTTTTGCATTTTTTTTTAAGGCTGTTAGGATTTGTCAGAATAACTTTGCATAGTGGCACTTAAATCACTTCTATACACATTATCAATAAACAGATTTGCATTAATCATGGTATTGTACATGCCTTTTAAATGCACTGTTTTTGGACATTTTAAACATTAAGTGCGTGCTTAACCTATTTTAAGGTCAAACAGGCATTGATTTTTAAGGGCTTGTTCATTTCAGCTTAATACCAAACAAGTCACTGCCACATGCATGTTACCAAAGTCTAATGGTAAATGGTGTTCCCTTATATAGCGCTTTTTCTCATCTCTGGATGACCAAAGCGCTTTACAGATCCTGCGATCCACCCATTCACACACTGATGGTGGCGGAGCTGCTATGCACAGGCGCTGGCCTGACCCACCAGGAGCAACTGGGGTTCAGTGTCTTGCTCAAGGACACTTTGACATGCAGAGTGGGAATCGAAGCCCTGACCCTCCGATTAGTAGTCGGCCACAGTACACCTGCGCCACAGTCACCCCAATCAAGAATATGCATAGTTTACAGGAGTGACATGCATAAATCTGTATTCTTCATTGTGGTCAATGGGGACTGCAAACAGTCCAGCTTTATAAACTCATCATCATTTGTATTTATTTTGACAGGACACAATTAGTCCCTCAGTTGGGGTGGGTCCTCTTACAGTTGAAGCTGAGTTTTTCCTGCCCATTTTATCCAGGCCTGGGACCGGTGCAGGGAGTACACTTGACTTGTGCACTCACTGTGGCAGGGTAACCAACATTTCTCTCCTCCGTTCCATTATTGCTGAGCACCAAGCTGGACTGCAGGAAGTTCCACTTTTACATGGTCTTTGGCATGACCTGGCTGGGATTTGAACTCCGGCCTCCCAGTTATGGGGCGGATGCTTTACCTCTAGGCCACCACTCCGGTGATGTAATAAGAAAACAATCTTTTCTCCATGTAATTTATGACGCTTTCCCAAAGGACTTATGCCATAGTTTTACTATTCTTCTATAGCATGATGGTTCCTTTCTAGGCTACCCCTTGTTTTTGATGTTTGGTTTGAAGAAACAAAAGGATAATAGAACTCACATTATCGATTTAGATTACCTAGATTCAGTTAAAAGTACCTGCAGCAAAAAAGCAGCATTGCTGTACCAACCAAAGTTGCATTTGTGCAGCGTGATTCATTTCAGACATGCTCAGATAAAAACAGCATGATGATCAAGATTTATTACCCAATTCTCACATGCATTTTTTTTTATTTATTTTTTTACATAATCTGTGTCAGAAAGTTCTCCAAAAGAAGAAGTAGTATGTGTGTAAGAGCTAAGGATGAAGAGCAGTCTCGTAGCTTGTCTCTATTTTGGCTTCATATATAAATATGATGACCTATGACAAATCACCTTCAAACTTTTGTCTATTCTGGCACTTTCTCTGTTGACCTGAATGAACAGATGGGCATAACTCATCATCATCATCGCTGCAGTCTGTCGGGGGCAACAGTGACTGTTTCATTTAGGTCTGATCAGATTTCTCCATGCAGCTCTGTCCTTCACCTTCCGCTGCCGGGAACTCCTGACCTTGTTAACCCGGGCGATGTCCGAGCCGGTATGAGTTGCTCTCTGACTGACCATTTCATGAAACTGCTTGCAAAGTATTTGAGTACCGCTAGCTTTTGCTGGACTAGCGGCACATTCTTGGCAGATAGAGGTATTATCAGTGGCAAGGACAGGCTAAGACAAACTGACTCCAGTATCTGTTGCAGTGACTGACCAGATGATAGGTTTGTTTATCTCTGCTCTTTGTGTAGTGCATGTCACGATGCACTGGCTGGCAAAAGTCCACCACAGACCTTGCGACAGATGTGCTTATCTGCCAGGATGTCCAGTCTCACCCCGTGTAACTGGGAGTGGTCCACCACAGACCTGTGACAGATATTGCTTTTAATTCAGCCAGGATACCCAGTTTCACCCTCATGCCCTCGGAAGGGCGGGGTTACCGGTTGAGTTGCCGATGGCCCAACCCATGAGACCGGTAATACTGGTTTTCATAGTTGTCTGGTAGCAAGCAAACCAGTGCCTGACCTGACAACTCATCACAAAAATCTCACAAATTTTGGAAAAATGTAATTCTTTTCATACTGATGTATATTGGTTACGCAAATCCACAAAAACACAAACACCTGTTTTCATTACTTCAGAGAATGTTATTCTGATTTGCAGTATTTAAGAGAAAAATGTCCCTGTGTAAATCATTATGAACTATTATCCCAGCATGACTTTGTAAACAGTTGTATTCCACAACAACATGAACACACCCATATACTGGTTTTTACTTTTATATTAAAAATACTAATGACAGAGTATAATTAATACCAATCCTGAATAGATTATCATCTAACCAGGTAAAATAGCTTAGTTCTGTCCAAATAAACTGTCTGGATAATCAGATCTTTCAGGTTCCCCAAAGTTGCAGCTTCACAGACAGTATGTCAGAGTTTAGCAACCTGTGAAAAGAGCCATTTTAAGCAGCTTTTGGTAAGAAAGTCTACATTGAACCCCAAAACGGATCGAAGCCTTCAAATGAAGCTAAAACAGCCAACATATAAGAATACGCTTGCCTGTCAAAGTTCCTAATAGGCATTTTTTTTTCCCCGTGAGTTGCAACGCAATAACGTCCATCCACATTTCACAAGAATCATGACTCCTCCTAGGCATTTGCCCCGATGCTCCCCAAACTCACTCAGTTATCTTCAGGTGGGCTTACATCAAAGTTGTGCTCAAGGTCAAAGGTCAGGAGATCTGGCCGCTCACATGACTTTAGAAAAGTCATTACTCATCAGGAGGGCTGGGCGATATGGGTCAAAATTCATATCTCAGTACTAGAGGGCACTTCGACAGTGCGTACCTCCACCAAGGCTCCGTCCCTCCCTTTGTCCTCCCCTTTGTCCGTCCATATCGACATCCATCTGTACATTGCGAGATAGAGCCTTGGCGGAGGTATGCTCTCATGAATCACCTCCAACATGTAATGAGTTCATCTTTGGGCCAAGAACCACCTCTGGTGAAAATTTCATCCAAATCTATCCGGTAATTTTGGAGTGTTGCTGCTAACACTCTGTGAGAAGATGAGAGCCTTGGCGGAGGTATGCATTTTGAGATCATCACCAAAATCTAATCATGTGTTCAGTGTGCCATTACACACCTTTCCTGAAAATTTGAATGAAAGGCGCTATATAAATGCAATCTATTATTATTAACAGACAGAGAAACAACAGCAAAAACATGACTACATTTTAATAATAGCAAGACTGTCATAAGGGGTGCACGGTGGCGCAGTGGTTTAGCACTGTGGCAGCACAGTTTTACCCTCGGCCGGGGGATCGCGGGGATCGTGGGTTCGATCCCAGCCCCCGACCAACAGTGAGCTGTGTGGAGTTTGCATGTTCTCCCCGTGTTGCGTGGGTTTACTCCGGGATTTCTCCGGTTTCCTCCCGCACACCAAAAACATGTAGGTTTAGGGCGCTCGCGCAACCAGCAGCCGGTGGCTTGTCACCAGACTGCAAACCAAATCTACCTACGGGTACAAATAAGTTTAAAAAAAAAAAAAAAAAAAAAAAAAATTGTATTGATGAGCCCAGTCTCAGCAAAAAAACATTCAATTGCACATTTTGTCAGAGAAAATGTACAGAGGCACGTAAAAGCGATTTTTGAGGTGCAGTGGGTACGTGGCGTTTACAGCTTTAAGAAAGGTGTGTGACAGCATTTTTTTTTTTTTCCACTTTTATGTGTGAGCATGGCGCAACTAACCTAACCCATACTTTAATGCCTAACCACACAGGAACTTTTCTTTAGTGCAGTGAAAAAGAAAGTAAGGCAAAAAAAACCAAAACAAAGAAAAAGGTCAGTGACAGACAAGAGTGGGAGTCAAACTCGTGTGTTTTTGCTGAAATAGCTGTGTAAGTAACCATCCTCCATCCCCCTCCCACCGACCGAATGAGCATTGGGAAACCAAAGTAAAAGGTGCGTTGTTCTGCGACTGCGCAGTGAATGAACTTGTGAAAACGTAGGAAGGCATGTTATTTTTTGATTTAATGTGGAAATGTACATTTTTAGAGGGGTGGGAAAATGTTTATTAGATACGTTTTTTTACTGAGACCATGTTTATTAGATATGTTTTTTTTTTTGTTTTTTTTTTACTGAGACCATGTTGGTATTGGGGGCGGCACGGTGGCAGAGTGGTTAGCACTGCGGCAGCACAGCAACTCACCCTTGGCCGGAGGATCCTGGGTTCGATCCCAGCCCCTGACCAACAGTGATCTGTGTGGAGTTTGCATGTTCTCCCCGTGTCTGCGTGGGTTTACTCTGGGATTTCACCGGTTTCCTCCCACATGCCAAAAGCATGCAAGTTAGGTTAATTGGCATCAAAACTGGGGATTCTAAATTGTCCTTAGGTATGACTGTGAGAGTGAATGGTTGTCTGTCTCTCTGTGTTGGCCCTGCGATGGACTGGTGATCTGTCCAGGGTGTACCCTGCCTCTCGCCCAAAGATGCTGGGATAGGCTCCAGCCCCCCCGCGACCCGAAAAGGATTAAGCGGACGAAGATGAATGAATGAATGTTGTTGGTATTGACCATACATGGGCTGGGCAATTCCACCTTAAATCAACATCATGGTTTATTGAATCTTTCAGGTCAGCTTTTTTTTTTTTTTTCCCCTCCTCTCTTCTCCATTACAGTTTCCTGACAAGGTTCATAATTATTAATTAAGCAATATTACATAACAGTGTGGTATCATTCCATTTTTTTGCAGTTATCAACTACAAATTCACATTGTTTGATACAGCAAGGTTCAGCCTCCCCCTTCTCCACTGTCACCTCCTGGTTTTCGTCTTCCTGTATCGACGTCCTATGTCCCGCCCTTCCTTAGTTCTGATCAGCTGCTTAGAAAGGTCTGACATTGACAAGCGCAGCTGTACAGTAGTCTGACAAGTTGAACTTTTGTCAGCCCTGAGCACCGCGACAAAAAGCGGCCACCGCTCAGTGTTTCAGCGCTGAGGGCGCTCAGCACTGTAAACACTGGACTACATTGAGAAGGAATAGAAAATAGCCACCCACAGCAGGAAAAATTAGTTTGGTTGACACGCCCCCTAATACTTTTTCTGCTGTGTTTGGCTTCCGGGTTGCCGAGGCACATGGCCCTTGTGGTGTGACCACACATGTAACTGAGTGGACACGTCTTAAAGGGGCAGTACATGAAAAGCGCCAGATTCATATATAAAATAATATTCAAAAAATTCCTACATACACATTGTGATCCGAATCACCATCAAAATCTAATCCATCTGTTCCCCATGCTATGACGCACCTTTCCTGAAAATGTCATTAAAATCCATTCATAAGTTTTTGAGTTATGTTGCTAACGGACAAACCGACCAACGCCACTAAAAACATCACCTCCGTCCTCCCTCAGTGGAGGTAATAATATCTTAATACTTGATCGACATCTTGACCCAAAAGACTGTATGTGTTATGTAAACTACAAATGATGTTGAATAAATTATTTTTTTTTTTTTTTTTTTTTATTTAAGTTTTTGTAAAGGGTATACAGGTCGTTACAGCAATGCAGTGTTTACATTTTCATCACATGTTCCCTTATTTTCTGATATCTGACAACATTGGAAGATTAATTCTTACAACACCCCTTATTTTTTTTTTTTTTTTTAAAGTGAAAGAAAAAGTGAAATTAAAGAGAAAAAAAAACAAAACAAAAAACAAAAAAAAACCAAACAAACCAGTAAAAAACAAACAAAAAGAAAAAGTAAGTAAATAAAGATAAAAGAGCATCTGAGTAGCATTGGAACAAAGAGCAGAACCATTATTGAAATGGTATTTGTCAAAGATTAGATCTAATGGAAGACACATATGCGGTCCAGGGTTGCCAAAAGTTCATGAACCCATCCATGTCCTGTCTCAGTGCGAATGTCAACTTTTCCATCGAGTAAATGTCTTGGATCACGTTAGTCCAATCTTCAGGTGTAGGACAGTCCTTCAACATCCATTTTTTAGTTAGAGCTTTTTTGCTTGCCAATATTAAAACATTGAATAAGTATTTTTCTCCTCGTCTTTCCAGTGAGTCCGGTAGTAAACCCAAATACAAAGTTACAAAAGAAAAGGGAACTGTAATTTTGAATATTTTCCCCAATATTGTCTGTACATTGGACCAATATTGGTGGATAACTGGGCATGACCAAAACACATGAAAATGATTTGCAGTCTTTTCACCACACAAGCGCCAACAGTTCAATCCCTTATGGGTAAATTTGATTTGTGCAGGTGTTCTGAAAAATCTTGCCAAGTTTTTCCATCCAAATTCTCTCCACTGCAGGGATGAGGTACTTTTCCATTGCTGTTTATTTAGCTTTTCCCATATTTCCAGATGTAAAGTGAAATTCCCCTCTTTTTCCCATCTCTCTTTTATATAAGATGTGTTGTCTCCTTTTAAGTCTTGAAGACCTTGGTATATTTTAGAAATGTATCTGATCCCTGGGATCCCTTTATATGCCATTAAGAAGACCTTCAGAACACCTGACTGGGCCCTTTCCAAAACCTCCTTTTTAAGTATATTGTTTATGTGGTGTCTAAGCTGGAAGAACCTGTAAAGGTCTTGATTTATTAGGCCTTGTTTTTTCAAATCTTCAAAACTTCTTAAGATTTGCCCTTTAAAAAAATCGTAATATTTTATCAGCCCCTTCTCCTTCCACTTTTTAAATCTGGTGTCTGTTTTATTAGGAGTAAAGTCCTGATCATAGGCGATCCATTGCAGAAGTCGATAGGGCTCTTTAGTTTGATTCTCTCTGACTATCTTAAACCAAATTTTTAGCGGGGTCTCTATCCACGGGTTAGTGTTATTCAAAAGCTTAGGTAAGACATTGTTCCCTATTATCGCCTGTAGGGGGATGTCACTTGTTATTTGGCATTCGATCTCCTTCCATTGTGCAGAGTAGACTGGGTTACATATCTCTACTAAAGTTTTAATTTGTGCGGCTTTAAAGTAGTCCCTGATATTTGGCAGCGCGAGCCCACCTTTGTCTTTGTTTAGCTGTAGGGTTCTATATCTGATTCTAGGTCTCTTGCCCTGCCATATGAATCTTGAGATCCTTCTGTCCAGCTCCTGCCATGTTTTTTTGGGAGGTTCTACCGGTATTGTTTGGAAAAGGTATAGAAGACGTGGAAGTATATTCATTTTGACTGCTTCAATTCTTTGTGCAATACCCAAGAATGGTATCATATTCCATCTTGCTAGGTCAGATTTTATTTTTGTCACCAGTGGATCATAGTTTAGTGATATAATTTTGTTGAGTTGTTTCGGGATATTGACCCCCAGATATTTCATAGATTCCGACTCCCAGTTAGTTTTGAGTTTGCTTAGTGAATAATGATTTGGGTCATAGTTGAATGTTAAAACTTGGGTTTTATGCATATTTAATTTGTACCCCGATAAATCTCCATACTCTGAAAAAACTGAGGTTAGTTCTGGTAAAGAAGTGTCCGGCTGCCCTAGGTATATTAAAATGTCATCAGCAAAGAGTGCTATTTTATGTTCCTTCTGACCAAGTGTAATACCTTGAATTTTTTGGTTTTGTCTTATCCATTGGCTCAGAGGTTCTATGAAGATTGCAAAGAGCAGTGGAGACAGGGGGCAGCCCTGACGACATCCTCTTTCCAGTTCAAAAGATGATGATAAATTACCGTTAATCCTTATTTTAGCTGTTGGTTTTTTATATAATGCCTGTATAGTTCTAATGAAGTTGTTATGAAAATTGAAACTGGATAAGATTCTGTATAGAAAAGACCAGTCAACCGAATCGAATGCTTTTTCAGCATCTAATCCTAATATGACTGCATTTAAGTTATATTTTTTTATATGATGAATTATGTGTAAAGTGCGTCGAATGTTGTCTTGTGTCTGTCTTTGTCTTATAAAACCTGTTTGGTCTAAATGAATTAGGTCTGTCAGTATATTCTCTAACCTTTTGGCAAGGATAATGGTAAAAAGCTTATAGTCCTGATTTAGTACACTGATTGGTCTGTAGTTGGAGCACTCTAGTTTATCCTTTTCAGGTTTAGGTATAACTGCAATGACCCCTTCTCTCCAGGAGGGGGGGATTTCCCCTGTGTGGAGGACATAATTAAATGTTTTCAGGAGGAGAGGAGATAGTTGCTGTTTAAAGGTTTTGTACCACTCTGCTGTATAGCCATCAGCTCCTGGGGATTTGTTAGCTTTAAGTTTCATAATTGCTTTTTCCAATTCTTTAGAATGTATTTCTGACAGTAGTGTTTTATTTTGTGACTCCGTAAGTTGGGGAAGGTTTAATGTGTTTAGGAATGCCTCGGATGCGTTTTTATGTTTTTTGTGGGAGTATAAGTTCTTATAGTAATTCTCGAAGTTTTTAAGAATATCCTGAATTCTGAATTTTATTTCCTTTGATACTGGGTCTCTGATTTTGTAGATTGCTCTGTTTGATGTTTCCTCAATTTATAGGCTAGCAATTTTGCCGATTTACTGCCTGCTTCATAGTATTTTTGTTTCAGAAATGTAAGTTTCTTCTGGATTTCTATTGTGTAGATCTCATTTATTTGGTTTTTAATTTCCTTAATCTTGAGCGAGTCAGTAGAATGAGTGTTGCCTTTGTGTTCTTTTTCTAGGTTCCTAAGTTCTGACTCTAATGTGGATAGTTTTTCTTGTCTTAGTTTCTTTTGGGTTGCCAGTTTTGCAATAATCTTTCCTCTTATTACAGCTTTACATGCATCCCACAGTATTAAAGGGGATACTTCTCCATTATCGTTATCTTCCAAATATCTGAGAATATCTGACTCCAATTCATCTTTCAATGGTCCTTTCAGGACATTTGAATTTAACCTCCAAGAAAATGTATTATTTGTGTATTTTTGGATATTTAAGTCCATGTAGATCGGACTGTGGTCGGAGAGATCCATCAGTCCTATTTTACATGTTTTTACTCTACCAATGTCTCTATTAAACATAAAAAAATAGTCAATCCTTGAGTAAGATGAATGTGGAGTTGAGTAAAATGTATAGTCTTTTACACTGGGGTTGAGTTCCCTCCACACATCACAGATTCCCATTTCTTTTAGTAGCATCCGAGTCTTCCTGTTTTGGGTGTTATTTTGATGTGGGGAATTACCAGAAGCATCCCAGTATGGATTCAGTCTAAGATTGAAGTCCCCACCACATATCACTAAACCTTGAGCTTTAGTTATCATTAGGTCGAATACATTTTTATAAAATTTCCAGTTAGCCCCTGGGGGAGCATACACATTCAGCAGGGTGACATCTTCTCCCTCTAGCCGCCCAGTTACCAAACTGTATCTCCCTTCTTTATCTTTGTGTTCTGATTTTTTTTCAAATGTAATTTTGGTTGATATCAATGTCGCTACTCCCCTCCTCCTCCCTGATTTATATGAAGATGAAGAGATCATTTTAAACCCTTGTCTACTGAGTTTATTGTGTTCCACGTCTGTTAGGTGGGTTTCTTGTAAAAGTATTATTCCTGCTTTGTCTTTTTTCATTTTGCCTAGAATCTTGGATCTTTTAACTGGATTCAGGATCCCTTTTACATTATATGAAATTATTTTGGTTACACCCTGTTTCTCCATTGTGTTGTTTTGTTTAGTATAACTGTGTGGTGGCCCTCTTTTGTGCTACTCAGAAACTGAAAGAACATTAAAAACAAGAAAAACATTAAGAACATAGTGTAAAAAACTTTAAAACAAAAAACTGTCAAAAGAACTTCCTGAGCTGAGGTCTTTTTAAAGACCCTGTAAGAGCCTTGATGGAGTGAAGGCTCTGAGGGAAATTCCTCAAACTCTGTTACGTGTTGAGGGCCCTCTCGTACCACTGAAAGTAGTCCCATGCTTTTAACGTGAGTTTCAGAACCCAATCCAAACTTGTAATGATTTTTTTTTTTTTTTTCCTTTTATGCCTAAACCCTGTGAAATTGTGTGCACCCTCCCACCCCCATCACATCAAACATTCACGCAAAAACAGTATTTGTTAGTATGAGCAGAACATGTGGATTATTGTCACATTTCTATTTTAACAAGTTTTTTTTTTTTTTTTTTATTACAAAGACTTATTTGTTTCAAATAATATGATTGTTCCATGAAATGTATTACCACATGCTGAATATGCATCTCCTTTAATGTTTGTTACCTTGTATGAGGGGGGTTGGATGTGCGGATTGATTCAAGAGGAAGGGAAAAAAAAAAAAAAAGGTCGCTATTCCAACCTGAAAACGGATAGTTTATCCGCGACGCTCTGGTGCTGGGTTTCCCGCTGCTGGTCCGTGGATTTTGAGGGTCTTTGTGTTGTCCATGTTTGCGCTTTGATCTTCTCACTCGGGTCTGCTGCGGGTTTAAACACCGTTACCGGGAGCCCTCTTCTCGCCATGTCAGCTGTTGCTTCTTCCGCCGAATTATAGAGACACGTTTCATCGCCGTAGAAGACCCTTAACTTCGCAGGAAATGGTGTCTGAAAGCGCAATTTCTTCTCTCTTAACACCTTTTTCGCGTCATTGTATTCCCTGCGCTTTTTAAGGACCTCCGGGGCGTAATCGTGTTCCACGTAGACTTTTCTCTCCTGGTGCATAAATCCTTTTTTCTGCCAGGCCAGTCTTACAACCTCTTGTTTTATTTTGAAATTGGAAAATCTTACCAACACCGAACGTGGGGGCGCTTCCGCCGCCGGCCTAGCGGCTAATGAACGATGTGCCTTTTCTATCTTCAAGTCGGTGGTTTGTGGAATATCCAATTTCTCTCTTAGTAAGGATTCCACGCATTCTGCCATTGAGTTAAAACCATTTTCGGTTCCTTCTATCAGACCATGAATTCTTATGTTGTCTCTTCTTTGTTTTCCTTCTTGGTCGGTTAGCTTAGCCTCTATAGCTGCTTGTCTTTTGCGTAGGTCCAGCACAGAATCTTCGAGCACTTTTATTCGATCCTCTGTTTCCAAGATTCGGTTCTCGGCCTGGTCCACTCTGCTGTTTGTCCTTTTCAATTCTTCTCTGAATTCCCGAAATTCGGCCGTAACATCTCGGCGAAATCGTCGTAGTTCCTCAAATAGTGATTTCAGGCTAACCCTTTTGTTAGCTATCACCAGCTCCTCGTCTTCTGAACGGGGATCTTCCAGTTCAGATTCTCCGGCCGATACGTGTCCTAGCCTGGAGAATTTCAGTTTCTTCTGTTTTCCTTTAGACATGATGATTTTGTCTTTTGATTTTCACTCCTCCAAAAATCCGTTAAGTTTGATTTTCAAGGTGTTATCCTGGATTGAGTCTGAGAGCTTCAGTGTTAAGCTGCAGTCGCCATGGCGTCCAGACCGGAAGTCCCGAATAAATTATTTTGATTTAAAAAAAAAAAAAAAATCACTAGCAAATGACTAAAACGGTTGTATACGTAAGTAAATTTATACCAGGGGTCACCAACCTTTTTGAAACCAAGAGCTACTTCATGGGTATCGAGTCATGTGAAGGGCACCAGCTTGACACACTCCTCTAAAATAACAAAGTGTGTATATGTGTGTATACAGTGTGTGTGTATATATATATATATATATATATATATATATATATATACACACACACACACACATAAATAAATAATTATCAATAACTTAGAGTGGGTAACAGACAAGATCAATATTCACTTTATTTTGTATTAATCTCAGCAATTGTTCAGATGATCACTTCTACATTTCATAAAAAAATGTCCAGTTTTCACCAGTCCCTTTTAACCATAAAAAACTAAACCCTTTTCATTCATGAACTATGTTGAACCATGTTTGAAAAAGTTATGCAACATTTAAGAAAAATCAACTTTCATATTAAATAAATCTTATCACATTTTTAACTGAACAAATCTGCTGCAATTCTGCTCAAAATCTGTTACATTTAATAAACACACTTTTGTGTGTTCTTCTTCACTGGAATTATATCCATACAGTTCTTGCCAAGAATCATGCTTGAGCAACCAGCACTGTCCTTTCATGAGAAGAAACTAAACAAGCACTGAGAGTGCTTATATGCACGGTGGCGCAGTGGTTGGCACCGCGGCAGCAGTTTACCCTCGGCCAGGGGATCGTGGGTTCGATCCCTGCCCCCGGCCAACAGTGATCTGTGTGGAGTTTGCATGTTCTGGTGGTGCATGTTCTCGTTTTTCATGCAAAAACATGCAGGTTAGGGAGTTAAGGGGCGCTTGCGCACGCAGCGGCTGGTGGCTTGTTACCGGACTGCAGAACAAATCTACCTACGGGTACAAGATAAGTCCAAAAAAAAAAAAAAAAAAAAAACAAGAGTGGGTAGTGAAGTGGCGCTTCGCCATCGCCCCGCAAATGAAATACACGCAGCTTCCTTTCACGGTAGTAAAAAAGAACTCTTCCTCCCGCTCACTTTGAAAATGATAAATTTTCTGTCTTTTTTTTGCCATGTTTTTGGGCTTGGAAACCGCACTGCGCCCACCATCTTAACTGCCCGCTAGCTTACGCTCCACAAGCGCGAAGGTTTTGTCATGCGCACAATACTGACCTTTGAACTAGGTCAGAGTTCACCTTAACTTTACGTATAATAAACATATTTTCTTTTTTTTTTTATTTTTAAGACATTGTCATTTTAAAATCTATATAAATGCAAGTGTGATTTTAAAAAATATAAAAAATATAAAATAAAAAATAGCGGCAGAAAAAATTACATCTGCAGCTCACTTGCGAGTTGTGCTATTTTTAGAACAGGCCTGCGGGCGACACATGTGGTCCCTGCGGGCGACACATGTGGTCCCTGCGGGCGACATGGTGCCCGCGGGCACCGTGTTGGTGACCCCTGATTTATACAGTAGGCAGCACACATCTCTCTCTCTCTCTCTTCTCTCTGAGTGGTCGTGAGTGTGAGCTGAGAGCGTGTGACAGCGTGAGTGATTTATCTCAAACTTTTCTCCATCTTTTTGTGTTTAAGGTGTGTTTTTTTTTTTTTTTTTTTTTTGTTAAATAATCTTAATTTTTGTTGTTTTCTGTAGCTGGGGTGGGGTAGGCGTTCTGGGAGGGGGGTTTCTGCTGCCAGCTCTGCTGGTCAGCATGGTTTTGGAGCGAGGCTCCGGGTTCGAGAAGCTGACATGCCGGCATGCTGTCAAACTGGCTCCGGCTGTCAGCTGCTCAGTGGAGGAATGTAGTCTGGCTGTGGGGGAGTTGGTCGGTTATGAAAGCGTTAGATCGGCTTCTAGAATGAATAATCCCATGGTAATCTTCCTCGATAGTATTGAAAAAGTTAACCAGGTAGTGGAGAGCGGGGTTGTGATTAAAGACACACTGCTTCCTGTTCTGTCTCTGGTAAATCCCGCGAAGAGAATTACGATATCAAATGTCCCACCATTTTTAAAGAATGAGCTGTTGGAGAAGGAGCTGTCGAGACATGGGCAGCTTTTGTCCCCCATTAAGCACATCCCTCTCGGTTGTAAGTCCCCGCGTTTAAAGCATGTCATGTCTTTTAGGCGACAGGTGCTCATGATTTTAAAGAATAGCGAGGAAAGCCTCAACCTCGTATTTAAATACCGGATTGACGACTTTGATTACACCATCCACGTCACCTCTGATAATATGAAGTGTTTCGGCTGCGGAATGGAGGGACACTTGATTCGATCATGCCCTCAGGGAGTGGGGGGTGATCACTCGGGGGGGGGGGGGGGCGCTAGTGTGGCCTCAGGGCCGTCTGGCGACAGAGCAGCTTTGCCACCCTCTGAGGCTGACGGCGCTGCCGTGCCATCGGGCGCTTCGGCCGAGGCCGCGGGGCCATCTGGCGGCGGGGCGGCTTTGCCGCCCTCCGCAGCCAGCCTGTCGATCATAAATGAAACGGCAACTAAAGTTAAAACACATCGCAGGGCTGCTGCACAAACCAATATTGTGGACAAGGGTGAGATTACCGAGAGGGATCACGCTGAGGATTAGACGGATGAGCCAAATGAGGCCCAGGTAGATGGTGGGACTAGAAAGATGAATATAAAACCACAGCACAGGGTGAGCGAGAAGCAAGAAGAGACAGCTACCAGGGTGGCTGAGTCAGTGTTGGAGGATGAGGATGACATTGAAATAGATGAAGAGTTATGTAAAATCTCAATCAAGCGAAAGAATTTGGAAACCAAACAGCAGAGGAGCAAAGTAAAAAGGGTTGTCAAAGAAAGTTCTGAGGTTTCTCTATCTCAACCAGATTCTTATGCTGGGTCTGAGATGGAGAGTGATGGTGAGAGCAGTGATGATGTGGCCAGTGGAGGCGGTTACCCCTTCACAAAAATACAGAAGTTTTTGCAGGACACTAAGGGATCCAGAATGGTTAAAGTTGAAAACTTCTTCCCCGATCTAAAACGTTTTGTTGACTCTGCTCGGGTCTACATGGAAAAATAGGGGAGCGCTTGAGCAGGAAAGTTTTACTGATCAGGAGGTCTACAGACTAAAAAAGCTTGTACTAAAAGTTAAGAACCAAATTGCCCAGGATGACTAGTCTTTTATCTCTCCTCTCGGCGCCACACCAGTCGGCTGCCTTTTGCAACAGCGGCTCGATTCCGAGTTTTTTTTCCCTTCCTCTCTCTTTTGATCACTTTTTTTTTTTCACCCCACTTATATCACGGACACACAGATCATCCCAAATGTCTTCTGAGCCGGTGGACGGAGCCACTGTTTATAGCAGGATACGATATAACAGGGAAGAGCTGCTAGCATTTAACCGCCACCCGGTCCCACTGGAAAAACTCGACATACCGAGAGAACTGAGGCGAAAACGCCGCGGCTGCCGGGCTGGAGTAAGGCGGAGGACAAAAAATATAAGGTACAGACCCTCCCTTCCATCTGTTGTCATGGGAAATGTACGGTCGATACTGGGAAAGTTAGATGAGCTAGCAGCTATCTCCCGTTATGATAGCACTTACCGGGAGTGCTCTCTCCTTTTGTTTACTGAGACGTGGCTAACTGAACTAGCAGCAGATGCTAACATTGAGCTGGAGGGTTTTCACACGATACGAGCTGACCGAACACCAGAGAGTGGCAAAACTAGGGGCGGTGGAGTGATCATGTATGTTAACAACAACTGGTGCAGACCGGGACATATCACTGTTAAACAACGACACTGCAGCAAAGACATTGAGTTGCTAGCTGTTAGCATGAGGCCTACATATCTCCCGAGAGAACACTCACACGTGATCTGCATTGTTGTTTATGCAAATCCGACGGCGAACGCTGGGACAGCGCGTGACGTCATCCATTCAGTAACCAGCAGGCTGCAGACAGAACACCCAGATGCTCTTCTCCTCATCTCAGGCGATTTCAACCACGTTTCACTGTCTCCCATTCTGCCCACTTTCACCCAGTATGTCACATGCCACACTAGAGACAATAAAACACTGGATTTGTTCTACGCAAACACTAAGGAGGCGTACACCTCATCACAACTCCCCCCACTTGGGAGATCGGATCACAACTTGGTTCATCTCCGACCGGTGTACAAACCCCTAGTGCACAGACAACCTCCGGCCATGCACACTGTGGAGTTATGGTCTGAGGAGACAATGGACACTCTAAAGGACTGTTTTGAAGCCACTGCCTGGAAGCAGCTCTGCGATCCACATGGTGAGGACATCGATGGCCTCATTCACACCTTCACGGGCTACCTCAGCTTCTGTGTGGACAAATCCGTTCCCACCAAGACCATACGGCGTCACTCAAACAACAAACCCTGGATCAACCCTGAGATAAAAACACTTCTGAGAGAGAAGAAGAGGATCTTCAGGTCGGGGAACAGGGAGATGCTGAAGTCCGTACAGAGGGAGCTGAGGAGAAAGATCAGAGAAGGCAAGGACAGCTTCAGGAAGAAGATGGAGGACAAGCTGCAACAGAGCGACATCAGCGGGGTCTGGAGAAACCTCAAAACCATCTCGGGGCTCCAGAATACCTCCCCCCAGGCCACGGGGGGCAGGGAGTGGGCGAACAACCTGAATCTGTTTTTCAATAGATTTGACCAACCGCCCTCCCCCCTGTCTGCACAACAACCACTGCTGCCTCTAAGAAATCAAGTCCTGCTACCCACTCCCCACTCCACCGACACCCCCCCCACTCCCAACACACAGCCCCCCATCCTGACCCTGACCAAGACCCAGGTGAGGACGGAGCTGAGGAAGATCAAGGCGAGGAAGGCGTCGGGACCGGACGGCATCAGCGCAAAGCTCCTCAAGTCCTGTGCAGACCAGCTGTGTGGGATTGTGACGTATATCTTCAACATGAGCCTGAAACTGGGGAGGGTACCACAGCTGTGGAAAACATCGTGTGGTACCTGTACCAAAAACTTCCCACCCCAAAGACCTGAACAGCTTCAGACCGGTGGCCTTGACGTCCCACTTGATGAAGACCCTGGAGAGACTGCTCCTTGCTCATCTCCGCCCCCTGGTGGAACCAGCGATGGATCCACTCCAGTTCGCCTACCAGCATGGCATTGGGGTGGAGGATGCGGTGATCTTCCTCCTTCACCGTTCTCTGTCCCACCTGGAGAACCCCGGGAATATGGTGAGGATCATGTTCTTTGACTTCTCCAGTGCTTTCAACACCATCCAACCGATGATCCTGAAGGACAAGCTGCTGCGCGCAGGGGTGGACCAGCACCTGTCATCATGGATCCTGGACTACCTCACGAACCGGCCTCAGTTTGTGAGAACCCGGGACTGTGTTTCCGACACGATCATCAGTAGCACGGGGGCCCCCCAGGGAACGGTGCTGGCTCCCTTCTTGTTCACTCTTTATACTGCGGACTTCTCACACAACACAACACATTGCCATCTACAGAAGTTCTCTGATGACTCTGCGATCGTTGGTCTCATCTCCAGCGGAGATGAAGCTGAGTACAGAGGGCTTATCCAGGACTTTGTGGACTGGTGCCATCGGAACTGCCTCCAGATCAACGCGAGGAAAACTAAGGAGCTGGTGGTGGACTGCCGCAGGCATGGGCAGCCCCTCACAGCACCAGTAAATATACAGGGAACAGACATCGAGATGGTGACATCCTACAAGTACCTGGGTATTCATCTGAACAATAAACTAGACTGGTCACACAATACTGACACACTCTACAAGAAGGGACAGCGCAGGCTGTTCCTGCTGAGGAGACTCAGGTCTTTTGGTGTACAAGGGGCACTGCTGAAGTCATTCTATGACACGGTGGTGGCATCAGCCATCACTTTTGGAGTGGTCTGCTGGGGCAGTGGCATTACTGCAGCCGCTAGGAAGAGACTGAACAAACTGATTAAGAAAGCTAGCTCTGTCCTGGGGCAACGCCTTGATCCGATGGAGGAGATAGGAGAGAGAAGGACGGTGGCTAAACTGTCATCTCTGCTGGAGTCCGAGTTCCACCCTATGCAGGACATACTGGATGCACTGAGGAGCTCATTTAGCAGCAGACTACATCATCCCAGGTGCACAACCGAGAGGTTTCGTAGGTCCTTCCTACCAACGGCTGTCAGACTGTACAACCTAAGCAGGGCTGCTCGCAGAGATAGCAAAAAGACGTAACAAACTAATAGTTTTTTTTTTTTTTTTTTTTGAATGCAAAAGATGCAATAGACTTACACAATGGTCCTCTCCGGCATACAACTAGGAACATACCGGTCGCTATGGAGGGTGAGAATATGTATGGGCACATAATCATACCATGTAGGATAACTAAATAGACGGTTATGCTGTTTCATCCCACCTAGCAACAATGCTCTGCACTGTGTGTGTTTATATATTTACATATTTATTCCATCTAGCTACAATGCTCTGCACTGGGTGTGTTTATATTTATATATCTATATATTTATTCCATCTAGCTACAATGCTCCGCACTGTTTTTATATATCTACATATTATTCCATCTAGCTACATTGCTCCGCACTGTGTGTGTTTATATACTTGCATATTTATTCCACCTAGCTGCAATGCTCCATACTGTGGGTGTTTATATATTTACATATTTATTCCATCTAGCTACAATGCTCTGCACTGTGTGTTCATATATTCATATATTTATTCCATCCAGCTACAATGCTCTGCACTGTGTGTCTGTGTGTGTGTGTGTGTGTGTGTATATATATATATTTTATAGTAATATGTACATATGTATATTAGCTGCTCTTGCTTGCTTGTTTTTTCTTGCCTTCTGATTGTTGCTCTGAGTGTTGCTATCCCTGTGCTGTTGCAATCCTGGAATTTCCCCATTGTGGGACTAATAAAGGCTTATCTTATCTTATCGCTCTCTTTCTTTTCTGTTTTTGTATTGGCTTTGCCCTCTTATATGCATGTGCAGTTTTAATTTTGGCACACTCAACATCAATGGAGCAAGAGAAATGTCCAAGCGAGCGTGTGTTTTTACTCTTGCAGAATGCAAGAAAATTAATGTTTTGTTTCTTCAGGAGACTCATAGTTCTGAGGACAATGCTGCTGACTGGAGGAGGGAATTCCAAGGGGAAATTTTTCTCAGTCATAAAAGCAGCAGCAGTGGTGGAGTGGGTATTTTATTTTCTCGAGATTTTATTCCACTTTCTTATGACATTGAGATAATTGCAGGCCACATTTTAAAAGTTCGAGCTGTTTTTGAGAATGTGAAGGTTGTTTTTATAAATGTGTATGCTCCAACCGTAGGCACAGAAAGATTGGCCTTTTTAAATATTTTAGATGACACGATCAAAAATTGCAGTAATGATGACTTTTTATTTGTGGGAGGTGATTTTAATTGTACAGAAAATCCTCTTATGGATAGGAATCACCCAGAGCCACATGCTGCATCCAAGAGTTTTAAAAGGTCTCATAGAAGCTCATGATCTGTGTGATGTGTGGAGAAATTTTCATGGCAAGGCTAGACAGTACACATGGAGCCATAGAAAGGACAATATTCTGTCCTTAGCTAGACTGGATAGGGTTTACAGTTTTAAGCACCATTTTAGCATTTTTAAAAGTGCTTTTATAGTCCCTGTTGGCTTTACAGATCATTCCCTGGTTCAGTGTTGTGTTTTTATCAAGAATATAAAGTGCAGTAGTGCATACTGGCATTTTAACACATCACTTTTATCGGATAACAGTTTTAAAACTGCTTTTATGTTTTTTTTGGAGTAATTTTAAATTAACAAAATCAAATTTTAGTTCTATGCAGCAGTGGTGGGATGTAGGGAAGAGCCAAATAAAGAATCTGTGCCTACAGTATACTCGCAATGTCTCTGGAGACTTGGCCAGGTCTGTCAGGGACCTGGAGAGAGAAGTAGTGGAGCTGCAGTCTTTGGCAGGCTCCACAGGAGAAAGGGGACATTTTGAGGCCCTCAATGGCAAGTCTGTTTTAACTGACCTACTGGGTGTGGCTGCCAGGGGCGCTGTGGTACGCAGTAGGTTCCAGAACATTGCACTAATGGACGCTCCATCTCATTTTTTCTTTGGTTTGGAGAGGAAGAATGGTCAGAGGAGGATGATCCACTCTCTCAGCTCCGAGGATGGGCGGCCAATCCATGAGTCTGCGGAGAGCCGTCGCTTTGCAGCTGCTTTCTACAAAGATCTAGGGATGAGAATCTTCCTCGGATCCGAGGAATTCCTCGGATTTGATCATGTCTAGGGTCATTCTCGTGAATAGTCTAAATTCGAGGAGAAAATTTTAGGGGGGGGGGTGTCTGGCGGCGAGTCGTATTTTCGATCGGCTGTGAAAATCCACCGCGCAAAACGTGCTACCCAGCGAGATCAGTAATGTAATGTAACAAGGCCACTGATAGGCTGATACTTATTGAAGCAACCAATCGGCGATTTGGTTAGATTTCTTTTGTCATATCCGGATAACACGCGGAGCGAAATGCAAGTGGTGGACAGTTCAATCAACTGCGTTTTCCCGATTTCGTCAAAATGGTGAACCTAAAACTCACGAAAGAGAACAAAGCAAAAATTTTAGAAATCAACAAAGGGATAAAGAACAAGTTTCGTTGGGAATGGCTTGAAAAAACCGTGTCAATGACGGTAAAGATCGGTAAAAATACTGAAGTTGTGGTTGAAAAAATGACCGACTTCATAGCGAAATGCGAAGTACCAGGGAAAGCCCAGTGTGTTTATTGCAACGATTTCTTGAGTTATGGATCTCGTGGTTATGCTACCTTTGTTGAGCACTGTTCAAAACAGAAACATCTCAAAATTGTGGCTACAAGGAGATCGAACTACTCACTCGGTGCTGCGTTCAAAACGATCGATGGACACGGTTAAACTCAGATGCCAGTCAATCAAAGTTCATCACAGCCGGCCCCGATTACAGCAATTAGTGATCGGAAGACACATTCCGAGGTAAGATTTTTTTTTTTTTTTCTTGTTGAAGTAATGTACTTGAGAATTTTCGCATAATGAATTTGTTATGAAATGGCATGTGTAAGTTGTGATGGCATGCCATCACAACTTACTGCATCACAGCATTACACAATGCTGTTCTTCAACCCTTTGCAGCATCTTCATGGGGTTGGTCTCATTTAAAAGAAAATACTCTGAATTTTTTGGCAAAACAGTCATAATCTCTCTAAGTGCTCCTGCCACTGAGTAACAGGAAAGTTCACCTGGGTGTTTTTTAGATACAGATGCTTGCAAATAACATACAGCTGTCAGATACTGGCTGGAAAACAGAAATGTAGAACCAAGTGTTTTCAAGCTCAGGTCAAAATTTTGTAAAAATACCACAAAAAATGAATATATATTACACAGCTTTTTTCTGAGGTTGTAACAAGGCTGTGTCTGTACCGGAAGACAGGAAATACAGCTTTTTTTTTTTTTTTTTTTTTTTCAGTGCGCACTGAGATGCAGAGACGTGACCGCCCGCTGAATTCACAAGAGTTCAGGGGGTTAAAATATACTGATATGCAACTTTTTTATATTCCTAGTAACACTAACAAATGCAC
The DNA here is from genome assembly GCA_020510985.1 of Pholidichthys leucotaenia. NCBI lineage: Eukaryota > Metazoa > Chordata > Actinopteri > Cichliformes > Pholidichthyidae > Pholidichthys > Pholidichthys leucotaenia. The sequence goes on from CM035844.1 coordinate 318,762,320, forward strand.
ACATTAATAAATCAGAATGTTTGCAGAATGTCAGTATATTTTAATAAATGGGTGATGGACTTAGTGATGGAATTTTAATATTTATAATTTATTTTACTTGGTTAAATTATTTTGCCTGTTCTAGAACTATGTAAATGTAATTCTGTGTCAGTTCTAAACATATTAGATAGTAGTAAAATATAATTTAGTATTATTACATCAACATACTATTCAGATATCATAAATTTGGGCTGCACGGTGGCGCAGTGGTTTAGCACTGTGGCAGCACAGTTTTACCCTCGGCCGGGGGATCGCGGGGATCATGAGATCGTGGGTTCGATCCCAGCCCCCGACCAACAGTGAGCTGTGTGGAGTTTGCATGTTCTCCCCGTGTTGCGTGGGTTTACTCCGGGATTTCTCCGGTTTCCTCCCGCATATCAAAAAAAAAAAAAAAAAAAACATGTAGGTTTAGGGCGCTCGCAGCGACCAGCAGCCGGTGGCTTGTCACCAGACTGCAAACCAAGTCTACCTACGGGTACAAATAAGTAACAAAAAAATAAAAAATTAATACATATGTACTGTTTCACTTTATTTTGTGGTTGAAAAAATGGCCGACTTCATAGCGAAATGCAAAGTACCAGGGAAAGTGACACTGAATCAAAACAGTATTGAACATGATTACACATGTGAAGCAGCAGCAGATTAAAAAGATGAACTATAAATGCATTTGTACTTACTTCTAACTTTAAATATAAGACCACATTTGAGCATCCTAAAACACCAGATTTTGTTATGATGATGTGATGCTGATGTGCTGGTTCAGCTATGTCAGCAAAACATGCGAGCAGCCATACTGGCAGCTACATGGCCTGCCAGGACGCTTCCTGTGACGTAGTGTCGTGGATACTGTCTGGATCAATATTGGCTGAGCCTGGAGTGCCCGGATGAGCAGTGGCTTTCAGGATATTCAAATTCAAATGTTTATTTCAAACTCAGGGTTCATATTAAATGCAGAACTAAAATGAGTAGAAAATAAATAAATAAATGCTTAAATTCAGTGGGTCGTCTCGTCTGTTCTGAGGTCGCCGATGATTCGGCGCTGGGCTCTCCCCTCGCCGCTAAAACTATATACAGAGCAGCAGACACTCGGCGCTCTTGTAACAACAAAAACAATGCGATATGGATATCGCAACATGGGGAACGTAAAGCCTTTGGATGTCTCAATAATAAGCGAAAAAACAAACACTACTTTTGTGTACCCAAACCCAGCTCACCTTGTCAGAAGATCGTAGCGGAAAAGTGATTGCGCAATCTCGGAACAGGGCAGACGTTTCCTTTCAGACGAAATTGCGTTGTGTGTGAGGACCACTTCGTCACTTTCACCCTCAGAAGACCTTTCTGGCTCAAACCTGTAGCCATGTTGGACGAATTCTTCCTCAGAGTCCGACAATTCAGCCATAATAGAATAAAAACACTCACAACAGCACCCTAGTCTCTCATACAGGCGGAGTATTGACTTTTCAGTCCCAACGACATGACGTCACATCCGCATGTGTCGTGGCTGCGCGCAGAGTTTTCATTGGCTGGCCATGCCTGCGGTCATATTTGCATATTTCTCTGGTGGTATATGGCTGGCAATAATTATTTAACCAAATAACGAATACTTTGCCTAATGTTTTCAAGTTGAATGCGTTTAGACGACCACCACAGGTCCCCTTTAATATCAATGTTGAAAATACTGGGAGATTCATGTAATACAACTAAACAATTAAAAATGAATTAAATGCTTTTTACAGATTTTCTGTAAAATGTAATTCTAAACAAATAGTGAGGAATAAATTAGGACACCCCCATCTTTTTTTAGGACACCCCCAGGTTCATTCCCACTTAATGGCTAAAATAAATGTTAAAAAATGGGGAAAAAAAACCCAAAAACAAGGTTAGACATGGATATGTGAAGATTTCTTATTAAAGAACTGAATATTTAATGGGGTGTCCTAATTTCTTCACATGACTGTATATGATTACACATTTGTAGACGTTTCATCTTGTGGACAATATTGGCATATTAACTCTCCTAAGTTATTCTCATTGTAAGGCAGGGTGTCAAACTCATTTTAGTCTAGGGGCCACATACAACCCAGTTCAATCTCAAGTGGGCTGGACCAGTAAAATAATTGTCTGCTACTCTTAATAACAGTGTGACCCCAGTATACAAATTGGGAACAGCAGTTACTTCATTTAAAATGGCAGTCTGTCTTTTCACACTTTACAAATTCAACCTGTGGGCAGGTTTGGGCCCATGGGTCATATGTTTGACACCCCTGCTGAAAACGAAGTGTTGACTGCTGCGGATTAAAGCATTCTTATTTCATATAAAATCATTCAGTAATGCACTCAACTCACCACTGGCCAGATGCAGCCTGGTGAACTGCAGCCGTCCACTTGTTACTCTAAACCTGTGCGTAGCGACAAAGTGTGCTCGCCGCAGTGAATGTTTTTGCTCTGAGTGGATTATATCCTGGACTACATGTAAAATGAACAGAAAATAGATGCTCAGAGCAGGGAAAAAAAAAACAAAACCCCACACTCGATGCACAGACAGCCCTGCAGCTATCTTCAGTGTGGTCTTGGGGAAAATGGCTCAGCTGGTCTGGAGACCGGAGGCTTTCTTGGGCAGGATGCCCACTGAAACGGTGCCCGACCGTGGCCTCCTCCACCTGTCGGCCAGCGTGGAATAGCTCTGGGGTCTATTTGGGTGTACTTGTGCCTTGATTTTGTTCATTTTTTTACCCCCAATTTTTTTATTTATTTATTTTTTTAACTTGTTACCAGCCTGTGAAGAAGAAAAAAAATTAAAGGTTGGGGACCACTCCTAAGGGATTTTTTTTTTTTTTTGGCAGTGATTCACTGGACTTGGGTGGGAAGAGAGCGGGTGGGGGTGTTATGTGTTCACAGAGTTTGGAGTGAGGAAACTGAGTGCGGTGAAGTTATGGGGCAGATGGAAAGGAGAAAGTAGACGGAGTATCGATACAAACGACACTGGGCCATCCTTGAAATCCATGAAATGTGAAATATACTGTCTGGGTCCATATTTATATTCTGCCGGATAATTTAACAAACCGTAACGCTGTTGATACCATCTAGCCGTAATGCTCCTGCACTGTGTATTTAAGTATATTTACCACCAACTGAGCCACCGGAGTGGTGCCTCAGTTGGTAGAGCATCTGCCCCACACGGGGCCGGGGTTCAAATCCCTTCTGGGTTATGCCGAAGACCATATAAAAAAAGCGGAACTTCCTGCCGTCCAACTTGGTGCTCAGCAATAATGGCACAGAGCAGGGAGATTTGTGGCAGCACCTTGTATGGCAGCAGCCCCTCTGATTCTGGATGCGATTAACATAGTAGATAAGAGAAACGTAATTTTGTTCTACTGTGCATGATTGGCTGTATGGATTGAATGACAAAGTTGGCTTTACCTTTATTTACTGCTTTGGCTAACCTGTTCTTATCTTATTTACTGTCGCTCTGAGTGCTGCTATCCCTTTGTTGCTGCAATCCTGGAATTTCCCCACGGTGGGACTTATCCTATCATATCATCCTAAAGGCTTATCCTATCATATATACATTTGCAACCATTTTCTAATAAAATTGTAGCTTTTTTTTGTAAAATAGGCTTCTTTTTTCCCAATTTGTGGGTCTTTTCCCCCCCTCATAAAATTGCAACATTTTTCATAAAATTCAAGAATACTGTATCTTCTTAGAAATTTTCAGCTATTCTCATAGTTATATTTTTTTGTAAATTTATTGCCTTTCCTGTGTAAACCTCCAGCATTTCTTACATAAATTTATTACATTATTCTTAAAGAACTCCAACTTTTCCCTGTAAATTTGATTTCTTTTCCAGCAGTTTTGTGACTTTTTTCCTTGCAAATTTGTGGGTATATTTTTCTCAGAAAATTGCAAAGGGAGATTTTTTTTTTTTTTCATTTCACGTCACTAATTTGAACCAATTTTGTGTAGCTCCATTAAATACCTCCCCACTCCCCCCAAAAATCAATTTATCTTACAGCTTGTAACACAAAAGCAGTGAAAAACACCAAGAGGGGTGAATGCTTTTGCAAGCCACTGTTTCCATTAGCCAGCAGGTGAAACCACACTGTTGTCCCGCGAGAATCACACCTTATCATCTTCCTCAGTGTCTTCAAGACGAGCCGACGCCCTGCAGCATGGCTATGTTGAACATCAACCAGCGGCTCCAGGACATCTTCACCGAGGCCATCCGGAAGTCCTGCCCTGAGCTCGACGACCCGCCGCTCACTGTCACACCCAACCAGCAGGCCAAGTTTGGAGACTACCAGTGTAACAGCGCCATGGCCATGGCCCAGGTTAGACTGGATATACAACTTGTTTTGCGAACACAGTTGCCTTGATTTCTTTGTATGTATGGATTACTTGGGTTGTTACTGATATCTGGTGAAACTCTCAGATCAATGGCTCCATCAGAAATATGTTTAGGAGAAAAATGTTGACGTGTTCAATACTTATTTTCCCTACTGTATATTTACTACTGATCTGCACCAAGTTTGACCTGGGGTGACACAATAAAAAAACTTGTAAAAAATGCCAGTGACTCGATAGCGGCCAGCATCAGCAGCTTCTGGGTTGATTAGCGTGTTCGTGTGACGTCAGCGACATGAGGACACAGAGCTTGATATCCCAGAGCAATGGCACTGTTATCTGCGGGAGATCAGGCCTGCATCTCCTCTTGAAGTCTGAAAAAGGCATGGGGTGTTGTTGATGTGTTAATTTACGCTAATGGAACCCATTCCTGTGCCTCACCAATTGTTGTTTGAAAGCGGCTTTACAGAATGGAGCCGTACTCTGCACTGGGACACTCTGCTTGGTGGTCCTTCAGTCTGTCAGGGATCAATCCCCCATCACTGTCTGCTGCTCCGCTCTGCTAGCAACCGGTGCAGCTACGCTAACATCACTCCTTATCTCAGCACTGCTACCTGTCCTCCTGTGTCCACTCTGCTGTCCTCACTGTAGATCAGTATCCACCGAACATTTTGCCCCCTCAATAACGTTGCCTGTCTTTTGGCAAGTCGGTTTCCTCCTTGACGCTAAGATAGTAAAATCCAGTTTAAACTCTAGATAAAATAAGCAAATGACTGATTTTTGTGCAACAAATAAATAAAAACTAATGACATTAAATAATAGAGAAAATCTTATCAGTGAACCAAGTGGTGCAACATCCCACTAAAGAGGTTCCGGTCCCGACATGGTTGGTGCCGGATCTTGTTCCAGCACACCTGCACAAGTTAAGCCCCATCTGTAACTGAGAATTTTTTGGATTGTTTTCAGATGCTGAAGGCGAAGGGGGTAAAAAGTAACCCGAGAGAGATTGCTGAGAAGATTGTCCAAAACCTTCCTGAAAGCGAACTCATCCAGAAAACCGAAATTGCCGGACCAGGTAAAGCTTCAAGTATTGAGGGGGAAAAAGGGTGGTGGTGGTGATTGGACCCCAGTAACTTCCCTTAAACGATTATTGCAAAATATTTTCCTCCAGTTTTTGGTTCCCATTAAAAGAAACTCGTTTTTAATGTTTCACGGTCAGGATTCATCAACGTCCACCTGAAGAAGACGTTCATTTCCAAGCTGTTGAGCAACCTGCTGATCAATGGTGTCCAGCCCCCACCACTCGCCTCCAGCAAGAAGGTTTGTAAAATCTAACGCCATTTTTATCATTTCCTACAGTTAGACGTACTGTATATCTGTATCCTTTTTTGTTCCTTGTGTCTTTGATCAGGTGGTGGTGGATTTCTCGTCTCCAAATGTCGCCAAAGAAATGCACGTGGGCCACCTCCGTTCCACCATCATCGGAGAGAGCGTCTGTCGCCTGTTTGAGTTTTTCGGCTACAACGTCCTCAGGTTTGTCCTGAACTCCTGAATTAGAGTTGTGTGGTGGCGAGTCATGGTCTCAACACTGCTGTTGTTTTTCGTAGGCTGAACCACATCGGAGACTGGGGGACTCAGTTCGGGATGCTGATTGCTCACCTGCAGGATAAATTTCCCGACTATCTGATGGTCTCTCCTCCCATCGGTGACCTTCAAGCTTTCTACAAGGTCAGTGTTTACACCCCAGCTCATAGGGAATGCCCAGTAGGTGATTTAAAGGGGGATGTTAGCAAAATGGCCCAAAATCAAGGGCGGCGGGGGGGGGGTGACTTTTTCCCCATGAATTTGCAACTTTTTTCTTAAAAATTTGTGACTTTTCTTTCAGAAGTTTACAATTTTTTTTTTTCTTGTAAATTTGAGACTTTTTTCATGTTTGACTTTTTTCCTTGGAAATTTGTAACTTCTTTCTCTGAAATTTGTTACATTTTTTTTTCTCGTAAATTTGCAAAGTTTTTCTCGTAAATTTGCGACGTTCTTTCTCAGAAATTTGCAATATTTTTTCTCGTAAATTTGCAACGTTTTCTTCTTGTAAATAGCAACTTTCATTTTCTTATAACTTTACAGATTTTTTTCTCATAAATTTGCAGCTTTTTTTTCTCGTAAAATTGCCCGGTGCTACAGGATGCTAGCTCAACATGACCGACTGCTAAGCAGTGCAAGAATTGCACCCCTAAATCAACGAGCCATTTAGTTTAGGGTTTTTTTGTGTTGAGAAGTTGAAGGGAAAGTGTCGTGTCTGGATTTTTTTAAATTGGGTTTAAATGATGTGTTGACCTAAAATCATGACGAACTAATAAAGTTTTGATACAAGACAAAAAAGAACAATCTGGTGACACCTGAAGGCTCAGCTGGTTCCAGTCAGTCTGAGAGTCATGAAATCAGACCGAACAGCCAATGTTTCTCTCCCTTCATCGCCTTCATCAGGAGTCTAAGAAGCGCTTCGACAGCGAGGAGGACTTTAAGAAACGAGCGTACCAGTGTGTGGTCAAACTGCAGAGCAAAGAACCGGACTTCATCAAAGCCTGGAACCTCATCTGTGACGTTTCCAGGAAAGGTACGCCCTCAGGCTAATAAACTTATCTGTATGTAACCTAATGAAGAGAGATGAAGCTGAAGCATTAGGAACACACATTATAATAGTGATTAAAATACAAACAAATCTGGAAAAATTATTTAAGACAAAACACCTTAAATTTATTTTCAAATGTCACAGATTTATAGGAAAACTTGAAAATTCACAAAAAATTTGTAATTTCATCCCACTGGGAAGAATTTTATGAGAAATAAAAAAATATGGAAAACAACTATGAAATGTATAACAAATTTACCAATTTATGAGAAGAAAGATTTAAATTTTTCCAAAAAATAATTGGCTAACTAAATAGTAAAAATTTGCTACTTTGTGTGTGCACGTGTGGGGGGGATTAGAAGACAAAAATTTCAAGTTCACAAGAAAGTCAAGAATGTGCAAAAATAATGACATTTATTGGAAAAAGCCAACAGATTTATTAGTCGGCTAGAATAGGCTTTGTCATTGTATAGTTAGGACTGTACGATATGATGATACATAGGATGACGATATAAAAACATCTATCGTTTCATAGAATACTCTATCATTTATATCGTATTTAAAATGCGCATACCCCCGCTTACTCAGTAAGCTCCTACCTTGCCACTACTTGTCAGCGCTCCGTCTCTTCCCTGTAGTGCGCGACTGCGCAGCGGAACAGGTGTGGTGGGTGGCTGGGCTTCAGTCCAGTGGTTGCTAATAACTCCAAACTCCCGGTTCAGATAGTTGCTACTCCTGTTTGCCAGGGAAGTGGGACTGTTTTTCATCGTGCTGTGTCAGAGAGGATAGTTCGCTAACCTCGTTTTAATAGGAAGTAACATTACACCATATCTAATTATAAAATGCTAAATGACGATGCCAAGTTGTGCTAACTGGAAACCGTAGCAGGCCATTGTTTTTTTTGGTTTAAATTACTGCTGAGTTTCTTAGTTTTGTCTGAAATTTTTTTTGTTAAAGCTGCAAAAGTGCATGATGGTGGCACATACATGCAAATTAAAATAATAAATACATTAAAACGGGTCGGAGGAGCAGTTTGGCTCTTAATGTAATTTATTTGATTTCTAATTTTAATTAGTCAAGTAGTGATAATGAATAAAGTTAGTCATCAGATGTATTTTATTACATTACCTTTTGTGTCTTTGCTTTTCAGATCATGACCAATCTGAAATATTTTTACTAAGAAGCAAACTGGTTAAATCAGGCCAGAATGGCAGTTTTTAGGCTGCAGGTTTACACTTAAATTTTCATTGATTTAAACTAACAACGAATTTACATCTGTAGATGGCAGCCATGGGTAATTTTCTCATTTTCAGACATTTTTTTATGTTATGGTTTTTTTGTTTTTGTTTTTTTTTTGCTATTCTCCTCTAGCTCGGGAAATATTTAACTTATTGATGTTTACTTTTTATTCATGTATGGTGTAGAAGAAAAACCTGAAATTTATGAGAAACGAGTCCCCAATACTCATTACAAAACTGTTTTATAACACTGCAAAATTATGAGGGAAAATGGTACATGTAAGAGATGGTCCTTTTTATATGATTATCTAAACTGTAGAATTTACAGAAAATGTATATTGTGACATATATCGTTATCGTGATAGAAGACGACTTATACCATGATATGAATTTTTTTGCCATATCACACAGCCCTACGTACGGTTGTAAAGTACAACAAAATTGTTTCAGGGCAAAATTTAACATTTACCAGGGAAAAAGTTGCCATTTTCTGCAAAATAAATAAATAAAAATCAAGTTTACTGGAAAAAATGGACATTTTTGAGAGAATGCAGAAGAAAACCCCCCACAAATTTAACTTCCAAATCTGTAATAAAAACATCTTATTTGCAAGAATTTTAAGAATTTTTTTTAACAAACAAAATCATACACACTATCAGAGTATAACTGTAAATAAAGCAAATATAAAAATGTAACAGAGTTTAAGGATTTGGGTATCACGTTAGATCCCACGTTCAGCTTTAAAAAGCTCATAAAACGGATGAGCCGCACTCTGAAATAAAACTTTGCAAACTTTGGTTGCATCAGAAACTCATTTACTCTAAAAACATCAAAAGCCTTTCTGAATGCCATGATTTTGACACATTTCTCCTGTTGCAGCTCTTACTGGTCACAGGCTAATAGTATGACTCCAAAACCCTTGGAATCCCTGTATAAACAATCCATCAAAACTCTGGATAAGAAGACACAACAGTATCACCGTTGTGGTATACTTGCCAAACACAAGATGTTAAGCTACGAAAACATAATGTATGCAAATGCACGGTTGGTCTTTAGAATTATCCATGGTTCTGCACCCCCACCCCTTAAGACTTTTGTGTACCTGACTTCTGAACAAAATAACAGAATAACAAGGACTTCCTCTAGGTGGCATTGTTGCATCCCCCTACATAAAACTGCTTTTAGACAATCAGCCTTCTCATACAAACCTATAACGGAATGGAACAAGCTCCCCACTGCTTTGAAGACCAGAACAAATTACAGAGGCTTTACCGCAGAGACTAAAAAATGGATTTTAAAGGGTACCTGTGGTGGTCGTCTAAACGCATTCAACTTGAAAACATTAGGCAAAGTATTCATTATTTGGTTAAATAATTATTGCCAGCCATATACCACCAGAGAAATATGCAAATACGACCGCAGGCATGGCCAGCCAATGAAAACTCTGCGCGCAGCCATGACACATGCAGATGTGACGTCATTACGTTGCTACTGAAAAGTCAATACTCCGTCTGTATGAGCGACTAGGGTGCTGTTGTGAGTGTTTTTATTCTATTATGGCTGAATTGTCGGACTCTGAGGAAGAATTCGTCCAACATGGCCACAGGTTTGAGCCAGAAAGGTCTTCTGAGGGTGAAAGGGACGAAGTGGTCCTCACACACAACGCAATTTCGTCTGAAAGGTTTCGTCTGTGCCCTGTTCCGAGATTGCGCAATCACTTTTCCGCTACGATCTTCTGACAAGGTGAGCTGGGTTTGGCTACACAAAAGAAGTGTTTATCTTTGTTTTTCGCTTATTATTGAGACATCCAAAGGCTTTACATTCCGCCATGTTGCGATATCCATATCGCATTGTATGTTTTTGTTGTTACAAGAGCGCCGAGTGTCTGCTGATCTGTAGAATCATCGGCAGTCTGCCGGCCGTTACGACCTCAGATCAGATGAGACGACCCGCTGAATTTAAGCATTTATTTATTTATTTTCTACTTGTTTTAGTTCTGAGTTTAATATGAACCCTGAGTTTGAAATAAATGTTTGAATTTGAATATCCCGAAAGCCACTGCTCATCCGGGCACTCCAGGCTCAGCCAATATTGATCCAGATCACGGTGCCAACGATATTACGTCACAGGAAGCGTCCTGGCAGGCCATGTAGCCGCTAGTATGGCTGCACCCATGTTTTGCTGACATAGCTGAACCAGCACATCAGCAATGGATTTATATCACATTGCTTTGAACTTGAACTAAAACTTGAACTAGAACGTGAGACAGGGGCTCAATATATCATCTTTTTTTTTCACGACCACCACAGGTACGCTTTAAGTAATCAAGCCTGCCAGCATTGACTCTTCCCCTTAAATGAGATTTGAAATTGTACTCTTAAATTGTTTTTTTTTTATGTGTGCCGTCTCTGTTATGTCTGTAAATACCTTTAGGAATGATGAGGCCAGGTGAATGGGCGAACTCAGCTTTATTAATATGTTGGTCACACAATACAGCCACCAGACAGGGGCATCGGCAAGAGCCCATAAAATGGTTGCCCCCTGGTATTTATAAGGCAGTGCAGTGGCGGAAGGGGAAGTGGCCACCACGACACCGCACTTCACAATAATGGCACAATTCACCACATCACATTTCCACCCCCCTGTAGAAAAGTCCAAAATCACACACACACAATTAAGACCCTCCCTAGTTTAGGACTCGAAACACGCACTAACAAAACGAAAACTGAAATCACTTAATGGCCTACCACATTCACTCAACAAAACCTGAAATGGGGAGGACGGCTGGACTACCGTCCTGCCCACACAGCAAGGTGGATTATACTGCCACCTGTAATAAATAAAGTCCATTAATAACTTAAAATACTGCCGTGTTCCTAACTAATAAAACACCCCGAACAATAACATTTATCACATGCACAAACATATGAACACCAGAACTAATTATAGAATTTACATTACTGTCCCTTTGGCAGAAAAGGGTAGAATTGGCTTTTTTGGGGGGGGCAGGCAGCCCATCTGCAGACACGCCCCTGGAAGCAGCAGGTTCCCAGAATTGTGGCTGATCTTATGGACGAAAGCGCCTCTCCTCATCACCACTGATTGCTGCTCCTCGTCCAGCCCCGCCACCAGAAGCCTCTTCCCAGACACAGCGCAGCTCATTGGCATGCCTCGCCGCGCCATCAAACAGCTGGAAGTAAGCTGCGCCCAGCTAGCCACGATGCGTCGGTGTTCCGCTGGTTATCGTCTGGCCCATATTCGCCATGGAAGTCCCTCTTCTCGAACCCGGACCAAGTCCATGACAAGAGGGGCTCTGCTTGGCCTGCAGTGGTGCTGTTTGGCACACGGTCTCTCCATGCCTTTCGGTCTGGCCCCAACGTCTTCTTAAGCCATTGCAGGTCCTCCAGCCCTCTGCGGCCAAGCTCCAGAGAAGTCTGGGGCTAGCACGTTGCAGTCACTCGCTGACGCAGGTGTCTCACCGCCACGCTCAGTACCTTGTACCGTTCCCCAAGGCACTGAGACCCTGCTGTGTGGAACCTAAGTGAGGCTGGTCCTGCTTGACCGCCGTGGTGTCCGTTAGGTATTTGTCCCACACAGCGTCGTCCTCCACTACCGGAACCGGTTGGTTCCACTGACCACAACCAGAGCATTCTTCCCCAGCATCGTCTTTGATGGCGAAACCCAGTCCGTAAAACAGGTCACAGCCCATGATGTTGTCGCCTCAGGCCGTGACGTGGAACGTGAAATCGGCTATCACCATTGACTTGTACCAAACCGTTAACTCCAGCGTTCTAACTGTGCACAGCCTTCCACCTCCATAACCATAAGGCGGCGCTAGGTTGGCTTTTATCCTGTAGTGGGGAAAAAACTTATTCGTCGTGGCCCAATTCAGCAACAACCTCTCCGCCCCCGTGTTGAGCAACAGTGGCACCTCCACACCATCCAGTGTCACTGCACAGAATGTGCACCTGTTGGTACTCGAGGACACCATGTAGATAGTTGTCTGGGGCATGTGATGTGATTTTCCCCCAAGGGCTCTTCGGCTCAGATACACGGCACACTCTAGCATAATGGTTCAAGCGTCCACACTTGCCACAATGCTTTCCTCTTGCCGGGAATTCCCTAGCCTTGTATTGGTGCTTCGCAGACCCACAACCCATGCACAGGGGTTTTCCCGGGGCAGACCTTCTGTTGGTAGCGTTGGTTTCCACGTTGTTGTTGTCTAAGCTAACCTTGCTATCAGGGTCCGCTACTAATGCCACGGCGGTAGGCTCCAGCTGCCGTTGTGACTGGCGCCACTTTAGCTTCAAAGCTAGCTTGTCTGTGGTCTTCATTTGGACAGCTAGCTCGACAGCCCTGGCTAACGTTAAGTCACTCGGCGCCGTGAGTAGCCTAGCTCGTAAAGCGGTGCTGTTTGTGTGTTTTGCCAGCTGGTCACGTAACATTTCTTCCTCCAGTGGCCCAAAATGACACTCGCTAGCTAGCAGCCTCAAGTTGGTGACAGACTGGCGGACAGGCTCACCTGCACATTGATGTTACTGCCGGAACCAAATTCTCTGGACAGTCATGCTGTCTGGGGTATGAAAATGGCTCGCTAGTAGCTCGACCACATCCTCAAATGAGTCTGAAGCTCCAAGTGTGCACAGGATATGCTGGCCCTCAATTCCCAAATTATGTACCAGGAGCACATGTGCTCTTAGCTTATTTAGCTCACCCAGGTCGAGCGCGATGATGTAATTTTGGAAGTCCGCAAACCATCTTGGCCAGGGCAGAGGCGGCTTGCCCCGGAGCTCCAGGAAGGGCCGAAGCGGTGAAATATATACCTCCGTGGTTTATTCTTGTTGCCAAAATGTTACATCTGTAAATACCTTTAGGAATGATGAGGCCAGGTGAATAGCTGAACTCAGCTTTATTAATATGTTGGCCACACAATACAGCCACCAGGCAGGGGCATCGGCAAGAGCCCGTAAAATGGATGCCCCCTGGTATTTATAGGGTGGTGCAGTGGCAGAAGGGGAAGTGGCCGCCACTACACTGCGCTTCACAATAATGGCACAATTCACCACATCAGTCTCTTATCTTTTTACCTTTTAAACTTACTCCCTGCCCGTTTCAGGGTCAACAGTTTCTGAAACCAACCTGAATTGCCTTCTATATGTACTGTTTTTCTTTTCATATCTTCCTGCCTGCCCCAGGGACTACAGATGGAAATTGGTGAGAACGCTGTAATCTGGTACAGAACATCTTTACCCTGTGTTTGTTTTTTTTCTGTACATGGTCCTTGACAAATAAACCAATAAACTAATTTGAAAAAAAAATTAGCAAAAATATGTTGCGAAGCTATAAGGAAAAGCTATAAAAATTTGTGGCATAAATGACAAATTTATTGAAAAAGCAGATTTTTTTTTTTTTTTTTTTGGGGGGGGGGGGGGCACTTTAAAATTAATGATGGAGGAAACTGGTGTACTTACCAGAGTGGTGGCTCAGTTGGTAGAGCATCTGCCCCACACCCGGGAGGCAGGGGTTCACATCCCGGCCGGGTCATGCCAAAGACCATATAAAAGTGGAACTTCCTGCCGTCCAGCTTGGTGCTCAGCAATAACGGAATGGAGGAGGGAAATCTGTGGTGGCGCCTTGCATGGCAGCGGCCCTCTGATTCTGCACTGGGGTGTGTGTGATTGACACTGTAGATAGGTAAAGCACAATCTCGTTCTACTGTACATGATTGGTTGTACGGTTGAATGACAATAAGGGTGATTTAATTAATTAATCCATTAAAGCTTGGTAAATAGCATAGCTGTTAGCCTTCCACCCAACCGCCTGTCCTCTGTTCCTCTCTTCTCCATCGGTGTCTTCTCTCCAGCCTTTCAGGTCTGGGTTGTGCATTGATACGGTCTATATATGTCCACGCAGTATGACCGCAATTCTCCTGCAAACTGATTTGAACACCCAGACATAAATAAAATGAGGAGTTTGGGCGCTGCTTCATGCACCCCTGTTTTGTGTGTTGCCATAAACTGTCCGGCCGGTACAGTTACTGTTTTTTCCATCAGAAATAATATGTTGTTAATATTTAAGAATTTGGATCGTTACGCTCGTGCATCGAATCAGAATCGTTCATGTTCAAGACAAAAACACAAAAAACAAACATGCAGTGCAGCTTTATTTCAGACTCTTAATATGCAAAAGAATTAAGGGTAATGTGTTTTTAATTATTTTTTGTTTTTAGAGTTTCAGAAGATTTATGACTGTCTGGACATCAGCATCATCGAGCGAGGAGAGTCATACTATCAGGACCTGATGACGCAGGTGGTGAAGGAGTTGGAGGACAAAGGTCTGTGTTTTTTAATCGCTTTATTGGGTCAACTTTCTTCAACGTAAGCGGGGCACAGTATGAAATTTTTCCTGTGTTGTGTGTGATTTTGGGTGTCAGTGGGTACTAGGTAAGTTAATGATTAATTGACTTTTGATTAATTGTCGATAAGAATTTAGTTGACTAAATTAAATTAGCGGTCAAGTGATAACTCGGCAGTCCTTTTCAATGGGAGCTTATTCTATGAAATGTAGCGGTGTCGCCATCCAGGTGGGGACTCACGTGGTCATTGACTGCTGCCTTTCAACCAAACCTAAAGAAAAAGCAGAAGAAGACCATTGACTGTGCCATTGTGCACAATATTGATGTTATATGCATCCAAGAGCATTGCTTCTACCATCCCGGGGAAGAGTTAAAGTATCATAGACATCAGGACTTGGAGCTAGTTACGTACATGCTCCGCCTATAAAAACAATGTCAACTCAACCATTAGCAGAGTCGGTATTCTCCTTTCTCCAAAAGCCAGCTCTAACTTAATCCATGTTGAGAAGCTCTCTAGCCGAATCTTGATTGCCAAGCTCAACTCTAATCCAGTGACCTCCGTAGTATGCTGCTACAGCCTGCACAATTCTACACTGGAGGATGAACTTGGATCACTCGTGGACAACATTCCAGTGCACAATTTGCTCCTTATGTGGAGATTTCAATGTACGATCGGTACAGATGAAGTTCTATTCTCGTTCAACACTGATACAAATGGCAATGGCGAGAAGATGCTCAACTTCAGCTGGGCTGCACGGTGGCGCAGTGGTTTAGCACTGTGGCAGCACAGTTTTACCCTCGGCGGGGGGACCGCGGGGATCATGAGATCGTAGGTTCGATCCCAGCCCCCGACCAACAGTGAGCTGTGTGGAGTTTGCATGTTCTCCCCGTGTTGCGCGGGTTTACTCCGGGATTTCTCCGGTTTCCTCCCGCATACCAAAAACATGTAGGTTTAGGGCGCACGCAGCAACCAGCAGCCGGTGGCTTGTCACCAGACTGCAAACCAAGTCTACCTACGGGTACAAATAAGTAACAAAAAACAAACAAAAAACAAAAAAAAACTTCGCAAACAAATTCAATCTTGTTGCCACGAACACGTGCTTCATGAAGTCCGCTAACAGGCTGTGGACTTTCCAATATCCATTTGGGCATTGTGCCCAAATAGACTACATCCTGACAAGGAAGAAATGGATAAACAGCATCAGAAATTGCCATGCATACTCCTTGTTTTGCACCCTGCAATCTGATCATAGGATTGTGTCAGCAATGGTAAGCCTTAGCCTCCATTGCTCCAAGAAGGGCAAAGTGATTCCAATTAAGCAAATCGACTGGGCCCGCACCTGCAGAAACAAAGACCTTGGAGATGAATTTACTGTACAAGTCTTCAACCAGTTCCAGTTGCTGTGCCCTGATGACGCCTTGCCCAATGACAAACACGATCTTGTGTTTTCCTGCGTGGAAGCGGTAGCCCTCAACACTTTACCAAGGAAGAGAAAAATTCGCCTTAAATCCATCAACAACCACAACTTTGTACTGAGTGCTTGTGCAACCTTAATTTCAGCCAACGAAAAATACGACCAACAACCCTCACCGTTGAATAAAGAGCAAGTGTCATCCGCTCAAAAATCTCTACAAGACACTTATGAACATGTGACCAACGATTACATTCAAGGAAAGATTGAAGACATCAAGTTATGCCATACATACATCGCAGCAGCACGGCCTGGAAGACCATAATGAAATTACAGGCAGAAAAGAGTGACCATTTGTCACAGTCAAGGGCAGATCACCCGACAACCGCAAAGAAGGTTGGCTAAACCATTTTAGGAAATTTCTTGGCAAACCTCCAGATGTGTCGCATGATCTCCCACTTATCCAGGTTGCCAGGGACCTAAACATTAACACAGACCCTTTTACGATCAAAGAGCTTGAAATGGTTATCTTGGATTTATCCTCCAAGAAGACATCTGGTCCTGACAACATTCCTCTGCTTATATGGAACAACAGGAACTTCCTTCCACTCCTTCTAGAAATCTGCAACCATGTGTTTAGATGCCATGTTGTGCCAAACTCATGGTTAACTTAAAGTACGATACTTATACCTAAAAAAAAAAAAAAAAAAAAAGGGGGGGGGGATCTTGCCCTGCATGAGAACTACTGTGGGATCTCTCTGACTGCAACAGCTGCAAAACTGTACAACAAGATGCTGCTGAACAGACTTGTCCCAGAAGTAGACCCTCCACGATAAGAAAAACGGATTCCATAGAGGATGTAACACTTTGAGCCAGATCTTCTCGCTCCATCAATTAGTGGAGGAAATGCGGAATGCCAAAAAAGACCTCACAACTGTGTTTATAGACTTTAAGAAAGCTTTAGACTCTGTCAACAAAGAGGTTATGTTCAAGATCCTTCTGCTTTATGGCATCCCAGACAAAATCATCCAGGCGATCAAGACTCTCTACATAAATACTTGCTCTTAAGTCATCACCCCTGATAGAGAAACCAAATCTTTTGATATCAACGTTGGTGTTGTGCAAGGGGACACGCTTGCCCCCTTCTCATCATTATCATTCTTGACCATGTCGTCCGGGTCTCAGTTGATGTCAACAGCAATAAGGGCTTGTTGATTAAGCCTCAGGTGAATCGCAAGCACTCGGCCCAGTACATCATCGATTTTGATTTTGCAGATGACCTTGCTATTTGTACTAGCTTGGTAGCTGATGCTGAGGCACTCCTCCATGCCCTGGAAGACACTGCTGAGTGCGTAAGATTGAAATGCAATTCCTCCAAGACAGAGTTCATTTCCACCAAACCAAACGCCACCTTGACCTCCAAATCTGGGGCGTGTCTAAAGCAAGCTGACTATTTCAAGTATCTCGGCTCCTGGATCATGGACTCTGGAAAAGACTTCATTGACCGGAAAGCATCTGGCACTCTAACCTGCCAAAATCAGTAAAGCTTTACCTCTTCGGGTGCACCATCGAGCCTGTTTTAATGTACAGTTCAGAATCTTGGACCCTCATTGTGCAGCTTCAAAAACGCCTCAACAGTTGCTATACAAACCTTCTACAAAGGGTCCAGGGTGTTTCCTGGAGATGTCATTCCATCCTTGTCCAGATCTATGGTTTGCTACCAAGATTGAGCATCCGCCTAAGCCAGTGGCACACCCAGTTTGCAGGACACTTGTTTCCACGCCAAGAGCGAACTAATATCAAGACTTCTCCTATGGAAACAGCCGAATAAAGGCCACCTGACCTATCCCCAGGTTATCTCACAGGATACGAGAATAATACCATCAGAACTAGACAATGCCATGGCAGACCTCAACTCCTGGTGAGAGCGTGTGTGCCATCTCGGCCAAGGCCGCAACATGATGATGATGATGATAATGATGGCACGTGAGCTTGAAGATCCACCTGCCTGCTTCAAATCAGTAGGGTGGAGAAAAGGACCGGAGCAAGGAAGAAACTACACCCATCGCCAGCTGCTCCTCTAGCAGTTAGCTTTAGCTAACAGAGCCAGTGATTCATTCATTTAGAGTCATTTCTGTGCTTATTATACCCCAATGGGTAGTTCTGTCCCGTCAACCTTTAAAACCACTCACCTGTCTGAGATGATGCTTTATATGGGCATTTAAAGCCCTGTCACACCTTGATGATTTAGGCAGCATTTGCCAAACATATAAAAATTGGTCTAAAATGCTGGCATACGCTGAAATTTTCACTTTTGGCCATATGCATCGCGTCAGCGGCGGCCTCCGTCGGTCTATGATGACCATGGAAGAGAATCCTAAACGTCTATTCTGCTGGAACAGCACCGCCTGTGGCTGAACAGGCCGATGCGCACTGGTGTTCTACCTTCCAGCGTTGGGCGTTGGCAGGATTCAAGCCTGGTCAGGAAAATATGGAGGACAAGATGTAACCCATGCAGCATGTCCCCCCTCTCCACGTCACTGATGAATCCAAAGGAACAGCAGGGCTGCTATAGTTTGGCACCAGCGCCGTCGCAGGAGCTGCCAGAACGATGTTGAGCACAACAGAGAACTGCCTTAGGGGCTCCAACTCCGGATTTTTCCTCAGGGTTGACTCCCGAGGCCTTTCCTGTGACCAGGTGTGCCGCAAGGCAGCGGAGGTTTGAAATCAGGGTTTACCTTCCCCTAGATGGGCTACCTTCCCAGGTTGACAAGCCACCATCTACCCGAAGCATCTGGTTTTAAGGCGCCAGAGATCCGCCCTCGCCCCTTCTCCTATTAGTAAAAGCAGTTCCGCCGGGCTTGGAGACTAAACCCCACGGGCAGGCTAGGAGTTGGACTTAGTTGTCAGAGGCTTTTCGAGACGCATGCCGTAAGGAGCATTTTATGAGCACTAGGAGCTTAACCCCAGTACCGCTCCTGGCTATCAGAATCAGATTTATTGCCATTGTTCATGTAGTACACAAACTAGGAATTTGTCTCGGTGCAATGCTGCAACATTAAACATGATAAAATAAAAGAAATAAACTATACATGCAATAAAGTGTAGAATAAGAGTGAGTAATACTAGTCAGCAGTTTAAATATATTGGCGAGCAGCAGATAATGTGGAGAACCATATAGTGCAGTCGGTAATGCAGGAAGAAAATAGTGATGATTGATATGAGTCTGGTTGAGCTGCTGTACATAGTGCACGAGAGTCAATAAGTCACTTAGTGTTCAGCAGTCTGATGGCAGAGGGGAAGAAGCTGTTCATGTGACGGGAGGTTTTAGTCTGGATGGACCGAAGTCTTCTACCTGCGGGGAGAGGGGCAAACAGTACGTGACCAGGGTGTGAGGGATCGGCTATGATCCGGCCAGCACGCCTCCGGGTCCTGGAGATGTACAGATCCTGGAGAGATGGGAGCTTGCAGCCGATCACCTTCTCAGCAGTGCGCACGACGCGCTGCAGCCTTAGTCTGTCCCTGGCAGTGGCTCCTGCGTACCACACGGTTATGGAGGTGGTGAGGATGGACTCGATGATGGCTGTGTAGAACTGCACTAACATCTTGGTGGGTAGCTTGAGCTTCCTCAGCTGCCGCAGGAAGAACATCCTCTGCTGGGCCTTTTTGATGAGGGAGCTGATGGTCGGCTCCCACTTGAGGTCCCTGGTGATGGTGGTGCCTAGGAAGCGGAAGGAATCAGCAGTGGTGATGGGAGAGCCTGTGAGGGTGAGGGGGGGCAGAGGGGTTGTGACTTTCCTGAAGTCCACAATCATCTCCACTGTCTTCAGAGCGTTCAGCTGCAGGTTGTTGTTGTTGCACCAGGACGCCAGCTGGGCCACCTCTCTCCTGTAGGCGGACTCGTCGCCGTTGGAGATGAGCCCGATGAGGGTGTTGTCGTCCGCAAACTTGATCAACTTGACAGACTGGTGGCTGGAGGTGCAGGAGTTGGTGTAAAGGGAGAAGAGTAGGGGGGAAAGTACACAGCCCTGGGGTGATCCGGTGCTGATGCTAGCAGAGTCTGAGACAGTCTTTCCCAGCCGCACATGCTGCCTCCGGTCCGTCAGGAAGTCGGTGATCCACCTGCAGAGGGAGTCAGGCACGTTGAGCAGGGACAGCTTGTCCCGGAGCAGAGCGGGGCGGATGGTGTTGAATGCGGAGCTGAAGTCCACAAACAGGATCCTGGCGTAGGTTCCCGGGGAGTCCAGGTGCTGCAGGATGGAGTGGAGGGCCAGGTTGACTGCGTCGTCTACAGACCTGTTGGCTCGGTAGGCAAACTGCAGCGGGTCCAGGATGGGGGTGGTGATGGACTTGAGGTGGGGCAGGACCAGGCGCTCAAAGGACTTCATGACTACAGAGGTGAGCGCTACAGGTCTGTAGTCGTTAAGTCCCGTGATCCGTGGCTTCTTGGGGACAGGGATGATGGAGGATTTGAGGCAGGACGGCACGTGGCATAGCTTAAGGGAGGTGTTAAAAATGTCTGTGAAGACAGGAGCCAGCTCTTTTGCACAGTGTCTCAGGGTGGAGGGAGACACGCCGTCCGGACCGGGGGCCTTGCGCGGGTTCAGTCTGGAGAACTGTTTGAGCACGTCCTGCTCACTGATGACAAGGGCAGGGGGGGAGGAGGGGGGGGGGGCGCCTTTGATGAAGTAGGGATCGTGGAGCTGGAGGGAGGGGGGGGAGTTGGACACAGATGACGAGGTGTCAAAATGGGCATAGTGTTGGGACGGTCTTTGACAAAGGGCTTTGTCATCCTGACCTTTAGGAGCCTGAGGCCGATAATTGGTGATTTGCCTCAGTCCTCCACACAGAAGCCGAGTGATTAGCAGTGAACTGCTGCTGGAGTCTCTCAGAATACACAGATTTAGCTGTCCTCAGCTCTCTGTTAAACCGATATTTAACCTCCCTGTAGCAGCCCCTGTCTCCACTTTTCAGCGCTGCTTCCTTCTCCTTCCTGATCTGTCTGAGCTTAGTAGTGAACCAGGGCTTATCATTAGAGTACCTCACCCTGGTGCGCGATGGAAGAATGCTGTCCTCACAAAAGTGGATAGAAGAGTTCACAGTGTCCGTGTACTCATCCAGATCATGCGTGGCTCCTTTAAACATGCTATGCCTTTAAACAGGCTATGACAACCTTGGAACCATGCATCGCGTATACATATTAGTAACTTATGTAGAATATTTCCATAACTTGTAAATAACTTAAACCAATGAATGCTTAGCATGTTGCTGACCTTCACAACTTATGTGCAACAATAGTCTTAACTTATGCGTAGTGCAGTTATGCTAAACTGCCGTTGCTTCCCGATCCATAAATCCTATGGGTGCGAGAGTTCATCTCTGTTCAACCGAAATGATTCTCCCCTCCAGAGACCGTGGCGGGGGCATGACCGACCTGGCAGATCTGTCAGGTTGGTCACGCAGCCTAAAACAGCTGATGTGACACATGAGGAACGTCAGATCACTATCACAGCCTGGCTCAAAGGAACGCGAACTGATGGCGATTTAAAAAAAAAAAAAAAAAAAAAAAAAAAAAAAAATTTTAAGTGAAAAAACAAGATGATGCATGATGTGTGCTTTTGCCAGGAGCTACAGCCAAGGGACCAAAAAGTGTGATTTATCATGGAAAACAGCTGAGCTCTGTGCTTCAGGCAGTCAGCTGATTGGATCCTCCTCCTCTGGTGTTCTGACATTTTGAGATATCTATCAGAACGGCACTGGACAGTTGATGGTACAGACTGCAGTCAAAGATAAAAAACATGGCTAGGAGGGCTAAACAACGATTTGGATCTTTATCCTGTAGCTTGAAAGTGCTCGGACAGTCCCCGACAGGTCCCGTTATGAAGAAGTACGTGTGTTTAGCTCTGTGTGTATGCGCTGCATGCAGCAGCTGAGTCCTGTAAAGGTTTTTCCTGTGAACCAATGCTGCAAGTACGCCATTATAGGGTAGCTGTAAGTTAGCAACCCATTCAGTAAGTTACACATGGGTTCAAAGAGCGTTACTCATATGTTAGAAATAAATTTTGGGTAAGCTAAAGATTTATCTCAACGTATTTTGACTTAGTAGTAACTTGTGAGTCGCTTACAAGTAACGTGTGAATGAATGCATAACTTACCTACAACTTATGCCCCACTTATGTGGGATGTTTTAGCCATACGCTGGATATGTCGGAAAATTTTCAGCATGCTGAAAATTTTCAGAGGAGCTCGCAATTCAACACCGTATACCAGCGTTCTTTAGGATGCTCTTAACTTATACAAAACTTACCCATAACTGATTTCCATGTGCACCAGTGTATTCTCCAAATTTTTCATACGTTTGGCAAATGCTGCCTAAATGGTCTAAGTGTGACATGGCCTTTACTGTGAAGAAGGGTGTTTAATCTGGGGGAAGAACAGAGCTATATGTAGTGTTTAAGCTCAACACATGAGAAAAGGGGGAAAACATTGGTGTTTCTAACCTGCAAGTTGCTCTTTAAAATGTGTATTTATATAAAATAATTGTAATAAATTTGTAACATACTGTATGTTTAAATGTGTTTTTAACCGGTTAAACACAAAGTTGACTAATTATGAAGTTTTGTCAATGTATAATTGTAGTTACGTGATTGATCCACCAGAGGGAAATGTTGCACCATGAATATTTTCTCTCTGGCTCCTCCAGATTTTTCCCTTCCAGTTTTATATCCATCGTTTCTCTTTTCCTCCCATCCTCATCTTCTCCGCCGTCTGTCTTGCTCAGGTTATATGAAGGTCGAGGAGGGCCGTAAGATTGTGTTTGCCCCAGATCATCCGGTCCCCCTCACCGTCGTCAAGTCTGATGGCGGCTACACCTATGACACCTCTGACCTCGCCGCCATCCGTCAGCGCATCTTTGAGGAGAAAGCAGACATCATCATCTATGTCATCGACAGTGGGCAGGTGGGTGGCCATTTAACAGTACCTGGAGATTTTGTAAAGCTTCTGTTGATTTGTGGCGTATTTGGGGAGAGGGGCAGAGGATTATTGGAAAAATTTGACAGATTTTATTTATGGAGGGGTCAGACTTATGACATGTGACCATGTTTTATTTTTCCTCCTTTAGTCCACTCACATGCAAACGATATTTAGTGCGGCTCGGATGATCGGCTGGTATGACCCGGCGGTGATCCGGGTGCAGCACGCCGGGTTCGGAGTGGTGCTGGGAGAGGACAAGTGAGTCAAATTTCCCCTATCAATGTTTTAAATCTCAAAGATTCTCAGAGGAACCATTTATATTTTTTTTGGTTTAAATATTCACAGCTAGCATTTAGAAGCATCAGTTGTGACATTATATCGACGACGCTAATGTTTACTGTACTGAATTTAAACCCAGGGCTTGTCTGGACGTCCTGTAATACTACAGTTTCACCTGCAGGGGGGAGTTATGAGTGTCACGGCCTTGGCGGTGTTTAGTGGGCTGCCCAAGCCCGTTTTGTTGATACAGTGCTGCCACCTGGTGTTGATTTATAGGGCAGTGGTGGCCTAATGGTTGGGGGTGTGGACTGGTGGCTGGAGGGTTGCCGGTTCGATCCCTGGACTGGCAGGATCAGATCTGGGTGGGACAGATAACATAGCAGTGTTTGCCCCACCCTCATTAACTCCACTGTGGTGCCCTTGAGCAAGACCTTAATCCCAACTGCTCCAGTGGAGCTGCTCAGTGGTCACAGATCAGTCTGTGGTGGTACTGGGCAGCTTCCAGGTGTGAATGTGTAACTGAGTGTGAAAAAGGTGTCCTTGAAAGAGAGGTTGCCTTTCAGTGGACCTCCCCTGTATAAATAAAGGTTAAGTAAAATAAAAATGTATGAAATAATTGAAAAAATGTACAAATGGCTCCTCATTGTCCTTATGAACCTCTGTTAAAAATGTTTAAATTACAGTGTCTCATCCATCGTTTTTAAAATAACCTGCTACATCACTGGATTATTGTTGCTAAAAAGACCTAACCTATAGGTTAGGTTCGGTTCCATCTGAGCAATTTGATTGGACAAGTTGCACAATTATTCCCCAATAACTGGTTGGACGTTTCGCCAGATATGTGTCACTCGACTTCAGTGGTGTGAGAAAATGCTGGAAGGGAACCTCAAAGGACCCAGTAACTGAAAACAAGAGATGGCAGAGGCCCGAAAAGCGCAAGCTAGCTTGTTAGTGGCGGGACGCACATGTAAGTTGATGATAAAAGAAGCCTCATAACCACTGGGACTAAAACGTACAGTGGTGTGAAAAAGTGTTTGTCCCCTTCCTAATTTCTCATTTTTTTGTATGTTTGTCACACTTAAATATTTCAGATCATCGAACAAATTTAAATATTAGACAAAGATAACACAAGTAAACACAAAATGCAGTTTTTAAATGAAGGTGTTTATTTTTAAGGGGGGAAAAAATCCAAACCTACATGGGTCTGTATGGGGGGAAAAAAAGTGATTGCCCCTTAACCTAATAACTGGTTGGGCCACCCTTAGCAGCAACAACTGCAATCAAGAGTTTGCGATAACTGGCAATGAGTCTTTTGCAGCTCTGTGGAGGAATTTTGGCCCACTCATTTTTGCAGAATTGTTGTAATTCAGCCACATTGGAGGGTTTGAGCATGAACCACCTTTTTACGATCATGCCACAGCATCTCAATCAGATTCAGGTCAGGACTTTGACCAGGCCACTCCAAAGTCTTCATTTTTTTTTTCTTAAGCAGGTGGACTTGCTGGTGTGTTTATGGATCATTGTCCTGCTGCAGAAACCAAGTGTGCTTCAGCTTGAGGTCACGAACAGATGGCCGGACATTCTCCTTGAGGATTTTTTGGTAGACAGCAGAATTCATGGTTCCATTTACCACAGCAAGTTTTCCAGGTCCTGACATAGCAAAACAGCCCCAGACTGTCACACTACCACCACTATATTTTACTGTTGATATGATGTTCCCTTTCTGAAATGCTGTGTTACTTTTACACCAGATGTAATGGGACACACACCTTCCAAAAAGTTCAACTTTTGTCTCATCAGTCCACAGAGTATTTTCCCAAAAGTCTTGGAGATCATCAAGATGTTTTCTGGCAAAATTGAGACGAGCCTTTGTTCTTTTTGCTCAGCAGTGGTTTTTGTCTTGATACTCTGCCATGCAGACCATTTTTGCCCAGTCTCTTTCTTCTGGTGGAGTCATGAACACTGACCTTAACTGAGGCAAGTGAGGCCTGCAGTTCTTTGGATGTTGTCGTGGGGTCTTTTGTGACCTCTTGGTTGAGTCGTCGCTGTGCTCTTGGGGTAATTTTGGTTGGCCGGCCGCTCCTGGGAGGGTTCATCACTGTTCCATGTTTTCGCCATTTATGGATATGGCTCTCACTGTGGTTTGCTGGAGTCCCAAAGCTTTAGAAATGGCTTTATAATCTTTTCCAGACTGATAGAATCAGTTGATAGAAACAAAGTAATTGAGATCTCATTTGTTCCTGAATTTCTTTGGATCACAGCATGATGTCTAGCTTTTGAAGATCTTTTGGTCTACTTCACTTTGTCAGGCAGGTCCTATTTAAGTGATTTCTTGATTGAGAACAGGTGTGGCAAGAGAAATTGAACTCAGCTTCCCCAAGATGTGATAAACCAGTTAATTTATGTTTTAATGGGGGGCAATCACTTTTTCTCACAGGGCCATGTAGGTTTGGATTTATTTTTTTTTTACCCTTAATAAACACCTTCATTAAAAAAAACCTGCATTTTGTGTTTACTTGTGTTATCTTTGTCTAATATTTAAATTTGTTTGATCTGAAACATTTAAGTGTGACAAACATACAAAAAAAATGAGAAATCAGGAAGGGGGCAAAGACTTTCACACCACTGTATGTTTCAGTTTGTTTCACGGGTTCACCAGAGCTGATGCATCAGTATTTGGGATGAGTAAATGACAGAAACAACACTATGGCTAGGCTAGGTTAAGCTAAGCGTGATATCAACATTAGCCACGGGATGCTGGATACACCTTTTTAGCAGGATTATGCAAAAACTGCTGGATGGATTTTGATGAAATTTTCACTAGAGGTGGCCCCTGTGCTGCGGATGAACCAATTAGATTCTGGAGGTGATCCACATGTGCATACGTCCGTCAAGGCCCCATCTCGCAATGTTAGCATAACATTATTGCCCATCTGTCTGCCCTTCAGCAGGGCTACGCCAAAAAACTATTGGACGAATTTGGAGGGACGGACAGACCTGAGCTGTCACTCTGAGAGAATCTCAGCATCTTCAACTCTGCCACCTCCAGCTCCACCTCTTGTCTTTTTATCAGTGCCACCATCTCCAAACCATACATCATAGCAGGTCTTGTAAACCTTCCCTTCTCACTCTAGCTGCTATCTTTCTGTCACAGATCACCCACTCCACCCTGCCTGCTCTCTCTTCTTCTTCACTTCTTTTGTGTGCTGATCATTGCTTTGGGTGGGCAACCCCAGGTATTTAAACTCAAATACTTTCAACATCTGGAGGAACAGTGGGATTTCAACTCTCCTCTAAGATCAAAATACACCGACTTGACACCTTCCATCTTACCCATCTTCATAGGATTCTGAAGGTTTGTTTCTACAACCACATAACAAACCAGGAGATCAGGGAAAGAACTGGTTCTGCTTTCAACATGTAGTGAAAATGTCTATGGGTAGACTCCTGAAGTTTCTCATAAAGTGAGAACCAGCACACGGCTCTCGAGAGGAGGTTGAGGAAAAAGAATTCTGGGCGTCTCTGCTCCTTCAACCCAGACAGAGTTTAGTGGTAGAAGATGGACAGAACCTCAACTAAAAAACAAAGTAGAAATCCTCTATAATGAGCTGCAGCATCGTTAAGTTACCCTTGAACTAACGCGGGTGTTTTTAGATCAGAACGTTTCATCACTCCACATCAGAGTCCAGCCTAATAACGGTTTAACGAAGCCATCGTCCTTCTGAGACTTTATCACCGCCGCTTCATGTTTTCAGTTCATTTACGGCTCAGCACATAAAAGCTGTTTTTACTGCAACAACAAATAAACCAAATAATGTCCAACATGAGTCACCTCTGGAATGAGCGGAGGAAACGGGGATGATTTCAGCCTGAATTAGGGGAAGGATGGCCGACTAAATATAAATGAAGATTAGATACAGGGGGAGAAAGAAATCAGTTTTAGATGCATGACTAGCAAAGTTAAACTTTTCTGTTTCACCTTAAAATTTTTCTGTTCAGAAAGAAATTTAAGACTCGGTCCGGGGACACGGTGAGGCTGATCGACCTGCTGGAGGAGGGACTGAAGAGGTCCATGGACAAGCTGAAGGAGAAGGAGCGGGACAAGGTGAGGGCCACGTCTTCATTCATTTAACCATTTTGGTCCATTTTACCCCAAACACCAGTTCACATGTCGGGGGGGGGGGGGGGGTACATTTACTGCTGCTTACTGGTAAACCAGCAAAATTGTTTTTTTTTTCTTTGAGTTTCTTTTTTCCTGTTTTTTCCTCATAAATTTGGGACTTTTTTAACTCAGAATTTGTC
This sequence comes from Pholidichthys leucotaenia, assembly GCA_020510985.1. Taxonomy (NCBI): domain Eukaryota; kingdom Metazoa; phylum Chordata; class Actinopteri; order Cichliformes; family Pholidichthyidae; genus Pholidichthys; species Pholidichthys leucotaenia. The sequence continues at coordinate 318,789,891 of CM035844.1, forward strand.
ATTTTTGTCTCTTAAATTTGTCATTTGTCTCCAAAATCTGACTTTTTTTCCTCCTAAATTTGAGATTTTTTTCCCCCTCAAAATCTGTAATTTTGGTCTCAAAAACGTAACACCACCCCCCCCCCCAAAAAAAAAATGTTAGTTTTGTCTCCTAAATTTGTAACTTTTTTCCTTTCTAAATTTGGGAATTTTTTTCCCCCCAAATTTGTCATTTTTGTCTCCAAAATTTCTTATTTTCCTCCTAAATTTGTGACTTTTTCCTCAAAATTTGCATTTTTTTCCTCCTAAATTTGTGACTTTCCTCAAAATTTGATTTTTTTTTCTCAGAATTTGTCATTTTTGTCTCAAATTTGTCATTACCCCCCTCCCCCTCCAAGATGAGTCAATTTTATCTCCTAAATTTGTGACTTTTTTCCTTCTAAATTTGCCCCCCCCCAAATAAAAATAAAAATAAAAATTTGTCATTTTTGTCTTGAGAATTTGTCACACCCCCCCCCCCCAAAAAAAAAAGTCAATTTTATCTACTACATTTGTGACTCTATTCTTTCTAAATTTGGGACCCCTCACCCCCAAAATTTGTCATTTTTGTCTCAAAAATTTGTCTGTTTTTCCCCTTACTAAATTTGACTTTTTTCACCAAAATTTCTCATTTTTGTCTCCAGAATTTCTCATTTTTAAATTTGCCATTTTTGTCCCCTAAATTTGTCATTTTTGTCTCCAGAATTTGACTTTTTTTCCTCCTAAATTTGTGACTTTTTTCCTCAAAATTTGATATTTTTTTTTTTTCACAAAATTTGTCATTTTTGTCTCCAAAATTTCTTTTTTTTCCCCCCAAAATTTCTCATTTTTGTCTCCAAAATTTCTCATTTTTAAATTTGCCATTTTTGTCCCCTAAACTTGTATTTTTGTCTCCAAAATTTGACTTTTTTCCCTCCTTAAGTTTGACTTTTTCCTTAAAATTAGTCAATTTTGCCTCTTAAATTTGTGACTTTTCTTTCTAAATTTGTGACATTTTTTCTCCATAATTTCTCAATTTGTCTCCGAAATTTCTCATTTTTAAATTTGCCATTTTTTGTCCCCTAAATATCATTTTTGTCACCTAAATTTGACTTTTCTTCAAAATTTGTCATTTTTGTCTCAAATTTGTCACCCCCCCCCCCCAAAAAAGTCAATTTTGCTTCCTAAATTTGATTTTTTTTCCTCAAAATTTGTGATTTCTTTCTTTAAAATACAGTATCAGGAATTTTCTTTTCTCTGAATTGTTTTTTCCTCCTAAATTTATGGATTTTTTTTGTCATAACTGACCTTTTGCCTCATGTTTTTGACATTTTTTCTTTTTATTTCAGAATTTAGTTTCAAATTAGTCTAAGAATTCAATTTAAAACAGTAAAGTGATGACATGAATTTGACACAACTCAAAGCACAAGAAAAGTGTGAGGGGGAAAAAGGTTAGAAATTCATGAGAAAAGTCAAATTTAAGGAAAAAGTGGTAAATTTCCTTTGAAAAGTGTCACATTTATGACAAAGTCAGCTAATTTATGACTCATAAATTTCATGTTTATGACAATTTGACTCATAAATTTATGAATTTATGAGAATTTTCATATTTTGGCAGAAAAATCCTGTTGGGTTTCTAATGTTTACAGACCAGTTTTATCTTCATTTAAAAGCAGAATCATTCAGATTTTTATTTTTGCTTCACACGTCTCGTCTCCTCAGTTGAGGTTACTGATCTCCAATTGAGCGGCTCGTTATTTCAGCTTGTTTTCTAACGATTTCCCATCAATAATCCGCATCATCTTTGATAGGCGGCTGTTTAGTGAGTGGCTCGTTATTTCTGCCTTGTGCCCCTCTTTTCCATCCACCCAGACGAGAGTTATTTTACTGTAATGACCACCTCGCTCTACAGCGACCATTAATTCTTCCTCCTCGGAGCGGACCAACTGGACGGTCCTTCTCATCAGGTCCACATACAACTGGGACCAAGACCGACGGATTCTCATCTCGAGACGGACTTCACCGTGACTCATCGCTGCTTTCATCATGCTCCTTCGTCTTCTTCTTGTGTGAGCTCAAATGTCTGAAGCTGATGTTTCTGTCTGCCGCGTTCCGTCGTTACTCAGAAATAAACAGTGATTCAGTGATGCCTCACGGACAGAAACGCGTAATTAAAGGCTGTTCTATTTTGAGTCAGATTGTTGAGCGTTGGGTGAAGATTGTAAAGTTCTGTAACCAGAGTTGTGTTATGTTGACAGATGGAAGGTAATCCAGCAAATGGACGGCATGAATTGACATCATTTATTCCAAATGCCCACCATCGACGGACAGACTGCATGGAAAAACATCTGTTAGCATGGCTGAGATTTAGCTGCGAAAACATATTCGACAAAGACACAAGAATGAGATTCAGCTTGGTCAGGCGATTTTTTTTTTTTTTCTCGGAAATTTGCAACTATTGTTAATTTGGAACTTTTTTCATGTAAATTTGACTTTTTCTCATTACTTTGGGGCTTTTTTCATGTAAAATTACAACTTTTTCTTGTTAATTTAAAAATTCTCATGTAAATTTATAACTTTTTCATATTGATTAGAAACTTACTAATTAAATGTCTGATTATGCAAATTTGAGCAAAAAAGTCCTTTTTTTTTAAGAAAAAGTTGCAGTTTTGAGGGGAAAAAGCCATAAATTTGAGGGGAAAAAGTTGAAAATCTAGAAGAAAAAACAAATTGAAAATTTGCATGAAAAAATTGCACATTTACAAGAAAAAAAATGAAATTTTTTGAGAAAATACAAATTTGAGGAAAAGTTGCAAGTTTACAGGAAAAAAAAAACTTGCAAATTTATGAGGAAAAAAATGAAAATTTATGAGAAAAGTTACACATTTGAGGAAAAAAGTTGCACATTTATGGGGGGGGGTTAGCAAGTTTATAAGATTTTTTTCCTCTTTTCTGCTTAGAATTGGTCGTTCAGTCATAATTCAGTTATGTAGCATGATATAGAAAGATTTATGATGATATTGGAGGGACAATTCTCGTCTTTACAGGTTTGAAGGGCCAGCCCCCGCGCCTTTTGATTTACAGCTACGATGGGTGGATGGCAGGTTAACAAGGGGGATGCTTTTATATGAGCACGGACTAATGATGAGAATTACTGCTTACCTTTACAGGTGCTGGGAAAAACGGTGCATTATTGTCGGGGTTGGTTGCCTTTTCTTTCTTCCTAGCAGGTGTAGAGGGTGACCAGAGTTCAGTAAGTATGGAGGGATCTTGAGGTAGGACAGAATGCCCCAGGCCCAGGGACTTAAAGCGAGTAATATCGTTTAATGTTGCTAGAGACTTTGGTTGCTTACGTGCTTTCATGTTGGTGGAACACTTGGACAGGAGAGCACACTCGGGTTAGAAGCTAGAGTTCAGCTGCTGTGACAAGGTAGGTAGTTAGAAAAATTCTTCTAAACCTTCAATCAAAAACCAGGCTGGATCAGAGTTTCAGCAAATTTAATTACACTGTCCAGTGGAGAACAATACAAAAATAGTCTCAGAGCCTATTCACGCACCATTCTGACTCAGACACATCACTCAGTTCTTTAAGCCTTCCGTTATCTGAGAAGTGGAGGAGCATTTTAAGATAAGATAAGATAAGATAAGCCTTTATTAGTCCCACAACGGGGAAATTCCAGGATTGCAACAGCACAGGGATAGCAACACTCAGAGCAACAATCAGAAGGCAAGAAAAAAAACAAGCAAGCAAGAGCAGCTAATAAACATATGTACGTATTACTATAAATATATATATATACACACACACACAGACACACAGTGCAGAGCATTGTAGCTGGATGGAATAAATATATGAATATATGAACGCACAGTGCAGAGCATTGTAGCTAGATGGAATAAATATGTAAATATATAAACACCCACAGTACGGAGCATTGCAGCTAGGTGGAATAAATATGCAAGTATATAAACACACCCAGTGCTGAGCATTGTAGCTAGATGGAATAAATATGCAAATATATAAACACACACAGTGCAGAGCATTGTTGCTAGATGGAATGAAACAGCATAACCGTCTACTTAGTTATCCTACATGGTATGATTATGTGCCCATACATATTCTCACCCTCCATAGCGACCGGTATGTTCCTAGTTGTATGCCGGAGGGGACCATTGTGTAAGTCTATTGCATCTTTTGCATTCAAAAAACTATTAGTTTGTTACGTCTTTTTGCTATCTCTGCGAGCAGCCCTGCTTAGGTTGTACAGATTTTGTCCCTCATGATTGGTCCAGTACATCTGGTCAAAACTTGGTGTACAGATTATCTTTTTCTCAGGAACCATGACGCTCACTCAATACCAGTCACACAGGAGCCGCACAGAATGGACTAAAAACAAGATAACTGATACAGCTGGATCCTTGACACTTTTACACAGACTCTGAGACAAAGCAATTCACAAATATAAGACAAATATGAAATTTTTCTATCAGTCCGTAGTCCGGCGGAGAGAATGAGAATGGAGCTCCTGTTTAAAGGGTAGAGGCTGATGAAGCACAGGTGATATAATGGGAGCAGCTGTAGCAGATCAGATGAGTATTCAGCATATAGTGAAAGCGTTCAACCTGAAATACTACACCCATTTAGTAGTGAATAGCCTTGTTGGCCAAATGTCTACAGGAGGAAAAGTTACTTTGATTCACCCACATGAGGAAAAAACTTGAGGAAAAATTGATTATAGATGTTTCAGATTGAACAGAGACAGTGTCTCCCCTGGTGACCCAGCAACTCAGAACCTCCAAAAACTTTTTGATATTTCTGTAGATTGAACATTTGTCAGCTGGAATTCCTTGGAGTCTTATGTTATTTATCTTCTTGTTCTTATGGAATCTTTTTGCTGCCCCTGAAGTTTCTTCTCACTCTCCGCCAGCTCAACTGGAACTTAAGACATGTTTTTGGTTTTTTTTGTTTTTTTTTTATCTGATGGAGGTGTTACATACCAGATTCAACCCAGAAAAATACCTGTTTACAAGCCTTTTCTTTCTTCCCCCAGGTTGCCGTGACCTCACCCAGACAGATCCTTGACTTCTCAGTTAATTTTGATCAAATGCATTTCCACCCACTCGTCTCCGGGTGTTTGTATCTGACTTTAAACTTGCAGGGGAGTTGAGGAATTAAATAAATAACGGAGGGAAAAACAAAAGAACCTGACCCGGTTAAGTTATTATCTGAAACATGAAGCGTGGTGTAAACAGACGCTGACTTCCAGTTGAACTGCTCCTGTTTTAATACTGAGAATGTTGGGTCGTGTGCTGGGCCCCTATGGCCTGCTCTGTCTGGGTCGGTGCCCACAGCTACCATCTGCTAAGCCAGCCTCATTAAAACCAACCCCATCCTCCACCGCTCTCACTGCTGCTCTGTTTTGTTTGTTTTTCTGCTGTTTTACTCTCCAGGATTTTTTTTTTGTGTGTGTGTTTCCAAATACTCCTACATCCTGTTACATTTCGGTCCCTCCCAAACTGTTACCAGACGGTCCAGGGACCAATTAGAGGGGAGGACGTCTTCCAAAAACCCCTTTACACATATGTTTACGTCTACTTTACATGAGCTGTTTTCACACCAAACGTAGCTCGTTTATGGTGCATTGGTGGAGGTATGCACTCACTGAGCACTTTCTAGTTTTACAATCAAGTTGCCTAATCCTCCCTCCGGTGTCACGTGTCACATTCAGCTCGGAGGAAACGCTGTGACTTCATGAGTCAGTTTAATCTCTGCCTCCGGTCTGTAAATTAGATTTATTATTCAGATTAAATCAAGTTCGGCTGGTGGAAGCAGAAGGTGAAACTTTGCCTTCGGACATTACAAGCTGATTTAAAAAAAATAAATAAAAAAAAATACAGTTATAAATTACACTTAGGTACAGTGCATCCGGAAAGTATTCACAGTGCTTCACTTTTTCCACATTTTATGTTACTGCCTTATTTCAAAACGGATTAAATTCATTTTTTCCCCAAAATTCTACACACAACACCCCATAATGGTAATGTGAAAAGGGGATTTAGATTTTTTTTCTTCAAATTTATTAAAAATTAAAAAAAACAACTATGAAATCACATGTACATAAGTATTCACAGTCTTTGCTCAATACTTTATTGATGCACCTTTGGCAGCAATTACAGCCTCAAGTTTTTTTTTTAATATGATGCCACCAGCTTGGCACACCTATCTTTGGCACACCTATCCCACCTCTCAAGCTCCATCAGGTTGGATGGGAAGCGTCAGTGCACAGCCATTTTCAGATCTCTCCAGAGATGTTCAATTGGATTCAAGTCTGGGCTCTGGCTGGGCCGCTCAAGGACATTCACAGAGTTGTCTTGATGTCACTCCTTTGATATCTTGGCTGTGTGCTTAGGGTCATTGTCCTGCTGAAAGATGAACCGTTGTCCCAGTCTGAGGTCAAGAGCGCTCTGGAGCAGGTTTTCATCTAGGATGTCTCTGTACACTGTATTCATCGTTCCCTCTATCCTGACTAGTCTCCCAGTTCCTGCCGCTGAAAAACATCCCCACAGTATGATGCTGCCACCACCATGCTTCACTGTAGGGATGGTATTGGCCTGGGGGATGAGCAGTGCCTGGTTTCCTCCAAACATGACACCTGGCATTCATGCCAAAGAGTTCAATCTTTGTCTCATCAGACCAGAGAATTTTGTTTCTTATGGTCTCAGAGCCCTTCAGGTGCCTTTTGGCAAACTCCAGGCAGGCTGCCATGTGTCTTTTACTAAGGAGTGGCTTCCATCTGGCCACTCTACCATACAGGCCTGATTGGTGGATTGCTGCAGAAATGGTTGTCCTTCTGGAAGGTTCTCCTCTCTCCACACAGAATCACTGGAGCACTGACAGAGTGACCATCAGGTTCTTGGTCACCTCCCTGACTAAGGCCCTTCTCCCCCATTCGCTCAGTTTAGACGGCCGGCCAGCTCTAGGAAGAGTCCTGATGGTTCTGAACGTCTTCCTTTTACAGATGATGGAGGCCACTGTGGTCATTGGGACCTTCAAAGCAACAGAAATTTTTCTGTACCCTTCCCAGATTTGTGCCTCAAGACAAACCTGTCTGTCTACAGACAGTTCCTTTGACTTCATGCTAGGTTTGTGCTCTGACATGCACTGTCAACTGTGGGATATTAGTGCATCTCAGTAAATTAGAATACCATGATTTGTCATTTAATTAAAAAAGGATAACCATAATCATCACAAATAATTAAAAACGGCTTAAATATTTCACTGTATGTGTGGTGGAGGCTTACATTCCTGCACTGATACACTAGTCACAAAAAGTTAGGGATATTTGGCTTTTGGGTGAAATTTATGGAAAATGTAAAGTTCACGTTACAGTGATATTATATCATGAAAGTAGGGCATTTAAGTAGAAGGATGCAATGGTGATTTCCTCATCTCAAACATTTTATTGAAACAAAAGCCAACAACATTGGTGGGTATACCACAACAAAAAATGTTCGTCTCAATAACTTGTCATGTGCCCTTGAGCATCAGTTACAGCTTGACAACAATGTCTCATGCTGTTCACTGGTGTACTTATTGTCTGCTGAGGCATGGCATTCCACTCATCTTGAAGGGCGGCCCTCAGGTTATTGTGGTTGTGGATGCAGGGTTACAAGCCTCTACACGGCGACTCAGCTGATCCTGTAGGTTTTCTATGGGATTCAGGTCTGGAGAAAGTGCAGGCCACTCCATTTGAGGTACCCCAGCCTCCAGCAGCCATTCCCTAATGGTGCGACCTCGACGAGCTGGAGCATTGTTGTCCGTGAAGATGAAATTAGGCCTGTGTTGTTCATGCAGGGGCACAATGACTGGATTAATGATGTTATTCAGGTGGTATCGGCTTGTCACTGTACCATCCACAAGGTGTAGGGCAGTTCTGTAATGACTAGACACACCTGCCCAGACTGTAATGGTGACAACAGTGGCTGATGCATAGCACTCTCCTTGACGTCTCCAACATCGTTGGCAGCCATCATTTCTGCTCAGTGTTAACAGCACTGAGGCCCACTGGTCCCTTGTCCAGCATAAATGCTCCCTGGCCCATGCCAAGACCATGACTGCTGTGCCTGGTGGTGTGGTCAGGTACTCTTGCAGGTCATCTAGCACGCAGACAACGCTGATGTCAACAGTTTTGAATGGTCTGATGTGACACTTGGGTGCCTCTCACCTCCCTTAAATGTGCCTGGAGTTGAGTGACATTCATAATCCCGTTCCACAGGGCACTGTTCGCAATGAAGCGGTCATCAGCGTGGGACGTGGCCAAAGGACGTCCACATTTATGCCTTTCTGTGACTCTTCCAGTCTCTCTGCATCTCTGTTGCAACCTGCTGATGACACTGCGACACTCTAAGCTCAGTGGCCACTTCCCTCTGAGAACATCCTGTTTGAAGCCTCGCAATGGCGAGGTACTGTTGATCAATTGTTGGGTGTTGTCTTGGTCTCATGATGTCAAAATGTGAACAGTATGAAGAAGAGGACTTTAAATAACGATTCTAATTGAACCAGAAAATTTATCGGTCGATTCATGGATCAAACACCTGTTGTGATTTTGCCGTTAAGCACCTTGTTGGAGAACAGCAAGTTATGCAAAAAGTCCTGAAATATTGAACAGTTGGACATGTGCATTCAAAAGGTTAGAGAAGGTCAAATTAAATTGACCTGTAAAGGTTATAGTGCATTTTAGGTGCATCCTGAAATTTCACCCGAAAGCCAAATATCCCTGACTTTTTGTGAGTAGTGTATTTAAAGTGTTTGTAAATTTATTTTGGACTGGAAGTTCTTTTAATTTTCATCTGAAGCCTAATTAAACTTTTAAACTTCTAGACTCAGCAAGGTTTCAAACAGGATGGACTAGCTTGTTATTTTCTTTTTTTACTTTAATGGAGTTGAATATTACTCTAGTTTATAGCTCAAGTAGGTTCATTTTGTCTTTTAATTATTTACCTTTTGTTCTTATTAAAGACAAAAATAGAAAGGCGAAGTCTTTACCTTAACATGTTTCAACTATGCACTGCAGCCTTCGTCAGAAGACTGTCTTCTGACAAGTAATAAAAAATTACTCGTTTGTTTTTAACACGCAGTTACGGCCTTTATGAAGCAGCAGAGGCTGATATTTGAGTTTTTACACTTTTACAGCTATTATTTAATTGTGTTGCTACAAACACATATGATTAAGCTGTCAAGTTCAAGTTTTCAACTCATGTTTGATGGGTCATTATTTTATTTAGCTATGGGAACTTTTTATAATAAGCTACATTATATTAAGGCAGAGACTGACAACAAAGTGATTTTCACAGAGTTGTAGGCTTAAACAGGTGAGGGAAAACATGACCTGGAGCCCCGAACAGGAGCTTTGCCAGCAGGAAGCAGAGATGGCGGACATGACAGAAATAATCACAATTAGTCAACTAATCGTTGACTACCAAGATAATCGTTAGTTGCAGCCCTAATATCAACAACACCCAGAAATGCTGCCAGTTGCTGTGGGCCTGAGCTCATCTTAGATGAACTGTGGAATCCACATTCAAAATTGTTTGTGGAGATTATGGACGTTGTGTCCTCTGGGCTAAAGAGGATAAGGATGATCCAGATTGTTAGCAGCGTTAAGTTCAAAAGCCAGTGTGTATGATGGTATAGGGGTGTGTTAGTGCCCATGGCATGGGTAACTTGCACATCTGTGAAGGCACCATTAATGCTGAATGATACATACAGGTTTTAGAGCAGCATATGCTGCCGTCCAAGCAATATCTTTTTCAGGGACGTCCCTGCTTATTTCAGCAAGACAATGCCAAGCCACATTCTGCACGCTACAACACTGCAACTTTGTAGTAAAAGAGTACGCATACTAGACTGGCGTGCCTGCAGTCCAGACTGCGTCTCCCATTGAAAATGTGTGGAGCATTATGAAGCGTAAAATATGACAACACAGACCCAGACTGTTGAGCAACTGAAGTTGTACATCAAGTGAGAATGGGGGGAAAAAATTCTACCTACAAAGCTTCAATAGTTAGTGTTTTTTGGAACATGTTGCAGGCATAAAATTCAAAATGAGTGAACATTTGCAAATAAATAAAGTTTGAGCATTAAATATCTTGTCTTTGTAGAGTGTTCAGTTGAATATAGGTTGAAAAGGATTTGCAAATCATTATATTTTGTTTTTATTTACATTTACTCAACGTTCCAACTTCATCGTAATTGGGGTTGTACACAACTGAGTTGCATATACAGAAAATGGAAACGAAAATAAACTGAACAGTTATAGGTTGAAAATGCAGCATATTATACAAACACTTTTTACATAACTTGTTCTAAATGGTTACACCCTGATGACTGATTAAAAAAAAATATCTATTGAAAATCTTTCAGTCATCAGGGTGTAACCAGTTAGATTTCATTTAGAATATATACTGTATATATTAATATACATTATATGTATTACCAGAAGCTCCCTAAAGCATTGATAAAACAATGTAATACCAATGTAAAAGAAATCTGTTTTTGAAAATTTTACAAATGCATAAGAAAATAATCACAAGAATAAACTCAAGTTTGTTTAAAAAAAAAAAAGAAATAAAAACTACAAATTAGCATTAAAAGCTGAAGTGAAATTTACAAAGTCACAAATTTAATCACAAACTTGCATGAGTAAAAGTCAGGATTTTTTTTTTAAAGAAAATATTCTTATTTATGAAGAAATAAAGTTTAAAATTTAATAGGGAAAAAATATACTGTAACATTTTTTTTAAATATACAGATTAACAAAGTTGTGCTGGAAGGATTTACAAATTTACAAAAAGAAGTTGCACATTTACAAGAAGTTTGAAGCAAAATAAAATTGAGAAAAATGCAATTTAAGATTTAAAAAGTAAATTAACAAAAAATAAACAAAGTACAAAAGAAGTTCTGAGAAAATCTCGTAAATGGTCAATTAAAAAAAAAAAACAGTTTCAAAAGTTGACAAAACGTTACTGGAGAAGAAGTTGTAAAATAACAAGTCAGAAATTCATGAAAAGTTAGAGTCTGGACTGAAAATGTCACAAATTTGCTAAGATTTTCCCCTAAAAGCCACAAATTATGCAACCCATAAATTAAAGTTGCTGACTTGTATGTTGGCTGGAAACAGCGATGCCAAACGCTCGATGGTCTGATTTGCTAAAATCTGGTTCCTGCAGGTCCTGACCCCAGAAGAACTGGTGCAAGCCCAGCGGGCCGTGGCGTTCGGCTGCGTCAAGTACGCCGACCTGTCACACAACCGCGTCAACGACTACGTCTTCTCCTTCGACAAGATGCTGGATGACCGGGGCAACACGGCGGCGTACCTGCTCTACGCCTACACCCGCATCAGGTGATCTACGGGAAGCTGACGGGTTTATGGGGTAGAAAGTCACAAATCTACAAGAAATAACAATGAAGAGTTTAAATTTACTAGAAATGGTTTCAAATTTATCAGGAGAGAAAAAGCTGTAAACTAGTGAGGGGAAAAAATGATGCAAAATATGGAGGAAAGGTGCAGATCAGCGGGAAAAAAGTTGCAAAGTAGACAGGCGATTTATTTTTTAACAAGGGGGATGGTATTCACAAATTTTGCATGAGGTACACACGGATAAATGTAAATTGGGTGCACATTTGTAAGAATAAAGGTGTAAGGATGTTTATGACAAAAGATGCCAATTAAATATTAAAGTCATAAATTACAGGTTAATTGCATTGAATAAAAATTTAACCAGCATTCAGATGAGCATTGCAAATTTACAGGAGAAAAATCATGAATTTATGAGAAGTTTGAAATTTACAAGAAAAAAGTTGTAAATTTACATGAAAAAGTTGCACTTTTTTTTTTCCTAAAATTTGCAAATCTGAGATAAGTTGCAATTGTTTTTAGAAAAAGGATGCAAATTTACAAGAAAAAAGGTAGCAAATTTATGGGGAAAAGTTGCAAATTTACAGGAAAAAAAATTGCAAATCTGAGAAAGTTGCTTTTTTTTTTTAAGAAAAAGATGCAAATTTACATTAATAAATTGCTAATTTATAAGAAAAAAGTTACAAATTTTTGAGGAAAAATATGCAAATTTATAGGGAAAAAATTGAGGGAAGTCTGGGCTTCTCTGCTTGAACTGCTGCCTCCGCGACCCGGACCTCCGGAAAAGCGGTAGAAGATGGATGGATGGATGGATGGAATCACAATCTGGAAATTACCGGAGGGGTGGCCTAGTGATGGAGCATCTGTCTCAAAACCTGGAGGTTGCGGGTTCAAGTTCCGGCCGGGTCGTACCAAAGACCATATAAAAAATGGTACTTCCTGCCTTCTAGCTTGGTGCTCAGCAAAAATAGAATGGAGGAAGGAAAGTTGGTCACCCAGCCGCAGGGGGGTGCACAGGCCAGTGTGCTCCCTGTGCCGGTCCCAAGCCCAGATAAATGGGCAGGGTTGCGTCAGCAAGGGCATCTGGCATAAAAATCCTCACCAAATCAACATGTGGATCATGGTGATATAAGGTGATGCTACGCTGTGGCGCCTCCGAAAGGGAGCAGCCGAAAGACAAAAAAAAAAATTACAGGAAAAATGTTGCATTTTTTTTGTGAAAGTTGCAAATTTAAATGAAGAAAAAAAGTTAATTTATACGAAAAATTGCGAATTTGCGCACACGTTTAGAATTGGTGCTTCATATTCATTTGATTTGGTTACAGAACGGGACTTAAGTAAAGGGTTATGATGACATTTGGGGGACAGTTCTCTTTTCCAAGTTGGGGAGTAATGTCCTCCCTGTCCCCTCGTGATTTACACCTACGAATGGGGATGGGCGGATGGTAGGTTTACAAGGGATGGCGTCCCCTCCCATCCCCCAATCACTCACTGAAAGTAGATACAAAAATGTTGTACATTAGAGAGAAAAAAGTTCCAGATTGTGAATTTTTTTTTTTAAAAAAAGTTGCAGATTAGCCAGAAAATGGCTGAAATTTGTGAGAAAAAAAAAGCTGAAAGTTGGCAAAAAAATCATCCATATTGGTGAGAAACCAGCTGAACATTGTTCTTGTCAATTATAAATTTGCAAAGTTGCAAATTAGTAAGAAAAAAGTTGAGAATTGGCAAGGGAAAAAAACATTCATTTTTCTGTGAGATGAAGCTTCTAACTGAGTTAGAGTGGAGGGAAAAAAAGTTGTGAATTGTCAAAATGGTTGCAAACTGTTGAGAAAAATGTTACAGCTGGTGGGCTGCCATTTACAAATTTGAAAAGCTACACATTGACAAGAAAAATGTTGCGACAATGGGTGCAAATGAGTAAGAAATAAGCTGGAAAAAGTTGCACATTAGCATGCAAAAATTGTGAAATTGTGTGGAAAAGTTCCAGAGAAAGTGTTGCAAGTTGGCAAGAAAGGGGATGCAAATTGGCGAGAGAACAAAAGCTGCAAATTAATAAGAAAAAAAGCTGCAAATGAGAGAGTGAAAAATTGAGAATTATTGCAAAAAATTAGGATTTTTAAAAATCTGAGGTAAAGCTTCTTCTAATCATGAGTTCGTGTAGAAAAAGGGCCAGAATGGTGAGGAAAAGCGTTGAAAATTGGCCCACAAAAAGTTGCAAATTGAGCAAGAAAAACAAAGATGGAGAGAGAATTGCTGCCAAAAAAATTCCACCTTGGGGAGAAAAAGTTGCAAATTCGCAAAATTGCAAACTGGTGGAAGAAACATTGCAACTGGTGAGCTGCCATTTGCAAATCGGTACAAATGAGCAAGAAACAAGTCGTAAAATAGTTGAAAAGGTTGCAAATTGGTAGGCAAAAATTGTGAAATTGTGTGTGGGGGGGGAAGTTCCAGAGAAAGTGTAATTTGGTAAGAAAAACATCACTGATTGGTGAGAGAAAACGTTGCAGTTTAGAGAGAAAAGTGTTGCAAATTAGTAAGGAAAAAGTTCTTTATTGGTGAGGAAAAAAGTTGAAAATTGGCAAGGAAAAAAAAAACCAATTATTCTCCACCAAAAACTGGGCCTTTAGTGACGTTTTAATGTAAGACTATCAACACTGCTCACCAGTAAGGTGAGCAGAATTCAACCCCGTTCATTTACACCACATAAAATTCTCTCCCTCAGTTTCAAACCTCAACCCGTTGGTGAGTTTAAGGACAGTGAAACTCTGTAACGTTAAATTGGCTCCTCCATCTAGAACCTCCCGCCACCGTTTGATCACCTCTCTGAACCCGGTGGGATCTCCGTGGACGCACGGGGATTAAGCCTCTGAGGTATTTTTACCTCAGCCAGACCCAGTTTCCTCCCACTCCTTTTTGAACATGAAATGGAATCATTACATGTGCTGATGCTGGGGTTTTTTTTTTTTTTCCTCTCGTGTATATTGCCGTCTGTGGTGGAATGCCCACCTGCTTTGTTTCCTTTTTCCTTTATTTTTTCATGTGTTCAAAATAAACTTAAACCAACTCCTCGGCCGTTATCCCTGCATCGATGATCCTCCTGCAGCCTCAGAGGAGTTTCACTCACGGAGGCACAGGCTCCATTCTTCCCTTCTTCATCTCTTTTTAAGTCTGCAGTGGCATCTGAGAGGATTCAACATTCAGTCAATAGAGCAGCTGCCCCCCCGCTGAGGTGAAAATCCTAAAAACTGGGGGGGGGGGGGGGTTCATCACAAATAGGTTCACTGGATGTTCTGATAAAAATAAATCACACTGTTTATAACCTCAGACAGTTTAACATAATATTTAATTCGCAAATTGAACATAAAATTGCTAAATGATTTTAAAAATGTGCTAATTATTAAGAATAAATTTGATTAAAAAAATGTCAAATTATTAAAAATTCTTATTGAAAAAGGCTGCAAACAAGCAAGAAAGAAGTTGCAAATTAGTGTGGAAAAAGTGACTGATGCAGAAAAAGTAAATTTGTGAGGGAAAGGTTGCAAATTGGCATGAAACAAATTTTTAACAATCAGCGAGAAAAATGTGAAATTAGTGGAAAAAATTTAATTGATTAAAAAACAATTTTAATTATTTAAAACAATCACTCTAAAAAGGTAAAAACCTCCATATTGGTGAGAAAAAATTACAAATTAGTGACGAAAAAAAGTAAAATTGTTGAGTAAAATTTACAATTGGTTTTACAAAACAAAAAACACAGCTGAAAATGGTGGGGAAAAAATGTACAATTTGTGGAGGGAAAAAACATTTAAAACTAGAAAAGCACTCAGAGCGCATACCTCCGCCAAGGCGCCTTCTGTTTGTCATGAATCAACTCCAAGATGTAATGGGTTTGTGTGTAGGCCTATAGCCACTTGTGGTGAAAATTGCATCAAAGTCTGTCCATCAGTTTTGGAGTATTGTTGTTAACACACTGTGAGAAGTTAAGAGCCTTGGCTGAGGTTTGCATTCTCAAATCACCAAAATCTAATCATCTGCTCCCCGTGCCGTTACACACCTTTCCTGAAAATTTCATCAAAATCCGTTCATAACTTTTTGAGTTATGTTGGTAACAGACAGACAAATGGACAAACCCCGCTAAAAACATTACCTCCTTGGCGGAGGTAATTAATGAGAAACACTTCAACTTGGTGAAGGAAAAACTTCCATTTTGTTGACAAAAAAAAAAAAAATGCACGTTAGAGTGCCGGGATTATAAAAGCTACAAATTAGAATTAGAAAAGTTGCAAATTGGTGAGAAAAAATGTTGCAAATTGGGGAAAAAAACTTGCAAAATTGGTGAAAAAAAATTACAATTAATCCATCTATAAATTCATGAAATCTCTGTGTGTTTGTGTGTGTCTGTGTGTTCCACGCATATCTCTCAAACTATTTGTCAGACGGGCCTCAGATTTTAAATGTAGTTTCCTGAGGTTACAAGGGTGTGTATCCCCGAATATGGAGTCGCTCAGTCAAAGTATGTAATCTTTATCAATAAAAGTTTAGCCACTGCTGTGTCTCGTGCCCAGGCTTCTAGAAGTGTGGGTGGGGTTTGGTTTCAGATCAACTCCACTACCGCGCTCAAGGAGGCGAAACGTGACAAATTTGACTAGAAAAAGATAATACCTAAGATTTAACACTTAAAAAATTATATCAAATAAATCAGTGCCATTTACTCCCTTTTATAGTTATCAAAGTCAAATATGTGATTGCCTACATATAGGCTACACCTCTTTGTATTCCACTTTCAAACACAGCCTACATTTGGGCCTGGAAAGCCTGAGTGGGACACCTGTTTCAGACAGGAATACTTTGTTCTATGGGCATGCACTAGTTTAAAAAAAAAAGGTAGTGGGGTAAAATGTAATATTTGTGGGGGAAAAAACATTTAAAATTAATGGGGAAAAAAAACACTTAAATTTGGTGAGGGGGGGAAAAATGAGCAAATTATAAAAAAAAATAAAACGTGCAAAATTTGTTAAAAAATTACATTAATTAAAAAAAGAAAAAGGTAGTAGAGTAAAATCTGTGGGGAAAAAAACCATTTAAAATTAATGAAAAATACTTATATTTGGTGAGGGGGGAAAAGTAGCAAATTAGCATGAAAAACATTTCTGCCAATTGGCAAGAAAATGTAAAATTATTGAAAAAATAAAATTGGTGAGGAAAAACATTCAAATTAGGTGAGGAAAGACCTCCATACTGGTGAGGAAAAAAAGTTGCAAATAAAAAAAACCTCACAAAATTGGTGAAAATTTAATTACAATACACAAATTACAATTAGTTTTGTTTTTTTTTGTTTTTTTTGTTTTTTTTTAAAGGTAGTTGGGTAAAATTTTGTGCGGAAAAAATTAAATTAATGAGAAAAAATACTTAAATTTGGTGAGGAAAAAATTTAGTGCCCCCCCAATCCATCCATCCATCTTCTACTGCTTTTCCGGAGGTCCGGGTCGCGGAGGCAGCAGTTCAAGCAGAGAAGCCCAGACTTCCCTCTCCCCAGCCACCTGCTCCAGCTCTTCAGAGAGGATACCAAGGCGTTCCAAGACCAGCTTGGAGACATAGTCTTTCCACCGAGTCCTGGGTCTGCCCCGGGGTCTCCTCCCAGTGGGACGTGTCCGAAACACCTCAAGTGGGAGGCGTCCAGGAGGCATCCTAATCAGATGCCCATACCACCTCAACTGACTCCTTTCAATGTGGAGGAGCAGCGGTTCTACTCTGAGCCTCTCCGGATGACTGAGCTCCTCACCCTATCTCTGAGGGTGAGTCCAGCAATCCTACGGAGAAAGCTCATTTCAGCCGCTTGTATCCGCGATCTTGTTCTTTAGGTCATTACCCAAAGCTCGTGACCATAGGTGAGAGTAGGAACGTAGATTGATTGGTAAATCGACAGCTTTGCCTTAGAACTAAGCTTCCTCTTCACCACAACAGACTGGTACAACGTCCGCATCACTGCAGATGCTGCTTCAATCCGTCTGTCAATCTCTCGCTCCATTTTCCCCTCACTCGTGAACAAGACCAAGATACTTAAACTCCTCCACTTGGGGCAGGAGCCTGTCCCCAACCCAGAGAGGACAATCCACCTTTTTCCTGCTGAGGACCATGGACTCGGACTTGGAGGTGCTGATTCTCATCCCAGTCGCTTCACACTCAGCGGCAAACCGTCCCAGCAAGAGCTGTAGGTCATTGCTGGATGAAGCCAACAAGACAGCATCTGCAAACAGAGATGAGATCCTGTGGTCACCAAGCACGACACCCTCCATTCCCTGGCTGCACCTAGAAATCCTGTCCATAAACATTATGAACAGGATCGGTGACAAAGGGCAGCCCTGGCGGAGTCCAACTCTCACTGGGAATGTCTCCGACCGAGTGTTGGCAATACGAACCAAACTCTCACAACGGTCGTACAGAGACCGAATAGCTCGTAGCAACAAGCCCGATACCCCATACTCCCGAAGCACTCCCCACAAAAAACCACGAGGGACACAGTCAAATGCCTTCAAGTCCACAAAACACATGTAAACTGGTTGGGCAAACTCCCACGAGCCCTCGAATTCTCGAGAGGGTAAAGAGCTGGTCCGATGTGCCACGGCCAGGACGAAAACCACATTGCTCCTCCTGAATCCGAGGTTCGACCAACGGCCGGACTCTCCTCTCCAGTACCTTGGCATAGACCTTCCCAGGGAGGCTGAGGAGTGTGATCCCTCTAAAGTTGGAGCACACCCTCCGGTCCCCTTTTTTTGAAAAGAGGAACCACCACCCCGGTTTGCCATGCCAAAGGCACTGCCCCCGACCTCCACACAATGTTGCAGAGGCGTGTCAACCATGACAGCCCAACAACATCCAGGGCCTTGAGGTACTCAGGGCGAATCTCGTCCACCCCCGGCGGTGTTCCATGGCCTCACCGAACTCCTCCCATACCCGGGTTTTTGCTTCAGCAACCACCCGAGCTGCACTCCACTTGGCCTGCCGGTACACCTTAGCTGCTTCGGGAGTCCCACAAGCCAACCAAGCTTGATAGGACTCCTTCTTCAGCTTAATGGCCCCCCTCACCACTGGTGTCCACCGCTTGGTTCGGGGGTTGCCACCACGAGATGCACCGACCACCTTGTGGCTGCAGCTCTGGGCCGCCGCTTCAACAACAGAGGTGGAGAACATGGCCTATTCAGACTCCATGTCTCCAGACTCCCTCGGAATGTGGTTGAAGTTCTTCCGGAGGTGGGAGTTGAAGACCTCCCGGACAGGGGCCTCAGCCAGACGTTCCCAGCACACCCTCACTATACATTTGGGTCTACCAGGTCTGAATGGCTTCCTCCCCTGCCATCGGATCCAACTCACCACCAGGTGGTGATCAGTTGACAGCTCTGCACCTCTCTTTACCCGAGTGTCCATGACATACGGTCGCAGTTCTGATGACACGATAACAAAATCGACCTGCGACCCCCGCCCCCCCCCCCCCAAAAAAAACTGCACAGTTGATTAAAATTACAATTAGTAAATGAAAAAAGGTAGTGGGGTAAAATTTTGTGCGGGGTAAAAACCATTTACAATTAATTAAAAAAAATACCTAAATTCGGTGAGGAAAAAAGTAGCAAATTTGCAAAAAAAAAAAAAATGCAAAAATCACAACTCTTAAAAAAAGGTCATGGAGTAAAATGTAAAATTAATGGAAAAAAATACTTACATTTGGTGAAAAAACATAGCAAATTAGCAACAAAATAAAAGAGAAACTTGGAAAATTGGTTGAAAATTTACAGTTAGTAAAAAAGGTAGTGGGGTAAAATTTGTGGGGAAAAATATTTAAAATTAATGAAAAATACATTTGGTGAGGAAAATGTAGCAAATTAGCATGAAAACCATTTTTGATAATTGGCAAGAAAGCATGTAAAATTATTTAAAAAAAATAAAATAAAATAAAATTGGCGAGGAAAAACATTTAAACTTGATGAGGATAGACCTCCATGTTGGTTCTAAAATAAGTTTAAAATTGGTTTGAAAAATTAAAATTAGGAAGAGAAACAAATTTAGTGCAGGGAAAAATGTAAAATTAATAAGAAAAATTTGAACAATGGGAATTGGCTTGTACAGAAGCTCAAACCAAATCAATAAATGTACATCTTAAATTGATACATTTTAAATGGTTAATGCGGATGTATGTTACACAGGCGGAGTTAAATAGATATAACAAAAACATACCAGATACATGCACAAAATGCATGGAAAGTAAAGGAACCCTATTTCATTGTTTATGGGAATGTAGAATAATTAGAATGTTTTGGGAAGAGGTGAGGGTAACAATTGAAAAAATAATTTCAAAACAAATCATTTTGAATCCTAAACTGTTTTTGTTGGGTCTGTACCCAGAAAAGCATAACTTTAATAAAAGTGAAAGAACATTCATAGACCTCAGTTTGCTTAATGCCAAAAAATGTATTGCACTATTGTGGAAAAAGACTCATAGACCAGATGTGACTCAGTGGTTAAGACAGATGTTAACAAACCTTCCATTAGAAAGAATAACATACATACTGAAATCAAAGGAAAGTGTGTTTGAGAATATATGGAGACCTTTTATTGATTATGTAAAAAATTTAAACATAACTCTTGAAGAAGAAGGTGAATGATGTGTGTGGACCTTGTAAATTCCAAACTGGTGAACATAATATGTATACTTATGTAATGGATTGTCTAGACTAAACAGAGGAGCATTGTTGAAGACTTGATTTTGTTGGTGGTTGTAGGTGTTTTTAGTGCATTTTTTTTTTTGTAGTACTTTAGTGTTAGTGTTTGTTTGTGTTATGTTTGTTAAAAAAAAAGGTTCAATAAAGATATTGTGGAAAAAAAATAAGAAAAATTTGTAAACTTGGTGGAAAAAAATTAATGAATGAGGAAAAACAGAGAAAAGTAAAAAGTTGGAAATTCGCAAGACAAAGTTCTCAAATTAGTGACAAAAAAGGTACTGAGGAAAAAGCAGCAAATTTTACAAGGAAGTGTTTCATTTTTAATCATTGTCTTAAATAGTATAAAAGTTGCAATAAAAATTACCAGAAAATAATGAGGAAAAAATTTCCACGTTGTGCTTTTCTAATGGGGAAAAAGACAGAAATCCAGACTTAAAATCCTCAGAAACAAGCAGGTTTATGCTGGTAATAACAGTCCTTTTCTTTTTCTCCATAGGTCTATTGTACGTCTGGCCAACATCGACGAGGCGGCGCTGAGGAAAGCTGCTGAGACCGCCGAGATCGTCCTGGACCACGAGAAGGAGTGGAAGCTGGGAAAATGCATCCTTCGCTTCCCCGAAATCCTGCAGAAGATCCTGGACGACCTGCTGTTTCACACGCTCTGCGACTACCTGTACGAACTCGCCACCACCTTCACCGAGTTCTACGACAACTGCTACTGCGTGGAGAAGGACCGGCAGACAGGTGAGGAAGGACGACTCTTCCCATGAGCCCCAGAAAAATGGATAAATGAAAAATACCAAACTTTTTCTTGCTTTTTTTAATTGCACATTTATTCTTGAAACTTTGTAGCTTTTTCTTATAAATTCTAGACACCTTTTCTGTTTTATTCTCAAACTTTTTCCTCATAAATTAATTTGCAACTTTTTCCACATAAATGTACAACTTTTTTTTTTCTTGCAATCCTATTTTTTTTTTTTTTTTAAATTGAAAGAAAGAATACAGGGGAAAAAATGCAAATTAATTAGAAAAAAGTTGCAGTTTTTTGGGGGAAAAGTTGCAGATCTAGGAGAAAGTTACAAATTTACAGGAAAAATTGCAAATTTACAAGTAAACTGTAAATTTACAAGAAGAATTTGCAAATTTATGAGAAGTCAAAAATTTTACATTTCTGCTTAGAACTGGTGCAAAGTCATGTTAATCATTTCTGTAACATGATATAAAAAGGTTTATGGTGATGTTGGGGGGACAGTTCTTTTTCCCTCCTTGCAGTCCTTTGACTTTATCCATATAAATGTATTATTTTTTGAATATATTTGCAGTTTTTTCCCCACAAACTTAACACCTGTTTCTCACAAATTTGCAAACCTTTTGAGGTGCAAAATCAGGGATTTAATTCTCTTGTGAACTTGTGTGAATATTCTCTCTTTTTCACTGTGTGTGACTTTGTGGGTCGGTTTTTAGTTGTAGTTTACTGTAGTCAGGGTTTTATTTATTTTGTCAGCAGGTTGTATGCTTAATAGATTGACTTCTACATAAAAAAAACGTGAATGCAGCCACCTGTTAGCTGGTGTTAACGGGTATAAGACACGTCTGCCTTTTTCTCAAAAAATTGCAACTTTTTTCTTATAAATTTACAATTTTTTCCTGTAAATTTCAACTTTCTTGTAAATTTGTGACTTTTCCCTGTAAATTTGCAGCTTGTTTCTTGAAAAATTTAACTTTTTTCCCCTCATAAATATGCAATTACTTTCCTGTAAATTTGCACTCTTATAAATTTCTGACTTTTCCCTGTAAATTTTCAACTTTTTTCCTCATAAATTTGCAATTTTTTTCTTGTAATTCAGTTTTTTCCTGTAAATTTAAACTCAAAAAAATTGACTTTTTCCTCATAAATTTGTAAGTTTTTCTCATAAATTTGCAAAAAAAACCAATTTTCTTGTAAATTTGCAACGGTCTTCAAAAATGTGATTTTTTTTTTTTTTTTTCCCCTGTAAATTTGCAACTTTTTTCTTATAAATTTGCAATTTTTTTCTTGTAAATTTTCAGTTTTGCCCTGTAATACTTCTTCTAAAAGAATTTCCTTTTCCTTGTGAATTTGCAGAGCTCATCTGGATGCTAGTTTCATAAATTTTCAACTTTTTTCTCATAAATTTGCAATTTTTTCTTGTAAATTTGCAATTTTTTCCTGTAAATTTCAACTCAAAAAATTGACTTTCCTCATCACTTTGCAAGTTTCTCATAAATTTGCAAAAAAAATTTCTTGTAAATTTGCAACTTTCAAAAATGTGACTTTTTTCCCCTGTAAATTTTCAGCTTTTTTCTTATAAATTTGTATCTCTTTTTTTCCTTGTGAATTTGCAGAGCTCATCTGTTTGCTAGTTAAATTTTTATTTTGTGTAACTGTAATAATTGTAATTTGTGACGTTTTTTCCTCATAAATTTTCGGGGTTTTTTTCCTGTAAATTTTCAGCTTTTTCTTGTGAATTTTTTACTTTTTTCTCAAACATCTCTTTTTTTTCTCATAAATTGCAACTTTTTTCCTCAGAAATTTGCAGTGTTTTCCTGTAAATCCTCAGCTTTTTTCACTCCAAGATTTGCATTTTTCCCCCTGTAAATTTTCAGCTTTTTCCTTCATTTTGAAAATTTATTGGTTATAATTTAGTTTGTTGGCCTGCCGCCACAAAACGGCAAAAGCTTAACAAAAGAGCAGAAATTCCTCGGAGTTGTGGGCCCGGTTTTCTTCTCTTCTATATATTTATCCTCTCAGATATTTAATGACGGTAAATTTCACTCTGCTGTGACTCCAGGTTAGTGTTTGGTAATTTGTTTTTTGTCCTTCACATGTTGGGCTTCTCGCTCGCGTGTGTGTGTCTTAAAGGTTTGGCTGCATACGCTGCGTGTTAATTTAATTTGTGACGTGTTTGGGAACGCGGGGTCAAATCGGCTGCGGGTGGATCCCATGCCATCATCGCCGCTCTCGGTGCAGTAATCTCATTTTAAGACCTTCGTCATTTCAGTAATGGTGCTCAGGTGTTTCATATTTCTTAACTTCTTTATATATTTATTGCAGTTGATGGTGTATTTTTCTGTAAACTTCAAGAGCAGCAGGCGAGATAGAAGGCCCAGAGGATGAATATGGAGAGAAATTTAGAGAAAAAATATTGTACTGTATATACTAGTCTATATAAAAACTGGAATATTGTGAATTTTTTTTCATTTTTTCTATATTCATCATACATAAAACGTGCCGTTTCAGGCTTTTTTTTTTTTAAATTTTAAGTGTTGACAATTATGTTGAGCTACTTAATCAGGATATGCTAATTTTTTGAGATGCACTAGTTGAAACAATTTTTTTTCCTCTAAATTTGGCAATTTTCTACTTTTGTCCTATAGTCGGTCGCTTTTCATGTAAATTTTGCCATTTTTGTCCTGTAATTTTCCCCTTTTTTCCTGTTAAAATAGACTGTTAGTGTAAACTGGCCACTTTTGACTCAGAAATTTGGTTATTTTTTTCCTGGAATTTGGCTGTTGTACTGACCTATAAATCTGGCTTTTTTCCCTATAATTTGTCCTTTTTCATCCTGCAATTTGGCCCTTTGTTCTGTAAATTGGCCCTTTTTCCCACTAATTTGCCCATTTTCTTGCCCTGTAATTTAGCCCTCTCTTCTTGTAAACTGGTCAATTTTTTTCTTAATTTGACCATTTTTTCCCCTGTAATTTGACCTTTTTTGTTCTGTAAATTGGCCATATTTGTTCTGTAAATTTGGTCATTTAATCCTGAAATTTTGCCTTCTTTGTCCTATAAATTCACCAGTAAATTGATCATTTTTTTGTCCTGTAATTTGGCCCTTTTTCTGTTAAACTGGCCACTTTTGTCTTGTAAATTTGAATATTTTTTTCTTGGAATTTGGCTATTGTATTGTCCTGTAAATTTGCCACTTTCTTCCTGTTATTTCTCTTTTGTTCTGTAAATTGGTCCCCTTTTTACAGTAATTTGGCTGGTTTTTTTTGTCCTGTAATTGGCCACTTTTGTCCTGTAATTTGACCACTTTTGCTGTGTAAATTGGCCAAATTTGTTCTGTAAAGTTGCTCATTTGATCCTGAAATTTTGCTCGTTCCGTCCTGTAAATTGGACACTTTTGTCTTATAAATTTGGCATTTTTTTTCATGTTCTTCAGCCATATTTTTCTTTGTAATTTGGCCCTTTTTGTTCTGTAAATCAGCCATTTCTGTCCTGTAAATGTGGCCTTTTTATCCATAAATTGTCAACTTATTGTATAAACTTGCCACTTTTTTCCTGTAAATTTGGCTAATTTTCTTGTAATTTGGGTTTGTCTTGTAAATTTTAGTTTTTTTTTCCCCCTGTAGCGTTGCCATTTTTGTCGTGTAAATCAGTCACTTTTGTTGCATAAATGTTCCTCTTATTCATGAATTTGTGACATTTTCATCGTAAATATTTGTTCTTCTGTCTTCAGGTGAGGTGGTTAAGGTGAACATGTGGAGGATGCTGCTCTGTGAAGCCACCGCCATCACCATGGCCAAAGGCTTCGACATCCTGGGAATCAGCCCCGTCCAGAGGATGTGATGTCACAGCGGTGGTCTGCTCTCATTGGTCTGCTGACTCCAGAAGATGAGCTCATCCTCGCTGGACTTCAACAGTTACCATCTTTCCAATAAATTGAAACTGTACTTTTAAATGTCAACTGTACTATCAAAAACCAACATTTGACAGATTTTTTTTTTTTAATTAAAAGACCATGATGAAACATCACACAGTCTGTC
Organism: Pholidichthys leucotaenia; assembly: GCA_020510985.1. Classification (NCBI taxonomy): domain Eukaryota; kingdom Metazoa; phylum Chordata; class Actinopteri; order Cichliformes; family Pholidichthyidae; genus Pholidichthys; species Pholidichthys leucotaenia. The sequence continues at coordinate 318,814,804 of CM035844.1, forward strand.
AGTCATTTGAAGGCATTTTTAGTAATGTTTTTGCTTTGATTTTTATTGCGGTATGTTGAAAACGATGGTGTCATTTTTCACACAGCGGGATTCCATACAAAGTCTATCAAAGACCCAAGCAGATGAGAATTCACTGCGGGTGGCAACCCGAATCTACATCAGTGGTAGTTGAATTTTGCTCAACCTGGGCAAAAAAAATTTGATGCTTGGCCAGTTAGCCAATCAGCGTCGAGAGCCTGCCAGTGTCATTGGCAGCAAGAATCAATAATCGATAATAACTGACCCTTTCACATTGCCCCCCCCCCCGTTCTTCTCCCTTATAGTTCACTTACAAGGCTTATAATTGCACAATATTACACAAGAATGTGGTATCATATCACTGCAGTCCAGTAGTAAATGAGCATAATATAATAAAGAGCATATTGTCATTTCACACACATTGTCCACTGCAGAAGTTGGTGTTTGCTTACATACTGTACCTCTTGAGGGTTTGTGGGTCACATCACTTGCGTCAGCGGTTAATTCGCTTGTTAGCGGCATTGGGGGAGTCCTTTACGCAGCCATGACTGCATTATTACCACATACTAATTATAAGTCTTACCAGGTTCTTAAATGTAGCCTTAGCTTGTCCATTTTGTCACAAATTCCCAATGGAAAACAGTTGAAATAACGCAGATAGCTGACTTGGCATCACACATCTACGTGCTAGTTTCCGTGCACTCCCCTCGCTTTTTCTTGGCATCTTAAGATGAAATAAAGTCAGTCATCACACTTTGTGGACGGAGACCAGATTTCTTTTCGTTAACAAGCCATCGTAATTTTTCTCCAGTGGTTGCTGCTTCCAAGCAGCGCTAACTGCACTGTTTCCAAGGTGTGGAGTTGCATTTTGGCACACAACTGCTGGCCTATCTTAAAGGGGAAATGCATGAAAAGCTCTAGACACACGCACAACACGGAGAGGGGAAAAACTGGGAAAAAAAAAAAAAACCCCAACATGAGCAAGATTACGTCAGTTTTACACCCTGAACGTCTGTTTGGATTTTATTTCGGTTAATCGCTCAGCGCTAGATGGAATTTCTGTAGTTTCTATCCTCCGTGAAATACCGTCACCGATTCTTGTTAGCAGCTCATCAAACTGGGCACTGGTTAGCCTCAGGTAGTGCTGAAAGCCACTCTCAAACAGTTCCTGTATTTCGTCCACCTGCCAGATAATGTGAACCCAAACACAATGGCTTTTCAGGTGTTTTTGGGATTTCCACAGCAGGTACTGTACAAGGTGGCAACAGAAGTTATGGCGGTAACCCCTCCACTCCAATTTTTGCTTGCTGCTCTCAACTCTGGCAGCTGTACTTGAAACAAGTCGCATGCATGATACTACTCTGGGGTTAGTGTGGGCTGTAGCCCAATCATACACCTGCTAAGCCTCCCACAGTCAAGGTTGTGATTTATTTATTCATTTTTTTTTTTTTTTTTTTTTTAGTCCCCTCAGTCTCTAAAGGCTTGAGATGTATTGTCATCACCCCGCCGGGCAGATGTGCAGCATCAACTTTGTGAACACAGCTGGAGAAAGAAATGATGTAGGTTTTTCAAATTGATACCATGGGTGCATGTATGAAAAATCTCGAACAAGTTCCAATTTGGGTGACCTCTGACAGTTTTGCCTAAATCTTGTTACATGACAACTACACAAAGGAATGATGTAGCCTTTTCAAACCGATATCATCATGTCTAAGACGAGTCTTGGATGGCTCCTTTTGCATTTTTAATAATGGTTATAAAAAAGTTTGCCTTAGCCTTCCTCAGTGTTTGCATTACCTTATTTCTAGCAGATGTAAATTTTTGTCCGTTACTTCTGCCAAGGAGGTTATGTTTTCATCGGCGTTGGTCTGTCTGTTTGTTAGCAAGATAACTCAAAAACTTATGGACGGATTTTCATGAAATTTTCAGATTGTCAGAAATGGGGTATCCTACAGATGATTAGATTTTGGTGGTGATCCGGATCACCGTCCAGAAGAAAACCCCCATTACGGAAAATGCGATTTTCATGAATAACTACTGAACCACTAATCCTATCATTGTGAATCCAATTGCTAGTCATATGTTTTCATGGTCAAGGAATCTGAAAACGTACACACAAACACTATGCGGGGGAACTGTGGTGCTTGGCAGAGGTCTGCGTTCTCAGAGTGCTTTTCTAGTTAAACCTGTTTGAGCCATTTTAAGAAGTTGATCTCTGGTCTTCATTAGTTGCAGACATTCGGAGTTGAGCCATGGTAAACTGATTCTTCTTCTGGTACTTCCTTTTTTTGAAAATGCTGCGATAATCTCTGATTTTTGTTATAAAAAAAATTAATCGCTGTGATTCAATTTTGTTTATTGCCATAGTTATATTTTGTTGTTTTTTGGGATTATATAATTTACTGTTACCTGATGACTTCTTAAGATAAGATAAGATAAGCCTTTATTAGTCCCACAACGGGGAAATTCCAGGATTGCAACAGCACAGGGATAGCAACACTCAGAGCAACAATCAGAAGGCAAGAAAAAAAAAGCAAGCAAGCAAGAGCAGCTAATATACATATGTACATATTACTATAAAATATATATATATACACACACACACACAGACACACAGTGCAGAGCATTGTAGCTGGATGGAATAAATATATGAATATATGAACACAGTGCAGAGCATTGTAGCTAGATGGAATAAATATGTAAATATATAAACACCCACAGTATGGAGCATTGCAGCTAGGTGGAATAAATATGCAAGTATATAAACACACACAGTGCGGAGCAATGTAGCTAGATGGAATAATATGTAGATATATAAAAACACAGTGCGGAGCATTGTAGCTAGATGGAATAAATATATAGATATATAAATATAAACACACCCAGTGCTGAGCATTGTAGCTAGATGGAATAAATATGTAAATATATAAACACACACAGTGCAGAGCATTGTTGCTAGGTGGGATGAAACAGCATAACCATCTATTTAGTTATCCTACATGGTATGATTATGTGCCCATACATATTCTCACCCTCCATAGCGACCGGTATGTTCCTAGTTGTATGCCGGAGAGGACCATTGTGTAAGTCTATTGCATCTTTTGCATTCAAAAAAAAAAAAACTATTAGTTACGTCTTTTTGCTATCTCTGCGAGCAGCCCTGCTTAGGTTGTACAGTCTGACAGCCGTTGGTAGGAAGGACCTATGAAACCTCTCGGTTGTGCACCTGGGATGATGTAGTCTGCTGCTAAATGAGCTCCTCAGTGCATCCAGTATGTCCTGCATAGGGTGGAACTCGGACTCCAGCAGAGATGACAGTTTAGCCACCGTCCTTCTCTCTCCTATCTCCTCCATCAGATCAAGGCGTTGCCCCAGGACAGAGCTAGCTTTCTTAATCAGTTTGTTCAGTCTCTTCCTATCGGCTGCAGTAATGCCACTGCCCCAGCAGACCACTCCAAAAGTGATGGCTGATGCCACCACCGTGTCATAGAATGACTTCAGCAGCGCCCCTTGTACACCAAAAGACCTGAGTCTCCTCAGCAGGAACAGCCTGCGCTGTCCCTTCTTGTAGAGTGCGTCAGTATTGTGTGACCAGTCTAGTTTATTGTTCAGATGAATACCCAGGTACTTGTAGGATGTCACCATCTCGATGTCTGTTCCCTGTATATTTACTGGTGCTGTGAGGGGCTGCCCATGCCTGCGGCAGTCCACCACCAGCTCCTTAGTTTTCCTCGCGTTGATCTGGAGGCAGTTCCGATGGCACCAGTCCACAAAGTCCTGGATAAGCCCTCTGTACTCAGCTTCATCTCCGCTGGAGATGAGACCAACGATCGCAGAGTCATCAGAGAACTTCTGTAGATGGCAATGTGTTGTGTTGTGTGAGAAGTCCGCAGTATAAAGAGTGAACAGGAAGGGAGCCAGCACCGTTCCCTGGGGGGCCCCCGTGCTACTGATGATCGTGTCGGAAACACAGTCCCGGGTTCTCACAAACTGAGGCCGGTTCGTGAGGTAGTCCAGGATCCATGATGACAGGTGCTGGTCCACCCCTGCGCGCAGCAGCTTGTCCTTCAGGATCATCGGTTGGATGGTGTTGAAAGCACTGGAGAAGTCAAAGAACATGATCCTCACCATATTCCCGGGCTTCTCCAGGTGGGACAGAGAACGGTGAAGGAGGAAGATCACCGCATCCTCCACCCCAATGCCATGCTGGTAGGCGAACTGGAGTGGATCCATCGCTGGTTCCACCAGGGGGCGGAGATGAGCAAGGAGCAGTCTCTCCAGGGTCTTCATCAAGTGGGACGTCAAGGCCACCGGTCTGAAGCTGTTCAGGTCTTTGGGGTGGGAAGTTTTTGGTACAGGTACCACACAAGATGTTTTCCACAGCTGTGGTACCCTCCCCAGTTTCAGGCTCATGTTGAAGATATACGTCACAATCCCACACAGCTGGTCTGCACAGGACTTGAGGAGCTTTGCGCTGATGCCGTCCGGTCCCGACGCCTTCCTCGCCTTGATCTTCCTCAGCTCCGTCCTCACCTGGGTCTTGGTCAGGGTCAGGATGGGGGGCTGTGTGTTGGGAGTGGGGGGGGGGGGGTGTCGGTGGAGTGGGGAGTGGGTAGCAGGACTTGATTTCTTAGAGGCAGCAGTGGTTGTTGTGCAGACGGGGGGGGGGGGGGAGGGCGGTTGGTCAAATCTATTGAAAAACAGATTCAGGTTGTTCGCCCACTCCCTGCCCCCCGTGGCCTGGGGGGAGGTATTCTGGAGCCCCGAGATGGTTTTGAGGTTTCTCCAGACCCCGCTGATGTCGCTCTGTTGCAGCTTGTCCTCCATCTTCTTCCTGAAGCTGTCCTTGCCTTCTCTGATCTTTCTCCTCAGCTCCCTCTGTACGGACTTCAGCATCTCCCTGTTCCCCGACCTGAAGATCCTCTTCTTCTCTCTCAGAAGTGTTTTTATCTCAGGGTTGATCCAGGGTTTGTTGTTTGAGTGACGCCGTATGGTCTTGGTGGGAACGGATTTGTCCACACAGAAGCTGAGGTAGCCCGTGAAGGTGTGAATGAGGCCATCGATGTCCTCACCATGTGGATCGCAGAGCTGCTTCCAGGCAGTGGCTTCAAAACAGTCCTTTAGAGTGTCCATTGTCTCCTCAGACCATAACTCCACAGTGTGCATGGCCGGAGGTTGTCTGTGCACTAGGGGTTTGTACACCGGTCGGAGATGAACCAAGTTGTGATCCGATCTCCCAAGTGGGGGGAGTTGTGATGAGGTGTACGCCTCCTTAGTGTTTGCGTAGAACAAAGCCAGTGTATTGTCTCTAGTGTGGCATGTGACATACTGGGTGAAAGTGGGCAGAATGGGAGACAGTGAAACGTGGTTGAAATCGCCTGAGATGAGGAGAAGAGCATCTGGGTGTTCTGTCTGCAGCCTGCTGGTTACTGAATGGATGACGTCACGCGCTGTCCCAGCGTTCGCCGTCGGATTTGCATAAACAACAATGCAGATCACGTGTGAGTGTTCTCTCGGGAGATAAGTAGGCCTCATGCTAACAGCTAGCAACTCAATGTCTTTGCTGCAGTGTCGTTGTTTAACAGTGATATGTCCCGGTCTGCACCAGTTGTTGTTAACATACATGATCACTCCACCGCTTTTAAATGGATTTAAAAGCTGTTTCCGTGGAAGTTTTCTTGTTGCTAGTATTATATTGTGGTCAGACAGACCTGTTAAAAGGTTGTAATTCTGGGAGATTCTTTCAGGTCGATTTGTAAAAAGTAAATCAATTTTGGTTTCCGACTAGCTTGTGACTCTGGTTGGTTTATCAATTAATTGAATTAAGCTATAGTGATCTGTAATGATTTTTAGATTTTTTTCTGTCTTTGTCATCCTAGTTTATATTAAAATCACCCAATAAGATTAATTCTTTTTTTGGATTGCATTGATTAAGAAGCACTTTAAATTGGTCATAAAAATCTGCTTTAGAGGAGGGTTTGCGGTATAAACTGATAACAGAGAAGGTCATATTGGCTGACAACTTCATGCTAACTCCTACACATTCTAGATTCAGATCTTTTGACCATTCAGTCTGATTGCATTTTAAGGTCTTTTTAACATATAGTAGAACTCCTCCACCTTTTCCTTGCTCCCTGTCTTTCCTAAACACATTATAGCCAGGCATGGTAACAACAGTTTCAGGCGATGAGGATGATAACCAGGGTTCAGACAGACCCATAAAATCAATATTGGAGTTTATCAGCAGATGTTCTAGTTCACGTTTGGAGATCATACTCCGTACATTTAAATGCCCCCCAAGTAGACTTTTTTTTTTTTTTTTTTTTTTACTTTAAGGGTCCCAAACTTGTTTTGCCTGGTTCAGGGTTTGAAAAACTTTTAGCGATCTATGTTTTTTTTTTAACATAGGATTTCTCTAACGAGCTTTACACTGACTGCTGGCTGGTTGTTGCATTGCCGCTGTGGTGGAGTCTGTGCGCTGGGCTGCTGCTGCAGGAGAAGCTGACCCAACGGTAGAGACCGGTCGTTGGGTCGCGGTGTGTGGCCGTCTGGTGATGTGGGTTCTCTGCTGCATTGTGGTGAGGGGGGTGCGTTGCGGTGCTACGGGCATGAGGGTTGATCGCCAGTCCACCGTGGCTCTGTTCCGCTGTCGGTCCGTGACAACGCCATCAGGCTGCCACGCCACGGTGTTGTTGGTGGGCTGCAGAGCCGCAGCGGTGTTGGGTGGTGTGGGCCGCCTTAGCGCAGCCAGTACTGGTAGTGGGCGCGGCATTAATTCCGCTAGCGATGGTGCTCATGTCCATGCTGGTCCCGTAAACAATTGTGGTCTCGATGTGCCTAGTGTAATGTTGTATTTGTGACATTACTGTTTAGTGCGGTGTAGTGGCGGCCACTTCCTCTTTCCGCCACTGCACCACCCTGTAAATGCCAGCGGGCATCTCTGTTTGGCCTCTTTGCCGATGCCCCTGCCTGGTGGCTGTACTGTGTGTGACCAACCCTTTTAATAAAGTGAAGTTCAACTGTGCACCTGGCCTTGTCATTACAGAGGTAATTCCGACATAACATTTTGGTGACGAGAATAAACATGGAGGAATGTGTTTCACCACTTCGGCCCTTCCTGGAGCTCCGGGGCGAGACGCTTGTGTCCTGGCCAAGATGGTTTGCAGCCTTTCAAAACTACATCATGGCACTTGACCTGGGTAAGCTAGATAAACTGAGGGCACATGCGCTTCTGGTGCATAATTTGGGGTTTGAGGGCCAGTGTATCCTGCTTACACTAGGGGCTTCTGACTCGTATGAGGATGTGATTGAGTTGCTAGTGCGCCATTTCAGCACCCTGGACAGCGTGACCATCCGGAGAATTAGGTTTCGGCAGTGACACCAAAGGGCAGGTGAGCCTGTCCACCAGTTCGTCGTCGACCTGAAGCAGCTAGCTAGTGAGTGTTGTTTTGGGCCACTGGAGGAAGAAATGGTACGTGACCAGCTGGCGGAGTATACAACCAGCAATGCTTTACGGGCAAAGCTACTCTCGGCGCCGAGTGACCTGACGTTATCCGAGGCTGTCGAGCTAGCTCTCCAAGTGGAGACCACAGACAAGCTAGCTTCGGAGCTAAAGTGGTGCCAATCACAACGGCAGCTGGGGCCTACCGTCGCAGGATTAGTAGTGGACCCAGACAGCAAGGATAGCGCGACCAACAACGTGGAAACCAACACTATCAGCCGAAGTGCGACGAGAAAACCCTTGTGTATGGGTTGTGGGTCTGCGAAGCACCAATACACGACTAGGGAATGCCCGGCTAGAGGGAAGCACTGTAGCAAATGTGGACGCTTGAACCATTATGCCAGGGTGGGTCGTATGTCCAAGCCGGAGAGCCCACAAAGAAAAACAACTTCACCTGCCCCGACAACTGTCCACGCTCAGTGTCCCCGAGTACCTATGGGTTCAGGTTCTTCAAGGTGACACTGGATGGTGAGGAGGTGCCGCTGCTGGTCGACACAGGGGCGGAGGGATCATTATTGAGTTGGGCCACGGTGAGGAATTTTTTTCCCCACTACAGAATAAGAGGTAACCCAACGCTGCTTTACGGTTATGGAGGTACAAGGCTGCGCACGGTTGGAACACTGGAGTTAACGGCTCAGTACAAGTCAGCGGTGATGGCTGACTTCACCTTCCACGTGATGGCCTGAGGCGACAACATCATGGGCTGAGACCTGTTTTATGGACTGGGGTTCGCCATTAGAAACGATGCTGGGGAAGAGTGGACTGGTTGTGGCCAGTGGAACCATCCGGTTCCGGTGGTGAACAACGCTGTGTGGGACGAAGATTTACCAGGCACCACGGCGGTCAAGCAGGACCAGCCTCACTCAGGTTCAACGCAGGAGGGTCTCAGTGCCGGCGCTCGGGGTACCATGGAAGAGGGTACTGAGCGTGGCAGCGAGGCGCTTGCGTCAGCAGGTGACACCAACGAGCTAGCCTCTGTTTCCTCCGGAGCTCCGCCACAGTGGGCTGGAGGATCTGGAGCTACAACAGTTACCGCTGCAGCAGCTTTACAAGGAGTCGGGGCCAGACCGACAGGCACGGAGGGACCGTGTGCCGATCAGCAACACTGCAGGCCAAGCAGAGCATCTCTGAGAGTTACGGACCTGGTCCGGGCTCGAGGGGAGGGACGTCCACGGCGGATGTGGGCCAACCGACAGCCAGAGGAACACCAAGAGCAGCTGCGCATCGTGGCTGAGCGGGGCACAGCCTATTTCCAGCTGCTGGACGGCTCGTCGAGGCACGCCAGTGAGCTACGGCGTACCCGGGAGGAGGCTTCAGATGGCAGGTCTGGACGAGAGAGGTGGTCGATGGCGAAGAGAAGAGGCGCTCTCGTCTATGAGGTCAGCTGCGATCCTGGTGGCATGCCACTTCTAGGGGCGGGTCTACTGAGGGGCTCCCCTGGGCCCTCCCACAAACCAGTTCTACCCCTTTCTGCCAGAAGGACAGTAGTGTGAGTTTGAAAAAACAAATAAACAAACAAAAAACAGAGAATTCTAATGTTCATATGTTTGTATGTGTTAAAAAGAAATTTAAACTGTTATTGTTCTGGGTGTGTTTTATTTAGTTTAGGAGCACGGCAATGCTTTTAAGTTATTTATGGACTTTGTTTTACAGGTGGCAGAATAATCCACCTTGCTGTGTGGGGCAGGATGGTCATCCACCCGTCCTCCCTATTTTAGGTTTGTTGTGTGAATGCCATTATTGTGAAATGTGGTGTGGCAGCCACTTCCTCTTTCCGCCACTGCATCGCCCTTTAAATGCCGGCGGGTATCTCTGTTCGGCCTCTTTGCCGATGCCCCTGCCTGGTGGCTGTATTGTGTGTGACCAACCCTTTTAATACAGTGAAGTTCAACTGTGCACCTGGCCTCGTCATTACAGAGGTAATTCCGACATAACACCTAGGTCCTTCAAGGTCCAATCAGAGTCACAAAACTTGAAGAAAAAGAAGAAAAGATTCAAGCCTCGAAATCCAAGTTCTTCTGATATTGTGGTAGAGTGAGAATAAGTTTTCGTTAAATGTGAGGAAAATCAAAATCAATCCTCTTGGCACAGTGATTTAAGAATAACAAAAAGAAAACTTTTTGGAAAATTGTGAAAAATATGCATAGGAAGAGTTAAAAACAGAGGTTTACTCCAGACAAGAGAGATGACGTTCGAACTCAAAAGGGAGAAGAAGACTTAAACACTAACTAAACTGAGTTTTCCAACTTTTAAAATGATCGCTTTCCAAAAGAAAAAAAACTTGACTGGCAGTAAAAAGAACCAATTACATTTGAGAACTGGAATCAGGGCTGGACTTCGCAAACCTCTTGTCTAATCAGGAAAGGTTTCTTTGTCTGAAACTGACCAATATAATGAAAGAGGTGTCAACATGAACAAGACTGGTTGGTGATTGGCTGTTCAAATCAGATGGCCTACGGCAGGGATGGCAACAGGCGGCCCCCAACATCATCCACTGCAGCCTGCCAGTCCATTTCCAAAAATCAATTACTTATTTATATCCTGTTTGAAGGTACATGTATTTGGAACTCCATTCTTAAATGCAGTTATAGAGTCCACCAGTAGAGGGAACTCTAATCGAAACCTAGGTGCAAGTGGTTGAGCGAGCGTGAGGGAGCCAAAGATAGAGGGAGCAGTGTACCCCGGAGTACATCTTTTAAGGTATGTACTGTATGTGTTGCATGCTGAGACCACATTAAGAAGAAGAAGCTATCTCTGTTGTCATTCAGTCCATACAGCCAATCGTGTACAGTAGAACAAAATTACATTTCTCCTATCTACAGTGTTAATCACATGCAGAATCTGAGGGGTCACTGCCATGCAAGGCGCCACCACAAACAACTTCTCCTTCCCCATTCTATTACACTGAGCACCAAGCTAGAAGGCGGGAAGTACCATTTTTATATGGTCTTTGATGTGACCTGGCCAGGACTTGAACCCCAAACCTCCAGGTTGTGGAGTGGACACTCTATCAACTAGGCCACCAGTAAATGTAGAGTAGGCTGCTTTTAAACAATTAATGGTACAGCTCCTCATTGAGGAGTATTTACAGTAACAAGTTTCAAACTGAAAGGCAAATTTATATAAGAAACGGAAAATTTACGACAGAAAAACTCACTAATTTAGAAAAAAAAAAACAGTGCAACTAACTTTCTTCAAATAGACCTAATATTTTAACCTTGCGTTTGATTAGTTTCCTATTTTAATTGTCTTAATTTATGATTTTAAACTTATCTTACTGCAAATTATTAATTCTTATGAATATATGTCTGTTTGACTGTATTTAAGCATTGTTTTATTCTTCTAGACATCTTAACTGTCTAGTCTTTTTATCAGCAAATTATCTTCTTATTTGTCAGTGACCATTTTATTTTTTTATTCACCCTGTCCAAGCGCTGGTGTTTCCTCATGGGGAGCCCTCCCATAGGGAATTGCGTCTGTTTTCTGGCTGCAGGGCGCTGGCCTGTGATTGCCCTGGTCTACCCGGCTGAGGGGGTCATACACTGCAGCACCACACCTGCAGTGTTGACTCCTCGGGTTGGACTTGGGTGGTCTCAGAGATGGTCTTGCTGTAGCCGTGGACTTGGCACTTTCCCTGCTGGTGATGGCTCCCTAGTGATGGTGTTTCCACACTTGGATCCTCGGTGCCTAGCCATAAGCCCTAAGTTTTACACCGACAAAAGTTTCTTTGTGTGTATGTGTGTGGGGAGAGGGTTAATTGTGTTTTATTTAAATGTGTGAAACACTTTGTGTTGCATCTTTTTGTATGAAAAGTCCTATATCAATAAAGCTTAGATTTGATTCTAATAGTTTAAAAACATTTTCTTCATCATCATATTTCCTTTTCTTCTTGGTTTTTTCATTAATTAGCGTCCGGAATTTCTCTTTGCTCATTATTTTGATGGAGAGAGTTTTAAAAATTAGGTCATGCTATAATTTTATCAGTAATTGTAACTCTAATATGATAAAACACTGAGCAGCTTTAATTTTCATTTTCATTTTTAATTGTGAAACTTTTGACTTTGAAGACCCCCCCCCCCCCCCCCCCCAAGGTTTACGTAAATCTGGCCTTCCAGAGGTGAGGAAAAAATTTTGTCGCCCTCAATACTGTGGTGACGCCACCTTATTGTGAAGAACAGTGTGGTGACATCAACTTCCTGTCACATCACCGCACTGCCCTATATCGCAGGGTGAGCCACCATAGCACATCCTCTTGTGCTGGATGCCCACACCAGGTGCTTGCCGTGTACCGCTGCCTATTTCCATCAATAAAGCTGTGTTCCACGTTACCGTCATCTTCGCCTCATTCATCACCAGGTTTGCATACATAACCACTACCACCAAAGTTGCCCATCCCTGGCAGAGTTGCAACACAGTTGACTGGTTAAACTGGAATTCACATTACATAAGTTAAAATTAAAACTTCAGTGATTCGTGACTGTTATGTCCGGAAAACGTGGAAGGAACCGACAGAGAGCATCTTGCTGGAAACACGAACTTTATTACATAAAATACTATTATGGTGGTACAGAGTACTCCATTTGGGAGACCGGGCTAAAGAGAAAGCCGTAAAAGAAAGACTGCCAAAATGGCTGTGCCTCACTTCTATATGCACAGCGTGATGACGTCACCAAGAGGCTGCACCATCACACCAACACCAACCAAACTTGTGGTTGCAGAACACCACATTTATCCCCCTTCCTTGGAAAAGCAGAAAACACCATCAATTTACCCTCCCCAGTTTGGTAATTGTAAAACCCCAGCGCTAGCTAGAGCCAGCGGGTGGACTACCGCAAGGCCCAATGCAGCTGAGTGGTTTATTATGCCACTTCTTTTGGCAGCCGCGCCCCTAGCTATACACAGTCCTTCTGTTATAGTGAGAAAGGCAGTTCAGCTCAAGGGGCCCTGAGGTGAGCCCATGGTGGACACCCCCCTGGAGGTAACGGATGCAGCAGACTTGGGTGCCATCCCGCTGGAGGAACGGCTTGCTTGTCAGCAATGTCCCAGCCAGGAGCCCTCGTCAGCTGGGTCAGCTCCAACACTGCGTCTTGATCTGCGGCAGGTGCTCTTACCTTCCGCAGACAGCTGGCTTACCACCCCAAACCATCAGCCATCTGGACGGTGGCTGGTCTCAGCTGCGCGGGGATCTTCATGGGTGTCAGTGGTGGTGACGATGTTGAGGCTGTCTGCGGGTCCGGGCGTTCGGATCTATGGACCCGAATCCAGTCCATCACTGCGAGTGGAGCTCTGTTTGGCTGCACTCGGAGTCGTGGTTGTGATGGTGTGACTCTCACATCTGCTGTGGGGTGTCCACCAGGTTGTAGTGGTCCTGCTGTGTCTTGTTGGGTCACGGACTCTTCATCCTGCAGCTCAGCGGCAGTTCCTGGAGGCTGATGCCAGTCATGGATTCGGAAGGCATCTGGTGGGTCTACTGCATTTTGTTGGGTCGCGGACTTTTCATCCTGCAGCTCAGCGGCAGCTCCTGGAGGCTGGTGCTGGGCGTGGATTCGGAAGGAGTCCAGCCTCTTCTCTCCCTCTCCTGGGAAGTCTGGTCATGGCGATGTGTTGCTGTCGCTATTGACAGAACCTGTGCTGGGTTGCTGTGTCCTGGGGTTCCCGATAGATGTGGGGTCCTTCTCCTGCAGCTCTGCAGTGGCTCCCTGAGACTTATGCTGGGCGAGGATCTGAGGCGAATCTGGTCACCGTGCTGTGTTTGCTCTCTGTGCTGTGTTCTCTCTCTGTGCTGCATTCACTCTCTGTGCTGTGCTCTTCGGCTAGCTTGTCATGGATTAGCTCGTCTTCTGAGGGCCTGAAGGCGCACGTGCTTGTTAAGAGTTGGATCTCCGTGGCATAACATTGCATTGACTCACAAGCATGTTTTTTGCGGCGGAAGAAGACAATTCTTCGGGCCGTAATGTTGATCATGTCATTGTAATATTTTTCCATCAGAGTCATGCATTTGCCGAATGAGACCACTTAACACAGAGTGCAGAGCATGCGCCATCATTTTTCGCCTAGACTGAGAACGAGTACGCTCTTCAGCTTCTTATCATCAGCATCTCTCAGGCCAGTCGCGTTGGCATAATCTTTAAACATGTCAAACCAGTGACAGGGCCGCTGTGGGATGGGCGGCTCACCAGGTGTCTCTAGAAACGGCTGTAGTGGCCTCAGACATGCTTCCATAGTTTATTCTTGTCGCCAAATGTTATGTCTGGAAAACCTGGAAGGAACCGACAGACAGCGTCTTGCTGGGAACAGGAACTTTATTACATAAAACACTATTATGGTGGTACAGGGTATGCCAGTTGGGAGGCTGGGCTAAAGAGAGAGCCATAAGAGACTGTCAAAATGGTCGTCCCTCACATCTACATGCTCGGTGTGATGATGTCACTGAGCGACGCAGTGAATATAATTTTCTTGTGACATACTTTTCAAACATAAAATACATTCAAATGAATGATTAATGAAACACTTCAAACCAGAATTGTCCATTGGAGTCCAGCCATAACTTCCAGTGTGTTCTGAAAAGTGAGAATTTTAAGAATAAAAAGGTTAATTTCCTGTGGGATCCTTGTTAATTTGAGGATCGGCATAATACTGCACTTGTCCCTTTGGGGACACTGTTGGACTTTCACAGTTTTGAGAGAAAGGAATGAGTAAGGGTGCTCTGGTGAATCTCAGATGGTTATCAAATCATAAAAGCAGTGGCGTTTTCTCCCAGAAGCCAAGGGAAGCCAAGCTTCCCCTATTTTTCAGCCTGTGGCTGTCATTTTTATTAAGTATATATTACATATAATATATTATATACCTGTGTGTATATTTAATAGAAATGGCATCTGATAATATGGAAAAAGAGTGAACTATCAAAATGCATATTTACAGTATTCAACAGTTCTGATTGTCACTGACTTGCCAGAGAGAGGTCCCTTCTCATTTCCCAGAGTATCTTAGAATGGGGGAAACAGTGCTTCCGTTACACGTGTGGAAATATGGTGAGATGTGGTATTGCACTACTAGGGGAGGATTTGAGAGCCAGCAAGGACGAAGTTGCTTAGTTTTATGAAAAAAAAAATACAAAAATTAACCAATCAAATGAGGCCATAGGCATGCCATTGCTAGGGTGAGATTAGTCAATGCTGTGCAAAAGCCAGCCAGCGTAAGCGTGCTGAGCCCACATCAGCCCAATCAAGTCATAGGTGGTCATTAACGTCAGTGTTGGTGGGAGGCCAGTGGTGTTGTTAGCAATATCAGCAAGTACCATTATGGAGGGCCAGGGTTTGAAGTGTTTAATAAAATAAATTCCTTTACCAAGCTACCACTGGAGAAGCAACTCAAAATTAAATCTGACTGCAGGCCAATGCCAAAACTAGATCTGCGCATGGAGAGAAAAGGGGGCATTTGTGGAACACGTGTGGACAAAAAAGACTTGCCAGAATCTCCATTGACTCTGCCGTTGTGAAGGACCCAAAAGCAAGTGGGACATTCTATGACAGTGACTGAACATTTTGCCATCATTAAAGAGAGGAGAATTGCCTTCCTCTTCAAACAGGGTAAGTGCAATATTTACTCCTCTTTCACTGCTAACTGAACTGCCTAAATAATTACCTGTGCAATTTTAATATGGTTATTGAATTTTTATCTTTGCTTTAGCTGCATGTGTTTCTCAGTCAGTTGTGTTGGTTATTTTATTGTGGCTGCTGACATGCAGAAAAATTGCATCGCTATGTTTGTGTGTAACATCATCAGGTGTGGAATTGCATAATTGGTGTTTTCAGTATAGTAATTGAACTTTGTAAGTCATGTGTTGTTTAACACACATGCGCCCGATAGTAAAGAGTGAGAGAGTGAATGATCGAGAAAGCATACGAGTTGCATCTGCAAGATACAACAGAATTGTGGTCCAAATAGTGAAATTAGCTGATGTATGTAGTGTTATGTTCGTGGCCCCCACCCCGGGAGCATACAGTGGTTTCATTTCATTTCACACAGCTTCCTTAAAAATTTTCCTCACACCACGCCACTGCATGGATCTCTTTGGTCAGACTGATGTCAAGGGGTTGAAACCAGTTCCTGTTTTATGGCCGATGATATAGGCTTCAGAGCTGTGGCCTTCCAGTGTGTTTTGAAAAGGGGGTTTTAAGATAAGATGAGCCTTTTAGTCCCAGAATGGGGAAATTCCAGATTCCCTTTACAATAAGGGTCTGAGTTTCAAGAGTTCCTCTCCAAGAAAAATTAATGAATTTTAATTCCAAACCAGCTGATGATGCTACAGCCAAAATTAGGAAAGATTTTTATTTAATGCAGTGCTATTACTACAGCTATCTTTGCCAACATCTGTTATAGGAACAAACACAAAGACAAATAATTCATAACACTTTTAGCGTTATTGCAGCATCCAAATCCACAAGTCGCTGAGAGGAGAGAAGTGGGCCAGTTTGTCTGACTCGTTTCCCATTAAAACAGTTGCTGGACTCCGATTAAAAAAAAAAAAAAAAAAAAAAAAAATTTCCTTTATTACAAAATATTAGTGTCACAGTGCTCAAAAAACAGTCCACTAAAAGCAATCACAGAGATGATAGCATGCTGTTATATTTCCACAACGCCATGGGAGTACGGTCAACAAAAATTGTGACGTCCCAGTGATATTTATCAACTATGATACTGGGTGTAGTGGGGGTGACGGCTCCACCTTTGCAGTTCCGCTGTCACTCCGGGATATAAAGGACAGATGTGAAAGAGCTCTTCCTCCTTCGCCTTTGACCCATTGACCTGTACGGAGCACCTGTGTTGTGTTGGTTCTATAATATAGTACGTTCAACTGTATACTTCAGCCTCCTCCTTGAATGCTCAAGTTATGGACATAAAATTTGGCGACGAGGAGAAAAAAGGTATGGAGAGAGCTGCCATTGCATTTCGTCCGTTTTTGGAGGTTCCAGGCGAGCCGCCCGTCCCCTGGGCTAGGTGGTTCGCGGCTTTCCAAAACTATCTGGTGGCCCTGGACCTCGGTGAGCTCAAGAAGCTGTGTGTGAGGGCTATTTTAGTCCATAATCTTGGCATGGAGGGTCAGAAGATCCTCGGTACATTAGGAGGAGCTGATACCTTTGAGGATGTGGTTGGGTTGTGGTTTGTGGGACCGACCTGCTCCACACATGGAGGACGACGCAGTTTGGGACAGTGATTGGCCTGGTATGTTGGGAGGACCACTGGGCCGGCACCAAGGAGAGCCATCACGGGAGGGTTCCGATGCCAGTGTCCAAGTTGCCCTGGATGTGGGAACTGGATGGCACAGCGGAACCCCCGGAATGGCTGATAGAGCTAAGCTGCTGGCTCCCTCGACTTCGAGAGTTTGTCCTAGTGATACTGAGAAGCGAGGAGCTGCAGTGGCTGTGCCGGCGTTGGAAATGAAAGAGAGCGGGGCGAGACCGAATGGCATGATTCCAAGACGTGCCAAGCGACGACACTGGAGTCCCGGGAGGACTCTGGATTGGGTTGGTGACGAGGTTCAACCCAGGGCAAAAGCCTGGTTACAGCGTGATGGTCATCGGAAGCCCAGTTGAGCTTCTTTGTGCATCAGTGAAGAGGTCCGGCCCAGGGTAGAAGCTCAGTTGAGGGGTGTGCACGAGAAGAGAAAACGACGAGATGACCAAGGGTGGCTGCGGGTGTTGGCTGCCCGGGAGGATGGTTACCTGAGACTCTCAGATGAATCGTGGAGACACCCTAACGAGCTGCGGCGAGTACAGGGGAAGAAATGCCAGCGTGGCTCGTCCCCAGAGATGAAGAGGCGAAGGTACTCTGGGAGGGATCCGCCAGATGGAAATCCTAGTTGCAGGTCTCCCATTGGGACTGTAAAGTGACTGTTGGGGGGGGGGGGGCTATTGGCATGGTGTTGTGAAGTTGCTAATGTGCCATTTTACCCTAAAGTCTTAAAGTCAAGATGTGCCTGCTATATGTTGCCCTGTGTTTATTTAAAAAAAAAAAGGGGACAATCCCCAACACTGTTATTGTGTTTGTGTCAGTTGCCCAAGATATGGGGTGGGGGGCTGACTACAAATTATGGGGTGTGCATATTAACTGTTCATGTTATTAAGAGAGTTCCGATTGTGTGTGTGTGTATATATACATATATACAGTGGGGTAAAAAAGTATTTAGTCAGCCACCAATTGTGCAAGTTCTCCCACTTAGAAGATGAGAGAGGTCTCCAATTTTCATCATAGGTATACCTCAACTATGAGAGACAATGTGGGGAGAAAAAAAAAATCCAGAAAATCACATTGAAGGATTTTTAATGAATTAATTGGTAAATTCCTCAGTAAAATGAGTATTTGGTCAATAACAAAAGTTCATCTCAATACTTTGTTATATACCCTTTGTTGGCAATGACAGAGGTCAAACGTTTTCTGTAAGTTTTCACAAGGTTTTCACACACTGTTGCTGGTATTTTGGCCCATTCCTCCATGCAGATCTCCTCTAGAGCAGTGATGTTATGGGGCTGTCGCTGGGCAACACAGACTTTCAACTCCCTCCAAAGATTTTCTATGGGGTTGAGATCTGGAGACTGGCTAGGCCACTCCAGCACCTTGAAATGCTTCTTACGAAGCCACTCCTTCGTTGCCCGGGCGGTATGTTCGGGATCATTGTCATGCTGAAAGACCCAGCCGCGTTTCATCTTCAATGCCCTTGCTGGTGGAAGGAGGTTTTCACTCAAAACTTCTCTTTTTTTTTTTCCCGGTTCCGCCGGCGCCACACGAGTTGGCTGCCTTTTGCAACTGCCTTTTTTTTTTTTTTTTTTTTTTTTTAATCTTCCTTCTTTCTACACCTTTCACTCTCTCTCTCTCTCTATATATATATATCACGGACACACAGATCGCCCCAAAAGTCTCCCGAGTCGGCGGACGGAGCCACTGTTTACAGCAGGAGACGATACAGCAGGGAAGAGCTAGCTAGCACTCAACCGCCACCCGGTGCTAACGGAGAAACTCGACATACCGAGGAACTGTTGCGAAAACTACGCGGGTGCCAGGCTGGAGTTTAGGCGGCGTGCAAGAAATATAAGAGAATAGTAAAGAGCGATGGCAAGAACCAAGCAGACCACCCGTAAATCTACTGGAGGAAAAAGCCCCCCAGGAAGCAGCTAGCCACCAATGCTGCTCGGAAAAAGCGCTCCGGCCACCGGCGGAGTGAAGAAGCCTCACCGTTACAGGCCCGGTACCGTGGCTCAGAGAGATCCGTCGCTACCAGAAATCCACGGAG
The DNA here is from genome assembly GCA_020510985.1 of Pholidichthys leucotaenia. NCBI lineage: Eukaryota > Metazoa > Chordata > Actinopteri > Cichliformes > Pholidichthyidae > Pholidichthys > Pholidichthys leucotaenia. The sequence goes on from CM035844.1 coordinate 318,833,613, forward strand.
CTGCTCATCCGTAAGCTGCCCTTCCAGCGCCTGGTGAGGGAGATCGCTCAGGACTTCAAGACCGACCTGCGCTTCCAGAGCTCCGCCGTCATGGCTCTGCAGGAGGCCAGCGAGGCCTACCTGGTGGGTCTCTTCGTGGACACCAACCTGTGCGCCATCCACGCCAAGAGGGTCACCATCATGCCCAAAGACATCCAGCTGGCCCGCCGCATCCGTGGAGAGAGAGCTTAGACTTTCTGCTGCACATCCACCAACCACAATGCTCCGCACTGTGTGTCATATATATATATATATATATATATATATATACACACACACACTACCGTTCAAAAGTTTGGGGTCACTTAGAAATTTCCATATTTTTGAAAGAGAAGCACTTTTTTTCAATGAAGATAACTTTAAACTAATCAGAAATACACTCTATACATTGCTAATGTGGTAAATGACCATTATAGCTGCAAATGTCTGGTTTTTGGTGCAATATCTACATAGGTGTATAGAGGCCCATTTCCAGCAACTATCACTCCAGTGTTCTAATGGTACAATGTGTTTGCTCATTGCGTCAGAAGGCTAATGGATGATTAGAAAACCCTTGTGCAATCATGTTAGGTCTGTAATGCTGTAATTGCTACAAATGGAGGATTCTTTGACGAAAGCAAAGTTTGAAGGAAAAAATTATTTCAAATACAAATAATTATTTCTAACCTTGTCAATGTCTTGACTATATTTTCTATTAATTTTACAACTCATGGTGGTAAATAAGTGTGACTTTTATGTTTATATTTATATATCTATATATTTATTCCATCTAGCTACAATGCTCCGCACTGTGTTTTTATATATCTACATATTATTCCATCTAGCTACATTGCTCCGCACTGTGTGTGTTTATATACTTGCATATTTATTCCACCTAGCTGCAATGCTCCGTACTGTGGGTGTTTATATATTTACATATTTATTCCATCTAGCTACAATGCTCTGCACTGTGTGTTCATATATTCATATATTTATTCCATCCAGCTACAATGCTCTGCACTGTGTGTGTGTGTGTATATATATATATTTTATAGTAATATGTACATATGTATATTAGCTGCTCTTGCTTGCTTGTTTTTTTTCTTGCCTTCTGATTGTTGCTCTGAGTGTTGCTATCCCTGTGCTGTTGCAATCCTGGAATTTCCCCGTTGTGGGACTAATAAAGGCTCATCTTATCTTATCTTTTCATGGAAAAGACAAAATAATTGTCTGGGTGACCCCAAACTTTTGAACGGTAGTGTGTGTATATATATATATATATATATGTATACTAGCTGTTCTTGTTTTTTCTTGCCTTCTGATTGTTGCTCTGAGTGTTGCTATCCCTGTGCTGTTGCAATCCTGGAATTTCCCCATTGTGGGACTAATAAAGGCTTATCTTACTTATCTTAAAATCTCACGATACATGGCCCCATTCATTCTTTCCTTTACACGGATCAGTCGTCCTGGTCCGTTTGCAGAAAAACAGCCCCAAAGTATGATGTTTCCACCTCTATGCTTCACAGTAGGTATGGTGTTCATTCTCCTCCAAACACGACAAGTTGAGTTTTTACCAAAAAGTTCTATTTTGGTTTCATCTGACCATATGACATTCTCCCAATCCTCTTCTGGATCATCCAAATGCTCTCTAGCAATCTTCAGACGGGCTTGGACATGTACTGGCTTAAGCAGGGGGACACGTCTGGCACTGCAGGATTCGAGTCCCTGGCGGCGTAGTGTGTTTCTGATGTAACCTTTGTTACTTTGGTCCCAGCTCTCTGCAGGTCATTCACTAGGTCCCCCCATGTGGTTCTGGGATTTTTGCACACTGTTCTCATGATAATTTTGACCCCACGGGGTGAGATCTTGCGTGGAGCCCCAGATCGAGGGAGATTATCAGTGGTCTTGTATGTCTTCCATTTTCTAATAATTGCTCCCACAGATTGACTTCAAGATGGCGACCGGGATGGTCACACTTTTTCAGTGCTGAGACAAAGTCACTGATTTTGCCATTAAAAGTGGCTGGCCTGCAGCGATCGGCGCTCGTGGCGAACACGCATGGGCTGAATTGCCACCTCCGTTGGATTGCCCTTTAATCGCCTTTCTCCAGCGACCAGCATTTCTTTGTGGTTCACTGATGCGCCTTCCTGAAGCGATTGCTAAGCTAACACTAGTTAGCTTAATGCTGGTGCCAGTCTCTAAATAACTAACCTACAGCGATCGGATATACCTCCGGTGGATTACCCCTTTGATCGCTTTTATCCGGCCACTGAGTAAACTGACCAGCGATTCCAGCGCTTCCTTGTGATTCACTGATGTGCCCTACCTGAAGCGATTGCAAAGCTAATGCTAGTTAGCTTAATGCTGGCGCCAGCCATTCCACCTAACACCAGCCTGAATCAAAGCCCAGCTGCGAGGCCCAGCGGAGATACTACCAGGCAGGCGGCTATTTGTTGACGGGGCTCAGCAGAGATTTCACCCAGGCAGACGGCGGTAGGCGGCGGTGCCCAGCGGAGGACTTACCGTGACTGCAGCGGCGGTGTGCGACGAGACTACCCGAAGCGATTGCTAAGCTAACACTAGTTAGGTGGAATGACTGGTGCCAGCATTAAGCTAACACCAGCCTGAATCAAAGCCCAGCTGCGAGGCCCAGCGGAGATACTACCAGGCAGGCGGCTATTTGTTGACGGGGCTCAGCAGAGATTTCACCCAGGCAGACGGCGGTAGGCGGCGGTGCCCAGCGGAGGACTTACCGTGACTGCAGCGGCGGTGTGCGACGAGACTACCCGAAGCGATTGCTAAGCTAACACTAGTTAGCTTAATGCTGGCACCAGTCATTCCACCTTACACCAGCCTGAATCGAAGCCCAGCTGCGAGGCCCAGCGGAGATACTACCAGGCAAGCGGCTATTTGTTGACGGGGCTCAGCAGAGATTTCACCCAGGCAGACGACGGTAGGTGGCGGTGCCTAGCGGAGGACTTACCGTGACCTCAGCGGAGCTCGGTGGCAGCGGCGGTGTGCGACGAGACTCGGTTGGAGGAGCGGGACGGGAGACCAGTTACGGCGGCTATGAGCAACGAGACCAGCAACGGAAGGGGCTAGTTGGCTAGCTGAGGCCCAGCTGGATTCGAGGACGATCGGATCAGATTCTGGCGATATAAGCAGAATTTATTTTACTATCCACAGATTTTCTTTTTCCTTCTTTCCAAGAAAGACTGAAGATGGCTGCCACCGGATTAAAAAGTGGGCTGATGGGCACCACTAATAAGCCTTCTCTACTTATCTACTTCCTCTTCGTTTTGTCTTTGTGTGTCTGGACCTGCAACAAGAAGGATTTTCCGACAAACTCAACCAAAGGTGAAGTTAAAAAGTTTTATCTGTATGGATTTGGGCTTGGACATCTCACCCTACACTCTATGTGGTCTTTAAAAGCCCTGAGCAAAAACTTCCAAATTAAGGCAAACATGGCTGTTAAGCAAAAATCACAATATGGCAGAGGATATACAATTAAAGTTCTGTTAGTTCTGCTACTTCTGGCAGGAGATATTCACCTTAACCCTGGACCTGCCACTATTAAACAGCAGACCACTGGGTTAGCACAAAACCGAGCTGTACAAAAGCAAAAACATTTATTTTTCCAAACTGTTAATCATGCACGAGTTCTTTGGGACACCAAGGCTAAACCAAAGGGGATCCTCGGTGGTCATTTAAACATACGGAGCATAATCCCCAAAAGAGATGAGATTTCGGTGTTGCTGTTGGACTCAAATCTGGACTACCTTTGTCTCTCAGAAAGCTGGCTACACAGGAACATAGACACTAATATGATCGATATTGTGGGCTACCAGTGTTTTAGAAAAGACAGGCAGGTAGGGAGGGGAGGAGGTGTTTTAATTTACATCAAAGAGAAATATAAATGTCAACTGGTTGATTTGAATACTTCACTTGAATGTTTAGCTGTTAATGTATGTCTCTCTCCGGTAATGAATTTCAACATTGCAGTAGTGTACAACCCACCGTCACACAACTCTTCCTTTTATAATGAATTAAGTGATCTGGTTAAACAACTTGAGAAGAACAGAGAAACAATAATTCATGGTGACTTTAATATCAACTGGTCTGATAAAAAAGACAAACAAAAACTGAAAAGCCTCATGACTAAATTTAATTACCAGCAAATCATCAAAGGACCCACCAGGATAACCAAACAATCCAGAACACTTATTGACATGGTATTTACTAATAAACCAGAATGAATAACCAGAACCTATAATCTTGTAACTGGTCTCTCAGATCATAACATGGTTCTTGCTGTCAGGAAACTTACTAAAAAGCGACTACAGTATTTTGGGGGAGTCGATATTGACAAATCAAATTTTATTATCCCCAAATCAAAAAAATGAGGAGTTTGAACATTACTTAGAGAATCAAAATTGGGAGCAGCTCATGTCAACATGTGAAGTAGATGATTGTTGTAATTTTATAACTGCAACAATCACAAAGTCTATAGAAAAATTTTCAAAGCAAATTAAAAGTAGACAACAGAAGATTAGCCTACCATGGTTAAATAATGAAATAAGAAAACTTATGAAGAGGCGAGACTATGCACTGAAAACATCACTAACCTCCAAACTACAAAATGATCACCTTGTGTACAAAAGTTTAAGAAATAAAGTGGTACATGAGCTGCGAAAATCAAAAATATCTTATTACAATAAACTGATAGATCATGCAAAGGGTAACAACAGTTCCCTATGGAGGCATTTAAATAACTTAACTAATAAAAAAAACGATCAGAAGGGGGTAAAGGAACTTAGAATCAATGGCAAGACCGTCAGTGACAAGGCTACATTGGCAAATGAATTTAATTCACACTTTGTGGGCTCTGTGGAAGACTTAATAAAAATTTTTGTGCTGCCAAATGTGCTCAACAACACAAATTCCATACTTCCAACAGATACTTTTCACATCAATGAGGTAAATGAGAAGTTAATTGCTGGTATTGTTAAAACACTGTCAAACTCAAAAACTAATGATATCTACAATATGAGCACCTCCTTTCTCAAAATGCACAGCAAAATATTAATCAAACCACTGACCCATCTCATTAATCTCTCCATTAGGTCTAGTACATTTCCATCTGGCTGGAAAAAAGCTGTCGTCATACCAGTTCATAAATCAGGCAGTTTATTTATTTATTTAGCGAATGCAAAGTCCTTAAGCCAAGCAGTTGCCTCCTGGTTTGCTGTATGGAGGGTGTGTAATCCTCCTTCCAGTCTTTGGAGCGGGCAAGCCTCTATGATGTGTTCCATAGTTTGCTCCTCTCCACATGCGCACAGTGGGCTAGGGCTACTGCCCCATCTGTGAAGGCTGGCCAAGCAGGGGCCATGTCCAGTCCTGAAGCGATTGAGTGTAGACCACTGTCTCTTTGGGAGGTTGGTGCCCGGGACCTGTTGGTTGGGGTTTATCACCAGCTGTTTGTTTGGGACCTCCTTGGTTTCCCATTCCTCTTGCCAAGCTGTCTGGATGGTAAAGTCAGCTGGGGGAGGGTTTTTCCAAATCGGCCGTCTGGATGAAAGTCGGGCAGTGGGTGGGGTGTAGATATCTGCATGGATTGGTAAGTGAGGAAAATCTTTAACTTTTTGGAGCATCCTTTGAGTTAATGCTGCTCGCCGGATGTGTGGAGGGGCTATGTTTGACAGTACAGAGAGCCAGGGGAGTGGTGTTGAGCGGATTGTTCCAGTTATAGTTCTCATGGTTGAGTTGAGCTGGGTGTCTACATGGTGTGTGTAAGATGACCTGGACCAGACAGGGGCACAATATTCTGCTACAGAGTATGAAAGGGCCAGTGCTGAGGTGCGCAGGGTGGAGACTGCCGCCCCCCATTTTGCACCAGCGAGCTTGCAGAGCAGGTTGTTTCGTACTTTCACCTTAGCAGCCGTCCCCTTTAGATGTTCCTTGAAGGATAAGGTCCTATCAAGGGTCACTCCAAGATAAGTTGGATTTGGGGCATGCTTAAGCTTGAGTCCGCTCAGGTGGATGTTTAGTTCTCTGGCAGCTTTTGCATTGTGGAGATGAAATACACTGGAGACGGTTTTTGCTGGGCTTGGTTTTAGGCGCCAGATTTTGCAGAACTGGTCCAGTTTAGCAAGATCTTCCGTGAGCACCCGTTCCAGTGGTTCAAAGTCTGGTGCTTGGAATGCCAAACAGATGTCGTCTGCATAGATGAATTTGCGGGATTTTGTAGTAGGCAGGTCGTTTATGTAGAGGTTGAACAGAGTTGGAGCTAGAACTGAGCCTTGTGGGAGTCCGTTTTTCTGCATTCTCCATGCACTTGTGTTCTGACTGAGGTGGACTCTGAACCTTCGGTTGGTCAGCAGGGTTTTTATAATTGCTGTTGCCCAAGCAGGGATCGCCTTTATAAGTTTCAGGAGGAGGCCTTTGTGCCAGACCGTATCATAGGCGGCTGTAAGATCGAGAAACACAGCCCCTGTCTTCAGTCTGCTCTCGAAGCCATTTTCAATGAAGGTGGTTAGGGCCAGTACTTGTTCTCCTGTACTGCGGTCCTTGCGGAAACCTGCTTGATCCACACTTAGAATATCCTCTATTTCTGGGGAAATGCGTTGCAGTATTAGGCGCTCCATGATTTTGTAAGGAACGCTGAGTAGGGAGATTGGGCGGTAGCTTGCTGGTAGTTTGTGGTCTTTGCCAGGTTTTGGGATGGCAATGACCTTTGCTGTCCGCCATTTCTTTGGGATCGAGTTCGTTTGTGTGATCCTTGTGTAGAATTGTGTCAACCAGGTTAGGGCTCGGGGGCCAAGATTCTTCATGAATTCTGGGAAGATGTTATCGTATCCTGCTGCCTTTCCACATTTCAGGCCCTGTAGGACTTTCTCCAGTTCAGCAGCCTCGAAGGGTTCAGGGTTCGTTTCCTCTACAGGCATTTTTTGGTGTTTTTTTTTAGCTCAGTTGTAACTGCTCTTCTGGTGTCTTTGTCTTGGGGTGCTTTGGCGATAGTCAGTAGGTGGGATGCAACTTGGTTGGGTGTGACGGATGCTCGGCTTTGGCTAGGGGGCTTCTGTGCAGCTCCTAGGCGACGGATGAGGCTCCAACATTTCCTGCTAGAGTGGGTAAAGCTCCGGTCAGCAACTGTCTCCTCCCATTTCTTTCGCCGGGCTGTATTTAGCGATTCAATGAGATGGTCTGCTATCTCTGGGTCCCCTGATGTTTGATAGGATTGTAGGAGGGCAGCACTTTCTCCGTCCAAACATGGGACATAGAGGGGTCGGTAGCCTCGTGGGATTGCAGTATGGGCAGCCTTGAAGATTGCGCTGCAGAAGCGGTTGTATGCTTCATCTACAGTGATGGTGTGGAGTGGGATGGTAACAATGCTCCGGTCCAGAGTTTCACTGAATTTCTTCCAGTTGGCTTTGCGGAAGTTCCAGCGCATCTTCCTTGGGCTGTATATGACTGGAAGTTGTAGGCCAATGTGTACAAGCAGGGGCCGGTGTTGGCTGTGTGGAAAATCATCAAGAATGAGGATCTGTGTAGGATATGGCTCCCCATTCAAAGAGCTGACCCAACACAGGTCAGGAGAATAGTCCTCCTTCCACCTAGCAGAGTGGAAGGTTCCTCTTTGTTTGGGGTCGTATATCAAAGCGAGGTCATTTCTGGATGCCCAGTCTGAAAGTGCCTCCCCATCACTGTCCACTGCTGGGTACCCCCAGTCAGGGTGATGGCTGTTAAAGTCCCCCACATAGATGGCAGGGTGGGGTAGGGTGGGTAAGACCTGCAGATCCCAGTTGGCATTAGGGGGCTTGTACACATTGACAATATGGAAGCCACCAATGATTATGGTGTCTGAGAAATGTGTTGTTATCAGGTGATTTGCTTCAACTATGTCAGAACGCACATAGGTGGCACGTCCATGTTTAGCATGTAGAACATAGCACAGGAGGTCAAAGCCTTTGATGGTGAAGCGGCCAGCTTCCTCTGTGCCAATATGAGTCTCTTGGAGGCAGATTACATCAATCGAATGTTGGAAGGCGAGGACTTCGATAAGGCTTCGCTTGGCTGCAGATAGGCCTTCAACGTTTAGTTGTAATATGCGAAGGGCAGATCCTACCACAAAGTGCTCTTGGGGCTGTTTGCTTTCGGCTTTAGGACTGTGACTAGGATTCTTCTTTGACTTGGCACAGAGGCGTCGTCTCTTTGAATTTAGTCTGCTGGTAGGATCATTAGCTTCCCCAGGCAAGCCCGGGTACTGGCGGAGGGCGCGACGAGAACGCTGATCCATTGCCCCCGGCAGTAAAGACGATATATGCAATTACCGCCCAATCTCTATCTTACCAGTCCTATCTAAGGTTCTTGAAAAAGTTGTAGCTACACAGCTGATAGACTACTTACAAGACAGTCAACTTCTTCATCCACATCAATTTGGTTTTAGACCAGGATACTCAACAGAAACAGCAAATTGTTGCCTTATTGAAAACGTCAAACAGTCCTTGGACAGGGGTAATGTGGTAGGAGCTGTTTTTCTAGATCTCAAAAAGGCTTTCGATACTGTAAACCACAGTTTGCTTTTATCCAAAATGGTATCTTTTAACTTCTCCCCAAATACATTAGAATGGTTTGCATCTTATCTCCAGAATAGAGAACAGTGTGTAAAAGTTCACCAGGATAAATCCTCATTTTTAAACAACCGCATGGGTATCCCACAAGGGTCCATTCTTGGTCCTTTACTTTTCAGCATTTTTATTAATGACTTGCCGTTACACTGCTCAGCTGCAACATGCCAACTTTATGTAGATGATGCAGTTATTTACACAGCTGCCAAGACTCCAGCACAGGCTGCAGATGTACTGTCTACAAGTATGGTTGATGTCCAAGAGTGGCTCCTCAAGAACCATCTATTGCTGAACCTTCAGAAAACAGTCTCAATGTGCTTTTCAATCAAAAAATGTAACCTGCAACATTTTAAAGTTAATATACATGATCATGACATCAGTTTAGCTACAGAATTCAAATACCTTGGCATTGTACTAGATCCTCAACTCAAATTTAATCTTCATATAAAGAAAATTTCAAAAACAGTAAAAAAAAATCTGAACTGCTTTAAATTAATTAGATATTACATACCTTACGAAGCAGCTGCACTGTATATGCATTCTATGGTTTTTTCTCATATCATACTGTTTGACAGTCTGGGCTCAAGCAGCCCCTTCCACAATAAGACATAGGTTCATTATATAATCAAACCCTAAAAATCTTGGACAAAAAGCCCATTAGGTGGCATCACTGTAATGTTTTAAAAAAAATACAACCTATTGAGTTTTGAGAGCTTCATTGACCTCTGTCTTCTGAAATTAACGTTCAAATGTTTCCATAAATCAGCACCCGAGCCACTTGCTGGTTTCGTCCAAAGACAGGACAGCAGCAGAGCCACCAGGAGTTCTGTTAACAATAACTGTAAAATATTCCACCGCAGAACCACATTTGGACAAACAGCTTTCTCTATAAAGGGCAGTCACATCTGGAACACAATGCCAAATGAAATTAAAATAATAACGGACTTTAAAACATTCACTAAAAATGTTAAACTGGCTGAAAAATAAACAAGAATGTACTCATGTATGAATTAATTGTCTGCAAAGTGAGAGTGAATGAAGGGAAGGAATAAATGTGTTTGTTTATAGTGAGTGACGGAGGGAGGAAGGCCTGAAATAGGCAAATGTGAGTTATGTTATGTGTTAAATGTGAGTCAGGCTGTTATATTTGTGTATTTATAATATTTATAATATTTATGTTAAGTGTGAGTCAGGCTGTTATTTGTGTATTTATAATATTTATAATTGTGTATTTATAATTTTTCTGCATTGATGTATGTGGTTATTGTGTATATATTTTTTTTTTTCCCATCTTTACTTGATTCTTTTTTCTAAAGCCCATCCAGGGACAAGAGTTGCAAATTAGCTAATAGCTATACACTCTATGTGCAACACATCAGATTGATTGTCTTTGATTAATTGTCTATGTTTATTGCACTGTCCCTGTCAAATAAACTAATCTACTACTACTCCCACAGTTGATTTCTTCACACCAAGCTGCTTACCTATTGCAGATTCAGTCTTCCCAGCCTGGTGCAGGTCTACAATTTTGTTTCTGGTGTCCTTTGACAGCTCTTTGGTCTTGGCCATAGTGGAGTTTGGAGTCTGACTGTTTGAGGTTGTGGACAGGTGTCTTTTATACTGATAACGAGTTCAAACAGGTGCCATTAATACAGATAACGAGTGGAGGACAGAGGAGCCTCTTAAAGAAGAAGTTACAGGTCTGTGAGAGCCAGAAATCTTGCTTGTTTGTAGGTGACCAAATACTTATTTTACTGAGGAATTTACCAATTAATTCATTAAAAATCCTTCAATGTGATTTTCTGGATTTTTTTTTTTCTCATTTTGTCTCTCATAGTTGAGGTATACCTATGATGGAAATTGGAGACCTCTCTCATCTTTTAAGTGAGGGAACTTGCACAATTGGTGGCTGACTAAATACTTTTTTGCCCCACTGTGTGTGTGTGTGTGTGTGTACACACACACACACACACACACACACACACACACACACACACACACACACACAATCTGAATGTTCTGGGATTAATTTATTTTTAGGAACATGGCTGTTTTATTTTAAAGGACTAAGTTTTGAAAGCGGCAGAATAACCCGCTTGGCCCTGTAGGGGTGGGTCAGCAGTCTACCTGGCCCCCTCTAGGTAGTTGTTTTGTGTGAATGGATATGTGTTGTTATTCTTAGCACGTGAGTCGGGCTCTAAATTTGGGAGGGCCTAATCAGTGTGAGTTGCATTTTTCTACGTGGGGGATGATATGTATCAAATATGATACTGGGTGTACCTGGGTGTAGTGGGGGTGACGGCTCCACCTTTCCGGTTCCGCCGTCACTCCAGGATATAAAGGGCAGATGTGGAAGAGCTCTTCCTCTTTCGCCGTTGACCCATTGACCTGTACGGAGCACCTGTGTTGTGTTGGTTCTATAATAAAGTACGTTCAACTGTATACTTCAGCCTCCTCCTTGAATGCTCAAGTTATGGACATAACACCCAGTTCACCGTCTCACCACACCCCCGAACAGGTGTTTTTGTGTTACCTTGTATACTATATGCAATGAATGAATATGCTGGTGTATTCCAAATTCAGGTGTTTATTCATAGCTCTAGCAGCAGATGACTGTTTTTGTAGGAAGGCTAACTTCACACACTCAACGTTGCATGTGTATCATCCAATCACAACAAAGCATATTAAACAACCAATAGAACAGCTTGTAACCATGAGGTAGTTCAACTGTTGTAGTAATAAATCAAGCTGTCTGTATTCTCTAAGAATATTACATCCCCTTTCTTCTAAAAAAACAAAACACACTTATAAATACAGTCATTATATTGTCTGTGTGGAGTTGTTAACAATTACAGATTGTACTCGTGAGAAGCAGCTACTTAATACTGGCAAAACACATTGCATCACAATTTAACAGACTGCAGATATCAATTAACTTATTGTGTAATAGATGCATGAACATTCTGCGTCAATATAACTCAACAACACTGCAGATATTTCTACAGATCCAGAATATTTCTGGGCTTAATTATTCGTCCATATCCTGCCTGGTATGGGGCAGTATGAGGGGCTATTTCACTTGTGTTCTGTGGTGTGGCTTTGCGGTCAGATGTTGTCAGTGTGAGTGTTGTGCATTTCTTTTGTGTCCAGAAGGTGGCGCCTGTTTCTTCTGTATTCCGGTCCTTCTGATGTGCGTATGTGATAGGATCTCTCAGTGTCAGCAGGCTGGACTACAATTGCTGGTTTCCAGTGTCCGTGCTCCTGGAAGCGGATGTGTTGACCTGCATGCAGCTGCGACATTGACCTGGCTGACCTGTCATAGTATCTCTTCTGATACTGATGTCGATGTACTCTTCTGGCGTAAGCATCAGTGTGACTGACCACTTTTGGTTGAAGCTGCTGGTGGGTGCTGTGTAAAATGGAGCGTAACTGACTCCTCAGCAGCTGAGCTGGTGATCTGAAGTTGTCAACAGGGGTGTTGTGATACTCAAGAAGGCTTAAGTATGGATCTTTGTGGTCTGCCTTGGCTTTAGCCATAAGTGATTTGGCAATCTGTACTGCCTTTTCTGCAAGAACATTGCTTTGGGGGTAGTGTGGACTCGTGGTGATGTGGGTGAACTCCCATGTGCTGGCAAAAGTTTCAAACTCTTTACACTTGTACTGGAGGCCGTTATCAGATATGACAGTCTATGGTATGCCATGTCTGGCGAAGGCAGCTTTCAGTCTGTGTATGACAGCTGAGGCTGTTGTGCTGAGTAGCTTGTCAAGCTCGAAATATCTGCTGTAATAGTCTATAGTGACTATGTAGTTCTCATTGTTCCACATGAACAAATCTGTAGCACCTGTTTGCCATGGTCTGTCTGGGATTTGGTGGTTTATCAAGGGTTCTTCAATGTTGGCTGGTCTGTGTTCCAGACAGATGGGGAATTTTCCAACCATTTCCTTGATTTGTTTGTTCATCCTAGGCCAAAACAAAATGTCTTGAGCTCTTTGCTTGCACTTTCCCATACCTGTGTGATCAGCATGTGTTCTTGATAGCATTTCAGTGTGCAGTGCAGTGGGAATAATAATTTTCTCACCTTTAAAGATGATGTCATTCATCTGTGACAGTTCATCTCGATGGTTCCAGTATTACGCTATGCGCTGTGGGCACAATTTTCTCTCATCTGGCCATCGTCCCTTGATTGTTTTCATCAGTAGTGTGAGCTGTGTGTCCTTTTGAGTCTGTGCTTTGATCTCTACCAGCTTAGTGTCACTTACAGGTAAACTGCTGTACACTGTATGCACCTGCATGTCCATGCCATCTCTGAGGTTGTTGTCATCATCAGACAGTGACTTTCTGGAGAGGGTGTCTGCCGCAGGAATGTCTTTACCTGGTCTGTGTGTGATTGTGAAATCATTCCCCTGCAGCCAGAGTATCATTCTCTGAAGCCGTGGAGGCGCTGGTGCCAATGGCTTTCTCATGATAGATTCAAGTGGCTTGTAATCGCTTTCCACAGTGATATGTCATCCATAAACATATTGATGAAAACGTTTACATCCAAACAAAATGGCTATAGTTCTTTCTCGATCTGGGCATAATTGATTTCACTATCTGTGAGTGACTTGGATGCATAGCCGATTGGTTTTCCTTCTTGTAATAGGACTGCACCTAGTCCATTCTTGGAAGCATCTACTTGTAGCCTGAGTTCTTTGTTTGGGTCAAAGAAGGAGAGTATAGGGCCTGGTTCTCATGTGACCAGCTCCTTCATTTTCCTGAATGCTTCGTCATGTTGTGCATCCCATATGAGCTCACTGGGCTCTTTTAACAGGTGTCTCAAGGGTGCATTGATGTCTGAGAGCATAGGGGCAAACTTTGACAGATAGTTGACCATGCCGAGAATAGTTTCTATCTCACTTTTGTCTTTGGGTGGCTCCATGTCTCGAACAGCAGCAATCTTGGCTGGGTTGGGTTTAATCCCATCCTTTGTGATGAGATGTCCAAAGTAGCTGACCTCTGTGGCACCGATCTTGCTCTTCTCTGGGTTGAGCTTGACTCCTCTCTCTGGAGTGTTGCAGCATTGCCCTGAGATTTGTGTCATGTTCTTCCTTGTTCCAGTCATATATGAGAACATCATCAACAATTGCCATCACGCCATGCAGACCCTCAAAAGTTTCATCGATCTTGCGTTGAAACTCATCCTGGGCTGATTTCAGTCCAAAAGGTAGGGGGAGGAATCTATATCGTCCAAACACCAGTGTTGAATGTGGTCAGTTTGGATGATTCTTCTGTGAGCTTTATTGCCCAGTAGCCTGACACTAAAATAACAAGCTCCTGTTAATGTGGATGTGATGCCATCAAGAGTGGGTAGTGGGTAATGTGGTCTTTTGATGACTTTGTTTAGGTCTTTTGGGTCTAAACACACTCTCAGCTTGCTTGTGCGTGGTTTTTCTGCAGCGACCATTGAATTTACCCATTCAGTTGGCTCAGTGACTTTCACAATTATCTGTTGCTGTTCCATCCTTTGCAATTCCTCTTTTAGGCGGTCACAAAGAGCAAGGGGAATGTGTCTTGGTGGGTGGACTACTGCTATGGCATTAGGGTCAACATGGATTGTGCATTCACCAGGAAAGAGCCCTATTCCTGTGAAGACATTTGCAAACTCTTGCATAATTGGCTTCACTGATGTGCCATGTACAGACATTATGAGCTTAATTAATCCAAAGTCTAGGCATGCTTTTAATCCTAATACTGGGGGCGCAGTTGTATCAATTATGTGAGTTTCCAGCACTAACTGAGTGTCCCTGTATTGACATGTGATGTTGCGTCTGCTTCGGACGACAAGCTGTTCACCACCATAGCCGTAGAGTGGTTGATCTGAAGGCTGTAGCACACATGGAAATTCCATTTTTTTAAACACACATGTGGGAATGACATTAGCTGAGGCACCGGTGTCTAACTTAAAGTTAACTCTAGCCTTGTTTGGACCAACTTGTACATCTACAAAGGCTTGCTCTGTGACTTTAATGTTAGTTCCTTGTGTTACTGTATCAATAAACAGATCATTATTGTCCGTGTCTTTGTCTGTGTTTTCTTCACTTAGTGTGTCCACTCGTTTTCCTTGTCTGGAACGACATACTTTTGCAAAATGGTTTCACTTGTTGCATATTTTGCATTGCTTTCCTCTAGCTGGACAAGTGTTGTTTACTCTGTGAGTCCTGTTGCCACAGTAACTGCAGGGTTTACAGTGTTCCGTGTCTCCCTTTGCCTTGTGGAAGCTTGTGTCCCATTTAGCTTTGTCATGGTGCGTTTTCCAAGCTGTGTGCTTTAAAGGCTGCTGACCGACTGCATGAACGGTCTGCTCGTGCATGCCGCTGCTCCTGCCAGCAATAGTTTTCAGCTGTGCTTATGCAATATCATGAGATCTGGCGATGTCTATTGCTTTATCTAGTGTTAAATCAGACCCAGTGCTTAGTAGCTTCTCCCTCACTCGGGGTGAGTGAATCCTGAAAACTATACGGTTCTGTATCATTTCCTCACTGTTAGCATAGTTACAGTCCTTCACAAACAGTCTCAAATCAGTCACAAACTGTTCAAAAGGCTTGTTAACTCCTTGTACCATTTCATGAAATTTGTAACGGATGAAAATGATGTTGGTCTTTGGCATGACATATGCCTCAAAGTGATCATAGTACGTTTTCAATACCTTTTGTTCATCCTCTGTGAATGTCCACATGTTATACATGTCTCTGCCTTTATCTCCAACCCAAAGGAGTAGGTAAATGCATTTCTCATCTCCTCCTTTCTTCTTCAAAGGACCAGAAAACATTAAATCCACATGGAGTTTAAACTTGCGCCATGCTTCGGGCAGGTTGTTAGCATCCCAGTCCATGTGCGGTGAGGGAACTCCCGCAACGTCCATGTTTTCTTGTTAGTTGTAGGGATGGGCATAATTTACCGATTAACCGATAATTGATCATTAAGAATTTCACCGAGGAAGTTCATTTTCGTCGACAAACCGTTTTTTTTTTTTTAAACAATCCGACGTTATTAGGCCTAGTGCACGGCCGTCCTCAAACAATGCAATGGCAAAATTTGGGCACCAGGGGGCAACATTACACCATCGCTGTACCCTGGCGTGCCTCAGTTGATACATGCGGGCTTCCGTAGGGCAATCGCCAAATCATGAAGCGGTTACGGCGAAGTGTTGCGTGGGACCATTTCAGTTTAAAAAATGACCAGGTGTAGTGCAATCACTGCAATGCAGCATACAAATATACCTCATCGACAGGGTCCATGGAACACCCTTATTACGCGAAGAAACCGCCAACAGTGGTTGCGCGCTGAGTAATGGCGGTCGTGAAGATTCTTTTTTTTTTTTCAGAAACTTTATTGAGAAGGTCATGAAGATTCGGTGTACACACGTCGAGGGAAGCTGCAGGAGGCGGCGTAGTGGCTCGACGGGAAGACTATTTCGCACAAAATGGCACAAGAGAACAGCAAAAAGTTCTGCGTGGCTAGACTAAGTAACACGAGCGATAGAGCAATGAATGCGGTCTTCATTTGTTGGGTGGCCGCTCGGCAGGGACAGAAGCTGGGTAAAACGTCTCGGCCAATCAGCTTGTGGGGTGAAACGTCTCGGCCAATCAGCTTGCGAGATTCCCGAGCCGAGCCAACACGAGAACAGAGAGAGGGCTCTCCGTGCTGATTCCTGATGTTCTAATGTAGTCTACCTGCCTTGTTACGTACCTAAAAATGTTAATGATTAACAGATTATTAATCATTAATTCTCCCGACGATTGGTGAAGAAAATTTCACCGAATGCCCATCCCTAGTTAGTTGATATTAATTTGCTTTCACTCTTACACCACGTCTTACCTTGTATATTATATACAGAGAATGAATACGCTGGTGTATTCCAAATTCAGGCATTTATTCATAGCTCTAGCAGCAGATGACTGTTTTTAGAAAGGCTAACTTCACACACTGAATGTTGCATGTACATCATCCAATCACAGCAAAGCATATTAAATAACCAATAGAACAGCTTGTAATCGTGAAGTAGTTCAAATGCAGTAGTAATAAATCAAGCTGCCTATATTCTCTAAGAATATTAGTTATTTATTAAGAACTATCACCTCCCATATTTGTGTGACTAACCAATCACTGTGAATACGCAATCAACCAACATAAAGAATATAAAAACAAGCACTGATTCATTTGTGGCTCCTACATTCTAGCCCCTAATTATTTGGTCACCAAATAATAATTAACTACTCATTATTAACAGGAGACATGAATCAATCAAAACCCAATCACCACTATCAAATAATAAACAACATTGTCTTCTTTCTTCTTCAAGTCCATTTTTTTCTTCTTCTAGCTTTATTCCCACGTTCTGGTGATGTCGCTCCAGCAGACATCGATATATCTGCCATATCCATAGGTTGGAACTGAGTTTTATGCTGGATGCCCTTCCTGACACGACCTTGCCCACTTTTATCTGGGCTTGGGACCGGCACAGGGAGTACATGGGCTTGTGCACCCCCAGTGGCTGGGTAACCAACATTTCCCACCTCTGTTCGATTTTGCTGAGCACCAAGCTAGACGGCAGGAAGTTCCATTTTTGTGGTCTTTGGCATGACCCGGCTGGGATTTGAACTCCAGCCTCCTGGTTGTGGGGCGGATGCTCTACCTCTAGGCCACCACCTTTCTTCTTCAAGTCCATATCTTCACAATATTAAAAACACAAAGCTCAAAGTCCAGAGCCATAGCAATGTTAAGTCAATTAAGAATCAAACTCGAAGTCTAAGTTTCATGCAGCAAGTCCTCCTGCTTCGGACTCCTGTAGCAAACAAACTTTAGTTATAGGGCGATCCAGGCAGCTGCTCCTTGCCTTATCTGCACCTGACGCACAAATCCACTTCTGTTTGGAAAGGTCTCTAGAACTCTTCCCATGATCCATGAGCTTCAAGGTGCTGTATGTTCACCACTAGCACGATATCCCCAGGTACACGGTTGCACTTCACTCCTGACCATTTCTGACGCTCTTGCAGTTGAGACAAGTACTCTTTAACCCATCTTTCCCAGAACAAGTCTGACATATATTGCACCTGCTTCCATTGTTGGTGGGCATATACATCTGTTTGTTCAAAGCATCTTGGTGGTAAAGATGGTTGACCTTTTAATATCAACAAGTGATTTGGGGTGAGTGCCTCCAGGTCATTTGGATTGGCTGATGCTTTAGTAATTGGCTGGCTATTCAGTATGGCCTCCACTTCACAGAGAACTGTATGCAGCCCCTCTTCATCCAGGTTTTGCACTCTTAAAGTTGAGTTAAGGACTTTCCAGATTGATCTTATCAACCTCTCCCAAGAGCCACCATGATGTGGGTCAGCTGGGGGTTAAAGGTCCATTTTATTTCCTTTTGTATAAGTACATTGTTTATGCGTGGCTGATTCCACTGCTCAGTCACCATTTGTAACTCACATTCTGCCCCTATAAAGTTTGTACCATTATCAGACAGCAGCTCTTGAACCTGACCTCGTCTTGCTATGAAGTGCCTAAGAGCATTTATAAACGAGTCGGTATCCAATGAAGATACTACTTCAATGTGAACTGCTCTTGTAGTCGGGCAGGCAAAGATCACACCATATTTCTTCACCATACTCCTCCTACTCTTCACTTCAAAAGGTCCAAAGTAATCCACTCCAACATGAGTGAATGATGGTTCATCAGGAGTGATTCTTTCCCAAGGTAGGTCTGCCATCTGCTGTGACAATGACTGAGCGTTGAGTCTTTGACAGATGACACATCTTGATAGGACTTTCCTTATTGCAGTGGTGGCACCAATGAGTAAATATTTTTCCTGCAACTTTGATAACACATGGTTATGGCCACCATGCCCCACTTCCTGATGGATATGGTTCAAGAGCAGGTCCGAGATATGGAAATCCTTTGCCAGTAATACAAGATGTTTAACTTCTGCTGACAGGGCTGATCTACTGAGACATCCTGCAACTCTCAGAACTCCATCTTCCATCAGTGGACAAAGTTTGTAAATATGGCTCTGATTTTGTTGCTGCAAATTATTCAGATTCCGCTGCAACTCATAGATGTGTTGGGTGTAGACGACTGCCTCCTGAGGGACCTTCTCCAGCTCTGCTTTTAATTGAGATATGATAATCTCCAATGTAGTGCAATTAGCCTGCAGCTGTTCATAATGGGTTTTGAGGCATTCAGTCTTCTCTTTCTTGAGGGTCATTTGGTCCATCAGGGTCTGAACCTCCACCAGCTTCTTCTGCAAAATCTCAACATCCTCCAATCCCAGCTGCTGCAGTAATTCTGTTTGCAGCCTCTCGTTCTCCTGCTTCTCCTCAAGTGGCAAGTTAATCTGATAATGGCCATTGACTTGTTTAGCAAAACTGTTAACCAATTCCATAGATTTCTGATCTTCTCTTGAAAGTCCAGGCTGCGCTTCCAAACTGCATTCAGGAAAACTGATCTTGAATTGCTGCTGCCAAAGATTATCCAAACTCATAACAGATATTCTGTTGACCGATGTGTCTGGCTGTTCACAACTGATTGTACTCCCACTGTTTCCTGTCAGTGGTCCATATACAGTCCAAGCAAGTAGAGTTCTGACTGCATAAGGTCCATCATTAACACTACAAGTGACCTGTAGTGGTTCCATGGCTTTCGGAACATTTGCTCCTATCAGCAACTAAATATCAGCATAATTCTCAGGCAAATGAACATACTTCAGATGTGGCCATTCCTGAATCTCTCTCTGATTTGGAATGTTTCCCTTATAGACATGCATACATTCTTGTGTCTTTGGCAGTTCAATAAAATTTTCCTGTCCTATAGCAGCAACCTCCAGTCCTGACATGACATAGCTGCTCATCACCTTCTCTTAGCCCATAGTCCTTAACAGGATGTTAATCTTTCTTCCTGTTAGGCCAAGTTTATGCATCAAATGCTCTGTACAGAACACTGTTGTGCTCCCTTGATCCAAGAAGGCATAAGTGGTGATAACTTTGCAACCCTTCATGGATTTAACCTGGACAGGAACAATGGGGAGTTTTCATTTATAATCATCAGCCCCAGTAAGACCACTTGACACAAGTGTGCAGCCCACTGCAACCTCAACTTTATCAGAATCCTTCTTATTCTCCTTTGAAGGAATATGTAGTAGAGTTGGATGTTTGAGACCACACTTTCCACAAGAAATTCTTTTCTGCAATCTTTGCTGGTGTGTCAAATACACAGACGGCTAAAGCAGATATTCTTTTCCTTCAGAAAACTCATATTCTCCTTGTGAGTCTTTTTCTGCAACTGTGGACATAAATCCAAAGTGTGTCCTCCTCCACAATTTATACACATCTTCCTCAATGTTGGACTTTTCTCCTTTGTGGTTCCATGCTGAGTTTCATGCTTCAGTGGGGCAATAGTGGTGACAAAGCTTGTTGATTTTATTCCAGACTGAGGCTGTGATTTATATTTGTTGGCACCTCTGTTTGTTGTTAATGCTGGGGAGTCCTGTATGTTCCCAAACACTGGGTCTATCAAAATTCTCACTTGTTTCTCAATAAAATCAACAATATCAATAAATGTAGCTTTCTGACTGCTTCTTTCCTGAATTTCACATGCTACAGTTCTCCACTTGTCTCTGAATCTGTAAGGTAACTTCTTTACAATAGCGAGCATGTTTGATGGCCTGTCCAGCTCCCTCAGATATTGTACTTCTTCTATAACGTTACCACAGCTTCTCAGAAATAGGCTATACTCTTCAAGGCCTCTCACATCTTCCATCTTAATAAGTGGCCATGAAAGAGCCTTTTCCATGTATGCATGTGCAACTCTGCTCATTTCCAAATTTTTCTCTTAATAGAGCTTGAGCCTTGATGTAACCTCTCTCTGATTCTATGTGCTGACAGCTGTGAACAAGTTCTCTTGAATGTCCTTTTGTGTACTGTTCCAAGAAATGTAGTCGGTCACTGTAGTTGTCTGTGTTCCTCTCAACACCATTCTCAAAAGCCTTCTTAAAGGAGTGATATTCTAATGGATCACCATCAAAAGTTGCAATTTCTCTTAGGCAATGATGAGAGACGTTGTTGTATCAGAAGTGTTATTTCATTTTGTTTCCTCATTATGTCCAACATATTATTCTGATCTCCATTTGCATCAAATGTGTCACAGTTTTGAGTTTGTGTGTTTCCTTCCATCACAGTGTTTTGACTGGATGCATGACTCTTCAGTGACACCAACTGCGTGTTGAAACTGAAGCACAGCTCTCTGTTTTAGTCTTGCTCCTGGAACCAAATGATCAATTTTAACTTCCTTTTGTTGATTTAATATTGGTGGTACAAATGTATCTGCATCAGATCTGACATGTGATTTGAAATGTCTCTGTTCCAAATATGAATTCATTCCATCTGAACACCTGGATATGGAGTTTTTACCACTTATGATGCTTTGTGATCTGAGAACTTCTACTTTGGGTGTATGTGCTGCAATCTCCTCCTCCAGCAGAAGTTGCTCGTTCCTCCTCTTCAACCACACTTCCTCCTCCACCAATTCGTGCTTTTTTTTTTAAATAACTTTTGTTTCACCACCACTGCGGCTAAGTCAGCCTCAGCTTTCAGATGTACAGATGATGTGGTAGATCCACACTTTCCTTCTTTGGTGGAACAATTAGATCTTGTGACTCTACTTCCCACATTTGACACACTGTCACTGGGTTTCACATCATTCAGAGGGTCATTCACTACTGTTTGGATGAATAATTGAGAGGCATCCTTTATTCAGGGTAGGTAACACCTTTATTTGCAGCAGAACCAGTGATTTCACCAAGAAGTTCTTCAGATTCATTTATCCGCTGTTGAATGTCCTCTTTAAATGAGTTGCTATATTCAGCAATGCTTGAAAATCATTTCCACCAAGTCATTTTTTCAGATTCCATTTCAACATGTAAGTGACTCATTTCTCTTTCAGTTCACTGGTCAGTTTCTTAAAACTTGCTTATATGTTTAAGGAACATCCACAGTAACAGCATTTAATTCAGCAAACATTGTATTTCAACACAAAGATATGCAGACATCAGAGAGGGTGGGTTATATGTTATTCATTGTAAAAGGCAGAAATTAATTATGGCAGCATTTGATCATTCATAGGCCTACAGACAATCCATTCAGCATTTATCTTTCCACATAAAGGAGCATCATTGCAAAAAACACAGTAGAGGCACAGCAGGTATTCACTCTTCTTTCAAAACACAGAGTCACCGGAAAACCATTAGCTCATCAAAGGTCAGTGTTTTATTGATAATCTCAGAAGAACAGTTTATAATCTTCACTGAGCCGCCTCTGTTAGCAACTTCAGCATCTTGCATGTAAACATAAACAGGTAGGCTTACCTGTATGTTGTTGGATCAACGGCAGACTTTGTTAGAGTAAATTTGCAGGACCACACATACCTCAGTGACACTTCTGATGATTACGGTGCTCTCAGGTAATCCCAGTGCTCCTTTTTTCTTTCCAATGCCAATTTTTTGTTGACAAAAATATTGCAGCATCCAAATCCACAAGCTACTGATAAGAGAGAAGTGGGCCTATTTGTCTGACTCGTTTCCCATTAAAACAGTTGCTGGACTCCAATTAAAAACGTTTTTCCTTTATTACAAAATATTAGTGTCACAGTGCTCAAAAAACAGTACATTAAAAGTAATCACGGAGATGATAGCCTGCTATTATATTTCCACAACGTCATGGGAGTACGGTCAACAAAAATTGTGGCGTCCCATTTCACCCTCTCACCACTCCTACACAGGTGAACAGGTGTTATTAAGAACTGTCACCACCCATGTTTGCATGACTAACCAATCACCGTGATTACGCAGTCAACCAACAAAAAGAATATAAAAACAAGCATTGATTCATTCATGGCTCCTACAGGCATGTTTACTGCACCAGTGAAACTCAAACTACAGCGCTACTCTCCCAACATGGCAGCCACAGCAGGAAGTGATATCAGGAAGTGATATCAGAGTCCTGTCCCCTATTGAAAGAAAATGAAGAGTACACTGACTGTAGAGCCACACAAATTTTCACTTTACATTCAGTGTGAGTGCTCCATAAGAGCCTGCCCCGCAGCAGTCATTGACTTTGCACTGAGGGGAAAAATGACTAGAGCTGAAATCAATAGAATATAGGTGATAAAATATCTTTGTATTGTGGTGGACACAATACACATGGCACTCCACCCAGGACAAGGGGGTTGGTGGGGGAGAAGATAGTTAGAGATGCTAATGGAGAAAGGTGAGAGGAGCCTGTTATGTCGGAATAACATGAGACTGGAGCCACATTCAACTGAGCACTGAATTAACTTTATTATAGAAAAAACAGCTCAATATAATCCCAGACATAGCCCGCCTGACATCATCACCCACAACCCCCTGGCCAGGCTACAGCAAGCCCCAAATGTCAAATACCCCCCCCCCCCCACACACACACACAAAACACAAAGAACCCCTAGAACATTAGTAACAAATGCTGTTTCCCTTTTTTTCCTCAACTGAACACTCAAAACTCACTCAACTAAGTGGGTGTCTTGGTAGACTACCAGAACGCCCCTTCGTGTTGGGGCGGACTATTCTGCCGCCCATTCCCAACACGCATTCGCCAAAGCTGTCTTCAAAACATAGTCCTCCAGGTACAGTGGGGCAAAAAAGTATTTGGTCAGCCACCAATTGTGCAAGTTCTCCCACTTAAAAGATGAGAGAGGTCTTCAATTTTCATCATAGGTATACCTCAACTATGAGAGACAAAATGAGGGAAAAAAAATCCAGAAAATCACATTGAAGGATTTTTAATGAATTAATTGGTAAATTCCTCGGTAAAATAATTATTTGGTCAATAACAAAAGTTCATCTCTATATTTTGTTATATACCCTTTGTTGGCAATGACAGAGGTCAACCGTTTTCTGTAAGTCTTCACAAGGTTTTCACACACTGTTGCTGGTATTTTGGCCCATTCCTCCATGCAGATCTCCTCTAGAGCAGTGATGTTTTGGGGCTGTCGCTGGGCAACACAGACTTTCAACTCCCTCCAAAGATTTTCTATGGGGTTGAGATCTGGAGACTGGCTAGGCCACTCCAGGACCTTGAAATGCTTCTTACGAAGCCACTCCTTGGCGGTGTGTTTGGGATCATTGTCATGCTGAAAGACCTAGCCACGTATCATCTTCAATGCCCTTGCTGATGGAAGGTGGTTTTCACTCAAAATCTCACGATACATGGCCCCATTCATTCTTTCCTTTACACAGATCAGTCGTCCTGGTCCCTTTGCAGAAAAACAGCCCCAAAGCATGATGTTTCCACCCCCATGCTTCACAGTAGGTATGGCATTCTTTCTTCTCCAAACACAACAAGTTGAGTTTTTACCAAAAAGTTCTATTTTGGTTTCATCTTGTTACCGACCCGCTATTCTGCCGGCCGCCGAACCGTAGTTGGGCAGCCTCGGGTAGCGCTAGCCCAGTTTATGCTAGCGCGGCTCGTTGGTGGTAACAGCCAATACACAATCCAACAGACTTTTCAAGTGGGAAGAACGAGGCACTTTATTTAGAACTGCAGCAACTGTCCACACATACTGCTCCTCCGGAGCACACTGGCTTTCTTACAGACTTCATATCACTACGTACAGCTCGTTACACCTCCATCACAACTCCCGTCTCAGCCACAACAACGCCGCCATGGGCCCCCTTACGTCACTTCTCCTCCACACATACGCACACACACATACACACCGCAACCTGTCCAGGTTAAAGGAAAACAGGCTTGGCCTGCAACAATCTGACCATATGACATTCTCCCAATCCTCTTCTGGATCATCCAAATGCTCTCTAGCAAACTTCAGACGGGCCTGGACATGTACTGGCTTAAGCAGGGGGACACGTCTGACACTGCAGGATTTGAGTCCCTGGCAGCGTAGTGTGTTACTGATGGTAGCCTTTGTTACTTTAGTCCCAGCTCTCTGCAGGTCATTCACTAGGTCCCCCTGTGTGGTTCTGGGATTTTTGCTCACCGTTCTCGTGATCATTTTGACCCCACAGGGTGAGATCTTGCGTGGAGCCCCAGATCGAGGGAGATTATCAGTGGTCTTGTATGTCTTCCATTTTCTAATAATTGCTCCCACAGTTGATTTCTTCACACCAAGCTGCTTACCTATTGCAGATTCAGTCTTCCCAGCCTGGTGCAGGTCTACAATTTTGTTTCTGGTGTCCTTTGACACCTCTTTGGTCTTGGCCATAGTGGAGTTTGGAGTCTGACTGTTTGAGGCTGTGGGCAGGTGTCTTTTATACTGATAACAAGTTCAAACAGGTGCCATTAATACAGGTAATGAGTGGAGGACAGAGGAGCCTCTTAAAGAAGAAGTTACAGGTCTGTGAGAGCTAGAAATCTTGCTTGTTTGTAGGTGACCAAATACTTATTTTACTGAGGAATTTACCAATTAATTCATTAAAAATCCTTCAATGTGATTTTTCTGGATTTTTTTTTCTCATTTTGTCTCTCATAGTTGAAGTATACCTATGATGAAAATTGGAGACCTCTCTCATCTTTTAAGTGGGAGAACTTGCACAATTGGTGGCTGACTAAATACTTTTTTGCCCCACTGTACCTGGGCCTCTGACGTATTCTAGCCAAGCGCCCTGTAGAAGGGGAACCTGCTCCCAGCACTGTCGCCTGCACCTGCGAGTCCCCGACCCTCCATCCAATAAGTCCCAACCCACACCAGCCTATTCCACTGTAGCTCCTGGACTCTGGGCAGGCAAGGACTTCCTGAGTTGGCTGGAGTGCCACCATGACCCATCCGAGAGCTCAAACATGTCCCGACCCCGCCGTCTCACGATCTGTGGGGGCCCCGTCCAGACAGGTTGCAGCTTATGTGTGCGGTTGGGGTGTTTAATCCAAACCCAATCCGACACCTCCAGTCCGTGGGCCCTCACCCTGAACTTCCTGTTGAACCGTCGTTTCATCTTTTGCTGTTAGGCAGCGACCCGGTCCCGTGGAGGGTCCGTGCTCCCTGAAGAAGGGGTCGTGGATGGTCTCAGTCGGTCAAGAGGCAGGTGGAGTTCGCACCCCAGCATGAGTTTCGCCAAGGAGCACCCTGTCGTAGCATGGGCCGTTGCCCTGTAATGGAGGAGTGTGCTCTGGAGGGCATCCGGAAACATGAAGCTGTCCGTCAAGTGGGCTCTTAGTCTGTTTTTCAGAGTCTTGTTGAAACACTCCATGCCCCCTTTGGCTTGGGGGTGATGGAACGCGGTTTTGATGTGCTCCACGCTCCTAATGCCCCCAAACTCCTCAAACGCCCCAAAGGTGAACTGTGAGCCATTGTCTGTAGTGATGGCATCCGGGACCCCCCATCTGATGAACAGTGATGAGAGGAAACCCGTAACCACAGCCACCGTGACTGAATTACTGGGCAACACCTCCAGCCACTTGGAGAACAGATCTTAGACCACAAGCAGAAACCGGTTGTTTGGGGGTGCTGCATGCAATTCGCTGCAGATGTCTAATTGGATGTGCTTCCAAGGGCCCTCTGGGTACGGTAATGGTCGCAGGGGTGGGGGTGGGGTCCGCTGGTCTTCCCACTCTGAGACACAGTTCTTTACCATAGTTTCAATGTCCTTATCAATATCAGGCCACCTAACTGAATCCCTGCAACACTGCTTCAGCCTGACCACACCCAGGTGACACTCGTGGAGCATCGCCAGGACTTGTGATCTCAGAGACACTGGGATCAACGTGCAGTGTTCCCTCGCTGCACACACACTGTTCCAACAGCTCAGTTCGTTCCTAAACCGGTGAAAAGGTGCCAGCTCGCCCTGCACTTTTATGGACCAACCCTCCCTGATGACCAAGCACAGTTGCGACAACATGGGGTCCCGTTCCGATTCTGTCCGGAGCTCCTGGAGGGATACCATGTCCTGTAGGGGTCCGTGCAACATGTGGACCAGATCCGCCTCCATGGGATTGTCACCGTTGTCGTCTGGTTGCGCGGCGTTGTTCGTGGCACAGGAAAGGAGGTCCGCCACTACATTCTCTTTAGCTAGCACTGGCAGGTCCAGCTGGGCGGTGGACTCAACACACCTAGTCAGTTCAACTACCTTCTCTAGCATGAGGACATCCGCAGTCAGTGTCAGCTTGTCTTTCAGCCACTCGTTCGTACCGTGGGCTAGCTTGTCCCGGACCAGCTCCTCCTCGATAGGCCCGAAGGCGCACTCCCTTGCTAAGCTACGGAGTTCCATAATGAAGGACTGGGTGGACTCACCAGCTCGCTGTCGGCGGTCAAATAATTTATATCTTCACACTGTGATGTTGGAACGGTCCCTGAAGAAATAATCCATTAAGTCCAAACCTTCCTTCAGCGAGCCGTTGCCACCTAACCTAAAAAATATCCATTGGCCCTCCTCACCGAGGCAGTGAACGAGTAGGCTCCTCCGTCTCTCTTCATCGGCACCGCTCAGACCAGCCACAGCCACATACACCTTGAATGTATCTCACCAGTGGCCCCATGATATGGCTGGCATGCCCGGAAACTGCAAAAATGGAGGTGGCGGTCTAATGCACGCTCCCATGGTTTATTCTTGTCGCCAAAATGTTATGTCGTAATAACATGAAATCGGAACTGCATTCAACTGAGCACTGAACTAACTTCATTGTAGAAAAAACGGCTCAGTATAATCCCAGCCGTAGCCTGCCTGACATCATCACCCACAACCTCCCGGCCAGGCTACGGCAAACCCCAAATGTCAAATCCCACACGACAGAGCCAGCCAAACAAAGATGTGCCTTTCGCCCCCCCGCCGCACCAGGTTGACACCTGAGGACATAGGGGTGCGAATGTATGGCAGCAAGACCTGCTCTGTGACATGTGTGTCAATGTTATGTTAATGTGTGTACATGTCTTTCAGTCTGAATGTTAATGTGTTTACCCTGTGTGTCAGAGGCGGGAATTAAAGTGTATAAAGGAGTTTGCTCTGGCACTCGGGGAGGCAGAAGTTTTCTGTATTTTATGTTGGGAGGTGAATAAAGTTCACGTGTCGTCCAGCTCGCTGTCTTGTCTGCTTTCATCTTCCACATTGGTGACCCTAAGACGTGCAATGGAGAACAAGCCGAGCACCGCCCGGGAGAAAACCAGAGGGAGAACACCAGCGCGGCATGCGCTGTCATAGTCAAGCTCCTGGACTTCTGGCTCCATAAGCCGACTGCTTGGTTTCTACATGTGGAAGCCCAATTCGCACTCTGCGGGATCTCCACGGACGACACCAAATATCATCATGTGGTCGCTGCACTGGATGTGCGCGCCACACAGCAAGTAGCGAGCCTGCTCCAGGAACTGTCAGCCCAGGGTAAATATGATGCACTCAAGCAGATGCTGCTTCAACGTTATATCCTGTCGGACAGTGAGAGAGCAGAGAAACTCCTCACGTGCTCACAATTAGGTGACTGGTCAGCTGTGGAGATGATGGAGAGCATGTTAGTGCTGAGGGGAAAGGATGACGAACACTTCCTGTTCGCCCACCTCTTCCTCAGGAACCTACCAGCTACAGCAAGGGTGATCCTGGCCAACTCACCGCTACTGGTGGCCAAGAACTACCGCATCCTGGCGCAAGAAGCAAACCGCATCATCCTGGCGAACAGAGCTCTCAGCATGCACGCAACGACACTAGCAGCCATGAAGGACTCCAGCAAGGTCGAGGAGCCATTGGGGGTGGCTGGGATGGACGCCAAGAGACGCAGGAACGGGACGCTCTTTCTATCACTGCCGGTTTGGCTTGAATGCCCAACGCTGTCTGCAACCGTGCCAATTCAGGAAGCCAGGGAAACAGCACGGCCAGCAGTCAGTAGCAGCTGTGACCACTGGTGACAGGAACAAGCCGCTTTTCATCACAGACACATGTTCAGGGAAATGTTTCTTGGTGGTCTCCGGCTTCCAGAAGAGCCTCATTCTGCTGGTCAGTGCGGACAGGTCGACAGAAGTCTGCGGCCCCGAGCTTACAGCCACCAACGGATTCAGCATCAGGACGTTTGGCAACGAATGTTGACAGTATGCTTACACAAATGCAATTACCAGTGGGACTTTGTGGTAGCTGCATGTTCTGTCCCCATTTTGGGTGCTGATTTTTTATGTGCTTACGGATTGTTAGTCGATGTTGCCAAGAGATGTTTAGTGGATGCTGTTTCTTTTTTCTCCTTCCCCTGCACAGCTCGGGGAGTTGTGCCAACAACACATGCTAACGTTATAGCTCCAGGGGGTAAGTACCAACATTTGCTTTCACAGTTCCCAGCACTCATGGTTCCAACTTTTTCTGCTACGGTAAAAAAAAACAGGGTCGAGCATTTCATAACAACAAAAGGTCTGCCGGTGTTTGCACGCCCTCAGCGACTGGACACAGTTAAGCTGGCCAGCGTGCGCGAGGAGTTCGTCAACTTAGAGCAACTAGGCATTGTTAGGCGCTCCAACAGCCCGTGGGCATCTCCGCTACACATGGTACCTAAGGCTGATGGGTCGTGGTGACCATGCGGCGATTTCCAGTGCTTGAAAAATGCCATGGAACACGACCGGTATCCCATCCTGCACATCCAGTATTTTTCCGTGCATCTGGCTGGGACGCAGGTTTTTTCAAAAGTGGACCTGGTCCGCGGTTACCACCAGGTCCCAGTGCGCATGGAGGACGTTCTCAAAACAGCGGTAATAACTTCTTTTGGCCTTTTCGAGTTTTTACGCATGCCGTTCGGGTTAAAGGGCACAGCACAAACGTTCCAAAGAATGATGGACGCGGTGCTTCATGACTTGCATTTTGTTTTTGTCTACTTAGACAACATTTTGGTGGCTAGCGCATCAAAGGAGGAGCACCTCGCCCATCTCAAACTAGTTTTACAGAGGTTGGAAATGCATGGGCTTATCGTTAACCCGGCAAAGTGCCTGTTCCGTGTGCCAGTGATTGATTTTTTTGGGTCACGGCATTTCGCTGGAGGGCGCGATTCCACTGCCTGATAAAGTGCGCGCTGTGTTGGATTTTCTGCGTCCACAAACCGTAAGGGCACCTACAGGAATTTTTGAGCATGGTCAATTTTTACATCAGTTTCCTCCTCTGAGCAGCCCAGCTGCTGCAACCGTTGTACGGCGCGCTAAAAAAAAAGAAGCCCCTGGAATGCATCAATTGGACCCCTGAGCGAGTCCAGGTTTTCGCAAATGCCAAAACAGTGCTCGCTAATGTGCTTTGCTAGCCCACCCCACCCTGTCAGCGCAAATACCACTCACCACTGACGCGTCTGACAATGCCACAGGGGCAGTGGTGGAGCAGTACGTCTCCGGTTCATGGCAGCTGCTCGCATTTTTCAGCCGTACTTTGTGTGACAACAAATGCAAATACAGTACGTTTGACAGAAAGCTGCTGGCCCTCTACCTGGTGACGCGCCGCTTCCAGTTTTGGCTGAAAGGGCGCGAGTTCACCACGTTTGTTAATTATAAGCCGCTAACGTACGCAATGTCCAAAGTCTTGGAGTCGTGATCAGCCCGGCAGCAATGACATTTGGCCGTGATCTCGGAGTTCACGACTGATATTCAGCACGTAGCCGGTAAGCTTAATATGTCGTGGCTGACTGCCTGTCGCCTGCTTTAGTCTCCCCGGTCTACATGGGAAAAGATTTCCCCGCCGGGGACGTGGACATTGGTGCGCTCCAGTCCGCACCTACTGGGTTAAAACTAGAGAGCAGGGTGGTACAAGAAGGGTGCCCCTCCTTGCTCTGCAATGTTTCCACCGGTCACCCACACCCAGTGGTTCCGAGCTCTTGGCGCTGCCGCACTTTTGAATCGGTAAACTCCATTTCACATCCCAGCGCGTGAACCTCGGTTAAGCTGGTGGGGGCGAAATTTGTCTGGCCTAACCTGCGCAGGGACGTGAAGGAATGGGCTGCAGTGTGCATCGCTTGCCAGCAGGCCAAAGTGCACAAGCACACCAAAGCCCCCCTTGAGCGGTTTCAAATTCCGGCCAGGAGATTCGACCACGTCCATGTGGATTTGGTGGGCCACCTCCTGCCATCGCAAGGATTCACACACCTTTAGACAATCGTGGACTGCACCATGCGTTGGCCTGTAGTGGTCCTGCTGGCTTCCACCACGTCCGTGGAAGTGGCTCGCGCTTTTTTGTCGGCTTGGGTTACACTGTTCGGATCCCTGTCGGACATCACTTCTGACAGGAGTTCGCAATTCGTTTTGGAACTCTGGTCCATGATGGCCCAGAGCCTGGGGGTCAAAATCCACCGCACGGCCGCGTAAAACCCCCAGGCTAATGGGTTATGCGAACACTTTCATAGGTCGCTTAAAGCAGCACTCAGAGCCTCACTCACGGATGCAAATTGGGTCGACCACCTGCCCTGGGTCCTATTGGGGTTGTGCTCTGCGCCTAAGGAGAATCTGACAGCCTCGCCGGCAGAACTCGTTTTTTCTCAACCGCTACGGATCCCTGGGGAATTTTTACCGGAAAACCCTGCACCCGGGACCGACCTGCCCGCGCAATTATTTTACAGTACAGGGGCTGCTAACGTGCCAGACCCGGCGCACCACTGTTTTCCCCACACCTTCGTCCCAAAGAGCTTACAGAGCGCCAAGTTCATTTGTGTTAGGCATGACGCACACAGAACCTCACTGTGCCCACCATATGATGGACTGTTCAGAGTGCTGGAAACCGATTCAAAGCATTTTGTGTTAGACTTGGGAGTGGGGGGCGCGTAAGGAAATGGTCTCTATTGACAGGCTTAAGCCTGTTTATGTGTTAGCAGACAAACCGGTGTTGTTGGCTCAAGCTCCCCAGCGCGGACGCCCACCTACAGTGGCTCCTCAGGTTGGTGTTCCCCCTGCAGAGAACTGTTGGCAGCAGACTAGGTCTTTCCCCTCCTCACCCTTTCCCCCTCCACAGGACTGCACGCTGAAGACTGAGGTTGTCTCCTGCCCATTTCAACAGCAAGACACTTTGGCCGGTCCGGCGACTCCATGTTACAGCCGTTATGGGCGCCAGCTCAAGCCCAAGGTGCCAGAGGGTTAGAGCCCCTTCTGGGTGTTGGGAGGGTGCTGTGTGGTGGACACAATACACATGGCACTCCACCCAGGACAAGGGGGTTGGTGGGGGAGAAGATAGTTAGAGATGCTAATGGAGAAAGGTGAGAGGAGCCAACCAAACAAAGATGCGTCTTTCGCCCCCTGCCGTGCGAGGTTGACACCTGAGGACACAGGGGTGTGAATGTATGGTAGCAAGACCTGCTCTGTGATGTGTGTGTCAATGTTATGTTAATGTGTGTACATGTCTTTCAGTCTGAATGTTAATGTGTTCACCCTGTGTGCCAGAGGCGGGAATTTAAGTGTATAAAGGAGTTCACTCAGGCACTCAGGGGGCAGAAGTTTTCTGTGTTTTATGTTGGGAGGTGAATAAAGTTTGTGTGTTGTCCAGCTCGCTGTTTTGTCTGCTTTCATCTTTCACAGTATCTCTGTTTAGTAGCGCATCACCCATTCATCCTAATGATAATGGTTTTGGTTCAGACAGTCTTTCTGAAATTGATCTGCTGTATTGTCACTTTTTTCTGAAATTGTCTCAATCACAGAAATGCTACAAATTGTTTCGTTAAGAGAAAAACTGCAACATGCTTTAAACAAACTGTGGACTGTAGAAGCCTTGTAGGAAATGTTTTGTAACAAATCCTAATTTGCCCCCCGGGCACCTTCTTGTACAAAGTCACATTTTGATTCGCACTTACTTTCCAGAGAACGATCGCAACCTTCCATAAGCAGTGCTAGTTATGTGATGGCTTCGTCTGCAGAAACTCAAAGCTGGAGCCACACATGATGAGCTTAATTATACATCTCACACATCCCAAAGGAAGCCTGTAATTGTTCCTTCTGCTTTCTGCCCCCCCCCCCCCACACACACACACAGAGTTGTGTGTTTCTATAGATGTCAGAGATACATGACTGCAGGAACAAACCACGCAGGAGTTCAACGTCTTCGGCTATTTCTGTCTTTAAAAAACATACATGGAAGCACAAAATCTGCTTGAGTGCTAAAATGAATGTAAAACAGCAAAATTTATGAATAAACTGGACAGCATTTTTTAAAACTCCTAAATATGAAACTTGAACTTTCTTCCTTTTAAATTTGTCATTTTATTCTTGTATATTTTGCACGATTTTGCTCAAAATTTGTGAAAAAATTTTTTAAACTTATTTTTAGATGTCCTATCTAGTGTTTGTATATATCTGTTACCGACCACTGTAGTTCTCCTCACCCAACTGCACAGATATAAATATTGTGATTATTTGGATCCATAAAAATTTTCAAGTTTTTTTTTTTTAATCTCTCTCTATATTTTTTGAAGGATATAAAGAGTTTAATTCAGCGTTACCTAAACACTGCTGATGTATTATGTTTTAAAAAATAATTTTCATGAAATTCTTATCGAGTACACCTTTAAATTTGTGAGCATTATCTCATAATTTTCCTCAACATTTTTTCTTTAAGGGGATGGTATTTTAACAAAGGGTGTAAGTTCGTTCCAATTTGCTATGGGGGGGGGGGACAACCTCCCCGTCATCTCCCCCCAAATCACCTACTGCCCACATCCATATCATACAGTCTATAATCTGTAAGTGCAAAAAATTAAGGAAACGTGTTTCAGAAGAAGGATCGACATCAACACACAAAATGACTGATCTACTGTATTTTGAATCAAGCCAGACTTGTGTTAATGGTAAATTTATTAGCAGCCAAGAGCACTGTACAACTGCAACTTGTAATGACTACATTCAGTAACGTCCGACAACCAACCAACAACTTTCTGGCAGGAGCTCCACCCATATATACAGGGACGGGGCACACCTCGTGATGTCACACTCCAGTGACTATGAAAGCCCCAATGGTTCATGCAGATAGTTCACATTAGATCTACCCTTTTTAGTGGACACATATCTCAGTATATGGCTTATTGCAAACAATTAGCTCTGTTCTCAGTATTGCTCAGCACTAAATACTTAAGCAACTAATTAAGCAAATGCACATTTGAACAGTATTATTAAGCTGGCTTAATGTACTTCTATGAAGTGAACTTACTGTTCATCTCAGGATTTAGATTTCAGTGTCCTTAAAGTCTTTGCACATACTCTGCTAAACTTATTCTTGTCCATGCAACATAACAGCAGGATAATTCAGAGTACAACTTTATCTCATAGGAGAATATTACCAAAAGGTGGGACTCACCTGTATGTAGTCTATTCTCAACTCTAAATGTCTCGATAACTGAGGGGTAGCCTAACCTCTCATCCTCTGGAGGTCCGTTTTATCGGCCCTTGGGTTGGAGTTGGGAGACAAACTGTAGTCTCTGTGGGTGGATGGGTTGGAGATGAGTCGCTCTCCATGATGATCAGTATAGGAGAATCTGTGTCCCTCAGCTGTATGGAGTTGTCCTCTGGCTGACGCAGCTGAGCTGCGGAAGCTGGCTCGACAGTCTCGGGCACCGCCTGCAGATGTCTCCCGTTGCATCGTATCACTCTTCCTGTGTCAGTCCTGATGAGGTATGATCGTGGTTCTGCTGATCTTGAGACCACTTCAGTGGAGGTCGTCCAGTCCTTCTCCTCATCTAGCTTCACACTGATGCTTTGTCCTGAGGGTAGTGCTGGCAGTGGGCAGGCAGAGTGTCTGTGGTTTTTGAAGTGTTTGTATGCTCTTTTAGCTCTGAAGTCTTTCAGTTTTATTTGGTCGTGACTCTCTCTCTAGGTTGCTCTCTAGCATTGGAACCATTTTCCGAATCTGTAGCCCCACCATCATCTGCGCTGGGCTAGCCCCAGTTGTGGTGATGAGTGTTGCTCTGTAGCTCAGTAGTGCTAATGATGGATTTGGTTGTTTAAGGTTGTTCTTTGCCATCTGGACTGCTCTTTCTGTTGCTCCATTAGCTTGAGGGTAATGGGGACTTGAAGTTGCGTGCTTGAACCCATACTCTCTTGCAACATCTCTGAATTCTACTGATGCGAACTGCATACCGTTGTCACTAATGAGATCTAGTGGTACTCCCCATCTGGTGAATATGTTTTTGAGTCTGGTGATGGCCAGTAGGCTTGATGTGATGGAGAGGTAAGCCATCTCCATGTAGCAAGAATAGTAGTCTGCAATTACCAAGTAGCTCACACAGGTCTGTGGCGATCTTCTGCCATGGTGCTTCTGGCAGAGGTGTAGTGATGAGCGGTTCGCTTTTCTGTTTTGGTTTGTGCTCTAGGCAAAATTTACACTGAGCTAGCATCTCTTTTATCTTTTGCCCAATCCCTGGCCACCAAACCAACATCTTGGCTCTCTCATGACGTTTTGTCAAACCCTGGCAATAGGGCTGTCGCGGTAGAGGAATTTCCCCTGCGGTGACAGTGGACAGCTCAATACCGGGGTATGCGGTATTATTGCAAATGTTTTTAGAACCTTGTGGATTCATAATTTAAACAGGGTTTATAACTTATGTGGCAAATGAGGGAAGCTGTGAGTCTCGCTGCAGCTCTCTCTCAGCTTTATGTGCGTGTGTTACAACTGTGCGTAGGTCCTTTCTTTATACAGGCATGAACTGCTGATTCTGTAAAAAAAAAAAAAAAGAGATCATTTTCATAAAGCAGTGGCGGTAATTAAGGAGTGTGTGGACTGGAGACTGCAGCAACATTCAGCTTATAAGCAGGACAGTCTCCATACAGGACCCTGCGTGGCTCTTGTCTCCGTGATTTTTGCCACTGTGATTTTTGCCGCTGTCCGAAAAATCTCGTTCAAACAAGCTGCTCTCAGAGCTCATACACGAAGCATACACAGTCAGGATCATACACACTCTGCTCAGAAGGAAATAACACGCTTTGTGCCATTTCAGTGCTCACTGTTATGGCTGTATTTAACATGGAGTCCAAACGCTTTCACCACTAACTGCCTGCTGGACTCCATCTGGAGAGAGTGCCTCACACACAGCAGCACCGTGTGCTGTGGAAGCTTTAGAGTACCGGGTGCAAACATGCTGTTGGTAATAAAAATACACTTCATTTAGCAATTTATTTAATAATCAATAGGGGCACATAAGTGAACAACGAGATATAGTCTCACACACACACACACACACAAAGTGAACACCGCAATTGTTGCGGTTGGTTGTTTTCCTCCGCTGTAGGCGTGTCCATACCGCGGTATTACATAATTGCGGTTATTACGACAGTTCTACCTGACGACCTTGGTGAATTTGTTTCAGAACGCCTTTTCTAAGTGGTGCAGGAATGACTATTCTGTTATGATAGAGAAGAAATCCATCGGACTCAGAGATAATCTCTTGCTGCATAAAATGCGGTTTTTTGCCAAAACAGATTTACTTTACCAAAAGGAGCTTTATACACCTACAGTATCTCACAAAAGTGAGTACACCCCTCACATTTTAATAAATATTTTATTATATCTTTTCATGGGACAACACTGAAGATATGACACTTTGATACAATGTAAAGTAGTCAGTGTACAGCTTGTATAACAGTGTAAATTTGCTGTCCCCCCAAACTAACTCAACACACAATCATTAATGTCTAAATCGCTGGCAACAAAAGTGAGCACACCTCTAAGTGAAAATGTCCAAATTTTGCCCAAAATGTCAATATTTTGTGTGGCCACCAATATTTTCCAGCACTGCCTTCACTGACACAATGCGGCACACCCCCACCCTAAAACCCTAAGTGTATCCAAGAAGATGTATGTTCCACCCAGAATCAGGGGGAGGGGAGCAGGAAATAAGACTGGGAGGGAGGCGGTCCAAAAGAGAACCCGTCTCCCCCCAGAGGCCAGCTTGCAAACTGGTTCGGGAGGCCACCCACTGCGCCCAAATCCCAATCTAGGGTAAGGGCCGCCAGGCCGAGCAGCCCAGGACCCACCAGTGTCATGTCCCGGTGCTCCCAGCAACACAAACATGATGGAGCAGCTACACCCATTCCCACTCATCTTGCACACAGAAACATGCACGACAACAATAGTCACAATAGTGAACAATGGGCCAGACCCATTTGGCGCCCTACACACCAAACAACACCCCCAAGCGCCCACCGCAAGCCCACCAACCACCCAACCGCAGACACACATCAACAGTAGCAAGCTCCCCGCAGCAACAGCCATCCTGGAGCAGCCCGACGGCAATGCGGCTGCCAACCTGCACCAACGCCCCCCCCCCCCCACTTCCACCGACCACCCCCAAGCACCCACACACACCCGGCGCCAAAGACACCAAGGGCAGTGCGACAAAGCGCCCCGCCTTGTAACACAGCGGCAGGGCGGCCGGGACAAGCAGGCCCCGAATCGCCAACCCCCAGGCCACTAGATGGTCCACCCCACCCCCACCACCCAACGAGGTTCAACCACCCCCACACACATCATCCACCCACAGGTATCCTCACACACACACACTCACCATCACATATGCCCACCTACACCGACACACAGCCCCACATGCCCACACACGCACCACCCACATCCGCACCTGGACACACACACACTCACACACACATGCATGCGCACACACACACACACGTACGCCCACACCCACAGGCCCTGGAGGACGGGGAGGGCACCCCCCAGGATGCAAGCACCCGTCCCAGAGTGCCACCAGGGCCCCGGGGAGGGCATGACCCCACCGCGCAAGGATGCGCCGGGGCCGGCCTGCACCACCAGCACACCCCCGACCCAGAGGAGGAACCCCCCCCCCCCCAGCACCAGGGGCCCAGGGCCAGATCCAGCCCCACCCAGTAGGCCAGGCCAGCTGGCCCGGGGCCATGCCCCCCAGCCCACCCTGCAACCCCCCCAGGCCAGACACACAGCCACCCCGGAACAGGGCCTCCAGCTCAGTGGGTCACAGAAACTCCTCGTGGTCAGGGTGCAGCCAGCTGCCAGAGGCGCAAAGGAGAGCGAACCACCACCCGCAACCCCTCAGATTATAGAGTTAATAAGCGGGGACCAGAAATAATTG
Organism: Pholidichthys leucotaenia; assembly: GCA_020510985.1. Lineage (NCBI taxonomy): Eukaryota > Metazoa > Chordata > Actinopteri > Cichliformes > Pholidichthyidae > Pholidichthys > Pholidichthys leucotaenia. Next base: position 318,871,307 of record CM035844.1, read on the forward strand.
AATTCAGCCAATTGGTTATTTGAGGAGGCAGACATTCTCTCCAGGCTAATATAATCTGATAGTAGGTTATTATAGTGTGTCATGCATAAATTATTTCTTGATTTCCAGTTCATGAGGATAGTTTTCTTTGCGATGCATAAGGCAGTGAGAACCATGTGTGACATCCTTGCCTCTATATTTATTTCACTTAAATCACCTAATATGAAAAGTGTGGGTGAGGATGGGATGCGATACCCAAGCCATATCAACAAGTCCTCACATGTCTTCTGCCAGAACTTTTGGACCGGTGCACAGGACCACATAGCACGCATATAACTATCCGGGATGCTGCTGGTGCAGTAGGAGCAGTGTCAGCTATTATTAACTGTTTCCTGGGAACATGAGCAGCTGTCATGTTGAATCTCATTAGGCGCATTAATAGTCTCTGGCACCGCAGTGGTGCTTTATCCAGGTTGTAGGTGTTGATCAGCAACACTAATGGTTTGTGATCTGAATGGAGTACAAAACTGTCCGTACCTTGGATGAAGCGCATGAACCGTTCATAGGCCCACACCACTGCTAGGCACTCTTTCTTGATCTGCGAGTACCACTTTTCTGCCTCTGTTAGGGTGCAAGAGCAGAAGGCAACTGGTCTCAGCTCACCGTTGTGTTCTTGCAGGAGTGCAGCTCCTAAGCCGTAACTGCTGCCATCAACACTGACAAATGTTTGGTGGTTGGGGTCGTAGAAGACAAGTGCAAGTGCTTTTTGCAGTGCCTCTTCTTGGGATTCACCCCATAACCATTCATTCTCTGCTTTTAGAAGTGCATTGACTGGATGGAGTGTGGTTGAGAGTCCTGGCAAGAATTTTCCCAGATAGTTAAGTAGGCACAGAATCTGGCATAACTCTCCCAAGTTGGTTGGGCTTGGCATCTCTCTGATAGCTCTAACTTTGCTCGTGTCAGGCTTTACACCACTTGCACTGATAATATGCCCGAAGGAACACAGTTCAATGTTATTAAAGTGATATTTTGCTTTGTTCAATTTCAGACCTGACTTCCTGATTGTCTGCAGAACTGCTCTTAGGTGGTAGTCATGCTCCTCTTCACATGACCCGAACACCAGTACATCGTCCATAACAACAACCACTCCTTCATGGTCTTTAAGCAGATCAGACAGTCTCTGGAAAATTTCTGGTGATTGAGATTTCGAAGGGCAGATGGCGGAAGCAAAACCTGGCGACAGACACACTCAAAAGTTTAAGCCTACCCAGAGAAATTACCAGTGATATCACACTGAATGAATGGAAAACACTTACCTGCTTTAACCCTGTAACATAAAAAAAAAACAAATGGACAAATCAGCTTACACAAAAACCATGAGCTAGCAGACAGAAACTAATGAGCCCCCATTTGTCACCCAACAAATGATTCTCAAAGCTCAAAGAGAACGACTGGGCTCAAATAAATGGATGAGCCCCCATTTGTCACAAGCCTGGCTCATGGGCTTAGACAAAGAAGGGAGACCACACGGAGGTGCCAATTTAAACATAAGTTTATCGTTAAAAGAAAGCAATAAAAGAAAGATGAGATGACTTTTATAGGCAGCTCCACCTACAACAGAGAAAAAAAAACAGAGGTCCGAAAGGAGCGGGCCGTAACATTAGCTATTCCAAACTCACAGTGGTGGACTAGCTCCTACAAGCTCCTTTCAAAGGCCTCAACAGTCTCACCTGGCCTCTGGGCGCGCTTGTGGAAGAGTGCGCGGTCATCAATGATGTTTAGTTTAGGTACAAAGTGTTCATCAAACTTGGCTATCACAGTCTCATAATCAAACAAGCTTTGGTTTTCACTGTCATATATGAAGGACTTGTAGATAGGCTCAGAGTCCCTGCCCATAGCATGCAGGAGGGAGTTAACTTGAACCGTCCCAGGCTCTCTGTCAAGCTTGGAAGCTATGCGGAAACAGTCGAATCAGCGCCGCCACACCGGCCACTCTGCTGGCTGTGAGAAGTCGAACTGCTCTGGGAGTCCAAATTTTGCCATATTCGCTTGGCGTTTAGTCCATATCTTCTGACACCATGTCACGTTAACCACAGTATTCCACTTGTGTTAACACTAAATTTATTAGTAGCTAAGAGCTCTGTACAAACGTAACTTGTAACAACTACATTCAGTAATGTCCGACAACAAACCAACAACTTTCTGGCGGGAGTGCCGCCCATGTAGCCTATATAGAGATGGGGCGCACCTCATGACGTCACACTCCAGTGACTATGGAAGCCCTGATGGTTCATGCAAGTATTTCACATTACATAGAGAACAGATAGCTCGTAGCAACAAGGCCTATACCCCATACTTTGAAGCACCGCCTACAAGAACCCATGAAGTATCGGTTGATGCCTCCTCCAACTCCATAAAACACATGTAGACTGGTTGGGCAAACTCCCACAAAGCCTTGTGAAATACTTGCAGTCAGCTTTAATGTCTACATAAGTCTTTTGATGAGGCAATGGAAAAAAAAAAGTTTAAATAATAAGGAAACAAATATACCTTCAAGTCGCATTTATAACTAAGTTAGCCAGCGTTAAGCTAACTAGCTAACGCTGGCCCCAGGGCGCCGACCAAACTCCGACACGAAGCGGCTCAGTCCCCGGTGAGGGCTCACCGGAGGAACCAACCGAGGCTGCGGCTGGGAGCTCGGGCGCGACGTTGGTGAGAGACGGGGGCCACCTGGACCCAGCAGGACAGTGGCCTGAGTCGGAACCCAGTTGCGAGGCCCAGCTGAGGAACTACCAGACTGACGGCGCTCGGAGACGGGGCCTAGCGGAGGTGCCACCCAGCCAGACGGCGGCGAGCGGCGGTGATCGGTGGAGTTCGGCTGCGCCGGCAGTGTGCGGCATAACCGGCCAGGCAGACGGCGGCGGTGATCTGCGGAGCTGTGCAGCGTTACTTGGCGGAGGAGCTGTGCAGAAGCTCGGTGCGGCGAGTCCAGCAACGGCCGGGCTAGTTGAGGCCTAGCCGGATTCTCTGTTTATCTCTATCCACAGGTCAGTAAGATGCCACCAAAGAAAGAGGAAATGGAAGAAATTAAAAAATCTCTGAACTTTGTCAGATGAATTGGCCAAATTGACTAGCCAGCAGGACAAAATAATAGGCCTAATAGAACAGGTACAAACCCTACATTTAATAATCCAAGAAAAAGACAAAAAAAATTATGGACCTGGAGCAACACGGGCGTCTTTTGGAGCAACGCGTCGAGGATCTTGAACAAGGTTCTCGTATTGATGACCTAGTTATAAGTGGACTAGACATCAGATATCAGTCATACGCCCATGCTGCAACAGGACTGAATGGTGAAGATGCACCCATGAGTGAGTCATTGTCCTTAGAAAAACAAGTGCTTCAGTTCCTTAATAATAAAGACATTAAGGTAGAAGCCAATGCAATCTCAGCCTGTTATGCTCTACTGAAGAAAGATAACAAAACAAAGAAATCAATTGTGATGCGCTTTGTGAACAGAAGGGTAAAGAATGACATACTGAGGCAGGCCAAAAAGCTAAAGGAAACTCAAGTTTACCTAAATGAACACCTGACAAAAAAAAACGCTGAATTAGCACGACAGGCAGGGATGCTGAAAAAACAAAATAAGATACAAGCAACCTGGACAAGAAACTGTAGAATTTGGATTAAACTAAAAGGAACACCTGAGCAAGCAAAGAGTATAATGATCAGAGATGCTACTGACTTAGATAAATACAGATGAACACTGATTAAGAAAATAATGAGCCAATGATAATCCATATTCATACACACAATAAGAATAGTTCTTTTGACACACCATGCCAAAGTACTTTAAAAAAAAATAAGCAAAATAAACAAAAACTTATGACCGACTCGAGTAGACATCAATTATCCCCAGTTGGAGGAAGTCATTTGACACAGAATGAGGAAACTCAAACTCTGAAAATATACCATTATGCTGAACATAAATCACAAGAGATGGAGAATGATATTGATCCTGATAACCACTTTTTCAATAATATTCATAACCACTGTGAATATTACACTGAAAAACAATTCAAAAGTCAAGTGCAATTAGATGGTAAACTGTCAATAATACACTTCAATAGCAGAAGTCTTAACAAAAACTTTCCACAGATTCAGGACTATTTAAAACAGCTAGACAGAAAATTCACAGCCATTGCAGTCTCTGAAACTTGGCTTAATGAAGATCAGGCTCCCCTGATGGCAATAGAGGGATATCAGATGTTTTATATTAACAGATCTCAAAAAAAGGGTGGTGGTGTTGCACTGTATATTGATGACCTGTACAGGTGTAAGCTTGTAAATGAAATGTCCTCAGCACTACCAGGGATTTTGGAATGTGTTACTGTTGAGATTGACCTAGACAAAACAAAAAATCTAATCATAAGCTGCATATATAGAACGCCGGGAACTTGCATTGAGACATTCAGAGATAAATTAGTCGAGCTGTACAATAATATTACTAGTAAGAAAATGGTAGCAATTTGTGGAGATTTCAATATTGATTTACTGAATCCACATCAACAAAATGTAATTACAGAGTTCATGAACTCTATGTACAGCATGAGTCTATATCCCACAATAACACATCCCAGTAGAATCACAGTTCACTCTGCTACACTTATTGACAACCTGTTTGTCAATGTTTTCGATAAGAAAATAGAAAGTGGATTATTGATAAATGATATAAGTGGCCACTTGCCAACCTTTGCACTTATCCATGGCCACACGGGGCCCAACGCAGAAATAATTTCAAAATCGTTCAGACACAAATCACCAAATGCAATCAGTTCTCTTAAAGAGGACTTGCTGAAGCAAGACTGGACAGAAGTCTATGTATCAGATGTAAATGAAGCCTATGACACATTTATAAACATTGTAACCACTCTTTATGAAAAAAACTGCCCATTAGTAAAAAAAAAGCTTAAACACAAATTTGCTAATAAGCCATGGTTAACCAAAGGACTACAAAAGGCGTGTAAAAAGAAAAATTTATTATATAAAGCTTTCCTAAAGAAAAGAACAAAAGAAGCAGAGCAGCGGTATAAAACATACAAAAATAAGTTAACATATATAATAAGATGTAGTAAAAGAGACTATTACAGTAAAGAACTGGAGAAAAACAGAGACAATATTAAAAATACATGGACAATACTCAACAGTATCCTTGGAAATAAAAGCAGAAATACAAGCTACCCATCTAATATTCCAAAAAATAATAAAACGACTCAGAGTCTCAATATAGCTTCACCTGCAGATGAATTTAATAATTTTTTTGTTAACATTGGACCTAAACTGGCCCGAGAAATACCCACTACGGTGCCTACAGGTAATACAATATGCAATAACACTGCTGTAAAAGACTCCATCTTCATAAAGAACACAGACGAAAGAGAGGTCATTGAAATTGTTAAATCGTTCAAAAGTAAAACATCTACTGACTGTGATGGTATTGACATGCTACTAGTCAAAACTGTTATTGAATGCATAGTAAAACCACTGACGTATATCTGTAACCTGTCTCTCCAATCAGGTATATTTCCTGATGCAATGAAAATAGCTAAAGTAATTCCGATATACAAGACGGGCGACAGAGGGGAACTCTCAAACTATAGACCAATTTCACTATTACCGCAATTTTCCAAGATACTTGAAAAAATATTCTATGAGAGAACTGACAACTTCATACTGAAGAATGATTTATTATGTGAGCAGCAATATGGGTTCAGACACAAGAGGACAACTGCATATGCCCTAATGGAATTTACAGAAAAAATATCAACAGCCATTGAAAATAAAGAGTATTCAGTTGGAGTATTCCTAGATCTGAAGCGGCATGAAAAAATAAGCAGCAGTGCTGTGGTTTTAAGCAGGTTTTATTAATCATACCGCCTTCACGGGATCCCCTCTCCGGTGCATAGTGTGAGCAGCCCGGAGCGGGATCCCTAGGCTCTCAGAGAAGGAGAGGCGGACACAGTGTGTCCACCAGTTGCAGGATCAGAGTGAGAGAGTAAGAGAGAGAGATTGCGTTACAGAGTTGCACCTTAAATACTTGATCATAACAATACATCAAAAAGACATACCCCACAGTCTAGAATGATCAAAGGGACAACAGAACAGGCAGGAGGTATTTGCATTTGTAAGCCATACATCACAATGGGCAGATTAGCTAGACCTCGCTCTAAGTGCAAGACAAAGAGGCTAACAAGCACATCTACATATTGATCTGAGTCTCTAGGTCACAGTAAGGACAGGACGCATGAGTACAAAGGATGAAAGGCATCGATTAACATCACATAGGTGAGACAGAAGAAACTCGTCTACCTGTAGACATTAATACACCAAAGCACATCTAAGATGCTCAGAAAAAGCACAGTAAGGACAAGCCATATGCACACTATACAGAATGGCGCATTACATCACAACACATGCATGTTTGCATCACAAATACATGAATGGCACATTGCTTCTCAGTAATGCAGCAGAAAAACAGAGAAAAGAGGGCTGAGTGTCCTTAGTCTGTTGTGGGGTTAAAACGAACCGCCACAGATCTTAAAAAAAGCATTTGATACAGTAGATCATAATTTATTATTAAAGAAACTACAAAATTGTGGTATTAGAGGGGTAGCACTATCCTGGTTAAGTAGTTACTTAAAGAATAGATATCAGTATGTATGTGTTAGCAACAAAAACTCAGAGTTGCTGAAGGTCACCTGTGGAGTCCCACAGGGTTCAGTTTTGGGACCATTATTATTCAATATGTATATAAACGATATATGTAAAGTTTCAGAAAAAATGGACTTAATATTGTTTGCCGATGACACTAATCTGCTATGCAGTGGAAACAATTTGGAACAACTTCTGGATACACTCGGAAAGGAATTAGGAAAGCTTAAAGGTGAACTGAACTCAACGGCATTGAACGGCACTAGGTGATAGTACATACAATTATAAAGATAATTTATCATTGGCACCCCCTCCACAAATCCCGGAATCTTGGAGAAAATCGCGATTTAGAATTTCCCGCCCTGAAAAATCAGACAAATCCGCCGAAGCGCAGCCGGAGTTCCGCGTGACGTCACGAGTGTGACACAGTCCTCATGTTTACCATTGAGAGCACGTCGACACTGGTTGTTTTTGGTGCATTTTGTCGTGATAGTCGACTACAAAACACTTCCAACACCTGGGAAGATCTGTTCAGTGGCCAAGGAAAGCTGTCATGGCGACGAAAGAAAAGAAAGGGGGAGGAAAAGCGACCGGGAAGCGATGCGTTTCTAGATATACAGTGATCCCTCACTTATTGCGTTTAATGGGGACCAGAACCGACCGCGAAAAGTGAAAAACCGCGAAGTAGCGTCACCTCCCCCCCCCCCAAGGGCGTCACAAGCACTATTTTGCACAAAAAGGCACAAGAGAACAGCGAAAAGTGCCACTAAGCAACACGAGCGATAAAGAAGGCGCTCTGCAGGGAGAGAAGCTGGGTAAAACGTCTCGGCCAATCAGCTTGCGAGGTGAAACGTCTCGGCCAATCAGCTTGCGAGATTCCCGAGCGGTGAAGAGGTGGGCGGAGAGGAGTGGAGCGGTGGTCAGAGAGGTAGATTTTGAGCTGTGCGGGCTCTCCGTGTTGATACCTGATGTTCTAATGAGAAGGCAGGGAGACTACATTAGAACATCAGGTATCAACACGGAGAGCCCGCTCTCCCTGGCTCCCCAGCCCGCTCGGGAATCTCGCAAGCTGATTGGCCGAGACGTTTTACCTCGCAAGCTGATTGGCCGAGACGTTTTACCTCGCAAGCTGATTGGCCGAGACGTTTCACCTCGCAAGCTGATTGGCCGAGACGTTTTACCCAGCTTTGCTCCCTGCCGAGCGCCTATACCCAGCGAAGGAAGACCGCATTAAACGCGATAAGTGAGGGATAACTGTAATAAGTTGGAAAAATGCTGATGTTTTTTTTTCCCTTTCTTTTTTATTGTTAATTTTCCTTATCCTGACACCCCAAACATGCCAAAGTAAAGACTCACCATTCTGTATTCAATAAGCGACTCTCCTCCCCATCACTGCTGCGGTCTGAGTTGGTGCTGGAATCCCCCGAAAATTCTGGCTCGAATCTGTACGGTTCGATGCCTCCCTCGCTCTCTTCCTGTTCACTTGACACTCCTGCATCCTCCTCTGTCTTGTCACCGATCCTGAATGCCTCTTCACTCTGAAAACTCTGGTGTTCTTGACTGCTGGAACTGCTATCATCTGCCATTGTTGTTTTGATAAGGATCACACTCGTGACGTCACGCAGCGTCGTCTGCACTACTTCCGGTTTGTTTGGCACTGCCAGCCAGAGGCAAAAGCATGTGGCAAAAAATGCAGTGGAAACAACTTGGAACAACTTCTGGATACACTCGGAAAGGAATTAGGAAAGCTGAAACTGTGGTTTGATTCAAACAAATTAACGCTCAATTTAAGCAAGACAAAATTTATAGTCTTTAACAACCATCACAACTACCCAGTACCCAAACTCAGTGTAAATGGTGTAGAGATTGAAAGGGTATCCGAAACTAAATTCCTTGGAGTAATAATTGATAACAAACTGTGTTGGAAGCCACATATTAATTATATAAAAGGTAAAGTATCCAAATCAATTGCAATATTACACAGAGTGAAAAATTTGCTGAATCAACCCACACTATACACCTTGTATCATTCATTAATACTCCCATACATGACATATTGTAATGAAGTATGGGGAAATACATATAAAACAAACATATATCCACTCTCTATGCTTCAAAAGAGAGCTATTAGAATAATCAACAAAGCAGCTTACAGGGAACCAACAAACCCACTTTTTCTTAAACAAAAAACTCTCAAGTTGAAAGATCTGATCGACTTTAAAACCGCAATAATAATGTTCAAAGTGAAGAATCTATCACTGCCCGCAAATATCCAAAAGTTGTTCCAAACAAGGGAGAAACGATATCACTTCAGAGGAACATGTATATTTCAAAAGCCTACAGTGAGAACAACCACCAAGCAACACTGTATTTCAGTGCAAGGTGTCAGATTATGGAACGATTTTGGACCTGAATTAAAATCATGTACAAAGCTTGGACAATTTAAACAAAAACTAAAGGAAGAAATACTCCAAACATATTTACAAGACGACATGTAAACTCACATAAGGATTGACATTTCCAGCCTGTGTTGTGTTATAGCTTAGTTTTTCTTTTTTCTCTGTGACACTATGTCTTAGATTTGTTTTTGAATAGTAACCGCTTAACTTAGACTAGCTCAGTTTTCTTTTTCTCTCAGTCATATTTTGTCTTAGCCTTGTTTTAAATTGTAATCGCTCTTGTCTTGTTTTCTCTTTTTTCTCCTTTGAATTCTTGGATGGAATATGGGTGGGCAATATAAGCTGCGGCTTCAGCCATCACCCATTTCGGATAACTCACGTGGAATTGTATAGTAGAAGGAGTCTTTGTCTAATTTGACCTTGTTGTTATATTATACAGTTTCTTTTAACCTGTAATGTACTATCCGAAATAAATTCATTCATTCATTCATTCATTCATTCAAAGTTTATCGGCTTATAGCTTGGCCATCGCACGGCCTAAAAATTTCTTTTATGTGTTGAAAAATACAATAGGTAATAAGGAATTAATCTGCTATTCCACTTTTTTGGCAAAAAGGTGAGTTCAGTTCACCTTTAAACTGTGGTTTGATTCAAACAAATTAACGCTCAATTTAAGTAAGACAAAATTTATAGTCTTTAACAACCATCACAACAACCCAGTACCCAAACTCAATGTAAATGGTGTAGAGATTGAAAGGGTATCTGAAACTAAATTCCTTGGAGTAATAATTGATAACAAACTGTGTTGGAAGTCACATATTAATTATATTAAAGGTAAAGTATCCAAATCAATTGCAATATTACACAGAGTGAAATATTTGCTGAATCAACCCACACTATACACCTTGTATCATTCATTAATACTCCCATACATGACATATTGTAATGAAGTATGGGGAAATACATATAAAACAAACATATATCCACTCTTTATGCTTCAAAAGAGAGCTATTAGAATAATAAACAAAGCAGCTTACAGGGAACCAACAAACCCACTTTTTCTCAAACAAAAAACTCTCAAGTTGAAAGATCTGGTTGACTTTAAAACCGCAATAATAATGTTCAAAGTGAAGAATTTATCACTGCCCGCAAATATCCAAAAGTTGTTCCAAACAAGGGAGAAACGATATCACTTCAGAGGAACATGTATATTTCAAAAGCCTACAGTGAGAACAACCACCAAGCAACACTGTATTTCAGTGCAAGGAGTCAGATTAAGGAACGATTTTGGACCTGAATTAAAATCATGTACAACGCTTGGACAATTTAAACAAAAACTAAAGGAAGAAATACTCCAAACATATTTACAAGACGACATGTAAACTCGCATAAGGATTGACATATCCAGCCTGTATTGTGTTGTAGCTTAGTTTTTCTTTTGTTTTTTCTTTTTTTCTCTGTGACATTTTGTCTTAGATTTGTTTTGAATAGTAACCGCTTAACTTAGCTTAGTTTTCTTTTTTTCTCTCAGTCACATTTTGTCTTAGCTTTGTTTTAAATTGTAATCGCTCTCGTCTTGTTTTCTCTTTTTTCTCTTTTGAATTCTTGGATGGAATATGGGTGGGCAATATAAGCTGCGGCTTCAGCCATCACCCATTTCGGATAACTCACGTGGAATTGTATAGAAGAAGGTCTAATTTCTGTCTAATTTGACCTTGTTGTTATATTATACAGTTTCTTTTAACCTGTACTGTACTATCTGAAATAAATAAATTCATTCATTCATTCATTCATAAGTGAAAAAAGTTAAATTTACAAGAAAAGTCAAATTTGTGTGAAAAGCTGAATTCTTTGGAAAACTGTACAATTTAAAACTTTGGTAATTAAAGTTGTGAGGAAAAATCAGTTCACAAGAGAAAAATCTAATATACAACAAACTATATACTGTAGGGATATTCAACTCAGACTGGAAGCAGAGGGGAGGAGAATATTCCCTCTGCCGGCAGAGCGTGGGGGATTTAACGGAGAAGGACGGTAAGTATTGTAATGGGAAAAGATGGTAATGCAGCAGGAAGGAGTAGCTGTGGGGACAGTAAGGGGTGAATGTGTGAACGTATTATAATGCAAGTTTTCAGGCAGCAGGGGGAAGGAATGGAGTGGTATAAAAGGAGAGACCCTGGTGTATTGAGGGATTCTTTTTCTGTGTATGAATGAAGTGAGAGTGAGAAATAAAGTTTGTCTGTCGTGTAAGTCTGGTTCCTTTATTTGCACTCTCCACACTGGTGACTCTTGACGAATTATGGAACACGAGGCAAGAACCCCGGAGTCGGCCCGGACAGAAAGCCCCAGCAACGTGGTAAGCATCCCCGAGACGGCCTGGACGGAAGGCCCCAGCAACGCGTGCGCTGTTTCGGTCAAACTACCGGACTTTTGGCTGCACGACCCGCGGTCTTGGTTCTTCCACACCGAGGCTCAGTTCACCCTCCGGGGAATAACGGCAGATGACACCAGATATTACTGGTGTCATCGCAGCGATCGCAGCGCTGGACGCTCGCACGACTCAGCAAGTAGCGAGCCTGCTCCAACAGCCTCCAGCCCACGATAAATATGGGACTCTCAAGGCCGCGCTGACCCGGCACTACACACTCTCAGACTGTGAGAGAGCAGAGAAGCTCCTGACGCGCTCGGAGTTAGGAGAGGGGTCGGCGGTCGAACTGATGGAGAAGATGTTGGCGTTGATGGGCACGGATGACGGGCATCTTCTGTTTGTCCACCTTTTCCACCGGAACCTCCCAACAGAGGCAAGAGCGGTCCTGGCCAACTTGCCGTTGCTGGCTGCACGCGACTACCGTGCGCTAGCCCAGGAGGCAGATCGGATCATCCTCACCACCAGAGCCCTCACAGTGAGCGCGGCGGCATCGGAACCCAGCGAGACGACCAGCAGAGGTGAGGAGCCGGCGACGGTAGCGGCAGCGGGGGCCAGAAAGTGCCAGAGAGACACGCTCTGCTCCTACCACCACCATTTTGGAGAGAACGCACGCAGATGTGTGCCACCGTGCCAATTCAAGCGTTCGGGAAACACCAAGGCCGGCAGTCAGTAGCAGCTGCGACTGCCGGTGAAGAAAACAAGCTGCTCTACGTGACGGACTCGCGCTCGGGGAGACGGTTTCTTGTAGACATCGGCTCCCAAAAGAGCCTCATCCTGCCGTCCTACGCCGACCGGCTAGCGGGAGCTAGCGGCCCCGAGCTGATAGCCGCAAACAGCTCAGACATTAGGACTTTTGGTGAGAGGACACTGACTGTATCCCTACACGGCCGTATGTACGAGTGAACATTCGTCATAGCAGCATGCAGTTTCCCAATCTTGGGAGCTGATTTTCTGTGTGCACACGGATTGCTAGTCGATGTTGCTAACAGACGCCTGGTTAATGCAATGTCTTTTGATCGTCTCCCCTGTACAGCTCGAGGGGCCGGGCCAACAACGCTAGCCAACGTCACAGCTCCAGGCGGTAAGTTCCACACACTGCTCACTCAGTTCCCAGCACTCACAGTCCCGACGTTTTCGGCGGCCATCACTAAACACGGGGTGGAACACTTTATCACCACCACTGGGCCGCCCGTTTTTGCACGACCTCGGTGCCTGGACGCAGCTAAACTGGCCATAGCGCGCGAGGAGTTTGCCATCTTGGAAAGGTTGGGCATCATCAGGCGCTCAAACAGCCCATGGGCATCCCCACTACACATGGTCTCGAAGGCCAAGGGATCGTGGCGACCGTGCGGAGGTTTCCGCAGATTGAATAACGCCACAGCGCATGGCCGCTATCCGATTCCCCATATTCAGGATTTTTCCATTCACCTAGCCGGGGCACACATTTTTTCTAAAATACACCTGGTCCGCGGTTACCACCAGGTCCCAGTGCGCGCGGAGGACATACCCAAAACAGCGGTAATAACTCCGTTTGGCTTGTTTGAGTTTTTACGCATGCCCTTTGGATTAAAAGGCGCGGCACAGACATTTCAACGCATGATGGATGCGGTGTTGCGCGATCTGCCGTTTGTGTTTGTCTACCTGGATGATATCCTGGTGGCCAGTGCGTCCGAGGACGAACACATAACCCACCTCAGGACGGTTTTCCAGAGGTTGGAAGAGCACGGGTTAATAATCAACCCGGCGAAATGTCAGTTCGGTGTGACGGGGATTGACTTTTTGGGGCACCGCACCTCACCGGAGGGAGCGATACTCTTGCCCGACAAGGTGCGTGCCATGGCGAATTTTCACCGGCCTCAGACAGTCAGGGTGCTGCAAGAGTTTTTGGGGATGGTTAAGTTTTATAACCGGTTCTCTCCCACGCAGCTCAGCTCATGCAGTCATTGTACGCCACGCTCAAGAAACGGAAGCCGGCAGAGTCGAATAGACTCCGGAGTGGGAGCAGGCATTCTCTGAGGTTAAAACCGCCCTGGCAAATGCCGCACTGTTGGCACACCCGGACCCGGCGGCCCGGATAGTTTTCACTACAGACGCCTCGGACGTGGCCATAGGGGCTGTTGTGGAGCAACGTGTCACCGGTTCTTGGCAGCCGCTTGCTTTTTTCAGCAGGGCTTTGTGCGACAGTGAGCGTAAATACAGCGTCAGACAGAGAGTTGCTGGCTCTCCACTTGGCCATACGCCACTTCCAGTTCTGGCTGGAAGGGCGCAGCTTCACTGCATTCGTGGACCACAAGCCGCTAACATACGCGATGGCCAAGGTTTCGGAACCATGGTCAGGCCGGTAGCAGAGACAGCTGGCCGCGATCTCGGAGTTTACGACCGATATTCAGCATGTGGCAGGTAAACTGAATGTGGTGGCGGACTGCCTCTCGCGCACAGTAGTGGCCCCAGTTGGCGTAGGGATAGATTATACAGCCATGGCCGCAGAGCAGATTGGCGATGCGGACGTGTGCGCGCTCCAGTCTGGACCAACAGGGTTAAGGCCAGAGAGCAGAATACTGCAAGACGGCAGCCCCCCCCAATCTGTGACGTCTCCACGGGACGCCCGCGCCCGGTGGTTCTAGTTGCTTGGCGCCGCTGAGTGTTTGAGTCAGTTCATGCTCTGGCGCACCCAGGAGTGCACGCGTGAGTCAAAATGGTGGGAGTGAAGTTCGTATGGCCAGGCCTGTGCAAACAAGTGAAAGAGTGGGCTGCAGTCTGCGTAGCGTGCCAACGAGCCAAAGTACACAGACACACGAAGGCTCCTTTGGAGCAGTTTCGTATACCGGCTAAGAGGTTTGACCATGTTCACGTGAACCTCGTGGGCCCCCTCCCACCATCGCAGGGGTTCACGCACCTTCTGACAGTGGTGGACCGTGTGAACGAGAAGCGATGCAAAAGGCGAGTAGGAGACGAGGCAAATCCTTCTTCAATTATTCCAAATTATTTTCAATAAACTTACTGATAGATAGTTCCAATCATCTGACACGATTCTCAAGCTTCACTTCAATATTACTGATCAACAATTCATCCTGATCTGATCATCTCCTTGCATCTGATGATCTCAAGATTGTGATCAACTGCTCTCTCAATTATCCAAATCCGGAACTGAACTGAACTCTAGGTCACAATCATCACACAGGTGTCCTATATAAGGCCTTCAAACTCCTAATGGAGTCTTTTGCCTGGACACCCACAGGAAGCATGTTGGCAAGGTATGTGCAATAAGTCTTTTAACTATTTTACCAGAATCTTAATCATGCTAATTATCTCCCAGGGGCATTCGAATTAACCAAGACAAATCATAAATCATTATGTGCATCTTAATCATACAACAATACAACAACCAGATACAACATAATCACAATATAATCAGACATACGGTAGTGACATCCCATCATCACAGACCGCACCACACGCTGGCCAGAAGCAGTCCCGCTAGCGGCAACCACGTCCGTGGACGTGGCGCATGCTTTTTTGACATCATGGGTGGCACGTTTTGGCATCCCGTCGGACATCACGTCCGATAGGGGGCCTCAGTTTGTTTCCAACCTCTGGTCCGCGATGGCCCGTAGCCTGGGTGTCGCAATTCATCGCACAACCGCATACAACCCACAGGCCAATGGGTTATGCGAGCGTTTCCATAGGTCGCTGAAAGCAGCGCTCAGGGCTTCGCTTAGGGATGCAAATTGGGTAGACCGGTTGCCGTGGGTTCTGTTAGGGTCGCACCAAAATAGGATTTGGAGGCTTCCCCGGCGGAGCTTGTTTTTCCTCAGCCACAGTGGCTCCCCAGGGAATTTTTACCAGATAATCCCGCGCCGGACAACTATCTGTCTCAGCGTTCGCAGCATAGCGCAGATACAGGCACGCTACCGGGCCCGGCCCACCACTGTTTTCCACGTGCTTTTGTGCCAAAAACTTTGAAGAATGCGGCATTTGTGTTTGTCAGGCACGATGCCCACCGTGCCCCATTGCGCCCACCCTACGATGGCCCGTTCAAAGTGCTGGAACCAGGGGACAAACATTTTTTTGTTAGACTTGGGAGGTCTTCGGGAGAAAATATGCATAGACAGACTTAAGCCCGCCTTTGTGGTGGCGGACGAGCAAGTGATGTTGGCTCGGGCCCCTCGGCGTGGAAGACTCCCACTGAGAACTCCCCAGGTAGAAGATTCATCAGAGCAGCCACACGGGCAAGTAGAATGCCCCCCCCCCCCTCGCCATTGTCCACCCACAGACAGACACACCCCCAGGAGCCCCCCACCGGCACAGCAGCACTGCGGAATCGAAGGACCCTCGTTACAGCAGATATGGGAGGAGACTGAAGCCAAAAGGACGTGAAGGTTGAAGCTCAGTCTGAGACTCTGTGGGGGGGGGGGGGGATATTCATCTCAGACTGGAAGCAGAGGAGAGGGGAATATTCCCTCTGCCGGCAGAGCGTGGGGGATTTAACGGAGAAGGACAGTACATATTGTAATGGAAAAAGATGGTAATGCAGCAGGAAGGAGTAGCTGCGGGGACAGTAAGGGGTGAATGTGTGAACGTATAATAATGCAAGTTTTCAAGCAGCAGGGGGAAGGAATGGAGTGGTATAAAAGGAGAGATCCTGGTTTATTGAGGGATTCTTTTTCTGTGTATGAATGAAGTGAGAAATAAAGTTTGTCTGTTGTCTAAGTCTGGTTCTATGGCGATGCATATTGGTGATATAGCAATGTATATTGTGGTTGTGTCAGCAGACAGCGTCTCAGTCAGGAGGCAGTGGTTAGACACAAGAGAACAATAGGCAGGGACCTCATGGGGAGTTGGCAGGAAGACAGAGCTGGGGGTTTAAGGAAAATGTATGGTGGAGGTGAAATGTCATGCAGATATGAAATGATCTGTGGAGTTTTAAGGGATGAAACCTGGTTTGGCTATTCAGTGCTTTCTGTGTATGATGTTTTGAGAGTGTGAATAAACTTTGTCTGATCGTAACGTGGCCTCATCATTTCCACACTCTCCACACTGGTGACCCTGGACGTATTATGGAACACGAGGCAAGAACCCCGGAGTCGGCCTGGATGGGAAGCCCCAGCAACGCGGCAGCCATCCCACAGACGGCCCGGACAGGAACCCCCAGCAACGCGTGTGCTGTTGCAGTCAAGCTACCGGACTTTTGGCGGCACAACCCGCGCTCTTGGTTCCACCACACCGAGGCCCAGTTCACCCTCCAGGGAATAACGACAGATGACACCAAGTTTTTCCATGTGGTTGCAGCGCTGGACGTTCGCACAGCTCAGCAGGTAGCGAGCCTGCTCGACCAGCCCCCAGCCCACGGCAGATATGAGACTCTCAAAGCTGCGCTGATTCGGCGCTACACGCTCTCGGACTGTGAGAGAGCAGAGAGGCTCCTGAGGCGTTCCGAGTTAGGAGATGGTTCGGCCGTCGATCTGATGGAGAAGATGTTGGCGTTAATGGGCACGGACGACGGGCATTTTCTGTTTGCCCACCTCTTCCTCCGGAACCTTCCAACAGAGGCGAGAGCGGTCCTGGCCAATTCGCCGCTGCTGGCCGCGCATGACTACCATGCGCTAGCCCAGGAGGCAGACCGGAACATCCTCACCACCTGAGCGCTCACGGTGAACACAGCAGCGTCGGAACCCAGCGAGACGACCAGAGGAGGCGAGGAGCCACTGACTGTAGCGGCAGCGGGGGCCAAGGAGTGCCAGGGAGACACACTCTGCTTTTACCACCGCCGTTTTGGAGAGAACGCACGCAGATGTACGCCACCTTGCCAATTCAAGCGCTCGGGAAATGCCAGAGCCAGCAGTTGGTAGCAGCTGCGACCGCCAGCGAAAAGAACAAGCTGCTCTACGTGACGGACTTGCGCTCAGGGAGGCGTTTCCTTATAGACACTGGAGCCCAGAAGAGCATCATACTGCCGACCTATGCTGACCGGCTGGCAGGGCCTAGCGGCCCCGGGCTGGTAGCGGTAAACGGCTCGGACATTAAGACCTTTGCTCGAGGGGCCGGGCCAGTAACACAAGCCAACGTCACAGCTCCAGGCGGTAAGTTCCACACACTGCTCACTCAGTTCCCAGCACTCACGGTCCCGATGTTTTCAGCGGCCATCGCTAAACACGGGGTGGAGCACTTTATCACCACCACCAGGCCGCCTGTTTTCGCATGACCTCGGCGCTTGGACGCAGCTAAACTGGCCATAGCGCGCGAGGAGTTTGCCAACCTGGAAAGGTTGGGCATCATCAGGCAATCGAACAGCCCATGGGCATCCCCGCTACACATGGTCCCTAAGGCTGAGGGATCGTGGCAACCATGCGGCGATTTCCGCAGGTTGAATAACGCCACAGCACACGACCACTACCCGATTCCCCACATTCAGGATTTTTCCGTTCACCTCGCCGGAGCACGCATTTTTTCTAAAATAGACCTGGTCCGCGGTTACCACCAGGTCCCAGTGCGCGAGGAGGACATACCCAAAACAGCGGTAATAACTCCGTTCAGCTTGTTTGAATTTCTGCACATGCCTTTCGGATTAAAAGGAGCGGCACAGACGTTCCAGCGCATGATGGACGTGGTGCTGCACATTCTCCCATTTGTGTTCGTCTACCTGGATGATATCCTGGTAGCCAGCACATCAGAAGATGAACACGTAACCCACCTCAGGACGGTTTTCCAGAGGTTGGAGGAGCATGGGTTAATAATCAACCTGGCAAAGTGCCAGTTCGGCGTGACGGGGATTGATTTTTTTGGGGCACCGCGTCTCACCGGAGGGAGCGATACCCTTGCCCGACAAAGTGTGCGCTGTGGCGAACTTCCCCCGGCCTCAGACGGTCAGGGCGCTGCAGGAATTTTTGGGGATGGTTAATTTTTATAACCGTTTCCTCCCCCGCGCAGCTCAGCTCATGCAGCCACTGTACGCCGCGCTCAAGAGACGGAAACCCGCGGATGGAGTCGAATGGACTCCGGTGCAAGAGCAGGCGTTCTCTGAGGTGAAAACAGCCCTGGCAAACGCCGCACTGTTGGCGCACCCAGACCCGGCGGCCCGGATAGCGCTCACTACCGACGCCTCGGATGTGGCCATAGGGGCCGTCGTGGAGCAACGTGTCGCCGGTTCTTGGCAGCCGCTCGCTTTTTTCAGGGGGGTTTTGTGCGACAGTGAGAGTAAATACAGCACGTTCGACAGAGGGTTGCTGGCGCTCCACCTGGCCATACGCCACTTCCAGTTCTGGCTGGAAGGGCGCAGCTTCACCGCATTCGTGGACCACAAGCCGGTGACGTTCGCGATGGCCAAGGTTTCGGAACCATGGTCGGGCCGGCAGCAGAGACAGCTGGCCGCGATCTCGGAGTTTATGACTGATATTCAACATGTGTCAGGTAAACTGAACGTGGTGGCGGACTGCCTCTCGCTCGTGGTAGTGGCCCCGGTCTGTGTAGGGATAGATTATACAGCCATGGCTGCAGAGCAGATTAGCGATATGGATGTGCGCGCACTCCAGTCTGGACCAACAGGGTTAAGGCTGGAGAGCAGAGTACTGCAAGACGGCAGCCCCCCCTAATCTGCAACATCTCCACGGGACACCCGAACCCGGTGGTCCCGGTTGCATGGCGCCTCCGCGTGTTTGAGTCAGTTCACGCTTTGGCGCACCCAGGAGTGCGCGCGTCAGTCAAAATGGTGGGAGCGAAATTCATGTGGCCAGGCCTGCGCAAACAAGTGAAAGAGTGGGCGGCAGCCTGCGTAGTGTGCCAACGAGCCAAAGTGCACAGACACACCAAGGCTCCTTTAGAGCCGTTTAGGATACCAGCTAAAAGATCTGACCATGTTCACGTGGACCTCATGGGCCCCCTCCCGCTGTCGCAGGGGTGCACGCACCTACTGACAGTGGTGGACCGCACCACACGCTGGCCAGAAGCAGTCTCGCTGGCGGCAACCACGTCCGCGGACGTGGCACATGGTTTTTTGACAGCATGGGTGGCGCGTATTGGAATCCCTTTGGACATCACGTCCGATAGGGGCCCTCAGTTTGTTTCCGAACTTTGGTCCGCGATGGCCCGCAGCCTGGGTGTTGCAATTCACCGCACAACCACGTACAACCCACAGGCAAATGGGTTATGCGAGCGTTTTCACAGGTCACTGAAAGCAGCACTCAGGGCTTCGTTGACGGATGCAAATTGGGTTGACCGGTTACCGTGGGTTTTATTGGGGTTGCGTTCCGCACCAAAAGAGGATTTGGAGGCTTCCCCGGCTGAGCTTGTTTTTTCTCAGCTACTGCGGCTGCCCAGGGAATTTTTGCCAGATAATCCCGCGCTGGACAGCTACACGTCTCAGCGTTTGCAGCGTAGTGCAGACACAGGCACGCTGCCTGGCCCGGCCCACCACTGTTTCCCACGCACTTTTGTGCCAAAAGCTTTGAAGAACGCAGCATTCGTGTTCGTCAGACATGACGCCCACCGCCCGCCATTGCGCCCACCCTATGATGGCCCGTTCAGAGTGCTGGAATCAGGGGACAAGCATTTTTTGTTAGACTTGGGGGGGCGTTGGGAGAAAATATGCATCGACAGACTTAAGCCCGCCTTTGTAGTGGCGGATGAGCACATGCAGCTGGCTCTGACCCCTCGGCGTGGAAGACCCCCACTGAGAGCTCCCCAGGCAAACGATGCACCAGGACAGCCACACGGGCAGAGCAAAGTCCCCCCCCCCTTGGCCCACCCACCGTCAGACACACGTCCGGCAGCCCCCCCGCCGGCACAGAGACCCCCGTTACAGCAGATATGGGAGGAGACTGAAGCCCAAAAGACGTGCCGACTGAAACTCTGTCTGAGGGGGGTGATTATGGTGATGTATATTGGTGATATAGCAATGTATATTGTGGTTGTGTCAGCAGACAGCGTCTCAGTCAGGAGGCAGTGGTTAGATACAAGAGAACAATCGGCAGGGACCTCATGGGGAGTTGGCAGGAAGACAGAGCTGGGGGTTTAAGG
This sequence comes from Pholidichthys leucotaenia, assembly GCA_020510985.1. Taxonomy (NCBI): domain Eukaryota; kingdom Metazoa; phylum Chordata; class Actinopteri; order Cichliformes; family Pholidichthyidae; genus Pholidichthys; species Pholidichthys leucotaenia. The sequence continues at coordinate 318,891,836 of CM035844.1, forward strand.
AAAATGATGGTGGAGGTGAAATGTCATGCAGATGTGAGATGATCTGTGGAGTTTTAAGGAATGAAACCTGGTTTGGCTTTTCAGTGCTTTCTGTGTATGATGTTGTGAGAGTGTGAACAAACTTCGTCTGATCGTAACTTGGCCTCATCATTTCCACGCTCTCCACAGTTCCTTTATTTGCACTCTCCACAGTACCACAAAAAGTCACAAATTTAAAGCGTACCTGTGGTGGTCGTGAAGACGCATTTGACTTGAAAACATTATGAAAAAGTATTTCTTATTTTGGTAAATAATTTTTGCCAGCCATATACCACCAGACATATATTCAAATAGGACCTTGGCCATGGGCAGCCAATGAAAACTGTGGGCGCAGCCATGACACATGCAGATGTGACGTCACTTCGTTGATACTCAACAGTCAATGCTCCGCCTGTATGAGAGACTAGGGTGCTGTTGTGAGTGTTTTTATTCTATTATGGCTGAATTGTCGGACTCTGAGGAAGAATTTGTCCAACATGGCTACAGGTTTGAGCCAGAAAGGTCTTCTGAGGGTTAAAGTGACGAAGTGGTCCTCACACACAACGCAATTTCGTCTGAAATTATTCGTCTGTGCCCTGTTTCCGCTCCGATCTTCTGACAAGGTGAGCTGGGTTTGGGTACACAAAAAAAGTGTTTCTTTGTTTTTTTCACTTATTATTCAGACATCCAAAGGCTTTACATTCCGCCATGTTGCGATATCCATATCGCATTGTATGTTTTTGTTTTTAAAAGAGCAACGAGTGTCTGCTGCTCTGTAGATAGTTTTAGAATCATCTTCCGAGATCAGATGAGACAAGCCGCTGAATTTAAGCATTTATTTATTTATTTTCTACTCGTTTTAGTTCTGCATTTAATATGAATCCTGAGTTTGAAATAAACGTTTGAATTTGAATATCCCTGAAGCCGCCGCACATCCGGGTACTCAGATCGCAGTTTTAGAATTATCGGCATTTACGAGCTCAGATCAGAAAAGACGGCTCGCAGAATTTAAACATTTATTTATTTATTTTCTACTCGTTTTAGTTCTGCATTTAATATGAATCCTGAGTTTGAAATAAACGTTTGAATTTGAATATCCCCGAAGCCGCTCCACATCCGGGTATTCGAGGCTCAGCCAATACTGATCCAGATCGCGGTGTCAACGAAATTACATCACAGGAAGCGTCCTGGAAGTCCCTGTAGCCGCTAGTATGGCTGTACCCATGTTTTGCTGACATAGCTGAACCAGCAGATCAGCAATGGATTTATATCAAATTGCTTTGAACGTGAATTTCAACTTAAACTTGAACTAGAACGTGAGACAGGGGCTCAATATAATATCTTTTTTTTCACGACCACCACAGGTACGCTTTAAATTATATATAATTTAAGTATGACAGCTGTGTTTTATACTAAACTATTTTCCTTCTTGCAATACTCTTAACTTTAATGTTATGTGTGTTTTAAACCTGCTCATTGGCAATAACTCGCTGCCATCCGTTTCAAAGTGAAATGTCGGTTCCACGTCGTCGACGCCATGAAGGGCTTAAATGACATTAACAGCCAGTTTAACCTCTGGATTATCTTAGCGACTTTGAGCCTTTGTGGTATACTGACTTGGCCGTTTTATACAAAGCTGGACTCTTCAACACTTGAGACTTTTAACTGGAACAACAACCCCTTAAAGACGAAGCCAAGATGTAGTAAAAGAGACTATTACAGTAAAGAACTGGAGAAAAACAAAGACATTATTAAAAATACATGGACAATACTCAACAGTATCCTTGGAAATAAAAGCAGAAATACAAGCAACCCAACTAATATTCCAAAAAATAATAAAACGACTCAGAGTGTGAATATAGCTTCACCTGCAGATGAATTTAATAATTTTTTTGTTAACATTGGACCTAATCTGGCCCGAGAAATACCCACTACGGTGCCTACAGGTGATACAATAACACTGCTGTAAAAGACTCCATCTTCAAAAAGAACACAGACGAAAGAGAGGTCATTGAAATTGTTAAATCGTTCAAAAGTAAAACATCTACGGACTGTGATGGTATTGACATGCTATTAGTCAAAACTGTTATCGAATGCATAGTAAAACCACTGACGTATATCTGTAACCTGTCTCTCCAATCAGGTATATTTCCCAATGCAATGAAAATAGCTAAAGTAATTCCAATATACAAGACGGGTGACAGAGGGGAACTCTCAAGCTATAGACCAATTTCACTATTACCGCAATTTTCCAAGATACTTGAAAAAATATTCTATGAGAGAACTGACAACTTCATACTGAAGAATGATTTATTGTGTGAGCAGCAATATGGGTTCAGACACAAAAGGACAACTGCATATGCCCTAATGGAATTTACAGAAAAAATATCAACAGCCATTGAAAATAAAGAGTATTCAGTTGGAGTATTCCTAGATCTTAAAAAAGCATTTGATACAGTAGATCACAATTTATTATTAAAGAAACTACAAAATTGTGGTATTAGAGGGGTAGCACTGTCCTGGTTAAGTAGTTACTTAAAGAATAGATATCAGTATGTATGTGTTAGCAACAAAAACTCAGAGTTACTGAAGGTCACCTGTGGAGTCCCACAGGGTTCAGTTTTGGGACCATTATTATTCAATATGTATATAAACGATATATGTAAAGTTTCAGAAAAAATGGACTTAATACTGTTTGCCGATGACACTAATCTGCTATGCAGTGGAAACAATTTGGAACAACTTCTGGATACACTCTGAAAGGAATTAGGAGAGCTTAAACTGTGGTTTGATTCAAACAAATTAACGCTCAATTTAAGTAAGACAAAATTTATAGTCTTTAACAACCATCACAACAACCCAGTACCCAAACTCAGTGTAAATGGTGTAGAGATTGAAAGGGTATCTGAAACTAAATTTCTTGGAGTAATAATTGATAACAAACTGTGTTGGAAGTCACATATTAATTATATTAAAGGTAAAGTATCCAAATCAATTGCAATATTACACAGAGTGAAATATTTGCTGAATCAACCCACACTATACACCTTGTATCATTCATTAATACTCCCATACATGACATATTGTAATGAAGTATGGGGAAATACATATAAAACAAACATATATCCACTCTTTATGCTTCAAAAGAGAGCTATTAGAATAATAAACAAAGCAGCTTACAGGGAACCAACAAACCCACTTTTTCTTAAACAAAAAACTCTCAAGTTGAAAGATCTGGTTGACTTTAAAACCGCAATAATAATGTTCAAAGTGAAGAATTTATCACTGCCCACAAATATCCAAAAGTTGTTCCAAACAAGGGAGAAACGATATCACTTCAGAGGAACATGTATATTTCAAAAGCCTACAGTGAGAACAACCACCAAGCAACACTGTATTTCAGTGCAAGGAGTCAGATTAAGGAACGATTTTGGACCTGAATTAAAATCATGTACAACGCTTGGACAATTTAAACAAAAACTAAAGGAAGAAATACTCCAAACATATTTACAAGACGACATGTAAACTCACATAAGGATTGACATATCCAGCCTGTGTTGTGTTGTAGCTTAGTTTTTTTTTTTCTTTTTTTTTCTTTTTTTTTCTCTGTGACATTTTGTCTTAGATTTGTTTTTGAATAGTAACCGCTTAACTTAGCTTAGCTTAGTTTTCTTTTTTCTCTCAGTCACATTTTGTCTAACTTTGTTTTAAATTGTAATCGCTCTTGTCTTGTTTTTCCTCTTTTTTCTCCTTTGAATTCTTGGATGGAATATGGGTGGGCAATATAAGCTGCGGCTTCAGCCATCACCCATTTCGGATAACTTACGTGGAATTGTATAGTAGGAGGAGTCTTTGTCTAATTTGACCTTGTTGTTATATTATACAGTTTCTTTTAACCTGTACTGTACTATCCAAAATAAATTCATTCATTCATTCATTCATTCAAAGCAAAATTTTTAACATTTTGTATGGAATCTGGTCTGTCTCATGAGTGGTAATTGGAATGTTTGAGTGCAGGTGCTCTGCAGGCAGAACTTCATTAAGGAATCCAAAGATTTTTATTCTTAAACGCTCCCAGTTGTATTCAGATTGATTGTTTTTGTTCAAGTCTTAATTAAGTAGGTTGCAAATACTCTGCTTGTTTGAATTAAGAAGTAAATACGATCAAATGAAATTGTATGTTAAATGGCATATTGTGTAGGAGTCAAGAATTGAGGAGACTGGATGATTTTTCCAGTATCTGCTTTAATTCTCATTCATCCTACGTCCTCTCTCGATTGGAGTGAAAAGAGACAGGACACAGTCACACACATACATTTATACACTCATCTCTAACAATACATCACACACAAAAGTCTCAATACTCAGCTACATCCTTTCATTTGTAATAGAACACCCAGAGTCCTTCTGTTCTCCTCTCTAACCCCCAAAGGTCAGGCCGGGTAATCTTCTCCTCTCTCCTGAGTCCCCAGGGGGTGCAGACACGTCTTCCTCTTGAGGTGTGAAGTCAATACACATGGCTAGCTCAAAGTCTCTCTTGGCTGAATTCAGCCAGCCACATGTGAGTCACATAGGTTATAACTATGGGCTCCACATCACTCCCCCCTTCCACGCGAAAGACTGGGCACCCACATACAGTCATACAACAGTCATACAGCACGTCACCCCCCCAACAGAATCTCACAGCAACCTAAACAACCTGACCAAAAAAACCCACATCATTCTGCATGCAGCTTAGGTTTCAATCTTCTCCCGAATCTGCTGTATGCAGGTCTCCTGCTCTGTGTTGGGCCGTCCTGCTGTGCATCTGTGGAGTGAGGGGGAGAAGGGTTATTTGTCCCCCGTGGGAGGTCCCGGGGCCGCCCCTTCGGAGGCCTGCCGCGTCGAGGCACGCCCGCCGGCCGTACAGACTCGTTATGCAACACAAAAGCAGGTTTTAATCTATCGATACCGATCGTCTCCCTCCTGCCCCCCAAATCTAGCACAAAATATTTCTCCCCGGTTTCCAGCACTCGAAATGGACTGTCGTAAGGTGGGCGGAGACTATGCCACTGCGCATCGTGCCTGACAAAAACAAACTCTGCGTCTCGTAAAGCCTGGGGCACGAACACACGTGGGAAAGAGTGATGAGCGGGGCCCGGGAGCATTTCTGCTCCCGTGTTACTCAGAGACCCCCGGATCAGGGGGGGCCCTGGTGCCGTGTGGTCAGGTAAAAACTCGCCTGGCAGCCTGAGCGGTTGTGCGAAGACCAGTTCTGCTGGTGAGGCATCTAGATCCTCTTTGGGTGCCGAACGCAACCCCAATAAAACCCATGGTAGTTTGTTTACCCAATCTGTGTCCGTCAGTGACGCTCTGAGGGCTGCCTTCAAAGACCTGTGAAAACGTTCGCATAAACCATTGGCCTGGGGATGGTAAGCGGTCGTGCGATGTACCGCCGCTCCTAAGCCGCTGGCCACTGCTGACCACAGTTCCAACGCAAATTGAGGTCCCCTATCAGACGTAATATCTGACGGGACCCCGAACCGCGCTACCCAGGCTGTTAAAAAAGCGTGTGCCACCTCTGCCGCTGTGGTCGATGTTAACGGGACCACTTCCGGCCAACGAGTGGTTCGGTCCACCATTGTCAAGAGATGCGTGAACCCTTGTGAAGTGGGCAAGGGGCCCACGAGGTCCACGTGCACATGATCGAACCTTTTAGCCGGAATGTGGAACGGTTCTAAGGGCGCCTTAGTGTGCCTGTGAATTTTAGCCCGCTGGCAAGCCATGCAGGTTTTAGCTCACTCCTTCACGTGCTTGCGCAGGCTCGGCCAAACAAACTTCTCCGCCACCATTTTCACCGAAGCGCGCACCCCTGGGTGCGCTAGGGAGTGCACGGTGTCAAAAACGCGACGGCGCCACGCGGCTGGCACCACCGGGCGCGGTCGCCCTGTGGATACATCGCAAATAACAAAAAAAAAAAAAAAAAAAAATAAGCGGGGGGAAACCGGTTTGTAGATTTCTGCGTTCCAGCCTTAACCCTGTTGGTCCAGACAGGAGCGCGTGCACGTACGCGTCCTCGCTCTGCTCCGCCGCCATGGCTGCATAATCTATTTCCACGTGGACTGGAGCCGCGCGCGTGTCCGTGCTGTTACCGCGCTCTGGGTAAGCGGCCGCGCAATCCGTTTCCGCGCGGACGGGTGCTGTTACTGCGCGTGACAGACAGTCTGCCACCACATTGATTTTACCGGCTACGTGCTGAATATCGGTGGTAAATTCAGAAATTGCGGCCAGCTGTCTCTGTTGCCGCCCTGACCACGGTTCTGAAGTTTTGGACATCACAAAAGTGAGCGGTTTGTGGTCGACAAACGCGGTGAAACGCCGCCCTTCCAACCAGAACTGGAAATGGCGAATAGCCAAGTGGAGCGCCAGCAGCTCCCTGTCAAACGCGCTGTATTTTCGCTCAGCCTCGCGTAGGGATCTGCTGAAGAATGCGAGTGGTTGCCAAACCCCGGCAACCTGCTGTTCCACTATGGCCCCTATGGCCACATCTGACGCGTCCGTGGTTAGCGCTATGCGGGCTGCCGGGTCTGGGTGGGCCAACAGTGCCGCGTTTGCCAGTGCCCGTTTAACCTCTGTGAATGCACGCTCCCGCCCCGGGGACCATTCAATCACATGGGAGGGCTTCTGCTTTTTGAGCGCAGTGTACAAGGGCTGCATAAGCTGCGCTGCGTGGGGTATGAAACGGTTATAAAAATTTACCATCCCCAAAAATTCTTGCAACGCCTTTACCATTCGAGGCTGGGGAAAATCTGCCACTGCGCGTACTTTGGCCAGCAGAGGAACTGCTCCCTCCGAGGAAACGCGGTGCCCTAAAAAATCGATTTGTGCCACGCCAAAATGGCACTTGGCCGGGTTGATTATCAACCCATGCTCTCCTAACCTCTGAAAAACTGTCGTGAGGTGTTTTGCGTGCTCCTCCTCGGAGGTGCTGGCTACCAAAATGTCGTCTAAATAGACAAAAACGAAAGAAAGGTCGCGCAACACTGCATCCATCATCCGTTGGAAGGTTTGTGCGGCGCCTTTAAGGCCAAAAGGCATTCGTAAAAACTCAAAAAGCCCGAACAGGGTTATTACGGCTGTTTTGGGGATGTCCTCTGGTCGGACCGGGACTTGGTGATAACCGCGGACCAGGTCTATTTTAGAAAAAACTCGCGCCTTCGCCAAATGCACTGAAAAGTCCTGGATATGCGGAATCGGGTACCGGTCCTGCGCTGTGGCATTGTTCAACCTGCGGTAATCGCCACAAGGTCTCCATGAGCCGTCAGCTTTAGGTACCATGTGGAGGGGGGAAGCCCAAGCGGACTTCGAGCGGCGAATTATGCCCAACCTTTCCAGGTTGGTGAACTCCTCGCGCGCAATGGAGAGTTTAGCTGCATCCAAGCGCCGAGCCTTCGCAAAAACGGGTGGACCACTCGTGGTAATAAAGTGCTCCACCCCGTGCTTCGCCACCTTAGCTGAAAAAGTAGGAACTGTGAGTGCTGGGAACTGGTGTAGAAGGCTGTGAAACTTACCACCTGCTGTGGCGACGTTGGTCTGAACTGGCGGCGGGCACACCCGAGCTGCACAAGGGATAGAACAGAAAGAGAGTGCATTTACTAGTCGTTTGTTGGCCAGATCAACTAACAAACCATGTGAACACAGAAAATCAGCACCTAACATATTGAAGCTCACTGCCGCCACGATGAAATTCCACTCATAGGCACGGCCGTGGAAGGACAGAGACGAGGTTCTCTCTCCGTACGTCTTAATGCTGGAGCCGTTGGCCGCTGTCGCTCCGTCTCCGCGGGGTCCCGCGACCCAGTCAGCATAGGTGGCAGTGATGAAGCTCCTCTGGGCTCCGGTGTCTACTAGGAATTGCTGCCCGGAGCCCGCGTCTGTAAGATAAAGCAGCTTGTTCTGTTCGTCGAGAGTGGAAGCTGCTAACGGCTCCCGGCCCGGTCGTTTCCATGCTTTTTGAACTTGCAGGGCGGGATGCATTTGTGCGTCTTCCCAGCGAAACGTCGATGGTAAAAACAGAGGCCGTCATCTCCCCTGCCACGGAATCTCGCCGCTGCTGTCGCCGCTGAGGTGGTCACTGCCGTCTCTGGCTCCACACTGCCCCCGGCCGCCGCGCCGAGGTCTGCTGCTGCCACGGAAGCCTTTTGTTCCTCACAGGCGTTGAGGAGCCGCTCCGCCTCTTGGGCCAGGTCGCGGAAGTCCTGCTGGGTCACACATCTCCTGCTGGACAGGGAACCTCTCGTGTGCGCTGGGAGGGTTCTCAGGAAAATATGTTTGAAAAGGAACGCGTCGTTGTCCGTCCCGATCATTTGTAGCATGTCCTCCATGAGGACAGTCGGCCTGCGTCCACCTCTGTCGCGCAGGTCCAGCAGCTGCCTGGCTCTTGCCTCAGACGACGGCACGAAGCTCCTGATGAGGGTGGCTTTCAGCGCGTCGTATTTGCCGACAGCGGGTGGTTGCTGCACCAGGCTCCGCACACACCGAGCTGTGCGGCTGTCGAGCGTCGCGATGACATTATGGAATTTAATGTCATCCGCTGAAACTCCCCCGAGCAGGAACCGCAACTCCACATGCTGGAACCACGAGTGCGGGTTGCTTTGCCAGAACTCGGGGAGCTTAATTAGTCTTGTGCCCCTGCTGGCATTCCCCGGTGAATCCGGGTCTGAGTGGCTGTCTCCCAGCTCTTCCATATCGATCACGAGGCTGTCCTCCAGCCTCGGTGTGCTCAGATTCATGCGTAGGTCACCAATTGTAGGAGTCAAGAATTGAGGAGACTGGATGATTTTTCCAGTAACTGCTTTAATTCTCATTCATCCTACGTCCTCTCTCGATCGGAGTGAAAAGAGACAGGACGCAGTCACACACATACATTTATACACTCATCTCTAACAATACATCACACACAAAAGTCTCAATACTCAGCTACATCCTTTCATCTGTAATAGAACACCCAGAGTCCTTCTGTCCTCATCTCTGACCCCCAAAGGTCAGGCCGGGTAATCTTCTCCTCTCTCCTGAGTCCCCAGGGGGTGCAGACACGTCTTCCTCTTGAGGTGTGAAGTCAATACACATGGCTAGCTCAAAGTCTCTCTTGGCTGAATTCAGCCAGCCACATGTGAGTTACATAGGTTACAATTATGGCCTCCACAATTGTATGATTTTTTTATTTTTTTATTTTTTTATTTTTTTTTGTTACTTATTTGTACCCGTAGGTAGACTTGGTTTGCAGTTTGGTGACAAGCCACTGGCTGCTGGTCGCTGCGTGCGCGAGCGCCCTAAACCTACATGTTTTTGGTGTGCGGGAGGAAACCGGAGAAATCCCGGAGTAAACCCGCGCAACACGGGGAGAACATGCAAACTCCACACAGCTCACTGTTGGTCGGGGGCTGGGATCGAACCCACGATCTCATGATCCCCGCGGTCCCCCGGCCGAGGGTAAAACTGTGCTGCCACAGTGCTAAACCACTGCGCCACCGTGCAGTTAGATATAGTGTAGTTAGAAATGTATTTTAAGTCAGTAAACATTATTCTTAAAATGATGTTTTAAAAACTCAAAGCAATCAGAAAGTGGCCATAAGGACTGGAAGAGAAGCGGGAAAAAAAAAAGAAAAATCAGCATGTGGGACACATATGCACAGATGTATATTACTTGATGCTTCATGTGTATACCACTTTAGGCTTCACATCTTAGATTGAATAAAGGACTGAGTCTCTTTGGAGATGACAGGAGGATGTGAAAGTTTAGGCTTTGGTATGCAGAGAGACGGCCTTGGGGGATTTTCCTGCCTGCCAGAGATTATGGGTGGAGGTGTTACGATCCGGAAGAAGATGCATTGTTACTTGGGATTAAATACAATGTGACTGTGAGCTTTGATGTCCTGGGGTATAAAAAGGACGAATGTCTGGAATTCTTTCTCTTTCTGTTTTTGCTGATGTTGGAGAATGTGAATAAACCTGACTCGTGAGATAAACTCTGCCTCGTCACTTTCACATTCCCACACTGGTGACCCTAAGACGTATCATGAGTGAGAGAAATTCCCCCGAGCCAGACTCGTCAGGAGCCAGCCAAGCGAATGCAGCCACAGTCCAGCTACCGGACTTCTGGCAGAATAATCCGCGCTCCTGGTTTAATGCAGTTGAAGCGCAGTTCAACCTCCAGGGGATTTCGGTAGACGCCACAAAGTTCTACCATGTGGTTGCAAAACTGGACAACCACACAGCCCAGCATGTGGAGAGCTGATCGACCAGCTGCCGGACAGCGACAAGTACGGCGCGTTGAAGGCTGCGCTCATCCGGTACTTCACCCCCTCGGCAGAGGAGCGAGCAGAGGGGCTCCTGGCGCTGACTGAATTTGAAAGAGACAGGCCCACGGACCTGATGCAGAAGCTGTTGAGGCTGAAGGACTCGGATGATGATCACTTCATCTTCACCCACCTCTTCCTCAGGACACTACTGTCAGCGGTGAGAGCGACCCTGGCCAGTTCGCCGCTGTTGGCCCAACGAGACTACCACGCGCTAGGCCAAGAGGCGCAACGAATCGTCAACGCCACCAAATGGCGCGCGGCCATGGCCGCTGCAGCGGGGCTTGGCGCGGCGTCCAGAGATGGCAGGGGGCCAGAGACAGCAGTACCAGACTCACCGACGATGGCGGCGGCAGGGGCCAAGAAACACGGATCAGACGACGTCCTTTGTTTCTACCATCGCCGCTTCACAGAGAGGGCATGCAAATGTGTACCACCGTGCCAGTTCGGGCGTTCGGGAAACACCAAGACCGGGGGTCGGTAGCAGCTGTGGCCCTCGGGGAGGAGAACAAGCTGCTTTATTTGTTGGACGCCCGCTCGGGGAGGCATTTCCTCGTGGACACAGGCTCCCAGCTGAGTTTCATCACACCTTCCTACGCAGACAGGCTAACAGGTTCCAAAGGTGCCCGGGTGGTAGCAGCGAACGGCTCGGAGATTAAGACCTTTGGTGAGAAGACTGTTTCTGTCTCTGCAGGGCCATACATTTGAGTGGACTTTTATCATAGCAGCAGTGAATTTCAATATGTTGGGGGCCGATTTTCTGTGCTCACATGGTTTGTTGGTTGACCTTGCTAACAGGCGCCTGGTTAATGCACTTTCTTTTTATTCTATTCCCTGTGCAGCCCGAGTAACCCCGCCCACAGCACAAGCCAACGTCGCAACGGCAAGCGGTAAGTTCCACACACTGCTCACTCAGTTCCCAGCACTCACGGTTCCCACATTTTCAGCAGCCGTCACTAAACACAAAGTGGAACATTTTATTACTACCACCGGACCGCCCGTTTTTGCAAAAGCTCAGCGCTTGGATTCAGCTAAACTGACCATAGCGCGCGAGGAGTTCGCCAACCTGGAAAAGTTGGGCATCGTCAGGCGTTCGAATAGCCCATGGGCTTCCCCGCTTCACATGGTCCCTAAAGCTGATGGCTCGTGGCGACCTTGCGGAGATTTCCGCAGGTTGAACAACGCTACAGCACACGACCGCTACCCAATCCCGCATATCCAAGAATTTTCCGTTCATTTGGCGGGGGCGCGCGTTTTCTCTAAGATAGACTTGGTCCGCGGTTACCACCAAGTCCCAATGCGCGCTGAGGACATACCCAAAACAGTGGTAATAACTCCGTTTGGCCTCTTCGAGTTTTTGCGCATGCCGTTTGGGCTTAAAGGCGCTGCGCAGACGTTCCAACGCATGATGGACGCGGTGTTGCGTGATCTGCCCTTCGTGTTCGTCTACCTGGACGACATCTTAGTAGCCAGGGCGTCCGAAGACGAACACGAAAACCACCTCATGGCAGTTTTCCGGAGGTTGGGAGAGCACGGGTTAATAATCAACCCAGCGAAGTGTCAGTTCAGGGTGACGCAGATTGATTTTTTGGGGCATGGCGTCTCCCCAGAAGGAGCGGTTCCGCTGCCTGACAAAGTGCGCGCGGTAACAAATTTTCCCCAGCCACAAACAGTCAAGGCGTTACAGGAGTTTTTGGGAATGGTGAATTTTTATAACCATTTCCTCCCCCGCGCAGCGCAACTCATGCAACCATTGTATGCCGCACTAAAAAAACAAAAACCCGCAAATAAGATCGAATGGTCTCCGGAGCGAGAGCGAGCATTCTTGGAAGTCAAAACAGCCCTGGCAAACGCTGCGTTGTTAGCACATCCAGACCCAACGGCCCGCATAGCGCTCACTACTGACACGTCAGATGTGGCCATAGGGGCGGTCGTGGAGCAGCATGTAGCCGGGGCTTGGCAACCGCTCACCTTTTTCAGCAGGACTTTGCGCGATAGTGAGTGAAAATAGAGCGCATTCGACAGGGAGTTTTTAGCTCTCCACTTGGCCATTCGCCACTTCCAGTTCTGGCTGGAGGGACGCAGTTTCACCGCGTTCGTTGACCACAAGCCGCTGACATTCGCGATGGCCAAGGTTTCAGAACCGTGGTCAGGCCGGCAGCAGAGGCAGCTGGCCGCAATCTGAGTTTACTACCGATATTCAGCACGTGGCGGGTAAACTGAATGTAGTGGCAGACTGTCTCTCGCGCGCCGTGGCGGCCCCAGTCTGCGTAGGGATAGATTATGCAGCCATGGCTGCGGATCAGGGTAGCGATGCGGACGTGGGCGCGCTCCAGTCTGGACCAACAGGGTTAAGGCTGGAGAACAGGGTGCTGCAAGAAGGCATGCCCCCCCTAATCTGCGATGTCTCCACGGGCCGACCACGTCCTGTGGTACCGGCCGCGTGGCGACGCCGTGTTTTTGACTCGATTCATTCTCTGGCGCACCCGGGAGTGTGCGCGCCGGTCAAAATGGTGGGAGAGAAATTTGTATGGCCGAGCCTGCGCAAACAAGTTAGAGAGTGGGCAGCAGCCTGCATGGCTTGTCAACGAGCCAAAGTACACAGACACACGAGAGCTCCCTTGGAGCCGTTTCACATCCCGGCTAAGAGGTTTGATCATGTTCACATGGACCTCGTAGGCCCCCTCCCGCCGTCACAGGGGTGCACACACCTTCTGACAATGGTAGACCACACCACGCGCTGGCCGGAAGTGGTCCCACTGTCGTCAACCACAGCCGAGGAGGTGGTGCGCGCGTTTTTAACGGCATAGGTAGCGCGCTTTGGAGTCCCGTCCGACATTATGTCCGACAGAGGTCCTCAATTTGTTTCCGAACTTTGGTCAGCAATGGTCCGCAGCCTGGGGGTAACGATCCACAGCACAACCACGTACAATCCGCAGGCTAATGGGTTATGCGAACGTTTTCATAGGTCATTGAAAGCGGCCCTCAGAGCGTCGCTTACGGATGCAAATTGGGTGGACAGGCTACCGTGGGTTTTATTGGGGTTGCGTTCTGCACCTAAAGAAGATTTGGAAGCCTCCCCGGCTGAGCTAGTTTTTGCGCAGCCACTTCGGCTGCCTGGGGAATTTCTCCCAGATAGTCCTGCGCCGGATTGCTCCCCGGCTCGGCAGTTGCAGAGTGGCACGGAATCGGGCACGCTGCCTGGCCCCATTCACCACAGTTTTCTGTGCGTTTTTTTTTTTTTTTTTTGTTACTTATTTGTACCCGTAGGTAGACTTGGTTTGCAGTCTGGTGACAAGCCACCGGCTGCTGGTCGCTGCGTGCGGGAGCGCCCTAAACCTACATGTTTTTGGTGTGCGGGAGGAAACCGGAGAAATCCCGGAGTAAACCCGCGCAACACGGGGAGAACATGCAAACTCCACACCGCTCACCGTTGGTCGGGGGCTGGGATCGAATCCACGATCTCATGATCCCCGCGATCCCCCGGCCGAGTGTAAAACTGTGCTGCCACAGTGCTAAAGCACTGCGCCACCGTGCAGCCCACGTTTGTTTTTGTGCCTAAGGCTTTAAAAAATGCGGAGTTTGTTTTTGTCAGACACGATGCACATCGCCCACCGTTGCGACCACCTTATGATGGACCATTTAGAGTGCTGGAAACAGGGGATAAGCATTTTTTGCTAGATTTGGGGGGCAGGAAAGAAAAGATTGGCATAAACAGGCTCAAACCCACCTTTGTGCTGGCAGACGAGAATGTGCCGTTGGCCAGGGCTCCTCGGCGCGGCAGACCCCCTAAGGAACATTCCCCAAACACCCACAGGGATTGACTAACAGTTCTCATCCCCAGACAGCAGCTCCCCAGCAGGATGGCGCGGCGGAAGTGGCAAAGCCCGCTTACAGCAGATACGGGGGGAGACTGAGGCCCAAGCAGCACGTGGGCTGATGTGTAATGATGTTATCATGACGTGCAGACTGTTATTCCGTTGTTCCATCTTAGACGTTTGGGGGGGGGGGGTCATGTGGGACACATATGCACAGATGTATATTACTTTATGCTTCATATGTATACCACTTTAGGCTTCACATCTTAGATTGAACAAAGGACTGAGTCTCTTTGGAGATGACAGGAGGAGGTGAAAGTTTAGGCTTTGGTATGCAGAGAGACAGCTTTGGGGGATTTTCCTGGCTGCCAGAGATTATGGGTGGAGGTGTTAAGATCCGGAAGAAGATGCATTGTTACTTGGGATTAAATACAATGTGACTGTGAGCTTTGATGTCCTGGGGTATAAAAAGGACGAATGTCTGGAATTCTTTCTCTGTTTTTGCTGATGTTGGAGAATGTGAATAAACCCGACTCGTGGGATAAACTCTCCCTTGTCACTTTCACATTCCCACAAGCAAAATTTAAAACGATGTGTCATGGGTTTAAGTTTCCCCGGAAGTTTGTTTCCTGAAATTGTGACTTAGATTAACCATTATAATTCAATAAGTGACTCCGTGAAACACTCATGGCTGCTCTGTTCATTCACAGACCAGAAAATTCACGCTGTTATCCTGCTAAATCAAAGGGAATCTTCGTTCTTTTGCATGTCCTTTTGTTGTTAAAATTGTGTTAACAGGTCTGAGGAGTTGTTAGTTCCTGTCCAGCAGGTCAGTTGGGGGGGGGGGGGGGGGGTCAATGCTGCTGATAAAGACACGTCACCCTTTAACCCTTTGGTTTCCATCTCAGCAGCAGCTCTGTTCATACCTGTCAAGGCATACCTCATGCCTCCCTTATTGGGGGGGCTTTCACACCTGTACTGAGTACTTAAAAACTGTATTTATCGGCAGATGAAAGAAAACTGAAGCAAAAAAAAAACCAAACAAAAACCAAACAAACAACAACAATTGCAACATGAACTATTTGAGATGAGATGAGATGAGATTCAACTTTATTGTCATTACACATGTATGAATACAAGGTAACGAAATGTGACTTGGCATTTGGGCACGCTCTGCAGAGCGCATCTAAGGCCGGGGCAGCCGCTAGGCGCCAGTCATGTCATACTAATGTTGATGTTCAGTTATGATCATGGCTGTGTTCTGATGAATCTCAGAAAATTTCACATCATTCTGCCCAGCTGCGTGTGAGTAATAAATAAAACAGTTTTCAGCAATTCTTTTGTTAACCACTATGTGGCGCTATATCGGTTGTCAGGTATTTTGAGGTCATTGCGTTCGGGGTGGGACTATTTTCCTTCATGTAAAGTTTTGTGGACATCGGACAAGTTTTGGCTGAGTTACAGGTGGTTGAATTTGTAAGGGGAGGAGTCAAACTTCGCCATGGCGCCCTGGCCACGCCTTTTGAGATTTTGACTTAATTTATATAACTTTTAATGGCCAATGCCTATAGATGCCGCCATGCAAAAATGAGCTCAAATTGGATCAGGTCCCTAGGACAAGTGCGTTCAAATGCGAGGTGTGACTTTTTTCCCGAATTGGAGGTGGGGCGACTTTGAGGCAAGATGGCGGCCTTCCTGTTGGTGGTGGGTATGGGCCACAATGATGTTTTTTGCATGTCTTGAGGTGATTGACACCTCACCCAAATTTGATGCGTCTACGGCAAAGTTTATGGTCTCCAGTCTCCACAGACCTTGTACGTTTGGCCCCACCCACAAAAATGAGGGGTGGGGGGGCACATATGTTTTCCAGTTTATCGAACTTTTTGCCGGGTCTGAGGGGTTTGCCAAAAAAAAAAATCGCGTTTTGGTTAACGTTCAGAGGGTGAAAAATGCGATCATTTAGGCAGAATAATAACGAAAAAAAAAAATAAAGAAACGCAAGCGGATACAATAGGGCTTTCGCCGACTGACGTTGTCAGTGGCTCAGGCCCTAATAAATAAACGCGAGCGGATACAATAGGGCCTGAGCCACAGGGCTTTCGCCGACTGACGTTGTCAGTGGCTCAGGCCCTATTAAGAGTGAAAGAGCATTTATAGACCTCAGTTTGCTTAACGCCAAAAAATGTACGTATTGCACTATTGTGGAAAAAGACTCAGACCAGATGTGACTCAGTGGTTAAGACAGATGTTAACAAACCTTCCGCTAGAAAGAACAACATACATACTGAAATCAAAGGAAATTGTGTTTGAGAATATATGGAGACCTTTCATTGATTATGTAAAGAATTTAAACATAACTTTTGAAGAAGAAGGTGAATGATGTGTGTGGACCTTGTAAATTCCAAACTGGTTAATGTGTAATATGTATACTTATGTAATGGATTGCCTAGACCACAGGTGTCAAACTCATTCCATGGAGGGCCAAGACCCTGCAGGTTTTACCTCCACCCAGTGTCTTCAACAGGTGATTTCTCTGAATTTCTTCCTACTGATTGCTGATCAGTGAAAACACCTGCTGAAGAGACTGGGTGGAAGTAAAACCTGCAGGGTCTTGGCCCTCCATGGAATGAGTTTGACACCCCTGGCCTAGACTAAACAGAGGAGGATTGTTGAAGACCTGTTCTTGTTAGTGGCTGTCGGTGTTTTTAGTACTTTTTTTTTTTTAATTACTTTAGTGTTAGTGTTTGATTGTTTGTGTTATGTTTGTAAAAAAAAAAAAAAAAAAGGTTAAATAAAAAATATTGTGGGAAAAAAAAAGAAAAGAAGAAAATTTATGCAAGTAATATGACAAATGTGTGTGTGTGGGGGGGTGCAGTCTTTTCAGAAAAACTCTTGCAAACTTTTGCAAATGCAACTTTTCCATTAAATGTGTTTTTTCATTTTTGTGACCATTTCTTGCAAATTCTTTGTGGCATTTTCCTCATAAAATTGCAGTCTTCTAAATTTGTGAGAATTTTTTTTTGCATACATTTTCAGCTTCTCTTTTTTAGTAAATTTATATTTTTTCCCCTCACAAATCTGCTCTCTCTTTTCACTGAAAGTCATTGCCGCAGCTCCTTTTGGCTTCCCCGAAATGAGGTAATAAAACTGAAATTTCATCAGCCAAACCACAACTCAGAATGAAACAGACATCTTAACTAAAATGAAAGCAACCTTTGTATCCTCCATGACCTTCAGTAGTCATTTAATATCAAGTGACACCGAGGTCGTTGCATTAGTCAATTACAAAACAATTTGCATCAGCCGTGACTTGATTTCTACAACAGTAATACATGTTTCTACCATGTTTCCCAAAACCACTAGAGGACTCCCAACGCCGCTCTGATGAAGCTGACCACATGGAGAACGCCATTAAAACCCTTAATATTCTTCTGTTAAATGTTAATAGCATTCATACATCAGCGTATTTTTACACAGTCGTATTTAGTTTAATGAAAGGACAAATATCAAAGAAAAACTACGGTACTCACCGGACTCCATTCAAAAAATTTCACATTTAAAACCTCCAGTTTTTACACAACTACACAAACCCCCGTGTTGTAAGTATGAAAAAATAAACGCCTCGTACCAAGTTCGGCGAATAAATTACTTGCAGAAAAACAACAGATATTTGTCGAAATGATGAAATATCTATAAAACCATAACCCGTCCTGTCACCACAGCGGTTCAGTTCAGGAAAAAAAACCCAAGAGACGTTAGAAGACCCAGACATTAGCCCTCTTGTGGCCACTTGATGGTCCCCCTATGGGTTTTCTAGCCAAAAAGGCCAAATGGCCCCTCTCTGGGTCTTCTAGTGTTAACTACCTCATTTCGGTCGCTGAATTTTACAGCGGTTTGCCTCTATTAAATGTAAATGACCGGTTCTGTTCAGCTGTGGATACATTTTTAATAACGATCCGCAAAATTTTAAATTTACAATTTTCTTGCAGCAGTCTGGCTGGGCTAAAACGCAGTGAGCCCGTCAGCTCGGCGGCGCTCTCTCACCTGCTCAAACATATTTATTCAAATGTACACTTATATGGACACAATCTTGAGCAATAACTTTTTGGTAATGTGAAAATCAAGTAGCACAAAAAAAAATATAAATAAATAAAAAATAAATATATTTTTCAAATTTACATTAGCACAAGGTAGATTGCTTAATTTGAAAGTACACAAAAAGAATAATTCTGAATATAGTTCTTAGGAAACAATTTCAGGAAACAATGCTGACACCAAATCACTGAAGTGATCTGCCACCGATGGGGGTAGATTGTGCTCTGCCACAAAATGACAAAACATCACTTCTGCTAGTGATGCACTGGATTTGGAAGGCGTCGGTTCTCTCACTGGCTGAAAATGTTCATCCATCGATTGATTCGTTTTCGATTTGGCTACACAGTTTTTGTGGCCCTGTGTAGCGAAGTGCGACTTTAGGTCGAAAATCCCCGATGCAGTCACTTTTATGCTCTTCCTACATGGAACACAGAATGAGTGTGTAGGGCCCTCTGGAGAAGCCTTTATCCATCCAGCGTATTTTCCCTTCTCGAAGCTCGGACTCTCCCATTCTTTTCGGTGACGTCCAGTCCCTCGATTTCCCTTTTCTTCAAGCTTTGTTTTCTTCACCGGTGGGGCGCTACATGAAGCCATTTTGAAAATCACAAAAAGACTGCTTAGGTGCGCTCAGTTTCGCCAGGCATCGAATTACTGTTCAGTTGATTTTAGGTTCTCTCAATAATTTTTTTTTTTCGCTGTATATTTTTCTTTTTGGCGTACAGAAATAGCAATACGGCCGTATTTGCTAAAATTGCATTTTCCCCGTATTAAAATACGGCAAAACTGTATCACTTGACGGGTATGTCTGTTTGAATTGTCCTCAGAAGGGAAAATGTAAATCGACAGAGGTGTGAAGTCTTGCCCAGCTGTTCCCACTGATGTCATGGGGGGGTGATCTGTTGGGTGTCATGGGGTGTCATGTGTTTACTTTTCCTGGGTTAACTGGATTATTTCTGCTGCTGGGGATCACCTATTCCTCTTCTTCTCCTTTTCCCTGCTGATTAATGCAGATCTGCAGAATTTAACACCTCCGAACACAACCGCTTAGCTCCTCCTCACGGCTGTCTTAAAAAAAAAAAAAAAATGGCTATGGCTGTGTTGTTAGACATGTATATGTTGGACACTGCATATGTGATTTAACCTCACGATGAAGGAGAGCCACAGAGCTGCAGTCCCCTGCGGTGCGGAGCCGCCGAGCCTGGACCCCCTGCGGAGGACAGGGGACAGAAGACTTCCTGACCGCTGAGGCTCGAGAGGAGAGAAGGGGGAGTTATGTAAATAAAAGGTTGATGAATGTGAATAAAGGGATTTTGGTAGAGATGTGTGATTTCCCCTGCGAGGGAGATGGTTTGATGTGAGAATGTTTAAAAGGGAGAACTTTGGTGTGTTCACCCTCTTTGTTCGCTGCTCAGGAATGAGAGCAGACAGTGGGATGATTACTTGAAATAAACTGGAATTAAATGCAATTCGGTTTCGTTATTCAAGTCTCCCCACATTGGTGACTGACGACGTTGAGAATGACCGAAGAAGGTCTCAGGGTCCCGGACTCACAGCGCTCAGAGCTGGCGAGCGCAGTGGCCGTTAAGCTGCCTGATTTCTGGCAGGATAACCCACGGTCGTGGTTTCTGCAAGCAGAGTCGCAGTTCGCGCTTGCAGGAGTAACGGTGGATGACACTAAGTTCCACCATGTCATCGCTAAACTGGACAACAGCACAGCTCGGTGCGTGCAGAGCTTGGTGGAGCAGCCACCCGCGACCGACAGGTACGGCAAGCTGAAATCCACCCTCATCAAGTTTTTCACCCCCTCGGCCGAAGTGAGGGCAAGGAGGATCCTGTCTTTGCTAGACCAAGGAGGACACAGGCCGAGCACCCTGATGGAGGAGATGATACAGCTGAGAGGGTTGGACAATGATGATTTCATTTTTCAGTTCATCTTCCTCTCCAACCTCCCGACGCATGCGAGAAGCACGCTGGCCGGCAAAAAGTGTCACACCCTGGAGGAGTTCCGGGAGCTGGCCCAGGAAGCAGATGGGATCCTGGACGCCTGCGGCGGGCAAGCAACCGCAGCAGCGACCCGAGACAGCGGGGAGCCAGAGGCGGCAGACCCAGACTGGCCGATGACGGCGGCAGCACGGCCGCGACGAGGTAGAGCCAATGGTCCGGCGGCAGAGGCGCGGACACGACACAGCGGAGGAGAAGATCTCTGCTTTTACCATCGGGGGTTCGCAGAGAAGGCACGCAGGTGTGTGCCGCCCTGCAACTTCAGGAGTTTGGGAAACGGCAAGACCGGGGGTCGCTAGCAGCTTCGACCCTCGGAGAACGCAGCAAGCTGCTCTACATCACGGATGCGCGCTCCGGACGAGAGTTCCTCATTGACACCGGAGCCCAAGTGAGCTTCATCACCCCAACATACGCGGACCGGGTGGCTGGACCCCACGGCAGCGGAGCTACGGCGGCAAATGGCTCGAACATCAACACCTACGGGAGAAGGACCTTGCCTTTGTGCTTACATGGCCGCACATATGAATGGACTTTTGTAAAAGCGGCGGTGAGTTTCAACATGTTGGGCACGGATTTTTTGTGTTCACACAATCTGTTAGTTGATCTTGCTAATAGACGGCTGGTAAATGCACTCTCTTTTTACTCTCTCCCCTGTTCAGCTCGAGTGTCCCCGCCACCAGTACAGACCCACGTCGCTACAGCAGGTGGTAAGTTTCACACACTCCTCACCCAATTTCCAGCGCTCACTGTGCCCACTTTTTCAGCGACAGTCGCGAAGCACGGGGTGAAACACTTTATCCCCACATCTGGTCCTCCCGTGTTTGCAAAAGCTCGGCGCTTGGATGCAGTTAAGCTCGCCATTGCGCGCGAGGAGTTCGCCAGCCTGGAGAGGCTAGGCATCGTTCGTAGGTCGAAGAGCCCGTGGGCTTCGCCGCTGCACATGGTACCGAAAGCTGATGGCTCCTGGAGACTGTGCGGGGATTACCGCAGGCTAAACAACGCTACGGCGCACGATCGTTATCCCATCCCGCACATTCAGGATTTTTCGGTGCACCTGGCGGGGGCGCGCATTTTTTCAAAGATTGATCTGGTTCGCGGCTATCACCAAGTCCCAGTCCAACCGGAGGACATTCCTAAAACAGCGGTAATAACCCCATTCGGACTTTTCGAATTTTTACGCATGCCGTTTGGTCTCAAAGGGGCGGCGCAAACATTTCAGCGGATGATGGATGCCGTGTTACGCGATCTCCCTTTCGTGTTTGTGTACCTCGACGACATTTTGGTCGCGAGTCCTTCAGAGGACGAACACGAAACGCACCTCACAGCAGTTTTTAAGAGGCTGGGAGAGCACGGCTTAATAGTTAACCCAGCCAAGTGCCAGTTCGGCGTCGAGCGGATCGATTTTTTGGGTCACCGCGTCTCCCTGGAGGGAGCGGTTCCGTTACCAGATAAAGTACGCGCGGTAGCGGATTTTCCCCGTCCACAAACGGTCAAATCACTACAGGAATTCTTGGGGATGGTGAATTTTTATAACTGATTCCTGCCCCACGCAGCTCAAATCATGCAACCGTTATATGCCGCGCTCAAAAAACAAAAACCGACCCAGGCGGTCGAATGGTCCCCGGAGCGGGAGCGCGCGTTCACAGAGGTTAAAAAAGCCTTGGCTGACGCTGCGCTCCTGGCCCACCCAGACCCTGCAGCACGTATCGCGCTGACGACAGACGCTTCAGATTTAGCCATAGGGGCCGTTATTGAGCAACAGGTAGCCGGAGTTTGGCAGCCTTTGGCTTTCTTTAGCAAATCTTTAAGCGCGGCTGAACGAAAATACAGCACGTTCGACAGAGAACTGTTGGCGCTGCATTTGGCTATTCGTCATTTCCAGTTCTGGCTGGAAGGACGGTGCTTCACCGCTTATGTGGACCACAAGCCGCTCACATACGCCATGGCCAAAATTTCAGACCCATGGTCCGGCAGGCAGCAGAGGCAGCTGGCCGCAATCTCGGAATTTACCACTGACATTAGGCACGTTGCTAGCAAATTCAATGTAGTAGCAGATTGTCTCTCGCGCGCGTTCACGACTCCAACACGCGCAGAGGCAGAACGGGCCACCGTGACTGCGCCGCAGGAGAGCGGCACGGTGGCGCGCGCGCAGCCCCAGTGCACGTGGGTATAGATTACGCAGCCATGGCAGCGGACCAGGGGGCGGACACAGACGTGCGCGCGCTCCAGTCTGGACCAACAGGGTTAAGGCTGGAGAGCAAGTGTTTACAAACCGGTATGCCCCCCCTGATCTGCAACATGTCGACGGGGCAGTTGGCGCACCCGGGGGTGCGCGCGTCGGTGAAACTGGTGGCGGAAAAGTTTGTTTGGCCATGCCTGCGCAAGCACGTGAAGGAATGGGCAAAAACCTGCATTTCCTGTCAACGGGCCAAAATTCACAAGCACACAAGAGCCCCGTTAGAACCATTCCGCATTCCGGCCAGAAGGTTCGACCATGTGCACGTCGACCTTGTGGGCCCCCTACCGGCATCGCAGGGGTTCACGCATCTTTTGACAATGGTGGACCGCACCACACGTTGGCCGGAAGTGGTCCCACTTGCGACGACCACGGCCGCGGAGGTGGCTCGCGTTTTTTTAACGGCTTGGGTGGCGCGCTTCGGGGTTCTGTTGGACATTACGTCCGATAGAGGACCGCAATTCATCTCTGAGCTGTGGTCAGCGATGGCCAACGGCTTAGGAGCCAAAATTCACCGCACTACGGCTTACCACCCTCAGGCTAATGGTTTATGTGAGCGTTTTCATAGGTCTTTGAAGGCAGCACTCAGAGCATCGCTCACGGATGCAGATTGGGTAAATAAACTGCCATGGGTTTTATTAGGGTTGCGTTCTGTGCCTAAAGAGGACTTAGACGCCTCCCCAGCGGAGCTGGTATTCGCACAAACTCTGAGGCTGCCAGGCGAGTTTTTACCAGAGCACCCAGAGCCCCCACCTCTCTCTGCTCTGGGACCGTTAGTTGGCACGGGAGCAGACACGCTCCCGGGTCCGGTTCATCACGCTTTTCCACGAGTTTTCGTCCCCAAGGCTTTGAAAAATGCCGACTTCGTTTTTGTCAGGCGCGAAGCCCTAAAAGCAACGCTCAAACCACCTTACGAAGGGCCATTTCGAGTGCTGGAGGCAGGTGATAAGCAATTTGTGCTAGATTTTGGAGACAGAAAAGAGACAGTCAGTATTGACAGACTAAAACCTGCTTTTGTCATGAAGGACGTGTCTGTACCGGTCGCAGTGGCGCCTCAACGAGGCAGGCCCCCGCAAAGGGCAAATAATCACTCTCTTCCTCAGTCAACAGAGCCGAAGCAGAAAGGCGCCGCAGGCAAGGCGGGGCCAACTCACAGCAGATTCGGCAGACGGCTGAAGCCCAAGCGGCGCACAGACTGAATGTTGGTGTTGATTATTCAGTAGTGAGTAAGGTGTTATTAAATTTTAGGAAATAGTCTGTTCTTCATCGTTTGGGGGGGGGGTTATATGGCTGTGTTGTTAGACATGTATATGTTGGACACTGCATATGTGATTTAACCTCACGATGAAGGAGAGCCACAGAGCTGCAGTCCCCTGCGGTGCGGAGCCGCCGAGCCTGGACCCCCTGCGGAGGACAGGGGACAGAAGACTTCCTGACCGCTGAGGCTCGAGAGGAGAGAAGGGGGAGTTATGTAAATAAAAGGTTGATGAATGTGAATAAAGGGATTTTGGTAGAGATGTGTGATTTCCCCTGCGAGGGAGATGGTTTGATGTGAGAATGTTTAAAAGGGAGAACTTTGGTGTGTTCACCCTCTTTGTTCGCTGCTCAGGAATGAGAGCAGACAGTGGGATGATTACTTGAAATAAACTGGAATTAAATGCAATTCGGTTTCGTTATTCAAGTCTCCCCACAATGGCCAACTTACGCCAATTTATCACATCCTTTTTCCATGTAAATTAGAAACATTTTTTTGTAAATGTGAGGATTTTTCTCATAAATTTGCAGGATTTTCCTGCAGAGTTAGAGCCATTTTACTCAGAAATGTGCAGCTTTTTATTATTCATAATTTTGCAGGTTTTTCCTCATGAATTTAGAACTTTTCTTACTCTTGAATTTGCAGTTAAAAAAAAAGCTTAAACTTGCAGCATTTTACCCAAATCTTAGATCTGCAGCGTTTTTAGGTTGTAAACAGTTGGGAATTTACATCTTTTTTTTTGTCTTTTTGCTAAAGTTGCAGATTTTTACTCATAAAATTGCACTTTTTTGGTCAGAAATTGGCAGCTTTTAACTGAGACTTACATCCCCCTTTTTTTTTTTGTCAGGTCAGGCATTGGCTTGCTTGCTACCGGATAACCATGAAAACCGGTACTACCCGTCTCATGGGTTGGGCCATCGATGACTCAACCGGCATCCCCACCCTTCTGAGGGTGTGGAAGGTGAAACAGGGCATCCTGGCAGAACTAAAAACAATATCTGTCACAGGTCTGTGGTGGACCACTCCCAGTTACACAGGGTGAGACTGGACATCCTGGCAGATAAACACATCTGTCACAAGGTCTGTGGTGGACTGTGCCAGTCGGTGCATTGTGACATGCACTACACAAAGAGCAGAGATAAACAAAGCTATCATCTGGTCAGTCACTGCAACAGATACTGGAGTCAGTTTGTCTTGGCTTGTCCTTGCCACTGATATTACCTTCATCTGCCAAGAATGTGCCGCTAGTCCAGCAAAAGCTAGCAGTACTCAAATACTTTGCAGTTTCATGAAATGGTCAATCAGAAAGCAACTCATACCGGCTAGGACGCCACCCGAGCTTACAAGGTCCACGCTGATCTGTTCACACTTCAACAGGCAGCAAAAAGTAAGCTAGGAGCAGGAAGACAAAAGAAGAGGAAAACAGCGACCTTGTGTGTAGCAGAATGGAATGTACGCACTTTGTTGGACAGAACAACATCACAGTGCCCAGAAAGACAGACCGCGTTTGTGGCCCTGGAAATGAACAGGTACAATGTAGACATAGCTGCACTTAGTGAAACAAGATTGCCTTGATATGACAGCTTGGAAGACCATGGGTACATTTTCTTTTGGAGTGGGAGATCAGCTCAAGAAAGGAGAGAAGCAGGAGTGGGCTTTGCAGTTAGAAAGGAGATAGCAGCAATGCTTGATGAGGAACCGGTGCCAATCAACGACAGGATAATGACTGAGACTCTCACTACAGCGGAAGATGTATGCCACACTCATCAGTGTATATGCCCCAACAATGACCAACACAGAGGAGGTGAAGGAAGAGTTCTCCAGTGATTTACATGAGACTATCAGGCGTGTACCGACTGATGACAGGCTGATACTCGTTGGAGATTTTAATGCCAGAGTTGGTTCGGACACAGAGAAATGGAAAGGAGTGCTAGGCAGTCATGGAGTAGGCAAACGCAATGCTAATGGAGAGTTCTACTTGCACTATGTTCAGAGTACAACCTTGTGATAACCAACACTCTATTTAGGCACAAGGACACACACAAGATGACATGGATGCACCCAAGATCCAAGCACTGGCACTTATTAGACTACATCATAGTCAGGCAGAGAGACAGAAGGGATGTATTGGACACCAGAGCAATGAGAGGCGCAGACTGTGGCACTGATCATGTTATGCTGAGATCTAGATTAAGGATTTGTAGACGAAAACAGCACTGCAGGACGGGTGCGAAGCCACCACGGAAGCTAAACACTAGTGCACTGAAAGGCCAAAAGAAGCAGGAAGAACTTACACAGGAAATGGATGAAAACTTGAAAGACTGGGACAGCAACAACTCAGAGAATGACATAGAAGAGAAATGGGCAACACTGAAGGATACAGTGTATCAGACTGCGAGTGATATATTAGGCTACCCTGAGAGGAAACATCAAGATTGGTTTGATGAGCATGATGAACACCTGAAGAAACTACTAGAAGCAAGGAATACAGCTAGGCAGGAAAACCTACAGTGTAACACAAGGTCGAAGAAGAAGAACTACTCAAAGGTTCAGAGTGAGCTACAGAAGCACACCAGAGAGATGAAGTCCAACTGGTGGGATGAAAAAGCGGAGAAACTTTAAACTGCAGCAGACAGGAAGGACATGAAAACATTCTTCACAGGTTTGAGAGAAATCTACGGCCCTAAACCAAGAGGATTGATCCAACTAAAGGCTATGGATGGTGAAACAGTTTTGCAGGAGAAAGACAAGATCCTGGACAGATTTGCAGACCACTTTGACCAACTACTAAACAACCCTGGAGATCTCACTGAAGAGGCTAAAGAAGCTCTAGTGCAGCGACCAGCTGTATCAAGTCTGGATGAACCACCAAATTTTGATGAACTAATGGCAGCTATCAGGACAACACAGGATGATAAAGCTCCAGGAAGGGATGGAATTCCAGCAGAAGTGTGGAAATTTGGTGGTGTTCAGCTGACCAACTGCCTGCACAAGCTCATCCAAGAGATATGGGATGCCCAGAAAGTACCTCAAGACTGGAAGGATGCAAGTATTGCGCCTTTGTTCAAGAAAAGAGACAGGAAGGATTGTGGAAATTACCGAGGTATATCACTGCTAGCCACTGTTGGTAAGATTCTCTCACGTGTACTACTTAACAGACTCAGTGAACACATCTCGCAGAATGTACTACCGGAAACCCAGTGCAGCTTTAGAAGTGGAAGAAGCACAATGGGCATGATTTTCTGCTTGAAACAGGTTCAAGAAAAGTGTATCGAACAGAACATGCCGCTTTATGTAGTCTTCAGACTTCAGTAAAGCCTTCGATACTGTTTTGCGGCAAGGACTTTGGCAGGTACTCAAGAAATATGGTTGTACAGAGAAGTTTGTCAGCCTGATCGAGGCACTCCATACAGGTATGCAAGCAAACGTGGTGATGAGTGGTTCAGTATCTAATGACTTTTCAGTAAGCAACGGGGTGAAACAAGGGTGTGTGCTGGCACCTACACTCGTCTTGCTATATCTGGCAGCCATGCTTGAGGTGGCCCTCAAAGACACTTCAGAAGGAGTATACATTCAAACAAGGAAAGAAGCAGACTTGTTCAATGTGGCACAGTTTAAAGCCAAGAGTAAGACATCAATAAAGATAGTAAGAGAAATGCTCTTTGCCGACGACAGTGCTCTAGTTGCACACAGCGTGGAAGATATGCAATCTTTAGTGGAGAAATTTGCAAGAGCAGCTAGCCAATTCAGCCTCCAAATCAACATCAAGAAGACAGAGTGCCTTTATCAACCACCAAAGTTCCAATTATCAACATCACTACCAGAAGAGATCAGCATTGGTACAGAGCCACTAGTCAAGTGCAAGATTTCAAGTACCTAGGGAGTACTGTTTCAGAGAATGCTAGGCTGGATGATGAACTCTCAGAATGGGAAGAGCGAGCACTGTGTTTGGAAACTTGAGGGAGAGACTGTGGAACAATCGACATGTGTCAATCTGTGTGAAATGCAAAGTGTACAGAGCGACAGTACTGGCTACTCTATTGTACGGTGCTGAAACTTGGACTGTCTACAGAGTGCAGGTGAAGAAACTCCACGCGTACATGATGAGACACCTTCGAGCCATAATGAACATCTCATGGAAAGACAAGATAACCAACATAGAAGTGTTGAAACGAGCTGGTCTACCATCAGTGGAGGACATGCTAATACAGATGAACCTGAGATGGCTTGGACATGTTGAGAGGATGGATCACCAGCGTCTCCCTCGGCAGTTACTCTACTCACAGTTATGCGAGGGCAAACGCAATCAGGGTAGACCAAGGCTCAGATTTAAAGACACTGTAAAAAGAAACTTAAAGAAGTTGGACATAGACAGGAGTTCCTGGCAGCAGAAGGCTAAGGACAGAGCTGTGTGGAGGAAGCTGATCAGATCTAAATGAAAGTCATTGTCACCCACGACAGACTGCTATGATGATGATGATGAACACAAGTGGAGTACAGTGGTTAATGTGACCCTCTATACCACGGTTGCAAGAGTTTGGCTCATATTGAAAACAACCTACCGGGGCCCCACCCTGGAGCCAGGCCTGGGGGAGGGGCTCGAAGGCTAGCGTCTGGTGGCCGGGTTTCCACCCATGGGACCCGGCCGGGCTCAGCCCGAAGGAGTTACATGGGTCCGCCCTCCAGTAGGTTCACCACCTGCAGGAGGGATCATGGAGGTCCGGTGCTATGTGGATTAGGTGGCAGTCAAAGGCGGAGACCTTGGCGGACTGATCCCAAGCTTTCTAAACTGGCTTTTGGTACGTGGAATGTCACCTCTCTGGTGGGGAAGGAGCCTGAGCTGGTGTACGAGATTGAGCGATACCGGCTAGATATAGTCGGCCTCACCTCAACACACAGCTCCGGTTCCGGAACCAGTCTCCTGGAGAGGGGCTGGAGCTTGGCCTTTTCTGGAGTTGCCCCGGGCGAGAGGCGATGAGCAGGGGTAGGTATTCTTGTATCGCCCCACCTTGCTGCCTCTATATTGGAGTTTTCCCCGGTGGACGAAAGGGTTGCTTCCCTGCGCCTTCGGGTTGGGAAACGGGTCCTGACCATCATTTGTGCCTATGCACCAAATGATGTTTCAGAGTACCCACCCACCCTTTTTGGAGTCTGTGACTGGGGTGCTGGAGGGTGCTCCTCCTGGAGACTCCATTGTCCTACTGGGGGACTTCAATGCGCACGTGGGCAACGACAGTGAAACCTGGAGGGGGGTGATTGGGAGGAACGGCCTGCCCGATCTGAACCCGAGTGGTGTTCAGTTATTGGACTTCTGTGCTAACCACGGTCTGTCCATAACGAACACCATGTTCAAGCATAAGGGTGTCCATATGTGCACCTGGCACCAGGACACCCTAGGCCGCAGGTCGATGATCGATTTTGTTATCGTATCATCAGACCTGCGACCGTATGTCTTGGACACCCGGGTAAAGAGAGGTGCAGAGCTGTCAACTGATCACCACCTGGTGGTGAGTTGGATCCGATGGCAGGGGAGGAAGCCATTCAGACCTGGTAGACCCAAACGTATAGTGAGGGTGTGCTGGGAGCGTCTGGCTGAGGCCCCTGTCCGGGAGGTCTTCAACTCCCACCTCCGGAAGAACTTCAACCACATTCCGAGGGAGTCTGGTGACATGGAGTCTGAATGGGCCATGTTCTCCACCTCTGTTGTTGAAGCGGCGGCCCAGAGCTGCGGCCGCAAGGTGGTCGGTGCATCTCGTGGTGGCAACCCCCGAACCAAGTGGTGGACACCAGTGGTGAGGGGGGCTATTAAGCTGAAGAAGGAGTCCTATCAAGCTTGGTTGGCTTGTGGGACTCCCGAAGCAGCTGAGGTGTACCGGCAGGCCAAGCGGAGTGCAGCTCGGGTGGTTGCTGAAGCAAAAACCCGGGTATGGGAGGAGTTCGGTGAGGCCATGGAACAAGACTTTCGGTCGGCTTCAAAGAGATTCTGGCAAACTGTTCGGCGGCTCAGGAGGGGAAAGCAGCTCCCCGTCCACACTGTGTATGGTGTGGATGGGACACTGTTGACTTCAACTGGGGATATCGTCGGGCGGTGGAAGGAATACTTCGAGGATCTCCTCAATCCCACTGATACGCCTTCCACAGAGGAAGCAGGGTTTGGGGACGAAGGGGATGACTCGCCTATTACAGGGGCTGAGGTCGCCAAGGTGGTTAAAAATCTCCTTGGTGGCCGGGCCCCGGGGGTGGACGAGATTCGCCCCGAGTACCTCAAGGCCCTGGATGTTGTTGGGTTGTCATGGTTGACACACCTCTGCAACATTGCGTGGAGGTCGGGGGCAGTGCCTTTGGCATGGCAAACCGGGGTGGTGGTTCCTCTCTTCAAAAAAGGGGACCGGAGGGTGTGCTCCAACTTTAGAGGGATCACACTCCTCAGCCTCCCTGGGAAGGTCTATGCCAAGGTACTGGAGAGGAGAGTCCGGCCGTTGGTCGAACCTCGGATTCAGGAGGAGCAATGTGGTTTTCGTTCTGGCCGTGGCACATCGGACCAGCTCTTTACCCTCTCGAGAATTCTTGAGGGTTCGTGGGAGTTTGCCCAACCAGTTTACATGTGTTTTGTGGACTTGGAGAAGGCATTTGACCGCGTCCCTCGTGGATTTTTGTGGGGGGTGCTTCGGGAGTATGGGGTATCGGGCTTGTTGTTACGAGCTATTCGGTCTCTGTACGACCGTTGTGAGAGTTTAGTTCGTATTGCCAACACTCGGTCGGAGTCATTCCCAGTGAGAGTTGGACTCCGCCAGGGCTGCCCTTTGTCACCGGTCCTGTTCATAATTTTTATGGACAGGATTTCTAGGCGCAGCCAGGGAATGGAGGGTGTCATGCTTGGTGACCACAGGATCTCATCTCTGTTGTTTGCAGATGATGTTGTCCTGTTGGCTTCATCCAGCAATGACCTACAGCTCTTGCTGGGACGGTTTGCCGCTGAGTGTGAAGCGGCTGGGATGAGAATCAGCACCTCCAAGTCCGAGTCCATGGTCCTCAGCCGGAAAAAGGTGGATTGTCCTCTCCGGGTTGGGGACAGGCTCCTGCCCCAAGTGGAGGAGTTTAAGTATCTTGGGGTCTTGTTCACGAGTGAGGGGAAAATGGAGCGAGAGATCGACAGACGGATTGGAGCAGCATCTGCAGTGATGCGGACGTTGTACCGGTCTGTTGTGGTGAAGAGGGAGCTTAGTTCTAAGGCAAAGCTGTCGATTTACCAGTCAATCTACGTTCCTACTCTCACCTATGGTCACGAGCTTTGGGTAATGACCGAAAGAACAAGATCGCGGATACAAGCGGCTGAAATGAGCTTTCTCCGTAGGATTGCTGGACTCACCCTCAGAGATAGGGTGAGGAGCTCAGTCATCCGGGAGAGGTTCAGAGTAGAACCGCTGCTCCTCCACATTGAAAGGAGTCAGTTGAGGTGGTATGGGCATCTGATTAGGATGCCTCCTGGACGCCTCCCACTTGAGGTGTTTCAGGCACGTCCCACTGGGAGGAGACCCCGGGGCAGACCCAGGACTCGGTGGAGAGACTATGTCTCCCAGCTGGTCTGGGAACGCCTTGGTATCCCCTCTGAAGAGCTGGAGCAGGTGGCTGGGGAGAGGGAAGTCTGGGCTTCTCTGCTTGAACTGCTGCCTCCGCGACCCGGACCCGGAAAAGCGGTAGAAGATGGATGGATGGATGGATGAAAACAACCTCAGATTCCTGAGGAGCAATGTGATTTTCATCCTGGAACACTGGACCAACTCTTTACCCTCTCAAGGATCCTTGAGGGTTTGTGGGAGTTTGCTCAACCAGTCTACATGTGTTTTGTGGACTGGGAGAAGGCATCCGACTGCATTCCTTGTGGTTTCTTGAGGGGGCTGCTTTGAGAGTATGGGCTATCAGGCTCATTGTTACTAGCTATAAAGTACTGTGACCAACAAAACAAAGCAATTGAAAAGCCCCAAGTGCAAACAAAAAACCCCTAGTGCAAACCAAAAATTCCCAAGTACAAACAATACAATAAAAACCCAAGTGAAAAAAAAACATGGGGGGAGTGCAAGCAAGAAGTCACAGAGCTGATAGGATATTGCTAGCTGCTGGGCTAGTTGAAGTTTGGCCAACTTCCGTTGTGGCTTTTTTTTTTTGTACTTTTTTTTTTTGAAGGTATTGACTGTGGAGAAGAAAGTCTGGGCTTTTTACGTCTCCAGAAAAGAGGAAGGTCGATCGACTTCCTAAATTTGACTTTTTTTTTTTTCAATAATTTTGTAACATTTCTTGGAATTTTAAGGTTTTTCTGTCATTCTGCATTTCTCCTTTAGTTTTACGTTTCCTTTTAAATTTGCTTTTTTTCCTCCTCCTTGTAAATTTGTAACCTTTTCCTCACATTCTTAAACCTTCAGCCTGGAGTTCATCCCAAGTTTACGTCATGGTGTTAGAGCACCATATGGAAGGAAGAGACTCCTTCAGAAAGTAAAGCTGCTTGCAGGCACTTCATTGCTTGTTTTCTGTAATTTGCATGAATTATTCCACCTTATGTAAAATCCTGTTTAAGATTTTTTCCCCCCCCCATCACATTTTGCTGCTTTTGCTCCAAGTGTTTATCCACGGTTTATCTGATCTCATAGACGAATCGGTAAGATATGCAGATGAGTTTTATGTAAATCAGATATGAGTAGGTGTCATATGAAAAAGAACTGGAAGAACAGGGGCAAGGGTCGGGAGGTTTTTTTTTTAATGCTTCTTTGGCTCATTGTGGGACCTCATCATTCTGCTGTTTTTCTGAAATTTGATAATCTGTTAGGCAGCAAGAGAAAGAAGGGGAAAATGACAGGGAATTTATTTATAGAAATAAATATTTTGATGAGGGGTTTTGCACTAAGTTTAGATTTGTTTCAAATAAATGCACAAGATTTGCATGTGATTGCACTTTTTAATAAATTAGATTTTTTCTTGTAAATATGTATTTTCTTTTCCTCAGACATCTGCAACTTTCCCCTTTAACTTACCATCCATCTTCTACCGCTTTTCCGGAGGTCCGGGTCACAGAGGCAGCAGTTCAAGCAGAGAAACCCAGACTTCCCTCTCCCCAGCCACCTGCTCCAGCTCTTCAGAGAGGATACCAAGGCGTTCCCAGACCAGCTGGGAGATGTAGTCTCTCCAGTGAGTCCTGGGTATGCCCCGGGGTCTCCTCCCTTTATGGTGGTGGGGGGTTTGCGTGCCATAGTGATCCCGGGAGCTACTATATATTGTCTGGGGCAATTTGCCTCTGGTAGGGTCACCCAAGACAAACTGGTCCTGGATGAAGGGCCAGACTAAGAACGATCCATCAGACTCTCATGATGAATACTAGAACAAGGATTCAGTGTACCCCGCCCGGTATGGGGTTACCGGGGCCCCACCCTGGAGCCAGGCCTGGGGGAGGGGCTCAATGGCTAGCACCTGGTGGCCGGGTTTCCGCCCTTGGGACCCGGCTGGGTTCAGCCCAAAGGAGTTACATGGGTCTGCCCTCCAGTGGGCTCATCACCTGCAGGAGGAACCATGGGGGGTCCGGTGCTATGTGGATCAGGTGGCAGTTGAAGGCAGAGACCTTGGTGGTATGATCCCAAGCTTCCTTCCTTTAAGATAAGCCTTTATTAGTCCCACAATGGGGAAATTCCAGGATTGCAACAGCACAGTGATAGCAACACTCAGAGCAACAATCAAGAAGACAAGAAAAACCAAGAGCAGCGAATGTACATACATATGTACATATAAATATATAAACACACAGTGCGGAGCATTGTAGCTGGATGGAATAAACAATCGTCTGCTTAGTTATCCTACATTGTATGAATATGTACCCATACATGTTGTCACCCCCGTAGCTACCAATATTGTCCTAGTTGTATATACTGGAGGGGACCATTGTGTAAGTCTATTGCATCTTTTGCATTCAATACTATTAGGTCATCACGTTTTTTTTGCTATCTCTGCGAGCAGCCCTGCTTAGGTTATACAGTCTGACAGCCGTAGGTAGGAAGAACCTGCAAAACCTCTCGGTTGCGCACCTAGGATGATGTAGTCTGCTGCTCAATGAGCTCCTCAGTGCGTTCAGTATGTCCTGCATAGGGTGGGACTCGGACTACAGCAGAGATGACAGGTTAGCCACCATCCTTCTCTCTCCTATCTCCACCACTGGGTCAAGGCGCTGCCCCAGGACAGAGCTAGCTTTCTTGATCAGTTTGTTCAGTCTCTTCCTATCGGCTGCTGTAATGCCACTACCCCAGCAGACCACTCCAAAAGTTAACTTACCACTTTTCTTAAAATTTGTTTTCAAGATTGTTATTTTTTTATAAAATTGATACTTTTCTCCAATTTTTTTTTTTTCCAATTTCTGAAATTTGCAACCTTTTCCTCTTTTTGCTTCTCGGGTCTATGGGATAACGTTTGTGCCAGCAAAACCTGAATTTGAAATTTTATTATCTGAATTTGAATAACTGAATTTGAAACTGAATTAATCAGTTTGAATAATTGCTCTTAAAATTTGAATCTGAATGACCTAATTTGAAATTGAATCTATTGGTTTGAATGTGTATTGCAATAAAATTGAAACTGTATTTAATATACTTGAAAAATTTGGCTCCCTAATTCATTATCAGAGTTCAGTGTCACTTCTTGTCATACAAATTCAGTTTTTTATTTCAGGTTTTTGTGCCATACATCCCGGACCTAGGCTCAGTCAAAACTAGTCAAATGCAGATACAAAGAACTCTGTTTTACATCTGCAACTCTCACTTTATGTGCTGTTTACTTGTTAAACACCCGCACGGACTTGAGTGGTTAATTCAATGTGATGTCCAGCAGCCACACGCCAGGTTTGTATGAGGAGAGGCATCATGTATGCATACAAAACATCATTAGCCAGGGCAACAGATTAGCAGAGATTAACAGCAGAGCCTCCATTCAGGTGTCCGGAGGTGTAGCAGCCCAGGAGGAGGTGATTCTGTTGTCAGGACATTGCTCTTTCAAAAACCAGATACTTTCTGTGAGAGATGTTTCTTCTACACAAAGTTCAATGGAGTCAGAAGGTGGACAAAGGTCAGTAACTTGTGCTAATCTTTGCTATTTAGCATCATAGAAGACATAATTTTGAAATGATAATAATGAAGCATTCTGCTTTCTCAGAGTTAGTGAGAGGATGGAGACTGTAGTTACAGTGGTTGTCTGTTCTTTAAAATTAGGTTTCAAACTAATAAAGTCATTAGTAGGTCGGCAAGTAAATTAGTAGTGTCATTAGCTTGATAACTAGCCACAGTCAGCTGGTAAGATGCTAACGTCAAAAATCAGCACTTAAAAATGACTAGATATCATCATCATCATCATCATCATAGCAGTCTGTCGGGGGCAACAACGACTGTTTCATTTAGGTCTGATCAGATTCCTCCACACAGCTCTATCCTTCGCCCTCCGCTGCCAGGGACTCTTGACCTTGTTAACCCAGGCGACGTCCGAGCTGGTATGAGTTGCTTTTACTGACCATTTCATCAAACTGCTTGCAAAGTATTTGAGTACCACTAGCTTTTGCTGGACTAGTGGCACATTCTTGGCAGATAGAGGTATTATCAGTGGCAAGGACAGGCCAAGACAAACTGACTCCAGTATCTGTTGCAGTGACTGACCAGATGATAGATTTGTTTATCTCTGCTCTTTGTGTAGTGCATGTCACGATGCACCGACTGGCAAAATGACAGATGTGCTTATCTGCCAGGATGTCCAGTCCCACCACGTGTAACTGGGAGTGGTCCACGAGTGCATGTCAGGTCAGGCACCGGTTTACTTGCTACCGGAAAACCATGATAATCTCATATTAATCAGTAAAACTGGTAAACTGGGAGTAGACCCAAACCATATGTATAGATTATCCATCAAAACTGTCACTTTAGATTTGTAACGGCCTAATATCACATTTAATGTACTGATAAAAACCAGTCAAAAAACCTATTGTCACATTTGCCATGTGACAGCAGATGATCAATAACTGTCTAGTTTTGTCTGTTTCATTAACTACACAGAGCTCATCCACAACATTAGTGCAGTATTGTTTGCATGATAATTTATAATCTGTAACATATCACATGATGTATAGAAACATGATTGCATTAACATGACAAGCATATTCAGAGCTTCATCATTCACAGAGTTATCCTGAAGCCACTCCTTTGATATCTTGGCTGTGTGCTTAGGGTCACTGTCCTGCTGAAAGATGAACTGTCATCCCAGTCTGAAATTAAGAGGGGTCTGGAGCAGGTTTTCATCCAGGATGTCTCTGTACATTGCTGCTTTCATCTTTTCCTCTATCCTTACTGGTCTCAAAAGTTCCTGCCACTGAAAAACATCCACAGCATGATGCTGCCACCACCATACTTCACTGTAGCGATGGTACTGTCATGGTGATGAGCGGTGCCTGGTTTCCTCTAAACATGACGCCTGGCATTTGCGCCAAAGAATTCAGTCTTTGTCTCATCAGACCAGAGAATTTTGTTTCTCATGGTCTGAGAGTCCTTCAGGTGCCTTTTGGCAAACTCCAGGTGGGCTGCCATGTGCCTTTTACAAAGGAGTGGCTTCTGTATAGCCACTCTACCATACAGGCCTGAATGGTGAATTCCTGCAGAGACGGTTGTTCTTCTGGAAGGTTCTCCTGTCTCCACAGAGGAATGCTGGAGCTCTGACAGAGTGACCATCGGGTTCTTGGTCACCCCCCTGACTAAGGCCCTTCTCCCTGATCGCTCAGTTTAGACAGTCGGCCAGCTCTAGGAAGAGTCCTGGTGGTTCTGAACTTCTTCCATTTATGGATGATGGAGGCCACTGTGCTCACTGGGACCTTCAAAGTCACAGAAATTTTTCTGTACCCTTACCCAGATTTGTGCCTTAAGACAATCCTGTCTCGGAGGTCTACAGACAATTCCTTTGACCTCATGCTTGGTTTGTGCTCTGACATGCACTGTCAACTGTGAGACCTTATATAGACAGGTGTGTGCCTTTCCAAATCATGTCCAATGAACTGGATTTACCACAGGTGGACTCCAATTAAGCTGTAGAAACATCTCAAGGATGATCAGTGGAAACGGGATGCACCTGAGCTCAATTTTGAGCTTCATGGCAAAGGCTGTGAATACTTATGTCCATATGAGTTCTTAGTTTTTTTTTGTTTTTGTTTTTTTAAATAAATTTGCAAAAATCTCAAACTTTTTTCACATTGTCATTATGGGGTATTGTGTGTAGAATTTTGAGGAAAAAATGAATTTAATCCATTTTGGAATAAGGCTGTTACATAAAATGTGGAAAAAGTGAAGTGCTTTGAATACTTTCCGAATGCACTGTATGTGACAGGAGCACCAGGTCGTCAGCAAAGTTGAGGTCATCCAGCTGCGTCCAGAGTGTCCACTGTATCCAGTTTTTCCTGCCTGTTGTCAAGACCTTCATGATGTAACTGATGACCAAGAGGAAGAGGAATGTGACAGCAAGCACCCCTGGTGAACTCTGGTCTTCAACTCCAAGCTCTCTGACAGCTGGCCAGCGTTTGCGATCCTGCAGCTCATGTCCTGATAGATGCACTGGATGAGGGAGATTATCTTCTCGGGAACTCCATAATGCCTCAACAACTTCCACAGCGTCTCAAGGTCCACACTGTGGAAGGCCTTTTTGTAGTCTGTGAAGTTGATATAAAGGGGTGAGTTCCACTATAAATCAGTGCTCGGTTTAAAAAAAAAAAAAATAATCTCATAAGTCGATTGAAGTCATCTTTTAAAAATGATTGAGTTTAATGCATTTATGGCTGAAACTTTACCACAGCAGTCTACTCTTCACATGTACTACACATTTGTTTAAAATTTTTTTACTTATATTTAGTGATATTTACTCACCTGACATGGAAATATAGAATTTAATTTATTCTGATTAAACTCTAAGTAGGCTCTGAATATGCTTATGTTAATACAATCATGTTTCTGTACATCATGTGATATGTTACAGATTATAAATTACCATGCAAACAATACTGCACTAACATTGTGGACGAGCTCTGTGTAGTTAATGAAACGGACAAAACTGTACAGTTATTGATCATCTACTGTCATAAGGCAAATATGACAAGTTTTATGACAATGGTTTTTATCCATCCATCCATCTTCCACCGCTTTTCCGGAGGTCTGGGTTGCGGAGGCAGCAGTTCAAGCAGAGAAGCCCAGACTTCCCTCTCCCCAGCCACCTGCTCCAGCTCTTCAGAAGGGATACCAAGGCGTTCCCAGACCAGCTGGGAGACAGTCTCTCCACCGAGTCCTGGGTCTGCCCCAGGGTCTCCTCCCAGTGGGACGTGCCTGATTTTTAGCAATACATTAAATGTAATATTAGGCTGTTACAAATCTAAAGTGTGGCAGTTTAGATGGATAATCTATAGATGATATCCAAAGTCATTTTTAAGTGCTGATTTTTGACGTTAGCATCTTACCAGCTGACTGTGGCTAGTTATCAAGCTAACGACACTACTAATTTACTTGCCAACCAACTAATAGCTTTATTAGTTTGAAACCTAATTTTAAAGGACATACAACCACTGTAACTACAGTCTCCATCCTCTTAGTAACTCGGAGAAGGCAGAATGCTTCATTTGTATCATTTCATAATTCTGTTTTCTATGATGCTAAATAGCAAAGATTAGAACAAGTTACTGACCTTTGTTCACTTTCTGACTCCACAGAACTTTGTATAGAAGAAACATGTCTCACAGAAAGCATCTGGTTTTTGAAAGAGCAATGTCCTGACAGCAGAATCACCTCTTCCTGGGCTGCTACACCTCCGGACACCTGAATGGAGGCTCTGCTGTTAATCTCTGCTAATCTGTTGCCCTGGCTAATGATGTTTGGTATGCATACAGGTCATTATTATTACAAACCTAGCGTGTGGTTGCTGGACATCACGTTGAATTAACCACTCAAGTCCGTGCGGGTGTTTAACAGGTAAACAGCACATAAACAGAGTTGCAGGTGTAAAACAGAGTTGTTTCTATCTGTGTTTGACTAGTTTTGACTGAGCCTAGGTCCCGAATGTACGGCACAAAAACCTGAAATAAAAAACTGAATTTGTATGACAAGAAGTGAAACTGAACTCTGATAATGAATTAGGGAGCTGAATTTTTCAAGTAAATTAAATACAGTTTCAATTTTATTGCAATATACATTCGAACCAGTAGATTCAATTTCAAATTGGGTCAATCAGATTCAAATTTTAAAAGCAATTATTCAAATTGATTAAATTCAGGTTCAGATTCAGTTATTCAAATTCAGGTTCTGCTGACAAACGATATTCCATATGGGTGTTTCATAAATTTTGTAAATTTGCAGCTGCCATAAAACATCAGCTTTCTTGTAAAATTGACTTTTCCCATAAGTTTACATTGATCATCTACCACTTATCCGGGCATCCGGGTCACAGAGGCAGCAGTTCTACACCTGTCGATTGTCACTTTAGTTTCTTCATTAAAACTACTAAACTGAGTTTAAGGTGTGGCTTCCATTGAATTAACTTATTAATACTTAGCTCATCATTTACCAAATTCTTCAGCTAAATTATTTACAGTAATAGAGCTCTCACTTCTCTCAAAACAGTGAGTAGTGCCCCCCTAGTGTTAGAACGAGTTAATACAATGATTATTAATAATTAATCACATTCATATAATTATAGTCTTAACGCTGCAAACTTAATGTTGCAACCCGTATGAGGCTACATACTTAATGGTGAGGCTGCAGTTGGCAATACGAACCAAACTCTTACAGTAGTTGTAGAGACCTTCACAGGTAGTAACAACAAGCCTGGTAACCTATAGTCTTGAAGCACCCCCCCACAAGAAACCACGAGGGATGCAGTCGAATGCCTTCTTCAAATCCACAAAACATATGTTGACTGGTTGGGCAAACTTCCACGAAACCTCAAGGATCCTTGGTGCCACAACCAGGACGAAAACTGCATTGCTTCTCCTGAATCAAAGGTTCGACCAACAAACCTCAGATTCTCCCAAATGAGAGTTAATTTGTCAGTAAGACAAGAAAAAAATGCAAACCTTTTCAGCGAAATAAACATTTTAATAATTATTAGGTGTTTGACACTGAGTTCAAGCAAACTTATCTTAAATAAACATCTGTATAAGATTTGCATTCATTAATTATGATAAATTATCTGATAGTTTGACTTTTACATGCACACACTTAAAACACAAGACAGAAAGCAATACTGTACAAAATTAGAGAAAGAAAAATCCGCCTCTGATAGTTTTGTTGCTGCGTCGTCGTCCTGTGCAGAGGTAGGTATCACTCGCCGTGAAGCCAGAAGGAAGGATTGGAAGGGTGAAAATTAAGTTCATCCAAGTCAGGGGCCTGCAGCCTGTGGCCCACAACTCCAAGGTGATGCAAGCCATTTCATCATATGGGTTTCACTTCTTGCTGTTTAAGACTCATATATTCTCTGGCTCAATGTGGATTCTTTTGTACCAGAAAACGTCACAAAAAGGTATAAAGTAGGAAATAGATTGTATATTATTAAATGTTTGTATCTGACCTTTTTTTTCCTGTCAAAGTCAAACCAAGCCTGAGCTTTTCACCCTCCCATCAAACGTCCTTTGTCAGAGCTCGCCTCACTTTTGCATTTTTTGTGTGTGTGTGAACTTGAGTGTGAAGCGTAAAAAAGGCGCAGCAGGGAGTTTGCAGGGGCGCTGCTGGCAGTCTGCAAGGTCACCCAGAGAAAAACCAGAGAAAAAGTCAACATATAGAGCAACTCCAATGGAAGAGTTAAAAAAAACCCAAACTTGGACAGATGGTGGTCGGCCCATCTTATCCAGACGTGAAGAGGGAGGGCGAGTGGACTCAGATCTTCGGTTCTTTGTGGTCCGCCCTGAAGGAGTTTCTGATGGCGAGGAGACCGGAGGCTAAATGATGTCCATTCACATTGTTGTGCCACTCATGAGACCGACCCCTAGAGAGGGAAAACAGAAGAAATCCATCAACAAGCAGATAGAAGTACACACAACTGTCCAACAACTGGTCCAACGCTGCCAAGTTTACGCCGGGAATACATCTTATAGAGGTTGTTTTCACGTTGACTACACTAGGGGGCACCACTGACAGTTTTTAGAGACATGAGAACTCTGTGGATAAGCAACTGAGCTGAAGATTTTGGTAATTGATAAACTAAGTTAAACAATTATTGAATCAGTCTCAACCTGTGCATAAATTCTTGACAGTGATTCTGAAATCTGGACACACAAACCCCACGTTTAACTCAGTTTAGCAATTTAATGAAAGAACCAACGTGACAACAAACCAGCAACAAAGCAGATGGACTTCATGCACTCAAAAACAAATGCCTTGTAAAGGGGGTGCAGTTAAGACAGACAACCACAAGAGGGAGACAAATTGTGAGAAAAGAGGAGAGAGGGCATCTCTATGCGCGTGGCTAGACTAGTGAGCAATTTAGCTTTAACAAGTGATCGGCTCTCGACCGAGTGCCTACAATGACATGAAAGACCTGACAGACGATCAACCAAGCACTTTCCTCTTTTAAAACAGTTTATTGGTGAATTTAGCTGTAACTTAAGCTCAAAGCCTTAAAGATTAACTACACCAGAGCTGCAACTCCATTCGAAGTGCCAGTTTATTTTAGGACAACTTGCTTTTATGCAACGGAGGCGTAAAATGGGACTTTTAAAATGTCACCGGGGGAAGTTTACAATTTTAACGTCATGGAGTTTGGAGAAATCTGCAGTGGGTCTCAAATATACACAACAGGCCATCACTTTAGAAAGAAGAAAGCTTAATATGAGATTGACACGACTGGAAAACACTCATTTTACCTACTGTCATTTTATCAGTCTTTGGTCCCACACAGCTGCCATAATGACCTCCACGGAGCAGCCATGTGTACCTGGTGTAGTTTACTCAAGCTGGTGGTTGATGCTTTAGTTTAATGGTAAAAGAACTCTATGAAAGCACCACCACATGTTTCCATTCAGTTTAAACCAGCCTGGATAAATGGCTCTGTGGGATGCCACTGAGAAACCAACTGATCACACAATCAGCCACAATAACTGTAGCAGCGCGGCTTCCAAAGGCATGAATGGTCTGCCAGCAAAGGCCCAACTAAGATCAGAGGTTGCAGTAGACCCCTCTCATTTCCTATGTTATTCTTTTAAGTGAGTGGATAAGCAGATTCAAGTGTTTCTTTTTTTTTCTTTTTTTCTCCTGTGACAGTGGAGCGTTGCGGAGATCAGGGCTGTAAACAGAGCTTGAAAAATAGCGAGGTCAGTTATCAAAAGCCAACTGAGAATGCTTTACTGGGATTCACAACATGCTTTCATCGAATTTTAAAGATGCAACTTGTTCACAAAATACTTTGAGTAGTTTTACTGAAGGGTACTTTTGACTCTTACTTGAACATATTCAAGTAGGAAAAAAATATACTTTTACATAAATCCAAGGAAGACATCACTTAAGGACAAATTTTTAAAGCTTTCAGATCTTACAGAGGGTTGATCAATTTCTTAAGAATGTCATTTTATGCATGAGTGAGGGCAAAGATCATTTTCTTCTAAATTCTTCATAAATAACAGCCTAACCTGGTTTCTGTTCGGCAGAGGTGGATCAGTCTGGTCTTTCTGGCCCCCATGGGCTCCAGCAGATAGAGGCAGGAGTGGATGTGGGTCCTGACCCCCTCAGCAGGCACCTCAGGGTGGTCTATAGACACAGAGGACAGGTACAGAGGACCCGAGGATGGGTCTGCCTGCCAGATCCTGCAGGAGGAAAGAGATCACATGATATATCCAAGTTAGAACGACACCATAGCAACAGGATGCCATGTATCCTACAGCACAAGTGCAACAACTCTACGTCACCATTCCCAAAGCGAGCTGAATGGATCAAATCGAAGGGAGGTTAACAGAGAAGGTTTGCAAAGATGAATGTTTGCATGACTCATCACCTCATCAAAGATTGACAAATGCCAGCAAATTCCTGGAATTTCTGTGAACGTCTGTTTGGAAGTCACTGAGTAGGGTTATTGCAGAAATACAATTCAGCCTTTGGATGGAAGATCATTTTAAAAAAACAAATGAGGGGCAGTTTTCCATTTTCTTGGGTGGCTCAATAGCCATTTTGCAAAACCATAAAATCTGCACATTTTCACGAATTCTGATGGGTGTGCAGAATTTCATGGCTTCTGGGGTATTGGTTGATACACTTAATCCCAGAGGGAAATTCAAGGCCGTCCACGTGGATGAGGCAGCATCAATCCCTTCACCGTTCACACCTAGGGCCACTCTAGAGTCTCCAGTTGACCTAACATGTATGGTTTTGGAACATGGGTGGAAACCGGAGCACCCGGAGTAAACCCATGCAAGCATGCAAACTCCACACAGATAACACTACTGCCTCAACGTAAGTAGGGTTCAAATCCACCAGCCAGCAGAACCCAACCATTACATACCATGCTGTAAAGCTTCCCAAAAAAGGTGATTCATTTGGGAGAAAATATAATAAACATTACAGTTTCAACAGGCCTTTGCTTTGATCATCATGACAGCAGGGGGAAATCAATGATTTAGAGTGCTCTGGTCTCCTGATCATTAAACTTGATCTTAAGTACAGCATGCAAACCCACTTGAGGATCATTGTGCATGAGCTTGTTAAGAATTAGCTGC
Source organism: Pholidichthys leucotaenia (assembly GCA_020510985.1). Classification (NCBI taxonomy): domain Eukaryota; kingdom Metazoa; phylum Chordata; class Actinopteri; order Cichliformes; family Pholidichthyidae; genus Pholidichthys; species Pholidichthys leucotaenia. The sequence goes on from CM035844.1 coordinate 318,935,337, forward strand.
CTAGAAGAAGAGCCCAGATCTTCTGACCTTTGATCCTGAGCACAACTTGGATACAGACCCATCAGAGGATCATTGTGAGTTTGGCGACCATCGGGGAAAATGCCTAGGAGTAGCGAATCCCGTGAAATGTGGACGGACAGCACGCCATCACATTAGGTCCTTAATGGACTGTGCACACTCCACATGAACAGAGAAATTTGTTTTCTCGAGGTGGCAAGAATAAGAACAAAGTTAGATCTGGACAGACCACTTCATATTTCACGAGAAACTCAAGTGCAGGACTCCTGGGAAGTCCTCCTACTGCAGCACATGCCACACATTAACCACACCCACTTCAAATTTCTCACCAATCACTCAATAGTTGTTGAACACCACACAGAAAGAAAAAGTTCGGCCCAGGTGATGCATCAAAAACAAGCAAGAACTCCCAAACCAGAGCTGCAAGAAAAGAATGACATTCTTTTCTTGCAGCTTTGGGAGACGGAACAAATTTTTCAGTTCTTGCTGAGTATGAACCGGCCTTTAGGCTTCACTGCAATTTATGAAAAATAATTGATTTTATGTGAAAACTGGTGAATTCACAAGTGTTCCATAATTTACATTTTTGTGAGAAAAAAATGTCAGATTTACAAGAAAAATCAAGTTTATAAAAAAAAAATGCAATCTTCTGAGCAAAAAGCGACATTTAGAATAAAATGTCACCAAAAAGACAAGGTTTTACAAGAAAAAAACTTGCAAATTTACAAGAAATTTACCAAGCCATCATCATCCATTCAGACCATTATAATGTAAGGTTTTATTTCTGGTTCTGCATTGTTTACAACAGAAGTTACTAAAGAAAAGCTGCTTCCAAAGAAGAATGAGTCATTTATGTTTTAGATGTTCAGCAGGAAACACACGAACGTGAGATTTGAGAGATTCATGGAATCTAAGGATGCATTATGCAGAAGCATAGATTTTCACTTCTTACTCAGGGGTAACTCACAGTTAATGCACCCAAGGAGAAAATACGGGGGAAGGGGGGGTGCACGGTGATGAGGCCAGCTGCAAACACGGAGGCTGTCATGTCTTGTCTGACTTAAGGGTCTGATTAAATTTTCATCGACCCCCCATTCAAACCTCCAGAAATCATTCTGCTTCAGGTTAACTCGAGATGACAGAAACTTCAGCTCCAACTCATCCATCCCCATAATAAAATAAAAAAATAAAATGAAATGAATATCTGTACACCATATCTTTAAATAAAAATGTGTAGTAGTACAGAAGTAAAAACCGATGCACAGAACAACTATTGCCAACAAAATGTATAATGCATATAGTGCTATGCAGTAATAAATATATATTTGGTAAGAAAAAAACAAATGTCTTGCAGGACTTTATATATTTTCCTGTCAAATAAAAAAAGACGAATAAAGCAAGCAGACACTAAAACTTAAATGAAAACTCACAGGTGAAATTTAATGTGCAAATTCTAAATAGATAAATGTATTTCTTTAAGGGGTCATTAATGGCACTTTTTTCTACATTTTAATGGCTGACACAGGTCTTAATGAAACATTTGTGACATATTTTGTTCAAATCTTTAATTATTGCTGCAAATTTGTTCTTTATTTTTCCAGCCTTTCTGAAGACTGCCTGTTCTGAGTGTATATACCTTTAAATCTTCATACTGGATTTAACCCCCCCCCCCCCACACATCATATTGCTCACATTGACTTGCTAGCTCCTAGCCTTGAGCTAGGATGTATTCGATGTATCCTGAGCCGAATACAGGTCGGGACCGGAATCTTTTGTGGCATGGTCAGATTACTTCTGAAATTCCTTAAAAAAAAATAAAATAGTTGATTTGTTAGTATTTTAGTATGATTTCAGTTAAACTAATCAGTTCCTTCAGGATTTTGTGGGATTTTTTTTTTTTTTTTTTTTTGACTGTTGCGGTAAGTTGTGGGGCTTTCCTTGGGGATTTGCATGAATCACATGTTGGTCCATGTCCAGACTGGAGATTCACAGCTTTAAAACTCACTGACAAGATGTAGTAATGATTTTACCTCTAAAGATATATAAAATGTTCAAACACTGGCTGTAGTGTTAAATTTGCTCACTTGTTTGTGGTTTTATGGCATCTCTCCTCACGCATGCTCCCGCGATGGGGGTGCTTTCAGACAGGCGGACATTTTTCAACACAAACCTGGCACTTAATACACATGGTCAGGCCGGAGACTCAAGGAGACATTCATTGGCGGGCCGGGGGAGATGGAGGAAGAACGGTGTGGGAAAACTTGCGAGTGAATGTTTTTTTAAATCACACACTCTGTTTCTTGCCGTGTTCTGTATATTGTTACGGCCCGCTCTTTTTCAGAGTGGGGCCTCTCTGTGTTTTTCCCTGTGTTGTAGGTGGAGCTGTGAAGGACCGCTCCTGGCTGAGAAGTGCACTATAAAAGCCATCTTTGCACACCTGTCAGCAGCGTTCTGCTCCTGCTGGAGGCCGGTCGCCTTCCTTGTGTTCGTGCTCTGCCTACTGCCCGTTTTTTGTCACTTGGTTGGGGGTTGTGCTGGCAGCCCCTATTTGTAGCCTGTGGGCTTTCTAGTCACTGGGTTGGCTAGTGACTGTCTGTTGCTTTCGTTTGTTTCACGCATCCCATACACATGCACACACCACTGATTATTACAGACACTTTCTTTTATTGCTTTTCTTTAAACAATAACCTTGTGTTTAAATTGGCACCTTCCATGTGGTCTCCCTTCTTTGTCCAAGCCAGCAAGCTGGGCCTGTGACAAATGGGGGCTCGTCCCGTTTTGATCCCGGGACTGTCTGTTTTGGCTTTGGCCCATATGTGACAAATGGGGCCTCGTCCACTCGTTTGAACTCGGTCAGTTTTTTTTGAGCTTGTAAACCATTTGTGGTGTGACAAATGTGGACTTGTTTACTTGTTTGAACCTGTCTGTCTAAACCCAGTCCGTTTGAGCTTGTTTGTTTGAGCGGATTTGTTTGGTTTTTTTTTGTGTTAACTGGGTTAAAGCAGGCAAGTGTTTTTCCATCCATTTGGTATTGATATCACTTGTAATTTCTCCTGGTAGGCTTAACAGTGAGTTCCATTAGGGGGTTCACTGTCTGTCTTTGGTTTAGTGAGGTGTGAAAATGGCCTAGGGTCACATCCACAGGATTTCCTGCAAGTCGCTGCATAGCGGTTGCTTGACAGCCCAGTGGGCTCATGATTAAAAAGCCTCCCACCTGAAGACTAGGGTCTACATTAGCTAGATAAGTTTTGGTGTCTCGTTAGTCAGGGAGTAGAGTTTTCAGTGTATCAGTTTGTATAGAAACACTTTTTTTTCCTGTTTGTGACCTAGTTTGGTTTGCTCCAGTTGTGCAGTCTACTCAACGTGTGTGTGTGTGTGGAGGCGTGGCGGTTGTGTGAATGAGCGAGTGGCAGTGGTGTCTGGGTTACGTCAGCGCTCAGTGGCGTTTGCGGAGAAGCACACACTTATTGGAGAGACACAGATGTGAGTGTCTCTTAATTTGTAAATGTGGTTTGTGGTGTTTGAGTTGGAGTGTAAATTCTTTGCAGGTTAGACAGAGCGCTGTGTTGATTTGATGCATCAGTTTGATTTGATTGTGCGTGTTGGTGTGCCTAACACCTGTTGTGATGTCTGGAGGGTGTTTGATCAGAAATGCTGCTACGTTGTATTATGAACAGCGGAAGTTTCAGGAGTTGGTGTGGGCATGGATACAACTGGAAAAACTTCAGCTTAGTGTGGGTGCGGCCGGTGGTGCTGATTTGGGTCCAAGCGGTACCTCTAATTGTCCGCACTCAGGTGGTGTTTTACTCTGATTTGTGCCCAGTTCCTTCTGTGTCAGAGACGCACGATCAGCCAATTTGTGAATTGGGTCCAGCATGCACAGTGACACCTGTGGTGTTGGCCGCTCCAGTTAATTATGCTGATTTGGAAAATCTGGGCGTGGAGCCTCCACATGTGCTTTCTGACTGTAACCCGTTAGTGACACCAGGTGATGTGTCAGAGGAGTTGGATTCTGCATCAAACTGTCAGCAGGAACAATCAATTTGTCCTGTTTTCCCTGACAGTTATGTGGCTCTGGAGGACACTGTGTGAGATCCTGTTAAATTGGTTTTTGAGGAAGTCTGTGGAGTTACACCTGAGCATAAGGAGGAAATGCAGCTTTGCCAGATTAATCTGTTAAAATCAGATTACTCCCGGGAAAAGCTGATTTGTGAACCAGGAGTGGGGGGAGTGTGTCTCAGCAGTGTGCTGCAGGGTCTCTGAATGCACGTGTGTCACAGGGTGACATCGGGGTTGTTTCTGATGAGTGTAGGTTAAAGAACTCTGAATCGTTGTGTAATCTCCATGGATTGTTGGGGCATTTGTCAGCAGGACATTCTGCTGATTTGGTGGCCTTGATCCAGGAGTATTCACAGTTGTTTGGTGATGTTCTGGCCTGTACTCATTTAATAGAGCATGATATTGATGTCAATGATTCTGTGCCTGTCTGTCAGCGTTTTTATAGGGTCTCATTTGAGAGATGCAAATTGCTGAAGCAGGAAGTACATTATTTGTTGGAAAATGGGTTAGCCTGTCCTTCCATGTCTAGCTGGGCTTCCCCTTGTTTGCTGGTGGGTAAACCAGATGGGAGTCAGTGGTTTTGTACTGATTACCGGAAGGTCAACGCTATCACTAAGCCGAATGCGTATCCAGTACCTCGTATGGAGGACTGCATTGACCAGGTGGTTCAGCCCAGTTTGTCATTAAATTTAATTTGCTGAAGGGGTACTGGCAGGTGCCATTGTCCAAAAGAGCTAAAGAAATCTCTGCCTTTATCCCTCCATTTGGCCTGCTCTCGTACTCAGTGATGAGTTTTGGATTGCATAATGCGCCAGTCATGTTTCAACAGCTCATGAACTTGGTTGTGCCAGGACTGGAAGGGTGTGCTGTATATCTGAACAATGTCGTTGTGTTCAGTGACACCTGGGAAGATCATGTCCTGCGCATCAGAGAGTTGTTTGATCAGCTGAGGAACGCAAATCTAACTGTCAATTTAGCCAACTGTGAATTCGGCAAGGACACAGTGACCTACTTGGGAAAAGTAGCGGGACAGGGGCAGGTATGGCCAGTACGAGCTAAAGTTTCAGTGGTGGAACAGTACCCCATACCAACTACTAAGAGGGAGCTTATGCGTTTCTTGGGGTTACTGGGCCATTACCGTTGTTTCTGTAAGAACTTTTCAACTGTGGTAGCGCCCTTGACTGACTTGTTGAAGGCCGGAACTCAGTATGTTTGGTCTGATATTTGTCAGAAATATTTTGACAATGTAAAAGCTCTTTTGTATTCTTCTCCCATCCTGGCAGCTCCACGTTTGGATCAACCTTTTCAGCTGCAGGTGGATGCCTGTGATGTGGATGCAGGAGTGGCTTTTCCCAGTGAGGACAAGGTGGAATTGACCAACCTGTGAGTTACAGTATTTTTCAAAGAAACTTAATTCTTATCAGTTGAATTATTCAGTGATTGAGAAGAAGACACTGGCTTTGGTGTGGGCTCTGAAACATTTTGAGGTCGACAATGATTCTGGAGGCCTCATCAAAGTCTACATGGATTATAATCCGTTGGTTTTCTTGAATTCATTGATTTGCCCTAATTGCAGACTGACGTGTTGGTTTTTGTTTATGCAGACCTACCATTTGGACATCTGACACGTCAAAGACTCTGAGAATGTGGTAGCAGATGCCCTGTCCAGAGCCCAGAGTTCTTAGGTGTTAGACTTAGTAAATCTTGTCTATAAGTACCTATGCCATCTGTTTAGCGGGTTGGCATTCTTAAATTGCTTCTCCAAATGCCGGGAGTTGCTGGGTAGCTGATGGGTTTGGATGGGTTGGTGGGGTGCTTACACCAGGACCGGGTTAAAGGGGAAAAAAAGAAAATGGTAGATCTGTAATTGTTGTATTTGTAATTGCAGTTATTACAGTATTAACTGTAGTTAATAAATAAATACCCTTCATGGATCATCACCTTATCGTGGTGGGAGGTCTTGCGTGCCCCAGTGATCCCAGAAGCTATGTTGTCCGGGGCAATTTGCCTCTGATAGGGTCACCCAAGACAAACTGGTCCTGGGTGAAGGGCCAGACTAAGAACGATCCAACAGACTCATGATAAACTCGATATCAAGGATTCAGTGTACACCACCCGGTATGGGGTTACCGGGGCCCCACCCTGGAGCCAGGCCTGGGGGAGGGGCTCGAAGGCTAGCGTCTGGTGGCCGGGTTTCCACCCATGGGACCCGGCCGGGCTCAGCCCGAAGGAGTTACATGGGTCCGCCCTCCAGTGGGCTCACCACCTGCAGGAGGGATCATGGAGGTCCGGTGCTATGTGGATTAGGTGGCGGTCAAAGGCGGAGACCTTGGCGGACTGATCCCAAGCTTTCTAAACTGGCTTTTGGTACGTGAAATGTCACCTCTCTGGTGGGGAAGGAGCCTGAGCTGGTGTACGAGGTTGAGAGATACCGGCTAGATATAGTCGGCCTCACCTCAACACACAGCTCCGGTTCCGGAACCAGTCTCCTGGAGAGGGGCTGGAGCTTGGCCTTTTCTGGAGTTGCCCCGGCCGAGAGGCGATGAGCAGGGGTGGGTATTCTTGTATCCCCCCACCTTGCTGCCTCTATATTGGAGTTTTCCCTGGTGGACGAAAGGGTTGCTTCCCTTCGCCTTCAGGTTGGGAAACAGGTCCTGACCATCATTTGTGCCTATGCACCAAATGATGTTTCAGAGTACCCACCCTTTTTGGAGTCTGTGACTGGGGTGCTGGAGGGTGCTCCTCTTGGAGACTCCATTGTCCTACTGGGGGACTTCAATGTGCACGTGGGCAACGACAATGAAACCTGGAGGGGGGGTGATTTGGAGGAACGGCCTGCTTGATCTGAACCCGAGTGGTGTTCAGTTATTGGACTTCTGTGCTAACCACAGTTTGTCCATAATGAACACCATGTTCAAGCATAAGGGTGTCCATATGTGCACCTGGCACCAGGACACCCTAGGTCGCAGGTCGATGATCGATTTTGTTATTGTGTCATCAGACCTGTGACCGTATGTCTTGGACACCCGGGTAAAGAGAGGTGCAGAGCTGTCAACTGATCATCACCTGGTGGTGAGTTGGATCCGATGGCAGGAGAGGAAGCCATTCAGACCTGGTAGACCCAAACGTATACTGAGGGTGTGCTGGGAACGTCTGGCTGAGGCCCCTGCCCGGGAGGTCTTCAACTCCCACCTCCGGAAGAACTTCAACCACATTCCGAGGGAGTCTGGAGACAGAGTCTGAATGGGCCATGTTCTCCACCTCTGTTGTTGAAGTGGCGGCCCAGAGCTGCGGCCGCAAGGTGGTCGGTGCATCTCGTGGCGGCAACCCCCGAATCAAGTGGTGGACATCGGTGATGAGGGGGGCCATTAAGCTAAAGAAGGGGTCCTATCAAGCTTGGTTGGCTTGTGGGACTCCCGAAGCAGCTGAGGTGTACTGGCAGGCCAAGCGGAGCGCAGCTCGGGTGGTTGCTGAAGCAAAAACCCGGGTATGGGAGGAGTTCGGTGAGGCCATGGAACAAGACTTTCGGTTGGCCTTGAAGAGATTCTAGCAAACTGTCCGGCGCCTCAGGAGGGGAAAGCAGCTCCCTGTCCACACTGTGTATGGTGCGGATGGGACACTGTTGACTTCGACTGGGGATATCGTCGGGCGGAGGAAGGAATACTTTGAGGATCTCCTCAATCCCACTGATACGCCTTCCACAGAGGAAGTAGGGTTTGGGGACGAGGGGGATGACTCACCTATCACAGGAGCTGAAGTCGCCAAGGTGGTTAAAAATCTCCTTGGTGGCCGGGCCCCGGGGGTGGACGAGATTCGCCTTGAGTACCTCAAGGCCCTGGATGTTGTTGGGCTGTCATGGTTGACATGCCTCTGCAACATTGCGTGGAGGTCGGGGGCAGTGCCTTTGGCATGGCAAACCGGGGTGGTGGTTCCTCTCTTCAAAAGGGGACCGGAGGGTGTGCTCCAACTTTAGAGGGATCACACTCCTCAGCCTCCCTGGGAAGGTCTATGCCAAGGTACTGGAGAGGAGAGTCTGGCCGTTGGTCGAACCTCAAATTCAGGAGGAGCAATGTGGTTTTCGTCCTGGCCGTGGCACATCAGACCAGCTCTTTACCCTCTCAAGAATTCTTGAGGGTTCGTGGGAGTTTGCCCAACCAGTTTACATGTGTTTTGTGGACTTGGAGAAGGGATTTGACCACGTCCCTCGTGGTTTTTTGTGGGGGGTGCTTCGGGAGTATGGGGTATCGGGCTTGTTGTTACGAGCTATTCGGTCTCTGTACGACCGTTGTGAGAGTTTGGTTCGTATTGCCAACACTCTGTCGGAGTCATTCCCAGTGAGAGTTGGACTCCGCCAGGGCTACCCTTTGTCACCGATCCTGTTCATAATTATTATGGACAGGATTTCTAGGGGCAGCCAGGGAATGGAGGGTGTCATGCTTGGTGACCACAGGATCTCATCTCTGTTGTTTGCAGATGATGTCCTGTTGGCTTCATCCAGCAATGACCTACAGCTCTTGCTGGGACGGTTTGCCGCTGAGTGTGAAGCGGCTGGGATGAGAATCAGCACCTCCAAGTCCGAGTCCATGGTCCTCAGCCGGAAAAAGGTGGATTGTCCTCTCTGGGTTGGGGACAGGCTTCTGCCCCAAGTGGAGGAGTTTAAGTATCTTGGGGTCTTGTTCACGAGTGAGGGGAAAATGGAGCAAGAGATTGACAGACGGATTGGAGCAGCATCTGCAGTGATGCGGACGTTGTACCGGTCTGTTGTGGTGAAGAGGGAGCTTAGTTCTAAGGCAAAGCTGTCGATTTACCAGTCAATCTACGTTCCTACTCTCACCTATGGTCACGAGTTTTGGGTAATGACCGAAAGAACAAGATTGCGGATACAAGCGGCTGAAATGAGCTTTTTCCGTAGGATTGCTGGACTCACCCTCAGAGATAGGGTGAGGAGCTCAGTCATCCGGGAGAGGCTCAGAGTAGAACCGCTGCTCCTCCACATTGAAAGGAGTCAGTTGAGGTGGTATGGGCATCTGATTAGGATGCCTCCTGGACACCTCCCACTTGAGGTGTTTCAGGCATGTCCCACTGGGAGGAGACCCCAGGGCAGACCCAGGACCCAGGTGGAGAGACTATGTCTCCCAGCTGGTCTGGTAATGCCTTGGTATCCTCTCTGAAGAGCTGGAGCAGGTGGCTGGGGAGAGGGAAGTCTGGGCTTCTCTGCTTGAACTGCTGCCTCCGTGACCTGGACCTCTGGAAAAGTGGTAGAAGATGGATGGATGGATGGATGGATGGATAATAAATAAATAAATTATAGGAATTATTGTTTGTAGATCAGTTTGTGTTGGCCTTCCTGATTGGGAAGTCCATTTTTTTGTGTGTGTGGGGGGTGTTACGGCCCTCTCCTTTTCGGAGTGGGGCCTCTCTGTGTTTTTTCCCCTGTGTTGTAGGTGGAGCTGCACAGGACCGCCCCTGGCTGAGGGGTACACTATAAAAGCCATCTCTGCACACCTGTTAGTAGCGTTCTGCTCCTGCTGGAGACCGGTCGCCTTCCTTGTGTTCGTGCTCTGCTTACCGTCTGTTTTTTATTGCTTGGTCAGGGTTGTGCTGGCAGCCCCTGTTTGTAATCTGTGAGCTTTCTGGTTTTGGGTTGGCCCCTAGGCATAACTGCACCCCCTGGCAGAAGCGTACGGTCACTGGGTTGGCTAGTGACTGTCGGTTGCTTTTGTTTGTTTCATGTATTCTATACACACGCATGCACCGCTGATTATTACAGACACTTTCTTTTATTGCTTTTCTTTAAACAATAAACTTGTGTTTAAATTGGCACCTCCGTGTGGTCTCCCTTCTTTATCCAAGCCAGCGAGCCGGGCTTGTGACAATATACTCACTGTAAACACGGAAGTGAGCGCGGTGCAGTACCACATTTGATTGGTTAGACTGATGACATGCACATTTGAGCACTACTCAGGGACAAATTTGATTGGCGAAACTGGCGGAAGTTGATGAAAATTGGCCAAAATTATGGGAAAGTTGTGGTGAATGGAAAAAATATAAATTATGCAGGTCCCGCTAAATTGGCGGGAATTGGTAGAATCGCAATGTCATGAAATCCTGGAGGGACTGACTAATGTGCATGTTAAAGTTGGGTTTTAGTCCAATTTCTCAAAGTTGAACCAATACCTCAAATTGTTTCTGCATGTAAAAATCTCAGTTGGACCCAAATTGGCCCAAGTTTTCCGCTTTGAGATTTAACCTGGAAGTCGAAATTCGTAACATATGTAGATGGTGAGTTCTACAGTCCAATTCAAACTGATCAAATGCACTGATCACATTAAAGAGTGGAAGTCGGAAGCCAGAAATCTGGGTGTGATAATTCCAGTCCTCAGATCTTTACAGTGGCTTCCTCTCGGCCAAAGAATAGATTTCAAAATACTGCTGTTGCTTTATGAAGCTCTGAATGGTTTAGGGCTAAAATACATTTCAGATCTGCTGGTCCATTATGAACCACCCAGAGCCCTCAGGTCGTCACGGTCACGCCATGATCTGTGCTGAGAGTTAGAACCAAACATGGTGAGGCAGCGTTTGGTTTTTATACCCCTCACATATGGAACAATCTCCCAGAAAGCATCAGGGCTGCCGAAACTCTCAGCTGCTTTAAATCCAGGTTAAAGACTTTCCTATTTGCTGCTGCCTTTCAGTAGAACCATTGTTAGTCTCCCACAGTGCACTGGAGCTTTTATTTCTTGCACTTTATCTGTCTTATTCTTATATTTTATTTATATATTTATTTATTTCATATATTCTTATATGTCTTATTGTCTCATTCCATGTTTCCCATTAATTTATTTTAGTTTGCTTTTAAATTCTTTTTTTTTTCATGTACTTTTATAATGTATTTCTTTTGGAACTTGCTGTAATGCTTTAATGTTTTATGTAAAGCACTTGGACTGTGCTACACAAATAAGCTTGCCTTGTATTACAGCATTCATGCATTATGGGATCGATGAGGAGACAGTTCGTGCCCTTATACAGATTGGCAGGATGGTAGTTTGACTTAACTGTGGAAGGAAACTAGGGGTGAGCCATATTGTATTTTTCACGATAATACCGTATAAATTTTGACACCAGTGTAAAAACGAATATCGTGGTGTTTAGGGTGTGTTGCATGGCATCATCAAACCGTTATGCTGCTGGCATAAATTATGCATTACAATAGAAATGGCAGAACAAACATGGTGTGGGAAGCTGCTGCTCCAAAGTCGGAGCGTTTGCATCCAGTTGAGTAGAAATATTTAAGTTTTAAGGTCGTTCAGACTGCTGCCATGTTTAAAAAAATAAATGGTGCAGCAATGTGGATAATCTGCTCACATTTCAACTCCCTTCCCCCCACATGTCAACATTGGACAGTGTTGCTGTTTGAAGTGTCCGTAGTTCTAATTTTGTTCCATTTTGGCTGCTTCAGTGTGAGTTTATTCAACCAATTGAAGAGAAGAGAAGAAAAAAACATCCGTTCAGTGCGATGAGACCCAGGAGAGGTCCGTGCAATGCAGGTATAGTGAATCAGCATGAAACCCCGACATCTGTGCGCACTGAAGATGTAACAATTTTAGTGGCGTCACGTTAATCATGATTAATCGTGTTTGATCGCGATTACGACTTTTGCCACTATTCATTACACACAGAGTGATATGCTGCAAGTAGGCTGTAGCTTTAATCTCAATCGTATAACTCTGCGTCACACTTCATGCATGCAATGCAATTTACAGGAGCTCACCCTGATGCGATTAATTGCGATCAGAAGCTGTTAATCACAATTAAAGTGACACCACTAAACAATTTGTTATTTTCTTGCAATATTTGATACAGAATAAAAAAATATTTGGAACTAAATCTGAGCTCCTGTTTATAAACTGGAGAAATAAACGTTTTTGTTTTTCTTACTGAATATGTTAAAGGTAAATAACACTGGCCTGTGAAACTGCCCTTTACGTATAAATTTAAAAGGAAAAAACCCTCTATTCTGTGATATCATGAAGAATATCATTGTTGTGAAAAGTTACAGAAACATTGGCCATATTGCCAATCCCTAATGTAAACAAACCACTTGACTTTCAAAAATCCCCCAAAAACAAGCCCACGGTCATGGGAAACGAACAGGTCACCAAGCCTCACTACCTGAGCAGCAGGAACTCCCATGGGGGCTGGGAGCCCAGAGTATGACCCCGTCCCTGGAGGACATAGTGGTACACTTCGGCGTCCTTCGGTAAAGACTGAATGATGGTGGTGTGATGCAGGCACTGTTCCCACAGCTGCTGCTCCCTCAGCAGCCTGTGGAGGATGTCCACCTGCGTGGCGTCCACCTCCACGGACCCTCGCCACGTCCACAGTGGGCAGCCGTCATCCATCTAAAATAAAGTGGAGATTTAAAAATGTTTTTTTTGTCTCTGGATTGGTGAACTTTATGATGGAAAGGGGCCATTGTAAGCGTTAAGGAGTCACAAAATATATTTGATCGTTAAAATGAAGGCAAAGCAGGCAAGAATAAAATGTTCTGTCAACATTAGTAATATGAAACTTATATTTTAATGCGTAAATATGCAACTTCTCTCAGAATTTTTAGTTTTCTAATAAATTTGTATCTTTGTTCCTGCAGTGTTTTCTCTTAAAATTGTGACCATTCCTCATTAATTTGTAACTTTCGACTTTTTAAACTTTAAAAATTTATATATATGGGATGTGGCCAAAGGACGTCCACTTCTATGCCTTTCTGTGACTCTTCCAGTCTCTCTGTTGCAGCCTGCTGATGACACTAAGCTCAGTGGCCACTTCCCTCTGAGAACATCGTGTTTGAAACCTCGCAATGGCGAGGTACTGTTGATCAATTGTTAGGTGTCGTCTTGGTCTCATGATGTCAAAATGTGAACAGCATGATGAAGAGGACTGTTTAAATACCAATTCTCTTTGAACCAGAAATTTTATTGGGCGATTCATGGATCAAACACCTGTTGGGAATTTTGCTGTTAAGCAACTTGATAGAGAACGGCAAGTTATGCAAAAAGTATTGAAACATTGAACAGTTGGACATGTGCATTCAAAAGGTTAGAGAAGGTCAAATTAAGTTCACCTGTAAAGGTTATAGGGCATTTTAGGTGCATCCTGAAATTTCACCCGAAAGCCAAATATCCTTAACTTTTTCTGAGTAGTGTATATAAGAAAATAATAGACCACTGCAAATATTTTCCACATTAACATCTCTATATGTATGGCTGCCATTCAATTTTAAAGGGGTCATTAACTGCACTTTTTACACATTTTAACAGCTCACTCATGTCTTAATGAAGTGCTTGTGACATATTTTGTTCACATTTTCTTTAATTTTTTAATTACTGAAGCAAATTTTTTATTTTTCTTTGCTTTCTTCAAATGCTCTGATTTACAGTATAGCCTGTCACTTTAACAGACTTCAGCTGTTCAACTGCGCCCTCTCTCTTACATCAGTTTGCCATTAGCTGAGTAGCTTCTAGCCAGCTCCTTCCAACTTGGATGAGCAGCGCTGGTTCACCGAGCCACAGTTGTTTGTGCATTTCGCATCATCCCGGCCCACCCCCCCTCCCAACAACCCCACTGAGATGCCACATTAAATCGTGAGCACCGCGTGCTCCACTGATAACCACAAATCGAGGCCGCTGGCCAAGCCACAAGATCTCAAAGGGCAATGTCTTGCTCCGCGGTACTCCACTCCTCTTCCACGGCCAGCCGGGGGATGACCCATCACGAAGCAGCTCCACCACGCTACCCATGAGAGTATGCCTGGAGGATGGTGGGGGAGCTGAGCCAGCAGCTCTAGGCAGCACCCCCAGCTTGTGGCAACTGCCTGCGCCACACCGCGGGTGCCGGCGTAGGCAGTCGCCGCGAGGGGATGGTTACTAGGGTGACTAAGATCTGAAGAAAATAACAATATAAACCACAAGTGTTAGCTTGGGGGCTAATAGGCTACCTTTAGCATCACTTCCATATACATGACAGACAGCTAGGTGGGCCAATGATGGAGCAGTGGGCTGGTCTCAAGGACGGCGGTGGGTTGGCTTTTTCTAAACGTGACGTGAACAATTTCCACAAAAAAGTCAAAAACATTTCTGGCGTTTCTGGGAGAGAAAAACAAGATAAAGGCTGTGTGTTTTTTAAGAGAATTGACTGTTTTGAAAATTTTTGGATAATTAAGTGACCGGTAGACTCATTTCAGGCAGTTAAAACCTACAAACACCATTTTTCAGTCAATGACCCCTTTAAGTATCTGTTGAATTCCAACACAGACACTGATTAAGTGATCATCTAAGCATGATAAGATGCTGTGAATAGTAATCAGAGTTATTACACAAATACAGATTTCTGGGTATTCTTAAATTAAAACTTATGTACTTAAGAATGAACATGAACTTGTTTTTCTTTGCATTATTTGATCCAAAAGAACATCAAAAAGCAACATCTTTTTTGTTGTTGTTTTGACCAGCTGTCATTTTCTGTAAATAAATGCTCTGAAGATGTTTCAGCTTGGAATTTGGGTGAATTTTTTTCAGTAGATTAAACTTCTTCCCTTCACCTTTTTGAAGGCTAGCTCCACGTGCTCTGGAGCTGGGTAGCTTTCCCAGCCTCGACTCCTCTCCTTGGCCTCCTTGAAGAGATGCTGGGTGTTCAGTTCCAGCTTCTTCCTCTGGTCTTCCAGCTCTTCTTCTGCTCCACTCTGACTGAGGGAAACCAGACCGTCTCCGGACTCCTCAGAAAGGGACCAAAATTCTGGAAACTACAGAGAGGATTTTGTTCATGTGGACGTTTGTTTACATAAGATGTGTTACAACTGCATAAAGTGGGCGTTTTTTTGCTTTGGTTCCATTCCCACCAAGAGTATAAGGGACATTTTCTCCATGAAAACCAACTTTTTAGGAATGTTGATATCTATAGTTACTGACCCACTCAAAAAAAAAGAAGTTTATATTCCTGTAACATTCATGAGCGAAAAAAGTGACAAAGAAAAATGTGGGTAAAGTCAAATGTAGGAAGTAATTTACAAGATGAAGCCAGAAATTTATGAGGTAAGATACCGCAGAAATTTATCTGGTATCTGTAAAGATAGCCCTTTACAGATAGTTTTACGTTCACAAGTTATTCAATTCAATTTTATTTATATAGCGCCATTTCACAACAACAGTCATCTCATAGCACTATCAACTGTGGGGGAAACCCCCACAGTTGCAGAAAGACCCCAGCAATCAGGCGATCCCCTGTGAGCAAGCACTTGGCGACGGTGGAGAGGAAAAACTCCCTTTTAACAGGAAGAAACCTCCAGCAGAACCAGGCTCAGGGAGGGGCAGTCATCTGCTGCGACTGGCTGGGGGGTGAGGGGATAGAGAAAATGAAAAGAACAGACATGTAGAGAGCAAACAGCACGATGGGGACTCAATCTATGGGAGAGAACAAACAAATGTTAATGACCAGCAAAAAAAAAATAAAAATATTTCATTCAGAGTGAGGAAAGGAGTGAGGCCCAGTGTATTACTGGAGGTCCCCCGGCTGACTAAACCTATTAGCAGCATAACTATGGGAGGGTTCAGAAACACATGATCCCTCCCTAATTGTAGGCTATATCAAAAAGGTAGGTTTTAGCCCTATTCTTAAAAACAGAGATCGAGTCTGACTCCCGAATCCAGACTGGTTAAGAAGTTATCTTGGTAAACTGAAATAAAAAGGTCAAAATTCATAAGTTGGCAGCACGGTGGCACAGTGGTTAGCACTGCGGCACAGTGGTTAGCACTGCGGCAGCACAGTAAGAAAGTCGCGGGATTGATTCCACCCCTGACCATCGTGGGTTCGGTCCCACCCCCAGACCATCGGTGACCCTTCTGTGTGGAGTTTGCATGTTCTCCCTGTGTCTGCCTGGGTTTACTCCGGTTTCCTCCCACAGGCCAAAGACATGCACGTTAGCTTAACTGGCATCAACTGGGGATTCTAAATTGTCCTTGGGTATGACTGTGAGAGTGAATGGTTGTCTGTCTGTCTGTGTTGGCCCTGCAATGGACTGGCGATCTGTCCAGGGTGTACCCTGCCTCTCGCCCAAAGATGGTGGGATAGGCTCCAGCCCCCCCGCGACCCAAATAGGATTAAGCGGTAGAAGATGGGTGGATGGATGGAAATTCATAAGTTGCAAATTCGAAAGATCAGTTTGCAAAACATGAAAAGTAACTAATTAACTTGAAAAAGCAGCATATTTATCAGAAAAAAAAATCAATTTACAAAACCTAGGATTGAAAAAAATGTGGCGAGAAAGTAGTTGGAAAATTTTCTTCAAAAGGTTCAAATTTTAAAGAAATATCAGATTTCTTGAATGAGCTTACTAATGTTTGCTCCACTTCTGTTGCTTTGAGACATTCACAACCGATCCGATTCTACTGAACGTCTCTCTGTGATAAATGAAGGGACTCAAGTTATGCTTAGGGCCCAAATAATTAATAATTTCTGTATGATTTCAATGTATTTAAACTAGTGGTGTCACTTTTAGATGACAGGGCAGCTTGCTTCTTCTGAATCACATTTTGCACTAAAGTGTTTTAATGTGTTTAATCACACTTTAACTGCATAGTGTGATTAATCGCATTACTGCGATTAACTCGACCCAACTCTCTCTCGCCTATGCGCTGCCTATGGCATTAATCATGGTTAATCGTGATTAAATGATTAACTCAATCGTGATTAATGTGACAGCTAATTTAAACATATTTTACTTTGCTGCACTGCATCAGGGTCAAAACTGTCCCATGATTATGTCGCCCCTGGAGACTGATGGTTCGTATCCCCATAGTGGAGACACAACAATGGACAGTCAAGTTCCTGACCCTAAAACTGGTTGCTGTAGTGGAAATGGGGCTTTTGGTTGCCAGATGTGGGGCAGGTTGATGGTACCTGAAAAAGTTTCTCTGCCTCAGTGATCATGTTAGCCAGGCCCTGGGTGGCAGCCAGGTTCTCACTCAGGTCTCTTTGGTGGGGAACGCCCAGGCTGTACTTCCTGTGATTGGACCTTCAACAAAAGGAGAAAGATCAGGAACAAAAGGTAAATCACAAATCTGAATACTCTATCAATCCCAGAGGAAAATGTGTTTTTTTTTTTTAAGAAATATATGCAACTGCCCCGCAAGGTACTATTGATGAGAAGGCTAAATGGAGGTTAATTAACCAATAGGTTAAATGGAGACTCTAAAGTGGCCCTATGTGTGACTGGTGAAGGGATAGCGCCGTACCATGGCTGCTTCATCCTTCCAGGTGGATGCCCTGAATTTCCCCTCTGGGAATCAATAAGGTACACAAAATCAAATCAAAAAGGAAACTATAAATTATCAATTGTTCATGTAACAAAAGGTGTCCAAAAACTGTAGGAACAGTCCCACAAATATCTTGGAAAAAAGCTGTAAATTTAAGAAAAAGAAATTCATTAGAAAAGTTCCATATTCAGAAGAAAGTCAAATGAAAGCAGTCTCAAAAACCTAAATCTATTTAAAATTCTCTTTTCCCCTCAAAATTTTTAAAGGGGTCATTGACTGAAAAAGAAGAAGCCGTCTCTGCTGTCATTCAGTCCATACAGCCAATCATGTACAGTAGAACAAAATTGCATTTCTCCTATCTACAATGTTTATCACATCTAGAATCAGAGGGGTCGCTGCCACAAACAACTTCTCCTTCCCCCATTCTGTTATGCTGAGCACCAAGCTAGGAGGCAGGAAGTACCATGTTTATATGGTCTTTGGTATGACCCGGCCAGGACTTGAACCCCCAACCTCCAGGTTGTGGGGTGGATGCGCCATCAAAAAGGCCACCACTTCTGTGGTGATGGCGTGCTTGTAGGTTTTGTCTGAAATACGTCTATTGGTCATATAATTATCAAAAAAATGTTAAACAGTCAATTCTCCCCCCCCCCCTCAAAAAAAAACAAAACAAAAAAAACAGCCTTTATCTGATTTTTCTCTCCCAGTACTGGTATAGAAAGCCTAAGTCACGCCCCCTCTACTTCCGCATATGGGACCGTAAATCAGAAAACTTTTCCACTGACATGAATGGCAAGAGCAAAATTATCTTTTGATCCTGATCAAATTTTGCCACGAGTTACACATATGTTTGTCAATTTAAAAGACAATTCAGCATGTGTTCAGCATACTCAGATTGTGTTAAAACACCATGCTACCAACTTTTAACAAAAAAAAAAATGCCTCAAGGTGTCACATTTTCTCAAAATCTGTCCCGTCTATGACAGGATTTCTGCCCGGCAGGGATTCACATGAGCTCAGTGAAAAAGGGCTGATTGTGTCATTTCCATCAGCCTGAAGGTGGGGGAAAGAGGCGAAGTGGAAAGAAAAAAAAAAAAAAAAAAAAAGAGGTGATTAAAAAAAATAGGAAGGAAATGGATGGAAAGGAAAGCTTAGAGGAGGTGGCAGGAGGAGGAGGAATCATGGGGAAAAGACCAAAATGGAGGTGGGTAGAAGCATATTTCATAATGAAGTCAGTTTAATGTGCTTAACGTAATAATGCAGACTGACTCAAAGAATGAATTCACTTTTTTTTGGGTGTCAAATATTTTGACTATCTGCATAATTACTCATTACACTGGTATTCGGTTTTAACATTTGATAGATATATTTGATTTTCTCCTCCAAGCTGCTGATTTTTAATAGAAGTATTACAAATTTATCTTTATTAGTTTGACAAAAAAAAAATCCTCTGCAAATTCAGAAAAAAAGGTAGCAACTTGATAAATTCAAAACATTTACAAAAAAAGTCACAAATTGTATAAATTCATAAATATAAGGAAAAAGACTAATTTACCTGATGATTTTTTTTAAATAAAATTTGAAACATACAAATCCCTTTGAATTTTAGCCAATTTTACACAGAGTTTACAGTAAGGTGCCTCCAACTTTTATTTAAAGCTATTTTATACAAAAATCTAACCTGGTCTCAAATTAACTTTTGCATCGGTACATCCATCCATCTTCTACCACTTAGATGGATGGAAGGGTCACCGATGGTCGGGGTGGGATCGAACCCGGGACCTTCTTGCTGTGCTGCCACAGTGCAAACCACTGTATCACAGTATAGTTTATTTAAAATAAAATGATTGTTTCATGTTGACCACAAACCTTAAAAATGCTTTAGTTTTATTATATATATTTTTTTGTTTTAAGTCAAACCTTTAAAATTTAGCTGCCATCATAGTTGGAAGCTTTTTGAAAATGATCCAATAAATGGAGAAAACACCAGCATTTTGCTCTTGACACATTCCAATTTCAGGATCTGGAATACTCCTATAAGAGTGACAGCTGAAGGCATTTAATAAAAATTATCTTTCTGAATAATACAGTAATGATAATGTCCCATCATACCCTAATCCTTCCACTCCGTATTTTTTATACTGTCATATCTAGGCTGGTTTTTGAGCTTAAAGCAGATTTGTGGCACAAAATATCAGTGAGTGAAGTTGAGGCCAGATGGAAATGGAAGAGTTACATAATTTTCCCTCTGTTTAAGCTGTGCCGTTGCATTGGCAGGAAATTGTGTTAAATGGCTGGATCAGGCCCAGAGGTGATGTGATCCATGGGAACCGAGAATTTCAGAAACATGACGTCGACCAAGGCAACAAAAGGAGGAAGAAATTACATCTTTCCGTGGCACCTAAGTGGCGACACACCATGGTTAAGAGCCAACAGTTTGAGATAAACAGGCATGCATGAATCAAAGGTGAAAAATATACAGTGGTGTGAAAAAGTGTTTGCCCTCTTCCTGATTTCTCATTTTTTTGTGTGTCTGTCACACTTAAATGTTTCAGATCATCAAACAAATTTAAATATTAGACAAAGACAACGCAAGTAAATGCAAAATGCAGTTTTTAATTAAGGTGTTTATTATTAAGGGTAAAAAAAAAAATTCCAAACCTACATGGCCCTGTGTGAAAAAGTGATTGCCCCCCTGTTAAAACATAAATTAACTGTGGTTATCACATCTTTGGAAAGCTGAGTTCAATTTTCTAGCTATTTCTAAAGCTTTGGACCTCCAGTGAACCACAGTGAGAGCCATTATCCATAAATGGCAAAAACACGAAACAGTGGTGAACCTTCCCAGGAGTGGCCGGCCAACCAAAATTACCCCAAGAGCGCAGCGAGAACTCAAAGAGGTCACAAAAGACCCCACAACAACATCCAAAGAACTGCAGGCCTCACTTGCCTCAGTTAAAGTCAATGTTCATGACTCCACCATAAGAAAGAGACTGGGCAAAAATGGCCTGCATGGCAGAGTTCCAAGACAAAAACCACTGCTGAGCAAAAAGAACATAAAGGCTCATCTCAGTTTTGCCAGAAAACATCTTGATGATCCCCAAGACTTTTGGGAAAATACTCTGTGGACTGACAAGACAAAAATTGAACTTTTTGGAAGGTGTGTGTCCCATTACACCCGGTGTAAAAGTAACACAGCATTTCAGAAAAGGAACAGCATACCAACAGTAAAATATGGTGGTGGTAGTGTGATGGTCTGGGGCTATTTTGCTGCTTCAGGACCTGGAAGACTTGCTATGGTAAATGGAATCATGAATTCTGCAGTCTACCAAAAAATCCTGAAGGAGAATGTCCGGCCATCTGTTCGTGACCTAAAGCTGAAGTGCACTTGGGTTCTGCAGCAGGACAATGATCCAAAACACACCAGCAAGTCCACCTCTGAATGGCTTAAGATAAATAAAATGAAGACTTTGGAGTGGCTTAGTCAAAGTCCTGACCTGAATCTGACTAAGATGCTGTGGTATGACCTTAAAAAGGCGGTTCATGTTCGAAAACCCTCCAATGTGGCTGAATTACAACAATTCTGCAAAGATGAGTGTGTCAAAATTCCTTCACAGAGCTGTAAAAGACTCATTGCCAGTTTCTCATTGCCATTACAAATGCTTGATTGCAGTTGTTGCTGCTAAGGGTGGCCCAACCAGTTATTAGGTTTAGGGGGCAATCACTTTTTCCACACAGGGCCAAGTAGATTTGGATTTTTTTCTCTTAATAATAAACACCTTCATTTAAAAATTGCATTTTGTGTTTACTTGTGTTATCTTTATCTAATATTTAAATTTGTTTGATGATCTGAAACATTTAAGTGTGACAAACGTACAAAAAAATGAGAAATCATGAAGAGGGCAAACACTTTTTCACACCACTGTATAATAACCAGAAATAAAGTAGATTTTAATAGTTTTTCACCTTTATTTTCGGACTTTACCCAAATATTCGACAATTCAGGAAACAAAATGTAATTGTCTTTATGAGTTTTGTCCTACAAATAATTATTTAATTCAGTGAATCAAAATACTGTATCTACTGGGGATGCACGATAATAGAATTTTTGCAGATAGCTTGAACGCCGTTATTGCGATACGATATACTATGCACATATTTTTCCCATGCATTTACATCTCCTTTGTCTTACAGTGATGATTAACTGGTATATAAAGACACATTCCCTCAGCAAAATAACTACCTCAGCTTAATAATATGAAAATAAATACATTATAACAACATGTTCAACATAACCGTAATCTTCCTCCTTTATATAGGCTTGGAGAATACTGTTATGGTTACTTTCATTACAACAGCCACAATCGGGGCAAGGGGAAACATGTAAATAAATGCAATCTGTCCACAGGGATCATGTGAAAATATAGTAACTAATACAGAATTAAAACAGTTTGCACCAACATAAATAGTCAGTGTAACATTTTTACACGACTGAATAAAGAAGCACATACTGTAAGGCTGCATGCGCTTCATATAAACTGGATCAAATCGTAAATCACTTCAAAATAATACCCTACCAACATCTTGTCCCAAACATTACAAAATTACAACTTGTATCTTTGGGCAAGGTCGAATCTGACAATCACCTGCGGCTGGGCGTGTGTGGCAGGGCTCGTTGGGCGTCTGCGGTGCAGATCTGCCAAAGTTTTCAGCGCTTGGAAATGACAACGGAGGAACAATGGAGGCTGCAGCTCAAGTTTTTTTTTTTTCCTGTTTCTTTCTCTTGTCGGGCTTCTTAATTTTGTCATCTATTCCTCGCATGTCTGTTGGAGCAGACATGTTTGTTCATCTACGCCACCTAACGGGATGACATCACTCCCTCATACCATTGGAAAAATGTCACAGCTGAGCGTCACGCCTGACCGGCCGCTGTAAAATTATTGCATCGGCTGTAAATATTAATTTTTACGATGCTGATATACATCGTGCACCCCTAATATCTACCATGACTTTTTAAAAGGGGTCATTGACTGCACTTTTTCCACATTTTAACAGCTCACACATGTCTTAATGAAGTGTTTGTGACCCATTTTTTTTTTCACATTTTCTTAAATTTTTAAATTATTGAATCACATTTCTTTTGTATTTTTTTCCTCGCTTTCTTGAAACGCTCTGATTTAAAACCTATCGCTTTAAGAAACACCCTTCACTTATTCACCCCCCCACACACACACATCAGTTAGCCATTTGCTGACTAGCTTCTAGCCTTTAGTTTTTAGCTTCCTTCTAGCTTGGATGAGCGGCACTGGTTCACTGATCCACAGTCGGTGTATCTCGTGTCACTCTGACCTATCTCCCAATAATTTGTTGCAATTCCACAATAAGTTGCTAGCACCGCCCCCCCCCCCCCCCAATCGCCACAACTGACCTGGCCCAGGACTCGAGGCTGCTGGCCGACCTGAAGGCTCATTGAGCTGAGCTGTCGAGTCACAGGATCTCAAAGGCCAGTGGCTTGCTTTGCGAGACTCTGCTCCCACGGCCAGCTGGGGGACGCCCTGTTGTGAGGTGGCTCCCCTACACCGCCCATGAGAGTGGAGTCGCGCGGAGCCCCAGAGGATGGTGGGGGAACTCTCCGTGAGAGCCAGCAGCCTCGGTCCCCAGTGTAGGTAGGTACCATCTACACTGGGCCAGGTTGGTTGCCACACCCGGCATGCTGGTGCTGGTGATTTGCTGTGGAATCACGGCAAAATTATTGGGAGATGGGCCAGAGTGACATGAAGTATATTATTGACTGTGGACTGCTAATATTAATATTTAATTAATTAATTAATTAATTAATTACTAATATTTAAAGGAAATAGCAATATAAGCTGTGCTTGGTGCGAGCCTCCTGTTACCAGAGTTAGCTGGGGGCTAATAGGCTACCTTTAGCACCCCTTCCATCTATGATGACAGACAGCTAGGTGGGCCAATAATAGAGCAGTGGGCGGGTCTCAAGGACAGCGGTGTGTTGGCCTCATCAGATGATAACGTATACAATTTACCCAGAAAAGTTAAAAATGTCTGTAGCATTTCTGGGAGAAAAAAAAAAGATAAAGGCTCTGTGTGTGTGTTTTTTTTTTTTTTTTTTTTTTTTTTTTTTTTTTTAAAAGAGAATCGACTGTTTTGATATTTTTTTTTTCATAATTAAGTGACCAATAGATACATTTCAGACAGTTAAAACATACAAACACCATTTTTCAGTCAATGACCCTTTTAAAAGTAATTTAAAAAATCCCTATTAGCACTTGTCTATTTTATTACTGCGGTATCACAAATTTGTGATGGTAATCTATGTCCATTCATTTTGAAGATGCTCCTCCAACAGTTTGATTTATTAAACTTTGGCAGCATCATGGATCAATATTCATACATTGTTGTGTTTTGACTACAAAGTTAAAAATCTACCAAAATGATTGTGATTATTAATGTGCTTACAGACAGATTGACAAATTTATTCCAAATGAGTAATGGGCTTATAACGCAGGAAAACAAACCGTGTAAGACAGTAATCTACAGCTTCCTCCGAGCTGCATCTTCTTATTTCCCAACAAAACTAAAGCGGCACACACCGAGACGAAGTGGACTCTGCACCTTCAACAGCAGAAGTCTTATATAACTACTGGTAAGACTTACATAACCACAACAATGTGGGTCAAATGCCTCACACCCTCCATCTATTTCATCTTCTACTGAGCTGATTAAACTTTCCATCTTCTCTTAAAGGTCTGACCTCAGCTTTTTTTTTTTTTTTTCCCCACAAGATGTTTAACAGATCTGATTACATTAACACATGCGCTCTAATGTCTCCCAGAAGCAAATTTTTGGATGCCATCTGTGGCCTTGGCTCACCTTGCTGCGTTGGCGTCCCTCTTGAGAGTGTTGAGGTGGAAAAGGGATGGGGCCAGGCAGACGGCGAGGTTGGTGGGAGTCATCTGATTCTCATCCATGCAGTCCACAACGTCCCGCAGGAAGAAGAGCAGCGTTCGCAGCGCCTCCCTGTTCTCGTCGGGGAGCAGTAGAATGGCTGCCTGAGCCGCAACTAGCTGTTGGTCCTTTGGAAAATCTGCAGGACACAGGCACAGAGTTTATACAGGGGCTCCATTCAGATTAGAGTTTTAACAAATTTTGGAAAACTATGTAGCTAACTAGAAGAATTTGATTTCATGACAGCTTTGCAGATAAAACTACTAGGAATACTGTTACTCAAACACTACTTTTATATTTTACAATTAAATTCATGGAAAGAAAATTAGTGCCGTCTTCTCACATTGGTAAATATGGAGGAAGGACTCGCAGAGTTTGCTCGTGAAAATGGGTTCAGGCAGGTCTCTGAAATACTGCTTCACCATGTCGGCCACGTCGAAGGCCGACTGGCCGTCGTACGAGACCCCCTCTGGGTTTGACTCAACCAACTCGCGGAGGTACTGGATACGAGACTTCACCCCCGACTTTCGGAATAGACCCACCTGAAAAAGGCAGAGATGCATTAATTATATAGATATGCCATTTTGTTCTTTTGTGTATCCCCCCCGCTTCCACAACATGTGGGGCACCATGTGGTGGTGCCTAAAACACAGAGCTATCAGAGGACTGACCTCTCACTGTAGCTTTCACTACTTACAGTAGCTGTGTGGCCTAGGGTTGGTGAAACGGCGATCTTTTGTGTATATATATTAGGTTTTCAAATGCACAGGAGAGGCATATTGTACTTCGGTTGCTGTTAAGCAGAATTAGATTTCCCTGGGAAGACTTGAACCTGGAACCTCCAGCATGCCACCAGCATACAGTTGCCTTAACCACTACACCATACGACTGCTTCAGCTCACACCAACTTTCCCAAAACATAAATGTTCTGTTGAAAAGGATTCCAACAACATTTAAAACTTAAGGTGTGCTACACACCATTTTCAAATGCAGAGAAAAGGTATGTATTTTTTGCTCACCTTAACCACTATGCCACACGCCAACTTTCTCACATACAAACAAAATGTTCCATTGACATGACACAAAGGCTGAGACATTTCATAGGCATGATTTTTGGAACATGAACAAAACTGTATGAAATTTGGTGTTTTGTTGAGGAATTCGGTTGTGATTGTCAGTGTAAAGTTTCATTAAGTTTGGATCAATACATCAGAAGGTAAATCTGAATACATGCTGAAGAAAAAACTGTACAAATTCATCGGCTTATAATGGCATTTTTGGAAAATGTTAACAGCTTTACCAGTATTTTACAGAACTTTACAGAAGTATCTTTACAGCTTTACAGAACTTTAACAGTACCAGTGTCTGGAGATGATCTGTTTAATTTCAACCCATTTGGATGTATGGCCTTGGAGGAGATAATTTTGATTTCACTTGCACTTTTAAAAAAATTAATGGTCCAGGCACAGTCATTTGAGATATTTGCAAAAGCATAAAACTGTTTATTGCAGTTTTATGCTATTGCAGGTCAGTTCTGACCAGACTGTAAAATTGCATGTTGCTGTGCTTTACTGTTTTTGCTGCACATGCACTTTTAGTGGAGAAAAATAATAAGAAAGCAATAGGTTTGCCACAGCTGCACCATTTGAAAGCCTAAGAAACAGTCTGAAAGCAAACTGTTACTCTACGTAACAGGTTTACTTGACGTCATCACAGCACAACAACAGCTGCTATTAATCATTATATACAGTACATCAACCAACAAAAGCCCTCGCTTCAAAACTATTTTCCTTGGATAACATACCAGTAGTGTCCTTACAGCTGCAAATGCATTAATCTTATATCCAACAGCTTTTATTATGTTTTATTTCATTTCAGTGAACCTGTAACCACGTGTCATCTGCTCCTTGGGACAGGAGCATTATACCAAATTAATCACACCTGTGGATCCACACCTTATATATCTACCCCTTGAATTCACCCATTCTTCCTCTTTCTATCCTCCTGGTCGGTAAGAGCTTATACCATCTGTATGACATTATGTTTTGTGCTGTTTGGGCTGCCTGACTCTGGGTACCCCATCGCTGTGTCATAAAATTGTATTTTTCTGCTGAATGAGAGAAGGCTTGCAGCGGCTGTATAGCGTGATGTGCACTGTTCGTAGCTGCTTGAGGTATGCAATGTACATTTGCCTTCTTTTCAGCCGGAACCGTTAACAGTTTCGCAGCATGAGGTATGTACTACCCTTACCTGCTTAAGGTTTGTGATGTATTTTGGTGAGATGAGGCGACTGTTCAAGTAATTTTGATAGCCCCGAATTGGCCACAAGACCGTGGATGGCAGAGATCCACGAGATGTTGGAAGGTTGTCCTTGGCCTCCCGGTCAGACAGGACATGCTCTCACAGGTGCAGGACAGGATTTGGTATCCAATCCCCAGCTCCTGAGGCTTCACGTATGGGCCTTGAACGGGAGCAATTGTATAAACTTGACTTGGAGAAGGAGGTTGCAGATGCCATGCAGGCTTCTCAGGCCCCATCTACCCAGCTGTAATGCAGTGTGAAGTGGAGAGTGTTTTGAACTGGTGTCGGACCAAGGGGGAAGAATCCCTTGACATGTCACATTTCTGTCATCTTGTCTTACCTCCAGTACCTCTTCACCTTAGGTTGCATGGAGTTGACTATCAGGGGCTACCTGGCAGTGGTGTCAACTGTCCATGAGAAATGTGATTGCCTGTCTCATGGGGTGCTTCCCTTGGCTAAGCAGTTTTTGAGAGGCGTGAGACAGAGCCGTCCATCTCAGCTTCCGTTGCTGCCCACTTGGAATCTCCAGACAGTTCTTAGGACTCTATGCTTACCCCCTTTTTGAGCCACTCCCCAGTGCTGACCTTCGTCTGCTCTCTTGGAAGACTGCTTTCTCGTGGCAATTGTCTCAGCCAAGAGGGTCGGTGAACTGAATGCGCTCTCTGTGGACGCAGCATGCCTTAGGTTTGATGGTGATCAGGTGGTTCACCTGCGGCCCAACCCAGCTTCAGCCCAAGGGGCTGGCTAGTGGGTTTGTCCTCGTCCTCTTGTGCTTGAGGCCTTCTACCCTCCCCCTGCACACCTCTTCAGAGGCTGAGAGGCTTTATAGTTGTGCCCAATAGGGCCCTTAAGCTTTATGTTGACCGTACGAGGTCTGTCCGTTCTTCAGACAAGTTTTTTTGTGTCCTATGGGGAATCCACGATGGGAAAGCCTATTCCTCAGCAGCGCCTGTCCCATTGGATAGTTGACCTGATTGCTTTCGCATATGTACAGGTTGGAGCAGGACCACCAGATAGACTGGTGGCTCACTCAACTCAGGGAATGACCACTGCGTGGGCGTTGTTTAGGGGTGCACCCCTGGAGGATGTACGCGCAACCGCTGGCTGGGCTTCTTCCTCAACTTTCACCCGCTTCTATAAGCTCAATCTGGCCTCATCAGCCATCCCCTCATCTGTTCTAGGGGTCGCAACAGATTCTTAGTTGTATCTTCATTTTCCCCCTCATTGAGTTGGCAGGTGTGCCTTGTGCTCGGAATGTTTTTTTGTTCAGCTCTAGTTACCCGGAGGAACCGGAACTTGTAACTTGTAGGTATCCAGTTCAGTGCAATAAAGGAGTCATACTCATTTGTTCTGGCGGGGGAGGGGGGGGGGGTCGCAGCAGATTCTTAAGTTGTATCTTAGTCTCCCTCATGTGAGCCGGCATGTGTGCCTTGTGCTCGAAGAGGTTTGTTTCAGCTACGGTTACCTGTAGGAACCGGCTTAACTTGTATGTACTCAGGTAAGTACAATAAGGGAGCCAAACTCCTCTGACTGCGTTTGTGCTTTATGGTGTGTTGGGGCATTGTGCTCCTTTGACCTGTGGGTGACGCCACCTCCATTCTCCTCAGGACTCATTTGGTATACAGCTGCCACGTGGTTACAGGTTCACCGAAATGAAATAAAACATGCATTTATGGATGTAAACGTGGTTTTATGAATGAAAGTGAACCTGTAACCATTCATTGTCCTTCATTGTTGGAGGCAGGCTCTTCCCAGTCATTAGAAAGGAGAAGAATGGGTGGATGCAGGGCATATTATATGTGTGCATCCACAGGTGTGATTAATTTGGTATAATGCTCCTGTCCCGAGGATCAGATGTCACATGGCTACAGGTTCACTTTCATTCATAAAACCGTGTTAACATCCATAAACGTACGTTGTGTACACCAACACAAAAAAATCCCTTTGTTTAATTTAAAGGGGTCACTGACTGAAAAATGGTGTGTTTGTAGGTTTTAACCGTCTCAAATGTCAATTGGTCACATAATTATCAAAAACTATCAAAACAGTGTCACATTATCTTTAAAACACACACACACACACACACACACACACCCTTTATCTGTGTTTTCTCTGCCAGAAATGTTTTTGACTCTTCCAGGTAAATCATATACATCATGATTTGACAAAGCCAACCCACCGCTGTCCTTGAAACCCGCTCACTGGTCTATTATTGGGGCCCACCTAACTGTCATCTAGATGGAAGGGGTGTTAAAGGTAGCCTATTAGCCCCTGAGCAATTAGCCCCCAGCTAACACTGGTATCAGGAGGCTCACACCAAGCGTAGCTTTTATTGTTTTTTCTTCAGATTTTAGTCACCCTAATAGCCATCCCTGTTACCACCTGGTTCACCAGTCCACAATATAGCTTGCGCCACTCAGGCCCCATCTCCCAATAATTTTACCGTGACTCCACAGCAAATTGCCAGCACTGGTGCACCGATCGCAGAAACCGACTCGAGGCTGCTGGC
This sequence comes from Pholidichthys leucotaenia, assembly GCA_020510985.1. NCBI lineage: Eukaryota > Metazoa > Chordata > Actinopteri > Cichliformes > Pholidichthyidae > Pholidichthys > Pholidichthys leucotaenia. The sequence goes on from CM035844.1 coordinate 318,964,497, forward strand.
TGTCACAGCCAGCTCCCCCACCATCCTCTGGGGCTCTGCACGACTCCACTCCACTCTCGCGGGCAGTGTAGGGAAGCCGCCTCATGACAGGGTGTCCCCCAGCTGGCTGTGGGAGTGGAGCGGAGTACTGCAGAGCGAGACACTGCCCTTTGAGATCCTGTTCCTCGGCAGCTCAGCTCGGCCAGCAGCCTCTGGTCCCGGTGTTCTGCCATTTTACCATACTTTATCAGAATACCATACCCCTATGGGAAACCGATAGATATAGCTATTGGTTTCACATACTTTGTCAGAATCAGTTGCACTGCAAAAATGTCACTAACATTACATAAATGCTTACCTTCTGTCAGCTGGCCTGCGGTATGCTATTGTTTACCTTCTGTCAGCTGTATTAAGTAATTTTTAACATCAGGAAATATATACACTACCATTCAAAAGTTTGGGGTCACTTAGAAATTTCCTTATTTTTGAAAGAAAAGCACTTTTTTTCAATGAAGATAACTTTAAACTAATCAGAAATACACTCTATACATTGCTAATGTGGTAAATGACTATTCTAGCTGCAAATGTCTGATTTTTGGTGCAATATCTAGAGAGGTGTATAGAGGCCCATTTCCAGCAACTATCACTCCAGTGTTCTAATGGTACAATGTGTTTGCTCATTGCGTCAGAAGGCTAATGGATGATTAGAAAACCCTTGTGCAATCATGTTAGGTCTGCAATGCTGTAATTGCTGCAAATGGAGGATTCTTTGACGAAAGCAAAGTTTGAAGGAAAAAATTATTATTTCAAATACAAATCATTATTTCTAACCTTGTCAATGTCTGGACTATATTTTCTATTCATTTTACAACTCATGGTGGTAAATAAGTGTGACTTTTCATGGAAAACACAAAATAATTGTCTGGGTGACCCCAAACTTTTGAACGGTAGTGTATGTATATAAATAGGGCAGCGTGGTGGCGGAGTGGTTAGCACTGCAGCAGCACAGCAACTCACCCTTGGCCGGGGGATCCTGGGTTCGATCCCAGCCCCCGACCAACAGTGATCTGTGTGGAGTTTGCATGTTCTCCCCGTGTCTGCGTGGGTTTACTCTGGGATTTCTCTGGTTCCCTCCTACATGCCAAAAACATGCAAGTTAGGTTAACTGACATCAAAAGTGGGGATTCTAAATTGTCCTTAGGTATGACTGTGAGAGTGAATGGTTGTCTGTCTGTGTTGGTCCTGCGATGGACTGGTGATCTGTCCAGGATGTACCCTGCCCCCAGCGACCCAAAAAGGATGGAGTGGAAGAAGATGGATGGATGGATATAAATAGACACACACTGAAAACGTGCCACATTTTTTGGATCAGCGAATCATGGTGCAGCGCCATGAGCTTTTTCCGTCAGCTGTGTCGTATGCTGAAATTATGAGCAGAAGTGTATTTCCTGTTACTATGCATGCACACGCATACCATGCATGCATCGTAACCCAGAGTATGGCTGTTCTGATAAGTATGGTAAAATGTCAGAACACTGGACCAGGTTGCAGTGATCGGGGGGCTGCCTGGCGCGTGGTGCTAGCCATTTGTTGTGGAATCACAGCAAAATTATTGGGAGATGGGCTGGAGTGATGCGCGATACACTATCAATTCTGGATCAGTGAACCAGTGCTGCTCATCTGAGCTAGGAGGAGGCTAAAAGCTAAAGGCTAGAAGCTAGTCAACTAATGGCTAACTGACATACACATACATCTTAATAAATTAGAATGTTATCGAAAAGTTGATTTATTTCAATAATTCAATTCAAAAAGTGAAACTCATATAAATTCATTACACACAGTGATATATTTCAAATGTTTATTTCTTTTAATTTTGATGGTTATGACTTGCAGCAAATGAAAACCTCAAATTCAGTTTCTCAAAAAATTAGAACATTATATAAAATTAATTAAAAAAATATTTTCAATAGAAATGTTGGCCGATTGAAAAGTATGGCCATGTACACAGTCGGTACTTGGTCGGGGCTCCTTTTGCATAATTTCTGCATCGATGCAGCATGGCATGGAGGCAATCAGCCTGTGTTACTGCTGAGGTGTTATAGAAGTCCAGGTTGCTTTGATAGCGGCCTTCAGCTCATCTGCATTATTGGGTCTGGTGCATTTCATCTTCCATCCATCCAATTTCTTCCGCTCAATCCTTTTCGGGTCACGGGGGGTGGGGGTGGCGCTGGAGCCTATCCCAGCATCTTTAAGCGAGAGGCAGGGTACACCCTGGACAGATCACCAGTCATTCGCAGGGCCAACACAGAGAGAGAGAGACAACTATTCACTCTCACAGTCATACCTAAGGACAATTTAGAATCCCCAGTTTGATGCCAACTGACCTAACTTGCATGTTTTTGGACAATACACCACAGATTCTCTATGGGATTTAGGTCAGGTGAGTTTGCTGGCTAATTAAGCACAGTGATACCATGGTCATTAAACCAGGTATTTGTACTTTTGGCAGTGTGGGCAGGTGCCAATTCCTGCTGGAAAATGAAATCAGCATCTCCATAAAGTTTGTCAGAAGCATGAAGTGCTCTAAAATTTCCTGTTAGATGGCTGCACTGACATTGGACTTGATTAAAGACGGTGGAAAAACACCAGCAGATAACATGGCTCCACATATCATCATTGACTGTGGAAACTTCACACTGGACCTGAAGCAACTCTGATTCCGTGCCTGTTCACTCTTCCTCCAGACTCTGGGACCATGATTTCCAAGTGACAGGACTTGGCACCTGATTTGGGGAGCCATGTCTTCTGCTGGTGTTAGTCTACTGTGTTTTATCAAGTCCAAAGTCAATGCAGCTGCCTACCAGGACATTTTAGAGCACTTCCTGCTTCCCTCTGCTGACAAGGTTTATGGAGATGCTGATTTCACTTTCCAGCAGGACTTGGCACCTGCCCACACTGCTGTCAAAAGTACCAAAGCCTGGTTTAATGACCATGGTATCACCATATTTTATTGGCCAGCAACTCTCCGTCCTACACCCCATACAGAATCTATGAAGTATCGTCAACAGGGAGATGAGAGACACCAGACCCAACAATGCAGATGAGCTGAAGGCCACTATCAAAGCAACATGGGCCTTCATAACACCTCAGCAGTAACACAGGCTGATCAACTTCATGCCATGCTACAGTGATGCAGTATTAATTCATGCAAAAGCAGCCCTGACCAAGTATTGAGTGTGTGCATGGAAAGACTTTGTTGGCCAACATTTCTATAAAAAAAAAAAAAATCAATTTTTTAAAATTAATCTTGGATAATATTCTAATTTTTTGAGAAACTGATTTTTGGGTTTTCATGAGCTGTAAGCCATAACCATCAAAATTAAACGAAATAAACACTTAAAATATATCACTGTCTGTAATGAATCTATATAAAATATGAGTTTCATTTTATGAATTGAATTACTGAAATAAATCAACTTTTCGATGATATTCTAATTTAGTGAGATGCACCTGTAAGAGGGAGGGTGGAGCTGAATAGGTGAAGGATGTTTCTTGAAGTGATAGGCTTTAAATCAGAGCATTTCAGAGAAAGCCAGGGAAAATGCACAACAAATTTACTTCAATGATTAAAAAATTTAAAGAAAATGTGAACAAACCATGTCATAAACACTTCATTAAGACATGTGTGAGCTGTTAAAATGTGGAAAAGTGTAGTCAATTACCCCTTTAATCAGTCCTTGATTTTTACCAGAGGTGGGTGACAGCTACACAAATACAAATCCCTTGACATTTTTAGCATTTCTTTCATATAATGTTCCTGGTGTGTCTCCATTACATTAATTATCCATTATGAAATAAAACTTTTAGGTCTGAACTGTTCCAGTATCTCACAAAAAGCACATCCGTCCATGCAACTAGTTTTAAATAATTATTTTTAAGCAAACTTTCTCCAACTTTCAAACACATAGAACCACCAGAAAACACCGTCTCAAAGGGAGTTCGAAAGATCTTTGAAGCTTCCAGGTCTAGTTTCAACGCAGCATTTAAAAATCCTCGGCAGGCCACTTGAGATGGTTATGTTTGGTTACCTGATCCAAGCACTCAGTCCTCAGGTACACCAGGGCTCCGAGGATGCTGGCAGGAAGGGGCTCGCCAGTCTGCTGGACGCCGATTAGTAGAGGAACCCCAAAGACTCTCTGGCCTTTAACTTCTAACACTTTATGTTTCCTCAGGGGTCTGGGAACAGTCCTAAGGGGAAGGAAAAAACCTCAGATACCAGAACCCTCTTTATTATTCAGAAGCAGCCAAACATGTTTGACTAAAGCCAAGGGAAAAGTTATGGAAATTACTGTACACTCAAAAAGTTTAGCAAACATCCTGAGCATTTGTAATCTCAACCAGGCAAGTGTCACTTGGCTGCCATTGGATGTGCTTCCCTTTGAAGCAAGAGCCAAATAAACATTTTGTTGATTGCATAAGTCCCCGGCGATTGCTCAAATGTGTGAGCCATTTAAAAAAAAACAAAAAAAAACAGCAGGGAAAACGTGTTGGAACCGTGGAGGGATGGATGATCACAGAGACTGAACTTTTGAAAGTGCTGAAAGTTTGCACGCTGATACAAGGGAACTTTTATATAACTAATACAGGTGATTACACTGCAGGCAAAAAAGGTGCAACAATTTTAAAAACGCAGAGCTGAGAGCACTTTGTATAAAACCACAGTATTCGGGGGGGGGGGTGCCCCATGCACTCCAGCAATCAGGACTGAAACCTCTTCTCTCGGCTTATTATCTGTAAAAAGTTTTAAAACCAAAGTTTCCTCTAAAAAGCACAAATGGATTCACATGCACTTCAGGCTCTCTTCTCCCTCCTTCCTCTTTCCATGCAGCAGCTCAGAAGTAAAGCTGGCTGTTTGGAATAAAAGTGCCTTTGAGTATCAGCCATCCCAATCAGTAGTTAATCACCGTATCTTTAATCATCAAGCACTCGTTTTGGTGTCATTAAATCAGTGAAACAAGAATTTAATAAATTGTTAAAGCCCAAAGAACATTTTTCTTTTTAAATTTTGAAACAGAACAAAATACAGTTAAACCTATGGTTACAAAGATTCTTATGATGGGTTTGTAAGAATCTCCCAGTTCCTACAAATTCTGGAGTTCACAGACATTTGTGGAGGGAGGCATAGTTTCTTATGGCTGCCGTTCAATTCACAAGAGCAACCTGAGAAATGAAGTGCTTTTCTGTCATACAGTGGCCCTAGAGTTCTTGCATTCATAAGGGTGCCTTGGGATCTTACTTCAGCATACTTACTGCCATCTTACAAAAATTTTTATGCAACTCATGGCACTTTCAAGTCGTTGGTCAGAAGATCTTATGGCTTTCGGCACATTTTGTCAGCACAAATGTTGCATGAGTGTGAAAAAAAAAAAAAAAAAAAAAAAAAAAAAAAAAAAACATACTTCCACCTTATGAGCGCCTCATGACCACCTTATACACACTGTACGAATCTCCGTACGAACAGGGATTCGTACAGTGTCTCCTATGACTGCTGTAAGGGGCCCTCAAGAACCATACTTATGGCCAACATCTTGCGTAGTTCTTACATTGTTCCTATGGCATTCGTACAGCTGCCCTACAATGAGGGGTTTTCTTGGAGTGTTCGGAGAAATCTTGGACAAGAACATCGACCTAGCCACAAACTTACGGTCTACAAACTGGATTCTCCTACGGCTGCCTTAAGAAGGCCATATGAATTGGTCCAAAAATCGTTGGTATGGTGTTTGCAGCCATTTGTAAGGGTATCTGTAACCGTAGTTTTAGGAACATAATGCTGTACAGTCAAATCAGTGATATCCTGTTAGTGAATAAGTATTTATCTTATTATTCAATTTTAAAATGAAAGTAGTCATCTTCAGTTTTGTGACCAAAGAACGGTTTCATGTGGAGTTCCCAAAACTTTCGGAGGTACTCAGAAGGGAATATGAAACTAGAACCTGCTACCAGATTATGGAGCCAGACCGTCAATGACAGCAGGTGATGATAAAAATGAAGCGGGGTGCTCAGATCTCCTGACCCTTAACAACTGTCTACATGCAGACCCACTTGAGGATCATTGTGCACAAGTTTGCTGAACATTAGGGCAATTGCCTAGGAGTACCAAGCTAGCATGTCCATGTGGGCCCCACCAAAGGTTAAATCTGGACTGTTTTATGGGTCCCATGTGGGTTTATCATGGGTTCCTTGTTTGCCCTATCTGTGTTTGCCCACAATAAATTTGATTTTGTTGTAAAATTTTGATTTTTTTTTTTCTTTCAAATTTGCTGACTTTCTCTCGTAATTTTGGAACCCTTTCATCAATTTTGCCGCTTTTATACTGTAATCTTGCAACTTTTTCTCATAAATTTGTTACTTTTTCCTTGTAAATTTGTGATTTTGCCATAAATTTGACATTTTTCTTGTAAAGTTGGACCTTTCTCAAAAAGTTTTAACTTTTTTTTTTACTGTCAACTTGCAACTTTTTCCTCATAAATTAGTGACTTTCTCGTAAACTTTCTATTTCGTCATATATTGCTACTTTTGTTAACCACTTAACGCCTGAATTTATTTCCAATTATGAAAAAAAAAAATTTCACTTGTGTTTTTGCTTTCAAGTAGATGCTAAATTAAGTTGAGAAAGTTAATCTGACTATAGCAAATAAAATAGATATAATTTTAGGTATGATGCAAATTAGCGACAACAGGCATCTATGGTAAAAAAAGGTAAAAAAGCACCTGTTCCCATCTCAAGTATGAAGTCTTATTTATGCAACAAAGTTATTTTCAGTATTTTCAACTCTCATGACTGCCAAACTATAACCCTAACCCTAGCCCTAACCCTAACCCTAGCAATCAGGAAATGGATGGTGCTCCGTCTCTGACCGTTCCTACGAGAAACTAATGCTTGCAAAAGGTTCCTAGGTATGTGTTGGAAGTGCTCCAACCGGAAGTGGAGGAATACAGACGGTATTTTGGTTGCATTTGGAGCGGAAGGGGTTTGATGCGAATTCGCGACGACAAGCGTCAAGGCGTCAACCATTTCTAATTTGTAATTTTTTTCTTGTAAATTTGCAACTTTTTTCTACTAAATTTTCACTTTTTTCCCTCATAAATTTGCAACTTCTCATACATTTTCTTCTTACAAATTTGCGACTTTTCTTGTAATTTTGGTGCCAGTGTCATGGAAACCTCCTCTCGTACATTAAACCCATGTGGGGCCCAAATGGGTTTAATGCAGGTAAACAGATTACCTGCTTGCCTGTGCCACACAAAGTCCATGTGGACAAACCCACATGGGACCCATAAGGCAGCCCATATTTAACCTATAGTAGCGCCCACATAGACATGCTGGTTGGGTAGAAACAATTTTCGTGAAATCATAAATGCCCAGATCTCCTGACCTTTGATAATGACTTTGAGCTCAGCCTAGATTTAGACCCACCTGAGGTTCATTATGTGAGATGTGTACTTTCCCCCCTACTCTTCTCCCTTTACACCAACTCCTGCACCTCCAGCCACCAGTCTGTCAAGTTGATCAAGTTTGCGGACGACACCACCCTCATCGGGCTCATCTCCAACGGCGACGAGTCCGCCTACAGGAGAGAGGTGGCCCAGCTGGCGTCCTGGTGCAGCAATAACAACCTGCAGCTGAACGCTCTGAAGACAGTGGAGATGATTGTAGACTTCAGGAAAGTCACTACTCCTCTGCCCCCCCTCACCCTCTCAGGCTCTCCCATCACCACTGCTGATTCCTTCCGCTTCCTAGGCACTACCATCACCAGGGACCTCAAATGGGAGCTGACCATCAGCTCACTCATCAAAAAAGCCCAGCAGAGGATGTTCTTCCTGCGGCAGCTGAGGAAGCTCAAGCTACCCACCAAGATGTTAGTGCAGTTCTACACAGCCATCATCGAGTCCATCCTCACCACCTCCATAACCGTGTGGTACGCAGGAGCCACTGCCAGGGACAGACTAAGGCTGCAGCGCGTCGTGCGCACTGCTGAGAAGGTGATCGGCTGCAAGCTCCCATCTCTCCAGGATCTGTACATCTCCAGGACCCGGAGGCGTGCTGGCCGGATCATAGCCGATCCCTCACACCCTGGTCATGTACTGTTTGCCCCCCTCCCCTCTGGTAGAAGACTTCGGTCCATCCAGACTAAAACCTCCCGTCACATGAACAGCTTCTTCCCCTCTGCCATTAGACTGCTGAACACTAAGTGACTCTCGTGCACCATGTACAGCAGCTCAACCAGACTCATGTCAATCATCACTGTTTTCTTCCTGCATTACCGACTGCACTATATAGTTCTCCACAGTATCTGCTGCTGGCTAATATATATTTTAACTGTTGACCAGTATCACTTAATCTTATCCTACACTTTATTACATGTATAGTTTATTTCTCTTATCTTATCATGTTTAATGTTGCAGCATTGTACCGAGACAAATTCCTAGTTTGTGTACTACATGAACAATGGCAATAAACCTGATTCTGATTCTGATTCTGATTCTGATTATGGTGACCATCGAGGCAGTTGCCTAGGAGGAGCAGTGATTCCCGTGAATTGTGGATGGACATCCCGTCATCTCATGAGCTCCTTTCGGCTTCACTGAGAGTGAGCAAAAATGTAATACACACTTAATTTCTCTGAAAGTTAAAACATTTTACAAGACTGGCTGAAAAACTGGGTGGGACTTTCTGACACAGCACTTAGCTGGTTTGAATCCTATTTAAAAGACAGGGACTATTTTGTGTCGATAGGTAGCTACAAATCTGAGCGAACAAAAATAACCCATGGAGTTCCCTAAGGTTCCATTTTGGGACCTTTTCAACATCTATATGCTCCCACTAGCTCAAATAATAAAAAATAACAAAATATATTACCATAATTATGCAGATGATACACAAATCTATCTATCTCCGATCAAATGCATTGGTCAAATTAAAGAGTGGATGTACCAGAACTTTCTTCAGTTAAACAAAGACAAAGCCGAATTAATAGTTTTCGAAGCCAAAGAAGAAAGACTCACAATTAGTACTCGGCTTCAATCAGTGATCAAAAAAAACAACAGCCAAGCCAGAATATGAGTGTGGTTCTGGACTCAGACCTGAATTTTAACAGCCACATTAAGGCAATAGTAAAGTCATCCTGTTATCACAAAGAACATGGTGAGCATTAAAGGTCTGGTGTCTCAGCAGGATCTAGAAAAACTTGTCCATGCATTTATCTTCAGTAAACTGGACTACTGTAACGCTGTCCTCACAGGTCTCCCTATAAAGTCCATCAGACAGGTGCAGTTAGTTCAGAACGCTGCAGCTCGAGTCCTTAATAAGACCAAGAAAGTAGATCATATAACGCCAGTCCTCAGATCTTTATACTGGCTTGCTGTATGTCAAACAATAGATTTCAAAATACCGCTGTTGGTGTATAAAGCTCTGAATGGTTTAGGGCCAAAATATATCTCAGATGTGCTGGTCCATTACAAACCACCCAGAGCCCTCAGATCATCAGGGTCAGGCCTACTCTCTGTAGCCAGAGTTAGAACCAAACATGGTAAGGCAGCATTCAGTTTTTATGCCCCTCACACGTGGAACAAACTCTCAGAAAGCAGGAGGGCTGCTGAAATTCTCAGCTGCTTTAAATCCAGGTTAAAAACTTTCCTATTTGCTGTGGCCTTTCAGTAGAACAATTAATCTTCCACAATGTACTGTAACTTATTCTCTTATTCTATTTTAACTTTGTTTTTCTTTAATTTACTTTTTAGTTTGCTTTGAAATTCTTATGTATTCATTTTGCAACTTCCTGTAATGCTTTAATGTTTTTATGTAAAGCACTGTGAATTGTTTTGTACACAAAATGTACTTTACAAATAAACTTGCCTTGCTTTTTGGCCATGATCTGAAAATCAAAGGCACAATCTGAAATATTTTTTTTACAAAGAAGAAAGGTTAAATCAGGCCATAATGGCAGTCTTCAGGCTGTGAATCTACATTTAAATTTTTATTTATTTATTTGTTTCAATTACTTTTTTACAGCTAACTTATAACTGTAGATGGCAGTGATGGGTAATTTTCCTCATTTTCAGACTGATATTTTTTAAGTTACTGCTATTCTCTTCTGGCTCAGGATATATTTAACTTATTAATGTTTATTTTTTTATTCATATGTTATGATTTAGGAGAAAAACCTCAAATATATGAGAATCAAGTCTCAAATGCAAATTAAAAAAAAACATTTCATAACAACACAGCAAAATTATGAGGGGAAAAAGGTGCAGAAAATTAATGACAGATGAATTTATACATCCCCCTCATGGATTGTCACCTTACCGTGGTGGGGGGGTCTGCGTACCATAGTGACCCCAGGAGCTATGTTGTCTGGGGCAATATGCCTCTGGTAGGGTCACCCAAGATAAACTGGTCCTGGGTGAAGGGCCAAACTAAGAACAATCCAACAAACTCATGATGAATGCTCAAACAAGAATTCAGTGCACCCTGCCCAGTATGGGGTTACCGGGGCCCCACCCTAGGGCCAAGCCTGGGGGAGGGGCTCGATGGCTAGTGCCTGATGGCCGGGTTTCTGCCCATGGGACCCGGCCGGGCTCAGCCCGAAGGAGTTACATGGGTCCGCCCTCCAGTAGGCTCACCACCTGCAGGAGGGACCATGGGGGTCCGGTGCTATGTGGAGCAGGTGGCAGTCGAAGGCAGAGACCTTGGCGGTCTGATCCCAGGCTTCCTAAACTGGCTTTTGGAATGTGGAATATCACCTCTCTGGTGAGGAAGGAGCCTGAGCTGGTGCATGAGGTTGAGAGATGCCGGCTAGATATAGTCAGCCTCACCTCAACACACAGCTCTGGTTCTGGAACCAGTCTCCTGGAGAGGGGTTGGAGTTTGGCCTACTCTGGAGTTGCCCCGGGCGAGAAGCGACGAGTAGGGGTGGGTATTCTTGTATCCCCCCACCTTGCTGCCTTTATATTGGAGTTTTCCCCAGTGGATGAAAGGGTTGTTTCCCCCGCGCCTTCAGGATGGGAAATGGGTTCTGACCATCATTTGTGCCTATGCACCAAATGATGGTTCAGAGTACCCACCCTTTTTGGAGTCTTGAACTGGGGTGCTGGAGGATGCTCTTCTTGGAGACTCCATTGTCCTACTGGGGGACTTCAATGTGCACGTGGTCAACAACAGTGAAACCTGGAGGGGGGTGATTGGGAGGAATGGCCTGCCCGATCTGAACCCGAGTGGTGTTCAGTTATTGGACTTCTGTGCCAACCACAGTTTGTCCATAGCGAACACCATGTTCAAGCATAAGGGTGTCCATATGTGCACCTGGCACCAGGACACCCTAGGTCGCAGGTTGATGATCGATTTTCACAAACTCACCGACAAACTGTCTTCACTTGGCCTGCACCCCACCCTCTGCGAGTGGCTACTGGACTTTCTAACTGGCAGGCCCCAGTCTGTCAGGGTGGGTAACAGGACCTCAGCCAGCATCATCATGAACACAGGTGTCCCACAGGGTTGTGTTCTCAGCCCCATCCTCTACAGCCTCTTCACCCATGACTGTATTGCCTCCCACAAGGACAATATCATCCTAAAGTTCGCGGATGACACAGCAGTGACAGGATGCATCACTGGTGATGACGAAGCATCCTACAGGAGGAAGGTGGCCAACCTGGTGTCATGGTGTGAGGACAACAACCTCACCCTCAACATGGACAAGACAAAGGAGATGATAGTGGACATGAGGAAAGGAGGGAGGAGACCCCATTGGCCGCTGTTCATCCGGAAGCTTGAGGTGGAAAGGGTGAGCAGCTTTAAATACCTGGCATCCACATCAGCGAGGACCTTAAGTGGACACACAACACCACAGAGATGGTTAAGAGAGCTCAACAGCGACTGTACTTTCTGAGGAGGCTGAACAAGTTTGGCATGTCCTCCAGGATCCATAACAATTTCTACAGCTGCATCATCGAAAGCATCTTGATCAACTGCATCACTGCGTGGTACGGCAGCATCACTGCCCTGGACCGCAAATGCCTGCAGAGAGTGGTGAAGACAGCGGAGAAGATCATCAGGACTCCATTCCTCTCTCTGCAGAGCATCTACCACCGCAGAGTCCAAAGGAGAGCTGACGCCATCCTCCGGGCCCCCACCCACCCCCAGCACAGACTGTTCATACTTCTACCCTCAGGCCAGAGGTACAGAAGTGTGAAATGCCGGACAACCAGACTGAAGAACTCCTTCTTTCCCACTGCCATCAGACTCCTGAACAGATAACAACTCCGTAACACAGCTTTGCATATAGGAACTCACACACCGGCTGCTAAATTTGCACACTGTTCACCTGTACAGTAGATATATTCTCACCCGTCTGATGTCCATATCACCTCTGCTGCTACTTATCATGCACAGTCTACTGGTACTACCGGTACAGAAATTAGCACCGGGTGCTAATTTGTAATTATGCACTGCTCGTTGCACAATGCTCATTTGCACACTACACATAGGTCTATGCCATCTCAGGTTCACATCAGGTTGCACAATATTCATTTGCACACTGTACATAGGTTCATGCCATCTCAGGTTCACATCATCTCTGATGTCAATATACCACTATCACTTTAGTGAATTTTCAATTTCATTCCTCTTCTCTGACTGCTTTAAGATAAGATAAGATAAGCCTTTATTAGTCCCACAATGGAGAAATTCCAGGATTGCAACAGCACAGGGAGAGCAACACTCACAGCAATAATTTAGAAGATAAGAAAATAAGAGCAGTGAATATACATATGTACACATAAATATATAAATATATATACACAGTGCCGAGCATTGTAGCTAGATGGACTAAACAGCATAACCGTCTATTTAGTTACCCTACATGGTATGAATATGTACAGTACCCATACATATTGTCACCCTCCATAGCGACTGATATTGTCCTAGTTGTATACTGGAGGGGACCATTTGTGTAAGTCTGTTGTGTCTTTTGCATTCAATACTATTAGGTCGTCACATTTAACTGTCCAAACTGCCTAGTGTGTGTCATTAGTACTCATTAGTTTTAGTATTTAGTATCAAGGTGTGCTTAAGGAGTCCTAACTGCCTAACTGTGTGTTGGTGTGTGTGTTATTAGCAGCCATTAGTATTAGGATTGAGTTACTGTGTTAATGTGTCATGACCTTATTAGAATTGTTGTTTCTGTACCCATTACCTTGGCATTCGTTTGGAGAGCAAAGTAAGAATTTCATTGCTCAAGAAATGTAGCATTTCTTAACTGTGCATATGATAATAAAGCCTTTGAATCTTGATTTTTTCATCGTGTCATCAGACCTGTAACCATATGTCTTGGACACTTGGGTAAAGAAAGGTACAGAGCTGTCAACTGATCACCAGCTGGTGGTGAGTTGGATCTGATGGCAGGGGAGGATGCCATTCAAACCTGGTAGACCCAAACATATAGTGAGGGTGTGCTGGGAACGTCTGGCTGAGGCCTCTGTCCGGGACGTCTTCAACTCCTACCTCCGAAAGAACTTCGACCACATTCTGAGGGAGTCTGGAGACATGGAGTCTGAATGGGCCATGTTCTCCACCTCCATTGTTGAAGCAGCGGCCCAGAGCTGTGGCCGCAACGTCATTGGTGCATCTCGTGGTGGCAACCCCCGAACCAAGTGGTGGACACCAGTGATGAGGGGGGCATTAAGATGAAGAAGGAGTCTTATCAAGTTTGGTTGGCTTATGGGACTCTCGAAGCAGTTGAGATGTACCGACAGGCCAAGTGGAGAGCAGCTCAGGTGGTTGCTGAAGCAAAAACTTGGGTGGGGGAGGAGTTCGGTGAGGCCGTGGAACAAGACTTTTGGTGGGCCTCGAAGAGATTCTGGCAAACTGTCCGGCGGCTCAGGAGGGCGAAGCAGCTCCCTGTCCACACTGTGTATGGTGTGGATGGGGCACTGCTGACTTCGACTGGGAATATCATTGGGCGGTGGAAGGAATAGTTTGAGGAGCTCCTCAATTCCACTGACATGCCTTCCACAGAGGAAGCAGGGCTTGTGGACAAAGGGGATGACTTGCCCATCACAGGGGCTGAGGTTGCCAAGGTGGTTAAAAAGCTCCTTGGTGACTGGGCCCTGGGGGTGGACGAGATTCACCCTGAGTACCTCAAGGCCCTGGATGTTGTAGGGCTGTCATGGTTTGACATGCCTCTGCAACATTGCATGGAGGTCAAGGACAGTGCCTTTGGCATGGCAAACTGGGGTGGTGGTTACTCTCTTCAACAAAGGGGACCAGAGGGTGTGCTCAAACTTTAGAGGGATCACACTCTTCAGCCTCCCTGGGAAGGTCTATGCCAAGGTACTGGAGAGGAGAGTCTGGCCGTTGGTCGAACCTTGGATTCAGGAGGAGCAATGTGGTTTTTGTCCTGGCTATGACACATCGGACCAACTCTTTACCCTCTCGAGAATCCTCGAGGGTTCATGGGAGTTTGCCCAACCAGTTTACATGTGTTTTGTGGGCTTAGAGAAAGCATTCGACCACATCTCTCGTGGTTTTTTTTTTTTTTGTGTGTGTGGTGCTTCGGGAGTATGGGGTATCAGACTTGTTGTTACAAGCCATCTGGTCTCTATACGACTGTTGTGAGAGTTTGGTTCATATTGCCAACACTCGGTCGGACTCATTCCCGGTGAGAGTTGGACTCCGCCAGGGGTGCCTTTTGTCACCGATCCTGTTCATAATTTTTATGGACACAATTTCTAGGCACAGCCAGTGAATGGAGGGTGTCATGCTTGGTGACCACAGGATCTCATCTCTGTTTGCAGATGATGATGTCCTGTTGGCTTCATCCAGCAATGACCTACAGGTCTTACTGGGATGGTTTGCTGTTGAGTGTGAAGCGGCTGGGATGAGAATCAGCACCTCCAAGTCTGAGTCCATGGTCCTCAGCCAGAAAAAGGCAGATTGTCTTCTCCGGGTTAGGGACAAGCTCCTGCCCCAAATGGAGGAGTTTAGGTATCTCGGGGTCTTATTAACGAGTGAGGGGAGAATGGAGCAAGAGATTGATAAACTGATTGGGGCAGCATCTGCAGTGATGCGGACGTTGTACCAGTCCATTGTGGTGAAGAGGGAGCTAAACTCTAAGGCAAACTGTTGATTTACGGGCCAATCTACATTCCTACCCTCACCTATGGTCATGAGCTTTGGGTAATGACCAAAAGAATGAGATCGCAGATACAAGCAGCTGAAATGAGTTTTCTTTGTAGGATTGCTGGACTCACCCTTAGAGACAGGGTGAGGAATTCAGTCAGCTGGGAGAGGCTCAGTAGAACTGCTGCTCCTCTACATTGAAAGGAGCCAGTTGAGATGGTTTGGGCATCTGATCAGGATGACTCCCACTTGAGGTGTTTTGGGCACATCCCACTGGGAGAAGACCCCAGGGCAGACCTAGGTCTCGCTTGAGAGACTGTCTCCCAGTTGGTCTGGGAACGCCTTGGTATTCTCTGTGAAGAGCTGGAGCAGGTGGCTGGGGAGAGGGAAGTCTGGGCTTCTCAGCATGAACTGCTGCCTCCGCGACCTGGACCTCCGAAAAAGTGGTAGAAGATGGATGGATAGATTTGTACAATTTATATTTTTTTTTCAGTTTGTAATTTAAAATGTAAAAGAGATGGTCCTTTTTATGTGGAGGTCGTGTTATGTCGGAGGTGTATTTGGTGAGAGGGGTGTTGATGTGTTCAATGCTTATTTTCTCTGCTGTATACTAATGATCAGAACATTTTTTTTTTTTTTTTTTAGTAATTTTGTATTTATTTATGTCCTTTTTTGACCTAAAAGATAAAGAAGATGGTTTTATATTTATGCATTGTGTTGTTTTTGTTTTGTTATGAATGGGAATATTATAAACTCCTTTTAAAGTTTTCTATCAGAAAAAAGCTCCCAAGATGTGTACACTGATTATTTATGTCTTGTGTTGATATATTCACTGGATTTGTTTTAATATTTTTCAAAGCATCAGTTTTTGCAGATTTTTTTTAATGTATCGATTTATGTTTGTACAGTTGTGTTGTTAAACTTTTATAGATAATTTTAAAGTTTCAGTATTAATTAATTACATTCTAACCTTCTTTGTCTGTTTGAGTGACCGTGGTTTTGTTACTGGACTACATTTCACTAAGTCTTATCACTAAGTTTGTGTCGAACAGATGTTTATGCCAAACGTCACCTCCACAATGTTTCTCGTTTGACTTCTCTTTGCAACTAAGCAAAGGAAGCAGACTTTTTGAACACTTTGGACCTCTCTCACTTCCGCCTCCAAAGAGAGCAGATGCCTTTTTCCTTCTCTCTTGCTTCTGACTTTTTTTCCTTCCCCCCCAACTACTGGATCCCAGCTTGCTGTTGTCTGTCTGCGTCTAACTGCTGACCGTCGAAAGAAATTATGGAATTAATAAGCTGGGCTTTGAACACAATTGACACTATTTTCTCAACAAGGAAAAGTGCTCCGGGGGAAGCTGTCTGCCCCGCAGGGACGGCTCCAGCGGGCTATTTACGGGACACAAGTAATTGGAGGATCTTGTGCCTAACTAATCTCTCTATCGAAGATATTGAAGATTTGTATGCCTTCGTAATAATGGTGATCGGGATCGTTCTGATTGGAACTGGGATTGTCCTGGTGTACCGCAAATTGCTGAAGATGGATACAACCTATCAAAATGCTGGCCAGGCGAGGTGCATCCATCAAATTGAAAAATTGGAGAAGACCCTGATAGCGACAAATGGAGAACTGTCTCGGAAGGTGGATTACATCATGGTTACGCTTAGGTCTATCCACGACGGACTCAACGCCCCGCAATGAAGGATTAAGTACTGAATCTACAGAAGAAAATAAAGCTCCTTCTCTGTGATCAGTTCTATTTGGCTCAATTTCCCTACAAAAATTCCTCCTGATTGTCTGCAGTCTGTTTTTTCAAAACATTGAGCACAAGGCCTTGGACAGCAGCTGCTCAGATAATTGCAAGGACGATTGCGAGTAGCCAGACAAAACATCTCCTGCCAAAGTGTCCTTGTTGTTCTTACTGATACAACACTTGCTTCAACAGTGCACTCATATTGATCCACGAACTGATAAATAAGATCCACTCACTGCTCTCTTTGTGTCCTGTGAAATCTTGGTCCGCTGATGTGCATTGAGGGCTTTTTTTTCCCCTTGTAATCATAATATTGATTGATCATGCAACCAGTATTCTGAATCAATGATTTTTTTGCTCCTTCCTATTGTATTATTTCTTATGCTACCTGTACCCTCCTGCTGACAGGCGCGTTTCAGATGCGCCGCGGCATGGAAATGCAGGTTCATTTTCTGTGTCAAGTCAAATTCTCTCGTATGTTATCAGTGATCTGTTAATGTACTTGGTAATAAATCTTTTTCTGATTCTGATTCTGAATGCACAAAACAAATGTCTCTTAACCTGCTGAAAGATTCTTTTCAGAATGTAGAGAAAAGTGTTGAGATACAACTGAACCAATTTTAATGTTTCAACAGTCTGGGCTTTTGTGGATTAATTGATTTGGTATATATAATTAGGATGCATTAGCTCCTTATTTGCAAGTGTGCTGCATCCCAAATCAGTGATTACAGTGTACGGTGTATGACCTGCAAAGTGTTAAATTACAGACCAGTCATAAAATGCCAAAATGTTGCCAAGTGTCAGTGTGGCTCTTGTGTTATTTTCCAATGAAAAGCAGTGTATGAAATTTCCTGTTTTAAAAAAAAAAAGTCTTCAAGTTGGAAAGCAGTGTTCGAGAGTGAGAACAGAGACCTGTGTGTTTTTTAATGACATCAGCTGCACTTTCTAATGTAGTGTTGTTTAGGGTGTTTAAATGTCACGTTTTATAAACTAATCCATAAGTAAAAAGATGTTTTTAAGAATAGTAATTCAAAACAATCTTCATGCAAACTTGTAGTTTGCGAAGACATATTTCTTGATTAAAAAGATGTTTTGTAAAAATTGTCTTGATTCAATAAAAGCCATTATGTGATTATTATAGCTAAACTGTACAATTTACAGGAAATGTATATCGTGATATACTGTATATCGTTATCGTGATATAAGGTTACTTATATCGTGACATGAAATTCTGGACATATCGTATAGCCCTAGTCTATTCCATTTCTTACCTGGAACCTCAAAAACTGGAGCTAGCCTAGAAGTAAATGTACACAAATGTCTCTCCTTTCAAAACTTTACCCCCATTAATGTGACCTATAGCCTGTACAACCCAATTGAAAAACAAACTGAAATCTTTTAAGGGGAAAAAAAAATTAAAATAAACTGGTTGCATAAATATGCACACCCTGTTATAACTGGGGATGTGGCTGTATTTACAATTAACCAACCACATTCAAGCTCATGTTAAATGGGAGTCAGCACACACCTGCCTCCATTTAAAGTGCCTCTGATTAACCCCAAATAAAATTCAACTGTTCTAGTAGGCTTTGCCTGAAATTTTTGGAGTCACATCTTACAGCACAAGCCATGGTCTGCAGAGAGCTTCCAAAGTAGGGGTGTTCAATCATGTGCCATGGAGGGCCAAGAGCCTGCAGGTTTTCTCTTCTACCCAGTCTCTTCAGGAGGTATTTTCACTGTGGGAAGAAATTCAGTGGAATCTGCTGCTGAAGACACTAGTTGGAGGTAAAGCCTGCAGGGTCTTGGCCCTCCATGGCACATGATTGGACACCCCTGTTCCAAAGCATCAGAGGGATCTCATTGTTCAAAGGTATCAGTCAGGAGAAGGATACAAAAGAATTTCCAAGGCATTAAATATACCATGGAACACAGTGAAGACAGTCATCATCAAGTGGAGAAAATATGACAACAGTGACATCACCAAGAACTGGATGTCCCTCCAAAATTGATGAAAAGAGGACAAGAAAACTGGTCAGGGAGGCTGCCAAGAGGCCGGCAGCAACATTGAAGGAGCTGCAGGAATTTCTGGCAAGTAATGGCTGTTTAGTACAAGTAACAACAATCTCCTGTCTTCTTCATATGTCTGGGCTATGGGGTAGGGTGGCAAGACAAAAGCCTTATGAGGAAAAACATCCAAGCCTGGCTACATTTTGCAAAAACACATTTGAAATCTCCCAAATGCATGTGAAAAAATGTGTTATGGTCCAATAAAATCAAGGCTGAACTTTTTGGTCATATTTCCCAAAGGTATATTTGGTGCAAACAACACTGCTCATCACCAAAAGGACACCATACCTACAGTGAAGCATGGTAGATGCAGCATCATGCTTTGAAGCCGTTTTTCTTCAGCTGGAACTGGGGCCTTAGTCAAGGTGGAGGGAATTATGAACAGTTCCAAATACCAGTCAGTGTTGGTACAAAACCTTCAGGCTTCTGCTAGAAAGCTGAAGATGAAGAGGAACTTCATCTTTCAGCACGACAATGACCCAAAGCACACATCCAAATCAACAAAAGAATGGCTTCACCAGAAGGAGATTACGATTTTGGAATGGCTCAGCCAGAGTTCAGAAGCTGAATCGAACATCTGTGGGATGATCTGAAGAGGGCTGTGCACAGGAGATGCTTTTATAGTCTGACAGATTTGGAGCTTTTTTGCAAAGAAGAGTGGGCAAATATTGCCACATCAAGATGTGCCACGCTGATAGACTCCTACCCAAAAAGATTGAGCGCTCTAATAAAAACCAAAGGTGCTGCAACAAAGTATTAGTTTAAGGGTGTGCATATTTATGTAACCAGGTCATTGTAAGTTTTTTTTATTTTTCCCCTTAAAAGATTTCAGTTTGTTTTTCAATTGGGTTGTACAGGTTATAATGGTGGAAAAAGTTTTGAAATGATTTATCTTGGTCTCATTTTTTTTACATCACAAAAACCTGGCATTTGAACATGGGTGTGTAGACTTTTTATATCCACTGTATATATTCATTGCAGCCCAGCTAAACTGTGGGAGGAGCAGAGATTGGTCAGCAGGTCCTTCATATCACTGTTGTAGTATCTGTTGGATATGAATATTATGTACATAGTTGAGTGTACCAATATGGCGGTGCCCTGGGTGTAGTGGGAGGTGACACCCCGCCTTTCTGGTGGTGGCGTCACGGGCAGTACAAGAGGCCATGGCGGGAGATCCTCTGTCTCTTTGCTGTGGACTCTCTACCTGTTTGGAGTGACTCCTGTTTAGTTCTTATTCTATTAATAAAACACAAACTGTCACCTTGCCTCCTCATCATTTTACGGACTTAACATTTGGCGACGAGGACAAAAGGGTATGGAGTGAGCTGCTACCGCTTTCCGACCATTCTTGGAGGCTCCAGGAGAACCTCTCGTCCCCTGGGCCAGGTGGTACGCAGCCTTCGAGAATTATTTCATTGCTCTGGACCTTGGCAAGCTCGAAAAATTGTGTGTGAGGGCAATTCTGGCCCACAACCTGGGAATGGAGGGCCAGAGGATCCCGAGTATGCTAGGAGGTGGTGACACATTTGACGACGTGGTGAGGCTAATGGCGGGATATTTTTGCATCTGAGAGAACATCATCATGAGGCGGATCCAGTTTTGACAGCGACGCCAGCGGCAGGGTGAGTCTGTGCAGCAATTCGTCGCAGACCTACGGCAGCTGGCAGGAGAATGCCCTTTTGCCGTTTTGGAGGAAGAAATGATCTGCGACCAACTAGCGGAGCATGTCCTCTACTCCTCCGCGAGGGTTTGCCTCCTCACACATGTGGGAGAATTGAACCACCATGGAATTAGCACAGTAGTATGAGGCAGCAAAGCTGACCGGAATCCTCGGTGAGGAAAACAAGCTGCAAAAGGATGAGAAACAGTGGAAGGCACTGGCTGCGGACTCGGGCGGCAAGAGTGATGAGGAATATGCCTCTGCTGTGAAGATTAGGTCCGCCCCGGGGACACAAAGATGCTATGGCCGTGGGTCCGCCAGGCACTGTTACAAGGAGAGAGAATGCCTAGCGAGGGGGAAGCGTTATGGAAATTGCAGTCTGTTCCACCACTTTGCAAGAGCCTGTAAAAACTTTGAGCAGGGGGACCAGAAACCAGAGAGGAGCTCTTCTTCAAGGGAACCTACGGTGGTTCACATGGTCTCACCGAACACGGATGGATGCATTTATTGCAAAATCGAATTGGACAGGGTGGTGGTGCCGCTGATGCTGGACACGGGATCGGTGACCTCTATCCTGAATTGGGCCACAGTGAAGAACCTTTTCCCACATTATAGAGTGAGCAGGTCTGACATAGCGTGTTATGGTTATGGGAACAACCCCTTGGACATCATGGGCTCACTGATACTCTCGGCAAGATACAAATCAGCGTTGATGTGTGCAGTAGAGTTTATGGTGCCCACTGAAGGAGCTAACCTAATGGGCTGCGACCTGTTTTATGGACTCAGATTCTCCATTGCTTGCAGCGTAGGAGAGGAGTGGTCTGGCTGCAGGCTGTGGGACCGGCCCTTCTATGTGGGAAATGACGATGAAGTGTGGGACTTAAACCTGCCCGGGATGAGTGATGACAGGCGTGACTGACACTATGGAGCGCCGTCACGGGGAGTTTCCGGTGCCAGAGTTCGTGGTACCCTGGATGAGGGACCCGAACAGCACGGTTGGATACCTGTGGCAGTGAGTGGAGCCAGCGAGCAGGCACAGCGTAGTTCGGGTGGTCGGCCGAGTACCACCGTTGAACCAGGCGCTGCCGTGGCTAATTCAGCGCGACAGATGAAAGAATGCGGGGCGAGACCGAGTGGCATGATCCTCAGGCGTGCCTACGAGCCGGATCCAAGGCAGATCTCGGACCGGGTCGGCAGGACTCTCCGACACCTAATGGAAACCCAGTCACGGTGCCATGGACCACGAAGGCCAGTGAGTACTCCCCTAAGAGTTGGCGATAAAGTCCGCCCTAGGGTTGAGTCTTGGCTTGGTGGGGTCCACAAATCACGAGAACAGCGGGATGACCAGGGACAGTTGCGGGTAGTGAGGACCCACGAGGACGGTTATTTAGAACTGTCAGATGGATCCAGAAAGCACCCAAATGAGCTGTGGTGTATGGGAGAGAGGAGACGCCCGAGCAACCGTCTCCGGTGAGGAAAAGGCAGAGACGCTCTGGAAGCAAGCTGCCAGACAGATGTTCCAGAAGGGAGCCCCCAGGGGGTCCTTTGGGGGGGGGCGGTTAGTGGTGTGTTATACTATGTTATATTGTGTTATGCTGTATTACAATGTGACATGTTTAAGTTAATACTGTTTTAGTTTTGAAACCACATAGCCTTGTGAAAGTTTCCCCTGTGTGTGTGTGGTAAAAGAAAACAGAGTGCAGTTGTGTGGACAGTTAAAACAAAGACTGAAGTGTGATATGCAAATGTTCCCAGTACTATGAGTGTGTGAAATGCCCATGTTGTGGGGTGGGGGCTTGGGACCGCCGTTAACCTATTTTGTACAGGGTTTGTGAATGTTTGATGTTTGAAGTGTTTTGAATTGTATACATTTGCCTTGGGATTAATTTATTTTAACGGCCCTTTTTGTGTTTAAGGACTAAATCAAAGTGACGGAATAATCCGCAGGGCCTGTATTGTGTGCGTGGATAGTCTTGTAAATTTTGGTGCTTAGTGTATCAGTCAGGTTGTAAATTTTGGGAGGGCCTAATTAGTGTGCTTGCGATTTTGTTCGGGGGGGGGGGGGGTTTGGATATGAATATTATGTACATAGTTGAGTGTACCAATAAGGCGGTGCTCTGGGTGTAGTGGGAGGTGACGCCCCTCCTTTCTGGTGGTGGCGTCACGGGGAGTATAAGAGGTCACGGCGGGAGATCCTTTGTCTCTTTGCTGTGGACTCTCTACCTGTTCGGAGTGACTCCTGTTTAGTTCTTATTCTATTAATAAAACACAAACTGTCACCTCGTCTCCTCATCATTTTATGGACGTAACAGTATCATCAGGACTAAAGACTGCATGTCTTATTTACCGGGTATTGCTGCTAGTCTGGGGGGAGAAAAAAAAAAGAATGCTCTCCTGCCTTCACAAATATTGACTTCATGTTTTCTGTGCTTTAGAAGTAATTTCTGATGCAATTTCCCGACTTTGCGTGTTAACTAAAATTTTAACTCTAAAATTGAGTGGTCTGAAATGCTAAAAAAAAAGTCACAGGAGGCCTCGCTGAAGCTCCTTTCAACCTGCTGCCACAGAGCGCCCATTTTCCTCACGTCTGATCCTGAAAATTAAAGACTTATATCTACAAGGAGCAATTTCTGAGCAGTTCAACGCTCATATTCACACATTCAGCTTTATCTCATGGAGCATAAAACCCTTGACGAAAAAAATAATAAAAAAAAATTGGATTTCTATTAAAGCAGAAAACAAGCAGGTCATGTATTTACTCTGTATTAAATAAAAATATTCAGCAAAGTAAACAAGCTGAATATCTGAATGTTCTGTTATAATGGAAAACTAATTTTCTTGATTTTACACTGGGGCTCAGTGGATAAGCGCTGTGTAGGAGGCTAAGCAGTGATCTCATTAAAGCCCTGTGTGTCAATAACAAATGCAGCAAAAAGGCATCAACACTTGTTCAATCTTTCTCAGCTCCATGACTGTCCCTCACCGTTTATATCAAGTTCCCATTTTCAAATCTAACATTTTACTTCTTCAGATACAAAAAAAAAATGTGTATATCTATGCCATTTAACTCATGTAAATCAATATAAAGCAACAATAAAGTGTTGTAAGTTTGTCCACACATGTGGACAAACTTATTGGTATCCTACAAAAAATATCTGAAATAAACTGAAACTGATGAAAGTTTAATGGCATTTTATTGTTTATATCGTGTTTAAAACAAATCAGACTTTGCTTTTGATTATTGATTCAGCTGAACATTTTATGTAATTAGTAGGTGATTTGGGAACAAACTGACCCAGTAGCACCCCCTTTGTTAACCTGTCATCTCCATTCATAGGTACGAGGGGAGGCTGAAAAGTTCATAGTGGTCAAATTTGACCAAATGTGTTTTATTTTGACACAGTCTCCCCTTCGGTTCACATACTTCTTCCATCAGTGTTGCAGCACTTGGATCCCTGCCGTTGAAAAATAAACCACATTTGGTCAAATCTGCCCACTATGAACTTTTCAGCACCCCCCCCCTTTCATAAATCAAGGGCGGAGCAGGGGGACATTTTCTACCCCAACATGGAAAAAGGGAGAGCATACCTCCGCCAAGGCTCCTTCTGTCCCTCATGCATCACCTTCAAAATGTAATGGGTTTGTGTGTAGGCCACTAGCCAGTTCTGGTGAAAATTGCACCAAAGTCTATCCAGTATTGTTTTGGAGGATTCTTGCTAACACACTGTGAGAAGATAAGAGCCTTGGCAGAGGTATGTGTTCTCAGATCATCACCAAAATGTTATGGGTTCCTCTGTAGGCCAAGGACCACCTCTGGTGAAAATTTCATCCAAATCCATTCAGTAGTTTTTGAGTAATCCTGCTGCACAACAAATTGCTGGAGGTATGCACTCTCAGATCATTAACAAAATATAAGGGGTTCATCTTTGGCCCAAGAGCTATCTCTGGTGAAATTTTCACCAAAATCCATCCAGTAGTTAAAATTTATCCACCGGAGCTCACAGGAAAAACAACCTCCCGTCTCCCATATGGGAGAAGCCGTGTGTTTACACTCGTTAGCCCTCGTTAATCCCGACACTTCATTTCAGATCTACAGAGCTATTGTCCATTTGTCAGCAGGTAAGTGTCAGTCTTATTTTTAAACTAGTTTAATTGCACTGTTGATATGTTTACTGTACTCTGAGGCTGATTAGCGGCTCAAATTGGAATGAATATTTCTACCAAGCTGACACGTTTCTCATCCCACTATGAAAAGGCAGCCCACAATATACTGCTTTGGTAATCTCTGCTGGCCGATGTGAATCTAAAAAACTTGTATTTCTGATTGCTGTCACCATCTTTCATAAGATGGTGATGGCTACATGAGCCAGTCGCGCACCATTTCGGCATTTTCTTTGTTTAAATTTAGCCAACATTTCCATAGAAATGCATTGAAGTCATCATTTGTTGATACCTTGCTGTGCCGCTAGGGCGCCCCATCTTGCTTTTTCTTGGCATGTTCAGATGAAAAAAAATAATGCGAAGCATTACATACTATGCACGTCTGCAACTTCGGGATTGTGATACCGATATGATATTCCATCCATCCATCCATCCATCTTCTACCGCTTTTCTGGAGATCCGGGTCGCGGAGGCAGCAGTTCAAGCAGAGAAGCCCAGACTTCCCTCTCCCCCACCACTTGCTCCAGCTCTTCAGAGAGGATACCAAGGCGTTCCCAGACCAGCTGGGAGACAGTCTCGCCACCGAGTCCTGGGTCTGCCCCGGGTCTCCTCCCAGTGGGACGTGCCCGAAACACCTCAAGTGGGAGGTGTCCAGGAGGCATCCTAATCAGATGCCCATACCACCTCAACTGACTCCTTTCAATGTGGAGGAGCAGCGGTTCTACTCTGAGCCTCTCCCGGATGACTGAGCTCCTCACCCTATCTCTGAGGGTAAGTCCAGCAATCCTATGGAGAAAGCTCATTTCAGCTGCTTGTATCCGCGATCTTGTTCTTTCGGTCATTACCCAAAGCTCGTGAGCATAGGTGAGAGTAGGAACGTAGATTGACTGGCAAATCGACAGCTTTGCCTTAGAACTCAGCTCCCTCTTCACCACAACAGACCGGTACAACGTCCACATCACTGCAGATGCTGCTCCGATCCGTCTGTCAATCTCTCGCTCCATTTTCCCCTCACTCATGAATAAGACCCCAAGATATTTAAACTCCTCCACTTGGGGCAGGAGCCTGTCCCCAACTCAGAGAGGACAATCCATCTTTTTCCGGCTGAGGACCATGAACTCGGACTTTGAGGTGCTGATTCTCATCCCAGCTGCTTCACACTCAGCGGCAAACCGTCCCAGCAAGAGCTGTAGGTCATTGCTGGATGAAGCCAACGGGACAACATCATCTGCAAACGACAGAGATGAGATCCTGTGGTCACCAAGCATGATGCCTTTCATTCCCTGGCTGTGCCTAGGCACAGCCGATACGATATTGATACTTTTTAATCATAAAGGTGGATGGTGTCATCAAATTTTTAAATCTGAATGAATTTTCATGACCTTTAAGCCTTTTGTGATTTTTTTTTCCCTTTGGGATTATTAATTAGTTAAAACCCAGGACAGAATTTGGGCAAAGTTTAGAGGTAAAGAATGGCAGAGAGGAAGAGGAGCACCATGTGGCTATATTTTCAAATGGAGACACTTTATTTTAATTTTGTATTGTAGTTTCTGAGCACTGTACCTCAAAAAAGAATAAAATTTGTTCCTGGGTGATAATTTTGTGTAGTTTGTTTATTTAAGCAAAACATCCAGACATGACAATGTATGGGGAAAAACTGTTTTGTTACTATTCTATTGTTTCTGAACAAAAAGTTTTATTATGATGAAGTATTTTCTATTTACCGCTAAACTTTGGCCAAATTTTGTCCTGGGTTTTAACTGATTAATAACCCAAAGGAAAAGAAACCACAAAACACTTAAAGGTCATGAAAATTCATTCAGATTTAGTAATATGATGATGCATCCACCTTAATTATTAAAAAGTATTGGTGTCGTCGATACTGGACCTGTATTTACTTGGTATCAGAACAATACCAAATCTTGCAGTATCGCACACCACTAGTGCGAATGCCATCAATAGGTTTGAACCACCCACTAAAACTGGTCTCTGTACCCCCCCCGTTTTCTCAACCTGCTGGTGATGTTGCTTCCTTGTCGAGTCTGCCGTGGCTACATTTTAGTTCTGCAACGTACGCAAACAATTTGATCAAGTGTACTAGTCTTTATGGGTGAATGTAGTGTACTGAATCACTCACCGGAACTGTCCTGGAAGCCAGGGACCACCAGCTGAATCACCCGCCTGAGCAGCAAACAAGCCCCGCCTGTTCAGTTCAGCCGACTCGCAGTTCAGTGAGTGGTAGACAGTTGGAGCTCCAGAACAGCACTGAGTGATTCGGTGTAACACTATTTCTAATGGATCTTTTTAGCTTGACTCAGTATGTTTCTGTAAACTGTGGATCCCACCAGTAGGCTCCATCCGAGGCCCTCTCTCTTGGCAGGTGGGAGAAGTTTGCCCTTCTCTACTGCCGCAACGTGAGTCTTCCATCTCCTTTTCCACGCAGCCCGCAAACGTGAG
Organism: Pholidichthys leucotaenia; assembly: GCA_020510985.1. Classification (NCBI taxonomy): domain Eukaryota; kingdom Metazoa; phylum Chordata; class Actinopteri; order Cichliformes; family Pholidichthyidae; genus Pholidichthys; species Pholidichthys leucotaenia. Next base: position 318,991,750 of record CM035844.1, read on the forward strand.
ATGATGCGTTAAAAACAAGTGTAGTATGTATGCACAGGATCCGTATCCTGATTGTGTTTGCTAATGTATTAACTTAGCCATGAAACAAAGAGGTCAAATTATTGTACATTATGGGATTTTTGAAATTATTGATCATACATCGTACAGAAGGCAAAACTATTGTACAAATACGATAATTATCGTACGTCTGGCAACACTGGGCAGAGGCATAAACAAACACGATAGCTGCTAGCTGCTAAGCTAAAAGGGGGAACTATTAAATGGCTCAGTATGGTTAAATCAATCAAAATGTGAAACCTGAATTTTATAAAGAAAAAACGATCTGCCCGTACAGCATTTCCAGCATGTAGAATGATTAGTGAAAGTGATATATTTGGTTTATTGGTGAGAAAGTACCAGGGAATTGGAAAATATAATGGAACTGCGGGAGGACTGGAATGTGGAAGTGCGTTACTCTACATTATGAAAGAGGTCTACTGCTGGGCTAGCTACAGATCCAACCATTAACCAGCTGCCAACAATTTAATAAAATACAATACTTTAAATAAGTTAATTCATGAACATTTTTGGTCACCGATTCCAATTAATTAGGAAAAAAGTTAAGTGTTATGTGTTTACTAGCTTATTGAAACAAGCGCATGGGTGCTAGAGATGTACTACGGTTTTTAATATTCTCATTCAACTAAACCGGTATAAAGTACTTAACATACACAAATCATTTAGGGTAGCATAGAACATGCTTGCTAAGTGAGAGAGAAAGTATAAATGGTAATGCACTTCAACCCTGTGAGGAAAGAAGCAGACCAAAATAAATGAGGACAGCACCAAACTGCCTTCTGATTTCCCTGGAAAGCAGACCTGAGGTGAAGCCCTGGCACCCGTCCCTGTGTTTTATTTCTAAGGGAGTTTATTCCTCTTGAAGCTGTTGCTGTTCTTTATAGCTGAGACAAGGTTGTGCCCGAGCCATGAATAATGAAAGGCTTTTCTAAACAGGCTGCCTAAAATATTTACCCTCCACACACCCACCTGCCCTCCTTCTCAGATATTTTGTAAACTTTTCACAGGAAAAAAATGGCTTCTTCGACCTGTTCTGGCATTTATATTCATTGTCCCCAACACCAGTTTTGGGGCTCCAAATATTTTGGGGTAATCTAGTTTGATTATTTGACTATTCTTTTTGTTTTTAGAATTACTGTTTTCACAGAAATTCCTGACTTTTCTCATACAGGTTTACAGCTCTGGAAAAAAATAAGAGACCACTGCAAAATCTTTCCAAAATTAGCATCTCTACATGTATGGCAGTCATTCACTTTAAGCATCTGTTAAATTGCAGCACAAGGACACCCTAATCTACTTAAGGAGTTACTGATTAGGTGATCATCTAAGTATGGTAAGACAAATGAAAGCTGTGAATAATAATCAGTTATTCCACAAATACAGGAGTTATGAGTTCTTCCTAAAGCTATGGTCACAAATATCCTTACAAATGGCTGCAAACACTGTACGAATGATTTTTGGACCATTTCATACAGCCTTCTTGAGGCCGTAGCAGAATCCAGCGTTCGTAGACCGTAAGTTCATGGCCAGGTCGGTGGTCTTGACCAAGATTTCTACCAATTTCTTCTTCTTTCGGCTGCTCCCTTTCGGAGTCGCCACAGCAGATCATCTGCCTCCATCTCACCCTATCCTTAGCATCTTCCTCTGTAACACCAACCCTCTCCATGTCCTCCTTCACTACATCCATGAATCTTCTGTGGTTGTCCTCTTTTGCTCCTGCCTGGCAGCTCCATCTTCAACATCCTTTGACCAATATCTCCACTATCCCTCCTCTGCACATGTCCAAACAATCTCAGCCTCGACACTCTTACTTTGTCTCCAAATCGCACAACCTGAGCTGTCCCTCTGATATACTCCTTTCTAATCCTGTCCCTTCTAGTCACTCCCAGTGAGAATCTTGGCATCTTCAACTCTGCCACCTTCAGCTCCGCCTCCTGTCTTTTTGTCAGTGCAACCGTCTCCAAACCATACATCATAGCAGGTCTCACTACCGTCTTGTAAATCTTCCCTTTCACTCTAACCGCTATCTTTCCGTCACAAATCACCCCTGACACTCGTCTTCACCCACTCCACCCTGCCTGCACTGTCTTCTTCACCTGTCTTGTGCATTTTCCATTGCTTTGGATGGTTGACCCTAGATATTTAAACTCATCTACTTTCATTACCTCTACTCCTTCCACCTTCACTGTTTCACCTGCCTCCCTCTCATTCACACTCATGTATTCTGTCTTGCTTCTACTAGCTTTCATTCCTCTTCTCTCCAGAGCATACCTCCACCTCTCCAGGTTCTCTTCCACCTACTCCTTACTCCCACTGCAGATCACAATGACATTTGCAAACATCATAGTCCACAGAGACTCCTGCCTGACATCATCTGTCAGCCTGTCCATCACCATGGCAAACAAGAAGGAGCTCAGAGCTGATCCCTGATGCAATCCCACTCCCACCTTGAATCCATCTGTCACTCCGACAGCACACCTCACCCCCATCTCGCTGTCCTCATACATGTCCTGCACCACCCTTATATACAGTGGTGTGAAAAAGTGTTTGCCCCCTTCCTGATTTCTAATTTTTTTGTATGCTTGCCACACTTAAATGTTTCAGATCAAACAAATTAAACATTAGACAAAAATAACACAAGTAAACAGAAAATGCAGTGTTTAAATGAAGGTGTTTAATATTTGGGGTAAAAAAAAAATCTGAACCTACATGGCCCTGTGTGAAAGTGATTTGCCCCCCGTTAAAACATTAATTAAAGTCAAGTCAAAGTCCCTTTACTGCTCTCCTTCAGGAGAGCTTTGTCTTGGACAAAAGGATCTGCTGCACAGCAAAAACACATGCCATACATACAACCAATACATAAATAACTACCAAAATAAAATCAACATAATTCATCAAAGTGCGAATACAGTGCTATTATCTGCTCAACCTCACAGTCTCCCTAACTTCTGTTCACCTGACTTATCCACTCATTAATGAGCTTCACCAACAAGGGAATGAATGAATACTTATACCGATTATATTTACAAAAAGGGACTCTGTACCTTCTCCCCAAATTCATTAAGACATATTCAGAATACAATACATGAGAACCATTTGATAAAAGGCAATTTGCCTGTCTGAGGCTGGCTTGTTCAAACAGATCTTGGGTAGTTGGAAGTGTACAATTAACTGTGGTTTATCACATCTTTGGAAAGCTGGGTTCAATTTTTCTAGCCACACCCAGGCCTGATTACTGTCACACCTGTTCTCAATCAAGAAATCCCTTAAATAGGACCTGCCTGACAAAGTAAAGTAGACAAAAAGATGATCAAAAGCTAGACATCATGCTGTGATCCAAAGAAATTCAGGAACAAATGAGAAAAAGTAATTGAGATCTATCAGTCTGGAAAAGGTTATAAAGCCATTTCTAAAGGTTTGGGACTCCAGCAAACCACAGTGACAGCCATTATCCACAAATGGCGAAAACATGGAACAGTGGTGAACCTTCCCAGGAGTGGCCGGCTAACCAAAATTATCCCAAGAGCGCAGCGACGACTCATCCAAGAGGCCACAAAAGACCCCATAACAACATCCAAAGAACTGCAGGCCTCACTCGTCTCAGTTAAGGTCAGTGTTCATGACTCCATAATAAGAAAGAGACTGGGGAAAAAAATGGCCTGAATGACAGGGTTCCAAGACGAAAACCACTGCTGAGCAAAAAGAACAAAGGCTCGTCTCAGTTTTGCCAGAAAACATCTTGATGATCCCCAAGACTTTTGGGAAAATACTGTGGACTGACAAGACAAAAGTTGAACTTTTTGGAAGGTGTGTGTCCCATCACATCTGGCATAAAAGCAACACAGCATTTCAGAAAAGGAACATCATACAAACAGTAAAATATGGTGGTGGTCTGGGGCTGTTTTGCTGCTTCAGGACCTGAAGGACTTGCTGTGGTAAATGGAAGCATGAATTCTGCTGTCTACCAAAAAATCCTGAAGGAGAATGTCTGGCCATCTGTTCGTGACCTCAAGCTGAAGCGCACTTGGGTTCTGCAGCAGGAGAATGATCCAAAACACACCAGCAAGTCCACTTCTGAATGGCGTAAGAAAAACAAAATGAAGACTTTGGAGTGGCCTAGCCAAAGTCCTGACGAATCTGATTAAGGTGCTGTGGCATGACCTCAAAAAGGCAGTTAATGCTCGAAAACCCTCCAATGTGGCTGAATTACAACAATTCTGCAAAGATGAGTAGGCCAAAATTCCTTCACAGCACTGTAAAAGACTCAATGCCAGTTATCACAAACACTTGACTGCAGTTGTTGCTGCTAAGGGTGGCCCAACCAGTTATTAGGTTTAGGGGGCAATCACTTTTTCACACAGGGCCATGTAGGTTTGGATTTTTTTCTCCTTAATAATAAACCTTTAAAAACAGCATTTTGTGTTTACTTGTGTTATCTTTGTCTAATTCAATTTGTTTGATGATCTGAAACATTTAAGTGTGACAAACATACAAAAAAAAAAAGAGAAATCAGGAAGGGGGCAAACACTTTTTCACACCACTGTACTTCTCTACCACTCCTGACTTTCTCATACAATACCACACTTCCTCTATCAGCACTATATCATATACTTTCTCTAGATCCATAAAGATGCAGTGCAACTCCTTCTGACCTCTGTACTTCTCCATCAGCACTCTTAAAGCAAACATTTCACCTGTAGTACTTGTTCTTGGCATGAAACCATATTGCTGCTCACTGATTGTCACCTCTCCTCTTAACCTGGCTTCAACGACTCTTTCCCATATCTCCATAGTGTGGCTGATCAACTTTATGACTCTGTAGTTGCTACAGCTCTGAGCATCACCTTTGTTCTTGAAAATTGGTACCAAAACACTTCTTCTCCACTCCTCAGGTATGCTCTCACTCTCCAAGATTGTGTTAAACAATATGGTTAAAAAGTCCACTGCCATCTCTCCTAAACATCTCCATACCTCCACAGGTACAGTATGTCATCTGGACCAACTGCCTTTTCATTCTTCATCCCCTTCAAAACTGCCCTCACTTCCACCTTGCTAATCATCAGGACTTCTTTGTTCACCATCTTTCCTTCATCCATCCTCCTCTCTCTCTCCTTTTCTTTATTCATCAGCTCTTCAAAGTATTCCCTTCACCTCCTCAAAAACACTCCCATCATTTGTTAGTACATTACCATTTATGTCCTTAATCAGCCTAAACTGCTGCACATCTTTTCCAGCTCAATCTCTCCGTCTAACCAATCAATACAAGTCCTTTTCTCCTTCCTTAGTGTCCAGCCTCTCATACAACTCACTATATACCTTTTTTCTTTGCCTTTGCCACCTCTCTTTGCCATGCGCCTAGCTTACAAATACTTCTGTCTACTTTCTTCATCTCTCTGACTATCCCACTTTTTCTTTGCTAACCTCTTCCTTTGGATACTTTCATGTACCTCCTCATTCCACCACCAAGTCTCCTTATTTTCCTTCCTCTGTCCAGAGGATACACCACATACCCTTCTACCCATTTCCCTCAATACTTTTGCTGTACTTTCCCAGTCATCTGGTAATTCTTCCCTACCACCCAGAGCCTGTATCAACTCCTTCCTGAACTCTGTGTGACCTTCTTCCTTCTGTAACTTCCCCCACTTAATCTTTGGCTTTTCCTTCACTCTTTTCTTCTTGCTTTCCAAAGTCATCGTACAGACTACCATCCAATGCTGTTTAGTTACATTCTCCCAGAGGGCTTATCCAGGACTTTGTGGACTGGTGCCATCGGAACTGCCTCCAGATCAACGCGAGGAAAACTAAGGAGCTGGTGGTGGACTGCCGCAGGCATGGGCAGCCCCTCACAGCACCAGTAAATATACAGGGAACAGACATCGAGATGGTGACATCCTACAAGTACCTGGGTATTCATCTGAACAATAAACTAGACTGGTCACACAATACTGACGCACTCTACAAGAAGGGACAGCGCAGGCTGTTCCTGCTGAGGAGACTCAGGTCTTTTGGTGTACAAGGGGCACTGCTGAAGTCATTCTATGACACGGTGGTGGCATCAGCCATCACTTTTGGAGTGGTCTGCTGGGGCAGTGGCATTACTGCAGCCGATAGGAAGAGACTGAACAAACTGATTAAGAAAGCTAGCTCTGTCCTGGGGCAGCGCCTTGATCCGATGGAGGAGATAGGAGAGAGAAGGACAGTGGCTAAACTGTCATCTCTGCTGGAGTCCGAGTTCCACCCTATGCAGGACATACTGGATGCACTGAGGAGCTCATTTAGCAGCAGACTATATCATCCCAGGTGCACAACCGAGAGGTTTCGTAGGTCCTTCCTACCAACGGCTGTCAGACTGTACAACCTAAGCAGGGCTGCTCGCAGAGATAGCAAAAAGACGTAACAAACTAATAGTTTTTTTTTTTTTTTTTTTTTGAATGCAAAAGATGCAATAGACTTACACAATGGTCCTCTCCGGCATACAACTAGGAACATACCGGTCGCTATGGAGGGTGAGAATATGTATGGGCACATAATCATACCATGTAGGATAACTAAATAGACGGTTATGCTGTTTCATCCCACCTAGCAACAATGCTCTGCACTGTGTGTGTTTATATATTTACATATTTATTCCATCTAGCTACAATGCTCTGCACTGGGTGTGTTTATATTTATATATCTATATATTTATTCCATCTAGCTACAATGCTCAGCACTGGGTGTGTTTATATTTATATATCTATATATTTATTCCATCTAGCTACAATGCTCCATACTGTGGGTGTTTATATATTTACATATTTATTCCATCTAGCTACAATGCTCTGCACTGTGTGTTCATATATTCATATATTTATTCCATCCAGCTACAATGCTCTGCACTGTGTGTTCATATATTCATATATTTATTCCATCTAGCTACAATGCTCAGCACTGGGTGTGTTTATATTTATATATCTATATATTTATTCCATCTAGCTACAATGCTCTGCACTGTGTGTTCATATATTCATATATTTATTCCATCTAGCTACAATGCTCAGCACTGGGTGTGTTTATATTTATATATCTATATATTTATTCCATCTAGCTACAATGCTCCATACTGTGGGTGTTTATATATTTACATATTTATTCCATCCAGCTACAATGCTCTGCACTGTGTGTGTGTGTGTGTGTGTGTGTGTGTGTGTGTATATATATATATTTTATAGTAATATGTACATATGTATATTAGCTGCTCTTGCTTGCTTTTTTTTTTTTTTTTCCTTGCCTTCTGATTGTTGCTCTGAGTGTTGCTATCCCTGTGCTGTTGCAATCCTGGAATTTCCCCGTTGTGGGACTAATAAAGGCTTATCTTATCTTATCTTATCCCCTGCCACCACCTTGCAGTCTCCCATCTCTTTCAGATTTCTCCTTCTGCATAAGATGCAGTCCACCTGTGTGCACCTTCTTCTACTCTTAAGTCACATAAGATTTCTGGCAACGCCCCACGAAAACTCCTCATCGTAGGGCAGCCGTACGAATGCCATAGGAACAACGCAAGAACTATGCAAGATGTTGGCCATAAGTATGCCTCAGGAACACCTTAAGTTGTTCTTGAGGGCCCCTTACAGCGGTCGTAGGAAACGCCATATGAATCCCTGTTCATATGGAATTACGTACAGCGTGTGTAAGGCAGTAGTGAGGCGCTCATAAGGCGAAAGTATGGCATTTATGCCAACAAAATGTGCTGAAAGCCTTAAGATCTTCCTACCAACAACTTGAGAGTGCTGTGAGTTGCACAAAAATTTTCCTAAGATAGCAGTAATGTATGTTGTAGGAAGATCCCAAGGCACCCTTGCAAAGAACGTAAGAACTCTAGGGCCATCGTATGACAGAAAAGCACCCCATTTCTCAAGAATGCCTTGAGTTGCTCTTGTGAATTGAATGGCAGCTGCAAGAAACTATGCCCCCTTCCACCAACGTCTGTGAACTCCAGACTTTGTAGGAACTGGGAGATTCTTATGAGCCCATCGTTCATAAGAATCTTTATGACCGTAGCTTTAAGTATTGTAGTGTTTGCGAATGATCATGAAGTGTTTTCTTTGCATTATTTGATATAAAAGCAACATCTTTTTTGTTGTTTTGGCCAGTTGTCAGTTTCTGTAAATAAATGCTCTAAATGATGATATCCTGACTTGGAGTTTGGTATTTTAGGCTCCTAAGATTTGGAGATAACCCAAAGTGAATGCCTAAATATTGAACTTTGATTGTAAATTTGAGACTTTTTACCTCCACCAGGCCGCAGGCCAGGAGGAGGTTATGTTTTTGCCAGCATTTGTCTGTTTGTCTGTCTGTTTGTCTGTCTGTTGGTTAGCAAGATAACTCAAAAAGTTTTGGACGGATTTCGATGAAACTTTCAGGCATTGTTGGAAATGGTACAAGGAAGAACTGATTAAATTTTGGGGATGATCCGGATCACCGTCTGGATACAGGAATTTTTTAAAGGATTCTTTAACATTGTGAGATATGGCCATTTTCAACATGTGTGCAGGCACAATGGAGGGCGCTGGTCGTCGTGTCTGACGAGCACAAACGCCACGTTCTTCTAAGTTTTAGGCACAAAAGCACGCGGAAAACAGTGGTGAGCCGGGCCCGGCAGTGTGCCTGTGCTTGCGCTACGCTGCAAAAGCTGAGACGGGCAGCTGTCCAGCGCTGGATTATTTGGCAGAAATTCCCCGCCCAGCCATAGGGGCTGCGCAAAAACAAGCTCTCTGCCGGGGAAGCTTCCAAATCCTCTTTTGCCGCGGAGCGCAACCCCAATATAAAACCCACGGCAACCTGTCTACCCAATTTCCATCCGTCAGTGAAGCCCTGAGTGCTGCTTTCAGTGATCTATGAAAACGCTCGCATAACCCATTGGCCTGTGGGTTGTACGCGGTTGTGCGATGAATTGCAACGCCCGCAGCCTGGGAGTTTGCAGATGGAGGACATGGACACAACAGCAACGCTTCAGTTTATTACCTCCGCCAAAGAGGTAATGCTTTTACTACTGAACCACTAATCCTATCATTGTGAATCCAATTGCTAGTCATATGTTTTCATGGTCAAGGAATCTGAAAACGTACACACAGACACTGTATGGGGGGGAACTGTAGCACTTGGCGGAGGTCTGCGCTCTCCGAGTGCTTTTCTAGTTTGTATTTGTGATCTTCTAAAAACTTGGAAATCTACTTATAAAAATGCAGTTTCGTATCGAATTTAGTTTCATTTAAATTATCATTTTCTTATAAATTTGCAGTTTTCTCCAGGTAAATTTGGGGTTTTTAATTTTCAAGAGTCTATTTTTCTTGTCTGGAAATGGGCTCCTAACATTTGACAATAGTCCAACATTCAGCTCATTTTAAAATTTTCAGACTTTTCTCATGTATTTGTGAACTTAACCCTTTGAGTGTGAGAGTCCGCATTCCCTTAGTGGCAGAGCATGGTGCCAAGTAAAGGTCAACATGACCTTTACTTGGAAATTCCTTTAAATTTTATATTTGCATGTAAATTGGCAATGTTTTCTTATAAACCTGATTTTTTTCCCCCCAGTAAATTTTTTTTTTGAAAATTTTTCATATAAATAAATGTGATTCTTTTTTCTTGTTTATTAGCCAAATTATTAGTGTGAAAATCTGTCTTATTAAAATTTATGACCTTTAATCATCAATTTGCTACATTTTACCCTGTAAATTTTCTCTGTTTGTTGTAAATTTTGAAGATTTTGTCCTAAATTTGCATTTGCTATTTACCTTTATCAAAATTCAGCATTTGGGAAGGCGGGGGGGGGGGGGGGACTGAATCTCCTACAAAGTACTGCTGGAATGCGTGACTATCCGGATAACTGGATATTTGTGTACAACCCAAATTTTCAGTCTCTTCCTACCAGTTCCAGCCCTGTTTGCTGGATGGGGAGTATTTGTCCATCAGCGTGGTGAGCTTCAGCAGTGAGAGTTTCTGCAGTAGGAGCAGCTGGGAGGCCGACTGGTACTCCAGGCCTGGACCGGAGGGCAGGTTCTGTTCGCTGGACGGGTGCAACCTCCGACTGGACCTACTGGACATACAGCAATTGTTAACCAATTGCCAAGCAGATTTAAAGGAAAGAGGTCTCAGTACAAGAAATTAACATGTTCACTGCAAATTTACATAAGTGTGCATAAATGTGTAACCTCTTTCTTTACTTTTTAATGTGCAGTTTTTCATTTTTCTGCTATACATTTGCATTTCTTTCCTTGTAAATTTCTAATATTTTTCCATGCAAATACATTTACACTCACCTGTTCATGGTCAGTGGTGTTGTGTTGTTTGGCTCCTCTATGCTAACAGGAAGTTTCTCATGTTGTTCTTCCTCTTCCTCCTCTGGATTCTGGACCTCCAGGTGAATGTGGCTGGGGGAGGAGGGACATGGGGAGACACCTGAAGAGGCGGAGGAGGAAGATGTGTGGGAGGAGGAGGTGGCAGCTCTCCGACTGTCGTCTTCAGACAGGTTTTCAGACCAGGAGGAGACGAGCTGCTGCAGGTCACCGATTCTCTTCAAAATGCTGTCCAAAGCCGCAAAGATGTCCTCGCCCTGCAACAGCTGACTTACCTGACACAAGAAAGAAGATGACGTGACAAAGTTCAACAAATTTAAAATACAAACTTCTAGAGGACATCTTTTATAGCTGGCTGATCAGTTCAGATAGAGGGTGTGTTGAAACAATCTGTGATATTTATGTCTGACATAGCACCGGGGACGTTGCTGGGAGCAGTCAGACAAGACCAGTCTTGGCCCTGAGACCTTGTTTCCCAAATAAGCAATATGACTCAAAACCCGTAGTTTTCCTCTCCTGATGGTGGTGGAGATGGGATGGGGAGCTCTGGCATACACCTCGTCGTCCATGATATGGATCCCTGAGATATTTCACATGTAGTTTTGGTGGGTAAGCATTGAGGCGACGATTGGCTGTGACCGATAGGGTCCAAGCCTGAGAACCGTACAGGACACTTTGTTGCGGTACAGATCTTGCCTCTTCTCCGTACTCTCAGGGTCTGACGAACAGCAAATGGAGATCTTGGAGCAAAGAGAGACGAAGTCCTTTACCTCTTCAGCCTCCTTGCTGTTAACCCCAATGAGCTGTGGTGGTGGTAGGAAGTCGGACAGTGACTGGGCTTTGATCTTTGCTCAGCTGACAGTGTAGTCCAGGTGTGGAGGTTCATCTGTGGGCACCTTTAGAGTGTCGGCGATGATGTCAATAGAAGTGGCAACAAGGACAGTGTCATCCGCATAGCAGGAGTGAAGGTCGACATTAAGATTAGGAAAAATCAATCCATTATGTTCTTGAGCCAGTAGCCAACCGCTACATTGAACAAGTTTGGCCCAGCGACACATCCCTGATGGACACCACAGGGTGGTAAGAAAAGAGTCCGAGAGGTCACCCTCGCAATGCACCGTCCACTCAACCTCACTGAGCTGAGACTGCTCACAACTAGTAGGAGATAAAAAAAAATGTGAGACAAATCTAAGAATTTGTGACAATTTTCACTTGGAATCACACTGTCTCACAAATGTTGCACAAACTCCCAGCAACGTTTTGGCCAAAGTTCTCTGGGTGTTTGCATACATGTCATGCAAGTGTTGCAGAAGATTCTCACAACATGGGGCAGCAGTGGCTCAGGAGGTAGAGCAGGTCGTCTAATAACCCGATGGTTGGCGGTTTGAATCCTGCTCTCCCCAGATATCCTGCCGTTGTGTCTCTGGGCAAGACACTTCACCCGCATTGCCTCCAGTGCCCATAACACTGGGTATGAATGTGTATAAATGTATAAAATGTTCGGTGGTGGCCGGAAAGGCCGTTGGTGCAGATTGGCTGCCACGTTTCCGTCAGCCTGCCCCAGGGCAGCTGTGGCTGCAGAAGTAGCTTGCCACTACCATTGTCTGTCTGGAGTGAATGAATAATGTACCTAATTGTAAAGCGTCTTTGAGTATATATGATAAAGCGCTATATAAAACCGATGCATTATTATTATTATTATTATCATTATTAACATACACAAGAAAAATATAACTTTTTTTTGCACTCACTACAGTCCCGCAATGGCTGCCCAACGTTCAAGACGTGGTTGAGATGGGTTTGAGATACCTGTGATGACGCAGACTATTTTGAGAGAAAGCTGTTGCACAAATTTTTGAACATGTTCAAAATTCCTGAGACAAGTGGGAGACCCTGCAATTGTGACAGCCTGAGACTAGTTTGAGAACGGCATTCTTGAGGAAGTTTCCAAAATGTGTCCCACATTCTCTGCTGTTCTCATCATCCTCTTCTGAGTTGCAGGGTCTCGCACTCGTCTTGCAGGAATTAAGAGATAAGATAAGATAAGCCTTTATTAGTCCCACAATGGGGAAATTCCAGGATTGCAACAGCACAGGGATAGCAACACTCAGAAGGCAAGAAAAACAAGAACAGCTAGTAAACATATGTACATATTACTATAAATATATATATAGACACACAGTGCGGAGCATTATGGTTGGTGAATGTGCAGCAGAAAGTCTAAGTTCTCTCTCCACGGATGCGGCGGGCCAGATGGAAGTCTTTGGGCATGATGGTGACCCTCTTGGCGAAGAAGAGACCCACCAGGTAGGCCTCTCTGGTCTCCTGCAGAGCCATGACGGCTCAGGAAGCGCAGGTTGGTCTTTAAGTCCTGAGTGATCTCCCTCACCAGGCGTTGGACGGGCAGCTTACGGATGAGCAGCTCCGTGGATTTCTGGTAGTGACGGATCTCTCTCAGAGCCACGGGCCTGTAACGGCGAGGCCTCTTCACTCCTCCGGTGGCCGGAGCGCCTCTCCGAGCAGCCCTGGTGGCTAGCTGCCTCCTGGGGGGCTTCTTCCTCCAGTAGATGTTACGGGCGGTCTGCTTGGTTCTTGCCATCGCTCTTTATTATTCTGTCTTATATTTCTTGCACGCCGCCTAAACTCCAGCCCGGCACCCGCGTCGTTTTCGCTACAGCTCCCGGTATGTCGAGTTTCCCATTAGCACCGGGCGGCGGCCAAGTGCTAGCTAGCACCAGCAGCTCCCCGCTGCAACGTCTCCCGCTGCAAACAGTGGCTCCGTCCGCTGACACGGGAGACCCCCGGGGCAATCCGTGCATCCGTGATATATATACAGAGTGAAAGGTGTAGAAAGAAGAAGGAAGATTAAAAAAAGGCTGTTGCAACGGGCAGCTGACTCGTGTGGTGCTGCCAGTCCGGCGGAACCGGAAAAAAATTTTTTGAACATGTTCAGAAAATATGTGCAACAGCTTCTCTCAAAATAGTCTCAGAGTCATTACAGGTGTCTCAAACCCGTCTCAATCTTGTTTCGATTGTTGGGCAGCCACTGAGGGACTGTCGTGAGTGGAAAAAAAAAAATTGTTGTGCGCATGTTGTGAGAACAATTGCATGATATGCATGCAAACACCTGGAGAACTTTGGCCAAAAACTTGCTGGGAATTTGTGCAACATTACTGCAACATTCGTAAGACTGTGTGATTTCAAGTAAAAATTGTCACAAATGCTCAGATTTGTTTCACATTTTTTTGAATTTCCAAATAATTGAGAGCCGTCTCAGCCCATTGATATACTACCCTAAGTGAGCATCTTTATGTAGTTAGCTCTTTCCTCCAGAAGCAGCCAGAGGGCGCCCCTGTCCAATGAGTCAAAAGCAGCCTTGGGGTCAACGTAGGCCACATACAAAAGCTGTCAGAACTCCTGCCGTTGTTGGGCCAGCACTTACAGGATGAGGATGCAGTCAGCGGCATGGAGTAATGCCAGCCTGCTGAGGACGGCACTTCTCTAGAGGCAGCGAGTGGATCCGGCTCAAGACAATGGTGGTGGAGATGATTTAGCCGGGCACACAGAGAAGCGTGATGGGACAGTAGCTGGCACTACTGTGTAGGTCCCCTTTTTCCCTTGTAGAATGGGATGATTTTTCTCTGTACCATTTCTTTTGCACCACACGAAATGGTCAAAAAACAGCCAATTTAACAAAGTCTCCTTTACATTTTTTAATGACTTCTCTCACCCTTTGACTCAACATGCACATTTATAAACAGTTTTATTGTGCCATTGCTCTTTGGAGTTATGATGCAGAACCCAGTTTCCAATGGGTTCAGCCATATTTTGTATCTTTTTATTTCCTTCATATCCACCAGATTTTAAGCCAACTCGGTCTCCATTTTCATGCTAGACGATTCCTCTTGCATTCCAGAGAAAAATCACCTTGGAAGCAGAGCGATAAATGTACGGCCTCGATCTAAAAATGGAATTTGATTCAAATGCTCACAAAATTATTTCAGATTTTATGGGGAAACTGGGGGTCTATATGGAGCTTAGCTTTGTACGATCAATATCCTCAATTGAATTGCGTACATTTTTATAGACTTTCATTTGAAATTTTATGTCTTTAAGAGAAAGAAGAATGCCACAAATGAGAAGAAAGTGTCTCGTTAATTTAGTTCTACTCTAATGGATTTGTGTTTGATTGCTGAAGGATTTTGTAGCATCGTCACATAAAATAACGAATATTAACTTTCGATCCCTCCTGTCTCTTGCTCAGTCTTGCTCCCAGGGAGACCTGGACACTGAAGGGCAAACGGGACGACAACAGGACTTCTTTATGACCATGTGTCTTTGTGTTTCATAGTGATACTGTTGGAGTAACCATACTGAATATTCCTGGAGACTGAGATGATACCGGCCACATTAATGAGCAGATGGACACGTAGTGTGGCTTCCTGAAGCCGACCCTGCCCACCAGATTGTGTGCCGCCAGGACCTGATCGACTATAATGCCGAGTGAATGTTTGAGAAACCAATACCCCACCCTTTTTGGGGGTTACCATGGGGGCTGGGCTGTTATCCATAGAACCCAGCCGGGCTCAGCCTTAGTAAACCACGTGGGCCTGACTTTCAGTGGGCTCACCACCTGCAGGATGGATCATGGTGCTATGCGAACTGGGCTGCAGTCTGGGCTTTTCTGCTTAGACTGCTGCCCCCATGACCTGGATCTATGGATAAGCAGTAGAAGATGGATGGATGGATGTTTGTGGTTTTATTAGTAAAACACGAACCAATATAAAAACATAACAGATAGTGGTGGGAATTGCAAGGGACCTCATGATGCGACACATATCACAATACTTAGGTCACGATGCGATACCTATGATAGCAATTGATCTGGCCATTCTGCTCCACAGTCATGGTGGTATTATTAACTTTTAATTTTTAGATAGCCATGCACTAGGAGAAGTGCCATGTTGAACCCACGGTGCCTAAAAGGACAGCGGTGGCAGATGGGTGAAGCAGCCGCTGAGACTCCGCCCCGTTAATTGAGCAGGCTGGGCTTGGCTCCCTGGGAAGGACTGCGATAAGCCAGTGGATTTTCTCATCTCTTTCTGATGTGTTTTTAGCTCAGTTTGTAAGTATGAGTTTTTAGTTCCTCTTGTTTTATGTTCTTAGTTTCATTTTGTATTTTATGCGTTTTAGTTCCAGTGTTTTCTTCAGTGGAGCCCCTCATGCCGAATACTGCTTGGCCCATCTGCAGAGGTGTTGGTCTCGCGGGTCGCTCTGGCTCGGTTGGGTAGGGACTCTATGCCATTACCTTACAGTTGTTGTGCATCTGTCCTGATCAGGGTGGCCCCTGTGGCACACCGTGTGGTCACGGGCTGTGTGGGCTCCTGGTGTGGGGGCTCCACAGGATGGCGTTCCTTTACATGGTGCCTCAGTGCCGAGCTATATGCCGCTTCTATTTTATACGCGTGCGTGAGAAGTAGGAAGTGGTGCGCGCATGTGTGTGTGTGTGTGTGTGTGTGTAGGAGGGGTGGGATGTATCGTGCAAATATATGTACAGTATTTAAATTCGTCTACTGCTTTTATATATGTAAAGCACTTTGCACAGCATACAATGTTTAAAAAGTGCTATACAAATAAAGTTACATTGATTGATTAGGCGCTTTGCAGATAAAGTTGAAATGAACAGTTTCGGGATTGGTGCTTCAATGCGAGTGCCAACTATTATGATACTATGTCGAATCAAGTTTTTCGCCCACCCCAACACCATCTAATGGATTGAAAAAAACAAACTGGTTTTTACTACTCTGGTACCTAGATAGGCAAGTTTGTATTTGTAACATTCATTAATAATCTTTAAAAAAAAATATCACAATACTGTTTGTCTGACTCGATGCAGCATCACCAACACAAAGTATCACGATGCATCGACGCACCGATTTGTTTCCCCCCCACCCCAATAACAGATCTGATTGTTATAGAGAATAGAAAATGCTTATAACAAGAAACGTATGTGGTTTTAATGAAAATGTGAAAACTATGTATGTGGACTTGCAGACGTATAGCCAGTCACAGCGTGTGATGTCATAAGCAGGTCCAGGACCACAGATCTGACTCCCACAAATGGAAGGGCAGGGCACTCTTATGGTGGAGTCGCGCTACAATGTTTGGGCTGACATTTTTAAAATCAGAGAAATGAGTCTAAAAGTTGGTGAAATTACATTCGTGAGCAGGACTTTTTAAAATTCACTTAACTCACGTTTGCAAGTGTTGCATTCATTTTCTATTAGTGGACGCAAACTTTTGAGAACTTAAGTTAGCATATGTGCAGCGAGTGCCAGTTTAGGTCAACCTCAGTGTAGGTCAGCGATGCTCATATAAAGGTCAGCGTTTGTGGAGACTTCCTGGCGTTCTGTACCTGCCTTTTGACTGTACACCGGAGTGTACAGTCAACGTACGTTTGACCGGAGTGGTGGCACAGTTGGTAGAGCATCCGCCCCACACCTGGGAGGCAGGGGTTCAAATCCCGGCCAGGTCATGCCGAAGACCATATAAAAGTGGAACTTCCTGCTGTCCAGCTTGGTGCTCAGCAATAATGGAATGGAGGAGGGAAATTTGTGGCGGCGCCTTGCATGGCAGCGGCCCTCTGATTCTGCACTTGGGGTGTGTGTGATTAACACAATAGATAGGTAAAACACAATCTCGTTCTACTGTACATGATTGGATGTACAGTTGAATGACAATAAGGGTGATTTAATTTAATTTAATACACATCTCCTTGTGTCTCTTCTTGGGCTAACACTGTCAGTTTCATTGGATAATTTTAAGTTTGTTAATATTCCTGCTTGGACTGAAGTTGAGACTGCTCTGACTCCCCCCCCCCCCCCCCCCCCCCCTTTTGAGCGAGAGACTGAATAGCCTATATGGGGTGCGTCCTACATTTTCACTGAAGCAAGAAAAAGTTTAAAGAGTTTTGTTTAAAAACATCTGTTTCCACCAGCGTTTCAGTCAACGTTCGCCAACGGAGCCCAACTTGGGGGGCTGCACAATTTAGCCCAGCGCTCAGGAACTGTTACAAACTGAGCACAACTTTCACCAATGTTTATTTCTATACGACAGCAAATTTTTTAGCATGTTGAAAATTTTCAACGAACATTCGCCAACAAACACCAACTATCATTAACTTTTACCATCTTTTAAGTTAAGCATTAACTTAACATGTTGTCCTCACGCTCTGGTTCTCAACAAGATAAATGTTGACTGAGGCAGTTCGATGACTTTTTGCAAATTTTTTTTGTATAAACTGACCTCTTTTGTAACCAGTGAATCGCCACCTGTTGGTCATAAGAAAGAATACAGGTTTACGGCAATTCTCCAATGACTTCACTCAGTTGCTTTGATTCTTGTTTAGAGCTAGACAATCAACTATGTGGTGATAAATTTAAATACCACAGCTCTATAGATATAAAATAACATTAAAATATTAATTCATATTTATAGTGTGATGCCCAGATTAGAGTTAAATGACAGTGCAGTATCATTCTTTAACTCACCTCTGATTCTTCACCTGTCCGTTCTGCATCGCTGCCACTTCCTGTGCTGCCTCCTTCACTTTCGTACAGCTGCTGGCTGTCTGGAACATTGTCATAGATGCTCTGCCGGTGATCCGCTAGAGCGAGGGGGTTGGGGGCATCACTCGAGGAAGACTGTGGCGCGACGGCACCCTGATCACCGGTCGCTAGAGATGAGGCACTGTGGGCTGCCCGATAACCGTGGAAGCTTCCAGTCCTCCAGTTGACCGAGGTGTCGTCGATGATGGGGGACAGGAGGGGGTGTTTGTGGGCAAGTGAGATGGGGAAAGTCCCCGGTTTGTGTCCATGTGGGATCTGGAAGACCACACTTTGGTGGCTCCTGTTGTTGTCGTTATTGATCTGGTTCTTGCAGTCCTGAAAAGGGTAATTAGACAGATCGGTAAAGGAATCACAGCTAGCATATTTCTGAAATGAAAATACATCAGCTTCTGCAACTTGTGGCTGCTTTGCTCATGATCAGTGACTCCCTGTGACTTTGACTCGCCCAAAAAATGATTAAAAAAAAACATGACAAATTATACTATATTGCAAGTTCACAAAAGCTGCAAGTCGAATTTAAAAGAACAAAAGAACATCACCTTGCAACATTAAGTATTAAAATATATTGCAATTTCCCATCTATTTTTGTCTTTTCTAACCCCACTTAGTGGCCCATTTACAGAACATTTATTAAGTGAGGTGGTGGAGTGGTTAGCACTGCGGCAGCACAGCAACTCACCCTTGGCCAGGGGATCCCGGGTTCGATCCCAGCCCCCGACCAACAGTGATCTGTGTGGAGTCTGCATGTTCTTCCCGTGTCTGCATGGCTTTACTCCGGGATGTCTCCGGTTTCCTCTGACATGCCAAAAACATGCAAGTTAGGTTAACTGGAGACTCTAAAGTGGCCCCAGGTGTGAATGTGTGTATGAATGGTGAAAGGGTTGGGCGCCGCACTAGTGGCTGCCTCGTCCACTCATGTGGATGCCCTGTAATTTCCCCATTGTGGGACTAAAAGGACTCTAAATCTAAAAAATAACTCCTTATTAAAAATAGTAATACTGGTTTCTTTGAAAAGTTACATCATCACAGGCAAGTATTGCAACATTAGAGCCCTACCCTTATTATTTCATCAAGTTTATGAGGAAAAACTTACAAATGTATGGGGAATGTTACACATTTATGATAAAAGCCCAAATTTCTGAGGATTTAGGATAGTAAAACTCCAAGATTACATTAAAAAAAAGAAACCAAACCTGACTTTCATGGGCTAACCTCGGTTTCTTTTTGATTCTGGTTGTTCTGGGTCATTCTTCCACCAACACTGGCACTGCTGTTTGACCGTTTACAGTTGCTCCTGACCCTGGTGACGGGACTGGGCGTGCTGACGGTGCTGCTGCTCTCTGATTGGCTGTTACTGCTGCTGGTGCTGATAGCAGGAGACGGAGATGAGGATGCCTGGCTGATGAATCCACCCTGCAGACTGGAGACATTTGGGAAGGTAATTACTGTTAAAATTACAATGATTGGGCCCAACAGCTTCAATCATATAAAGAGACACTTAAAGCATTTTTTGGGTCAGATAATCCACATGTAGCCTCAGAAGGTATTTGAACCCTAAAATAAATGTGAAAACAGCCAAGCTGTAAGCATAAACTGGCCTGTCAATGTTAATACACTTTTTTTTCCCTGGTTTATTATGGGCACGTGTCAATACCAAGACCCAGAGGCCACAATATGGCCCTCCAATATATTTTATTCAGCTCTTTAGATAAACATAACTCTTCCCACCACTCGTCAAATTTGCCACATTTCCATCCCACCCATCAAGTTTGCAACATTGCATGCCCACTCGTTAGATGTGCAACACTGCACGTCCTCTCGTCAAATTTGCAGCACTGCATGCCCACTCGTCAGCTTTGCAACATCGCACGCCCACTCATAAAATTTGCAAGTTTTCCTACTCACTCAAATTTATCACATCCCCAACAATTAATTTGTGGCTTACTCCTGTCTTAAATTTGCAGTTGGAAAAGAAAAAAAATAAAGGTCCGTCCCCTGGTTTTATTCATTACTCTTCAATCAGAATGAATCTGACACCCCTCGGTTATGGGGTAAAGAGAAATGTGGCTTCAGAGTCCCAGGCTGATCCTCACCTTGATGAGCAATGGGGCTCATCCATTCTCTCATCTTGGACCAGAACCGGTCCACTTATAACACGTCCCATTCGGCTCCTGCTGTGATCCAGAGGTCGGAGGCCAGAAGTTCCCCTCAGCTTCAGTTTTTCCATCTTCCTCAGCAGAGTGGTGCACTTTTTCCTTGCCCGTTTGTCGCGGTGGCATCCATCATGCTCCAGACTCATCTCCAACAATCCTCCACCGTTTCCACCTGGGGAAGGGGGACCGCTGAAAGACGTATCCAGCGAGGGGGTCTTGGTGGTGGAGGAGCAACGGGAGGAGCTCCTGCTGGTCCCTCGGTCATCTGCGGCTGGCCTGGTGAGACTGCTATGGTGCCCGGCGTGGCCTTCACTCTCAGTGCTGCTGGAGCTGTGGATGGAGCAACCATCGTGATGGTCTCCAACGTCACACATGGGGCTGTTGGCGAAGCCAAGGATGCCCAAGGGTGAATCCAAGCGCCGCCATTGTTTGGTTTGCCTGTCATAGGTCCAGTTGGGGCTGATGGCACAGAAATCCTCCTCATTGCAGTCATCTCTCTGGAAGAAGAAGGTGGACTGTTCAAGCATTGTTTGATTTTTACTAACATCACGGGGAGGCAGTGGGTGAAGAGCCCAACTAACCTTTTTAAAATAAGGGAAAAAAAAGCTGTTTATACAACAGATTTTCAAGAAATCACAGCAAATTTTGGACTGATTGACATAATTTTGTCTTAGAATATAGAAACATTGGAGAGGAAAAGAAGTAGGACTGATCTGCTGATATCAGTTAATTTCAATTTATGCCTGACAAGTAATACATATGGAGTGACACGGCCCCGCCGACATCTCCAGCTGCTCCAATGCCGTACTTCACTGTGTTCGAGTTTCTCTGTGGTTGTTCTCAGCACTTACCCTGCCTTTTGATCGCCGTAGCTCCAGCCTCATTTCCACACATTTGTTTAAGGTGATTAATCGCCTGTAAAAAAAAAAGTTGAAGAAGAGAAGGACTGGTGGTTTAAACATCGTTTGTTTCAGAATATAGTTTATAAAATGAACAAAGTCAGCTATTGCTCTCAACTGTTCAAATTCTGTAGAGCATGTCAAAAAGAGGAATGGTAGTCTGCATGTCACTTTCAAAGAAACAAGAGTTGTTTCCAAACTACAGTGTAACCAAAACAGGAGGACTACTACTTACTCCCTGCTCACTGAATACCAGTTCAGGGAAATTCTCTCATCAGATTTCTCCATTTGAAAAAGCCTGTGACGGCACCTCCTTCCTCCCCATTCAATGTGTGTTACCATGGTCACCTTGAATACGTGTTACTACCATTTTACACCACTGCAATAAAATATTGAATATTGCAATCAGCATTGCTGTGGCAGGTACAATGTGTGCTGTACTCAACTTTTTTTGTAATACTAAAATCACATTGCTTAGCTTGCTAGTAACATCTGTAATAATGGCAAGTTCAATTTTAAACTGCATTTAATCCACAGTGCACTAAAGTAGTACTCCCTACTCCCTTTGAGTATGTGAAGAGCAGTGACTTATGAGTAGAGCTGTCACGGTGGAGGAATTTCCCTTGTGGTGACGGTGGATAGCTCAGCACCGTGATATGCGGTATTATTGCAAATGCTTTTAGGACCCTGTGGTCTCATAATTTTAACAGGTTCATAACTTATGTGGCAAACAATGGAAGCTGTGAGAAACTCGCTGCAGGTCTCTCAACTTGTGTGTGTGTGACAGTTGTGCGGAGCTCTGGTCTTTCAACAGACATGAACTGCTGATTCTGTTAAAAAAAAAACAAAAAAAAAAAAACAACTTGATCATTTTCATAAAGCAGTGGTGGTAACTCCAGTATTTCAACTTCAGGGTGTGTGGACTGGTTGGAGACTGCAGCAACATTCAGGTTATTTAAACAGGACAGCCTCCGTACAGGACTCTGCGTGGCTCTCGTCTCCGTGATTTTTGCCACCATCTGAAAAATCACGTTCAAAAAGCAATGCACTATGCAGTAGTTGTTTTTGTTGCGGTTGCTCGTTATCCCCCGTGGTAGGCTTGTCCATAGCGCGGTACGACAGTACATAATTGTGGTTATCGCAACAGCCGTACTTATGAGTAATCTTGTCAAGTTCCAGTGTTATGATGAATTGTTCAGTTCACTTTTAACTGAGCATATTTCGCTCCATAGAGATTGGAATCTTACTGAACATGGTCAGGCCCCTTATTATCTTAAGCAGCTCGTAGTACTTTATCACGGGTACTTGTGCTCAAAAAAGGCAGTATTTCTTGTAATAACTCCAGTCTCTAAAAGTGCAATGGTAGGTAGAGCTTTCAGTTATTAGGCTCTGGTTCAGGAGACAGATTGGATCGCTGTTCTTTTAAGAACAGAAAAATGTTCCTGTTTGATAAAGCTTCTAGTTAGGGTTGGATCAGGTGACCCTGAGCATTCCCATAAGTAATGCTGGTATAGGTTTAGACAGCTGGGGGACCTCCTATGATGAACTGGGCTTTCACTTCTTTTTCACTCAATATGTTTTGTAAAATTCTTGCAGTTCATTAACTGTTCTCTCCCATAGATTGCAAGTCCCATGGTGTTTTTCTCTTCTTCTCTATCCCCTCATCCCCTAACGAGTCACATCAGATGACTGCCCCTCCATGAGCCTGGTTCTGATGGCAGTTTTGTCTTGTTAAAAGGAAGATTTTTATCTCCACTGCTGCCGAGTGCTTGCTCACAGGGGATTGCCTGATGGTTGTGGTCTCTTTCAGTGATTGTAGGGTCTTTATCCTACAATTAAAAGTGCTATGATACAACCATTGTTGAGAACTGGGATTATATAAATAAAAAAAAATGTAATTTAATGGCTCAGCACCCAATGCAATCTACATCATAGTCCTGAGCCCCTCCCCACATAAAAACTAATTTGAATTCAACGACTCACATTCACATTGAACCCCCCTCTCCCCTGTGGGCTCAGATAATTTGTTATTTATGAAATGCCTGTTGCTGATATAATGAAAAGGTTGCATTAGTTGAATAAATTCCTGGTTCAAGGAACCGATGCAACAGAACAAGGAAACCATGCATTGAACAGGTCACTGGTACAACAGCCACGCCATCAACCCATCTGTTGATTCCCTCAATAAAACCCTGAAATACTTGAGCTCCTCATTTTGAAGCAGAACTTCATATACAACAAAGAGTGAACGACCCGTGCCTTTTCTAGTGGTGTAATTTGAGTAATTTGATTTTACGTTGTACAGTTCAAAGCCGTTACCTGTAGAGTGAATCGAGGGCGTCTATATCCAAGAAGTGGTGATCATGCTTCGCCCACTCAATGTCAATGGGGAATCTTCCGTCTGAGACACAAACAAAACCAGTGAAGCATTTCTGCCTGAGCAGTCTTCTCTAGGGCTGACTCTGTAGGCCCTCATACTCACCTTTGAATAGCTGAACATACTGAGGGAATCCGGCCGCTCGGAGCCAATCACAAGCCTCCTTGGCTTCAATCTCTGCAAACACACGGAGAAGGAAAACAACGTTTGATTCAATTATAAACATTTCATGCTTCACCCACTTTAAGAGGGCAAATATTTGCACTTAATCAGTCGTCTGTTTATGAAGTTTAATTACATCTGCATTTGGATGGATAAAAAGTCATGAAGGAAGAAAAAGTGGAAGCACACACAGGCTATTAATTATCTGTAACTCTTGGAAGAGGCCATTTTAATTACTGCTAATTGGATGAGATTGGGGATGGAAGCTTCTGAGTGGGAGAAATGGAAAACAGGGTTTTCACATTTTTGTCCTCTTCAGCTTCTCTCCATCTGTCACCTCCTCGCTCTCTGAGGCTGTTGCTATGAAGGCAGAAATTCCCACCAGGTACTCAATAAAAAGATAATTAAAAAGTCAAAAAAAGGGAAAAAATCCAATACATCCAGTGCTGTAAAGACCATTTTCCCTTAACATTAGAAAGCATGGCAGATGTGCTACAGTGTTAAAAAAAAAAAAAAAAAAAATAAAAATAGAATTAGTAAGTAAAGTTAATTTATATAGTGCATTTCTAGATGTATTTACAGCAACTTTCTCACCTGCAGACCTCAAACAGTACGCATGGGCAAACACTTCTACTCCCCATAGCACTGAACATCGGGGCCCCGCAGGGCTGCGTCCTGAGTCCACTCCTATTCTCCCTCTTTAAGCTGCAACCGCAAATGCAAAGTTTCCTCTAGTTTTCAACCTCAAACAAAGAACCACAAACACGTTTTGGTCAGAGGATCTCAAAGACCTGCATGTTACAGTATATATGGATGCAAGAGTTTGGTGATGTAGACAGTAGGGGTGTAATGGTACATGTATTTGGATTTTTCGGTACGTCACCCACGGTACGGTACAGAGGCATACCAAGGTACAAACAATGACTATATTGAGTGACGGACAGAAAGTGTCACTGGCATATGACGTCGCCTCGTCCTCCATGCCGTTCCCCATCTCTGGCAGCCTGTCAGTGGACTTGTGCTGCTGTCCGACCCAGGGGTGAACAACTGAAGTTGGGCTACTTCTAAACACCACACTGGTAAGGTTAATGAGTAAAGTTAGTGCTTCTCATTTTCTTTGAGCCACTGTCTCAGCTTTAGAAAAATGATTAAACTGTTAGCATGTGCTAACATTACCTGTCGGACAATAATCTCTCTTGGATAATGGTTGCTGAGGGCTGAGCTGTTTCAGTTCTGCTAGTAACATGTTAACTGCAGTAAATGAGTGAATTACAAATAAATGAGTAACTTGCTCTTTTTCACCTTCTCTGTTATAGTCACAGTAATATCAGCCCTCATTCTGAATATCAGTGCATCTCAGGAATTTAGAATACCATGATTTGTAAATTAATTAATAAAAGAACCACAATTATCACAAATAAATTAAAACGGCTTAACCCCTTGCACTCCGGTCAATTTCCCTAAAAACGCTAAAAATTAACATGCCTAAATTAAAGCAAAAGCTATTCCTCAACCCTTTGCAGCATCTTCATGGGGTTGGTCTCATTTAAAAGAAAACACTTTGAATTTTTTGGCAAAACAGTCATAATCTCTCTAAGTGCTCCGGCCACTGAGTTACAGTCATCTAAACATACTGAACTTGAAGAAAATAAATTTGGCCTGGGTGTTTTTTTGGATACAAATGCTTGCAAATAACACACAGCTTCAGATCCGGGCTGGAAAATGCAACAGAAATGTAGAACCAAGTGTTATCCAGCTGAGGTCCAAATTTTGTAACAATACCACAAAAAATGAATATATTACACAGCTTTTTCCTCAGGTAGTTCCCAGGCGTTTTGGAACTGTGCCAAATTGTGCCAAATGGCACAGTTTGGAAAAACGTCTGTAACTTTTGAATGATTCAATGTAGAAGCTTCATTTTGGGCTCTAATGAAAGGTCACACTCAGGGCTGTCTGTGTGTGTGTGTGTGTGTGTGTGGGGTTGTCCCCCCCCCTCGCTACAGAGGATGGACATCGGCCATCGCTACACAACGGATTAGCCTCATGTGGCGATGTGGGACAGCAGCGCAGTCACCGCGGCTTCCCCCCCCTCGCTACAGAAGAATAGCGGGGGTGGGGGGGGGCGTTCACGGTCTGTACGCGGCGAACAACCCCTTGTACTGCGGCGCATGAACTGCGCCGCGCCACACAGTTGTAATTTACCGATCGGTCAAAAGTCATTTTGGATTACAATTTTCAGGGATAAATAATAATTTAGCTTATAACACCTTACCTCTTCACAGCAGCAGAGTCCTGGCGAACTTCTCTTCCTCACTGTCAGACGAACGCGACACTGGTCCACTCGTGGTTCTGGTCTCGCGACCCGATCAAAACATAATTCCATTATTGCGGTTTTGTGCTTCCATGATTGCGGTTTTTGGCGAACGATTTTTCAAAACAAATAACAGTAGTAATTAAAAAAAGACTGGCGAAGGCGTGTGTGTCACTCAGCCTTCGTCGTCAGCCTCCGTCGGTCTATGACCATGGAAGAAATCATAATGTCTACTCTGCTGGAACCAAAACAAAATAAGCACCGCCTGTGGCTGAACATGCCGATCCGCGAATGGCACTCCCTGTCACACAGGTTGCATTTGTGGATGGTCTCCGTGCTGCTGGGTCTGTGGAGTTCTTCCTTTTTTGATCCGCTGCAGCAGCCAGTCTTCACCCAGCCTTAAAAAAAAAAAAAAAAAACAGCTCGCGAACTTCTCTGCTTCAATTGGCTCACTGCATTCACAGCGTTGGGAGGCGGGTCCTTCTGGCTAGGTTTTCAGTCATTGGTTCTTCAAGGTTTCAGAAACCCAATTCAAGGCTCTTATTAGTCGGATGAGAGGTCAATCAGATGAACTAATCTGTTCGCGGCTGTGTCTGCAGCTTTTATTTTCAGTGCGCGCTTGGACGCCATCACCACCTACATCACCACCATCAGGATCTCCATCATGCGTCCGAGAGCGCAGAGACTTGCCCGTCCGCGGTACAACGGCACGCAAGAGGTTAAATATTTCACTGTATGTGTAGTGAAGGCTCACATTTCTGCACTGTAACAAAGCTTTTGTAAACTGATAATTCTTTTAATTTTCATCTGAAGCCTAATTAAACTTTTAAACTTCTAGGTCCAGCAAGTTTTCAAACAGGATAGACTAGTTATTTTCTTTCTGACTTTAATGGAGATGAATATTATTCATATCATTACTCCAATTTGTTTTGAACACAGAGTTAACAACAGTCCTCTATGCCGCAGCATTTAGATTTTTTTTTTTTTTTTTTTAGATTTAGTATACTTTATTGATCCCCAGAGGGGAAATTGAGGGTATCCACCACCTGGATGGATGAGCAGCCACGCTACGGCGCTATCCCTTAACCATTCACACACACATTCACACCTAGGGCCACTTTAGAGTCTCCAATTAACCTAACCTGCATGTTTTTGGCATGTGGGAGGAAACCGGAGAAATTCTGGAGTAAACCCACGCAAACACGGGGAGAACATGCAAACTCCACACAGATCACTGTTGGTCGGGGGCTGGGATCGATCCCACGATCCCCGGGCCAAGGGTAAACTGTGCTGCCGCAGTGCTAACCACTGCGCCACCGTGCAGCCCATGGCATTTAGCCCATTTAGGGCAGATATTTGAGTTTTATTTCCTGGTCACACAATACCGATGCCCTCTACAAGAAGGGACAGCGCAGGCTGTTCCTACTGAGGAGGCTCAGGTCTTTTGGTGTACAAGGGGCGCTGCTGAAGACATTCTACGACACGGTGGTGGCATCAGCCATCACTTTTGGAGTGGTCTGCTGGGGCAACGGCATTACAGCAGCCGACAGGAAGAGACTGAACAAACTGATCAAGAAAGCTAGATCTGTCCTGGGGCAGCGCCTTGACCCAGTGGAGGAGACAGGAGCGAGAAGGATGGTGGCTAAACTGTCATCCCTGCTGGAGTCCGAGTCCCACCCTATGCAGGACATACTGAACGCACTGAGGAGCTCATTTAGCAGCAGACTACATCATCCTAGGTGCGCAACCGAGAGGTTTCGCAGGTCCTTCCTACCTACGGCTGTCAGACTGTATAACCCAAGCAGGCCTACTCGCAGAGATAGCAAAAAAAAACGTGACGACCTAATAGTATTGAATGCAAAAGACGCAATAGACTTACACAAGTGGTCCCCTCCAGTATACAACTAGGACAATATCAGTCGCTATGGAGGGTGACAATATGTATGGGTACATATTCATACTATGTAGGATAACTAAGTAGACGGTTATGCTGTTTATTCCATCTTGCTACAATGCTCCGCACTTTGTATACATATTTATATATTTATGTGTACATATGTACTGTATATTCACTGATCTTATTTTTATTTTCTTATCTTCTTAATTATTGCTCTGAGTGTTGCTATCCCTGTGCTGTTGCAATCCTGGAATTTCCCCATTGTGGGACTAATAAAGGCTCATCTTATCTTATCTCAGTTTTTGGGTTAAAAGACCAAACTTTAATGTCTGTTCTTTAATTGTGTTGCTACAGACACTTTTGATTAAGCTGTCAAATTCAAGTTTCCAACTCATATTTTATGGGTCATTATTTTATTTAGCTATGGGAACTTTTTTTATAATGGGCTGTTCAAACTTCTACTGTTGCACTTGTCTGCATTGTTCATTTCCTAAAAAGAGAATTCATTTATTTTATTTTTATTTTGTTTATTTGAGAATATTTATTTATTTATTGGAGAATTTACTGCTGGCAGTTTGCAGTTCGTCAATAAAGCTGTTCCCGCTTATACAAAAGATAAGCAGTTTTATATTTTGTTTCCTTACTGTACCGAAAACTGACTGAACCGTGACCTTAAAACCAAGGTGCGTACCGAACCGTGATTTTAGTTTTACAGCTACACCCCTAGTACACAGCCATTTGACCATGCAATGCTCTGAAAGTAATCACCAGGGTTTAAATTGAAGTCTGAACTTTTTGGGGAGCCAGCGCAAAGGGGACAAAAATGGTGTCTCATGAGAGAATTTATAGGGCCTAATAAGTAGCCTGGCATGTAGAACCAATTGTAAATGATCTAAAGATGACTTCTTGATACCAGTGTACAGTGAATTACAATATGTCACGACATGATGAAACAACACCATTTGACTGAGGCGGGCAGTATTTCTTGATGGAAAAGGCAGGATCACACCAGATTATTAATATGATTATGTTATGATATGGACAAAACCTGGGGTTACGTCCACATTTTTATTACTTTTAGTTCACTCTTTAGTTTATTGTTTATATTCAGCTGTTGGTATTACTTTGTTTCTGCGGGTTGGGAGTTTTTATTCTGAAGGCACTTTCGGTTTTTCCCCTTTGTGGTTTTATTGTCTTATGGTTTTGTTTCCTGTTTGTGCTCACGATTTGCTTTTGACAAAACAAACCAGTTTTTAATATAGTAGAAATAATTGAAAATTAAGTCGCAAATATCATCAGCTCATTGAATAGCTCAAAAGCAACAGATGAACATGGTCTTAACACCAAATTTATAAGAAAATAAAGAATCTCTCATTTGTCCCATTACTCATTTAATCAGTCTGTCAATCAAACATGCTGTCCTGCCAACTGCTTGGAAGGTAGGAGTGGTCAGACCAATTTTCAAAACAGGGTGTAAAACTGAAACAACTACAGACCAATCAGCATCTTACCGGTCAACTCCAAAATAACTGAAAAGTGGGTGGCCACACTATTATGTGAACATCATAATTATGGGAACACCCCCTGTATCACGCACAGTTTGGATTCTGTGCCCACCATTCAACAGAGTTTGCAATAAGCTTGTTTTTAGAGAAAAAAAAATGTTTCTTAGATAAGTGCAATTGTGTATGCGTTGTGTTCTTAGATCTGAGGATGGCATTTGACACCATTAACCACAATATCCTTTAAACCAAACTTGCTCAGTTTAATTTTTCAGAAAATGCTATCAAATGGATGAAATCCTATTTAACCGACAGACCGCAATATGTAATAGTCAACAGTGTCAAATTGCCATATTTGAAATGTCAAATGGGTGTCCTACAAGGCTCCATACTTGGACCAATATTATTCTCCCTATACATATAAATGATTTACCAAATGCATGCAGAAACATTCATATACAAATGTATGCAGATAACACAGTAATATTCATACCTGCAAAAAACACACAAGAAGCCACCTGTATTCTTACAACAGCAATGACCCAAATCCATGACTGGCAGAATGATTCATGTCTCCTACTAAACACTAAAAAAACTGTTTGCATGATGTCTACCAAAGAACGATAAAATATTACAAACTCAAACATTTTCTTCAAAGGAGAGAAGCTGCAATTAGTCGAGGAATTTAAGTACCTCGGCCTGATTTTAGACTTCTCATTAACCTTTAAAAAACATCAAAAAAAAAAAAAAACTCCAACATAATCAAATTCAATCTAAGAAATTTTAAACAAATTAGACCATCGCTGACAGTTAATGTGGCCAAAATGTTACTGCATGCAATGATCTTCTCACACATCGATTACCGTTTTACCAACTGGTCACTCACTGGTGTAACCATAATCAAACCCACTGAATCGTTATACAAAAAAAAAAAAAAAAAAAAAAAAAGCCGTAAAAATCTTTGACAAGAAAGATCCCACATATCATTGCTGTTGTGGGGCACAATTGTTGGTTTCATATGCTCCACAGATATATTACTGTATGTTTATTGTGTGCTTCATGTCTCAGGGGAACAAAGGGACTGAGCCTCCTAGAGGTAACAGGAGGGTGTGAGATTTGGCCTTTTGTTTCAAGGAGATGGCCTTGAGAGATTTTCTGACCACCTGAGACTAGGGGGTGGATGGTGTTAAGATCGGGGGAAGTTACATTGTGACTGGGATTAAGTACCATGTGACTGTATGTTTGATTAAACACCATGTGACTGTAGGTTTGATGTCCTGGGTATAAAAGGACAGATGTGAGAAGATTCATCCTCTTTTTCTGCTTTGGAATGTTGGAGTATGTGATTGTGAATAAAGCTGAACCTGAGGAATAAATACAGTCTTGTCCTTCAACACATCTCCACACTGTCACATTTACAAGAAATACAATCTTCTGTCTTTTGAAAATTATAAAACTCTCAAATTTGCCCGTTCAATTTATAAAATATTAAATGGCTATGCACCCCCCACCCCCCCGGGAGAATATGTTAAACAGAGAACTGTCACTGGTACAACCACCAGAGCAATCACTAGAGGAGACTGTGAGGCCCCCCACAGATGCACCACATTTGCTCAGTCTGTGCCATCAGTGAGGGGCACCAAGATCTGGAATAATATACCACCTGCAATCAGAGAACATACCACACTAAACACTTTTAAGACGCATTGTAAAAGTTGGCTTTTAAACAACCAAAACTATACCCATAACTAGTGGTTGCTCTGCGGCATATGCATATATATACAGTGGTGTTAAGTGTTTTCCCCCTTCCTAATTTCTAATTTTTTTGTATGTTTGTCACACTTAAATGTTTCAGATCATCAAACAAATTTAAATATTAGACAAAGATAACGCAAGTAAACACGAAATGCAATTTTTAAATGAAGGTGTTTATTATTAAGGGGAAAAAAATCCAAACCTACAAGGCCCTGTGTGAAAAAGTGATTGCCCCCTAAACCTAATAACTGGTTGGGCCACCCTTAGCAGCATCAACTCATCTTTGCAGAATTGCTGTAATTCAGCCACATTGGAGGGTTTGAGCATGAACCGCCTTTTTAAGGTCATGCCACAGCATCTCAATCGGATTCAGGTCAGGACTTTGACTAGGCCACTTCAAAGTCTTCACTTTGTTTTTCTTAAGCCATTCAGAGGTGGACCTGCTGATGTGTTTTGGATCATTGTCCTGCTGCAGAGCCCAAGCGCGCTTCAGCTTGAGGGCACAAACAGATGGCCGGACATTCTCCTTCAGGATTTTTTGGTAGACAGCAGAATTCATGCTTCCATTTACCACAGTAAGTCTTCCAGGTCCTGAAGCAGCAAAACAGCCCCAGACCATCACACTACCACCACCATATTATGCTGCTGGCATGATGTTCCTTTTCTGAAATGCCGTGTTACTTTTACGTTGGATGTAATG
Source organism: Pholidichthys leucotaenia (assembly GCA_020510985.1). Taxonomy (NCBI): domain Eukaryota; kingdom Metazoa; phylum Chordata; class Actinopteri; order Cichliformes; family Pholidichthyidae; genus Pholidichthys; species Pholidichthys leucotaenia. The sequence goes on from CM035844.1 coordinate 319,023,525, forward strand.
GGACACACACCTTCCAAAAAGTTCAACTTTTGTCTCATCAGTCCACAGAGTATTTTCTCAAAAGTCTTTGGGATCGTCAAGATGTTTTCTGGCAAAACTGAGACAAGCCTTTATGCTCTTTTTGCTCAGCAGTGGTTTTCGTTTTGGAACTGTGCCATGCAGGCCATTTTTGCCCAGTCTCTTTCTTATGGTGGAGTCATGAACACTTACCTTATCTGAGGCAAGTGAGGCCTGCAGTTCTTTGGATGTTGTGGGTCTTTTGTGACCTCTTGGCTGAGTCGTTGCGGCACTTTTGGGGTAATTTTGGTCAGCCGGCCACTCCTGGCAAGGATCACTACTGTTCCATGTTTTTGCAATTTGTGGATAATGGCTCTCACTGTGGTTCGCTAGAGTCCCAAAGCTTTAGAAATGGCTTTATAACCTTTTCCAGACTGATGGATCTCAATTACTTTATTTCTCATTTGTTCCTGAATTTTTCTGGATTGTAGCATGATGTCTAGCTTTTGAGGATCTTTTGGTCTACTTCACTTATCAGGCAGGTCCTATTTAAGTGATTTCTTGACTGAAAACAGGTGTGGCAGTAATGAGGCCTGGGTGTGGCTAGAGAAATTGAACTCAGCTTTCCAAAGATGTAATAAACCACAGTTAATTTATGTTTTAACAGGGGGGAGGGTCGCTTTTTCCACACAGGGCCATGTAGGTTTGGATTTTTTTTACCCTTAATAATAAACACCTTCACTTAAAAACTGCACTTTGTGTTTGTGTTTTCTTTGTCTAATATTTAAATTAGTTTTTTTGATCTGAAACATTTAAGTGTGACAAACATACCACAAAAAAAAGAGAAATGAGGAAGGGGGCAAACACTTTTTCACACCACTGTATATATGTGCCTGTGTGTCACACACATATGCCCCGCCTCTTGTTTGTTGCTGTCTGTTGTTGCTGTGAGGTGCTTGGGTGCATGTGTGTGTGTATGCATACACAGCACTTCACTCATGTGACATTTGAATGTTTTGTTTTGTAACCCCTTACCTCTTGCACTTTGCATATCTATTTTGTACAGTTTTATTGCAGTTATTCTGCTCGTGTATATTTGTTTGTGTGTTTTATGTGATCTGCCAGGGGACTACAGATGCAAATTAGCAGTATTGCTAAATCTGGCATACTTACATTTGTATTAACGTTCATTAGTATGTGAATGTCCCTTTCAAATAAACATTAAACTGGACTAAACTACTGATGTTAATTCAGCCCAGCTGTTCTTTATTCCCTAATTACTTGTTGCTTATTTAAACTGTTGCCTCTTGCTTCACATCACGGCAGCCTCAAGTCTTCAAGTGGTGATTCCCCATCCATTTCTGACACGTATGATATTTTGTTCCATCTGCAAGTTATTCAGCCTTTTCGGCTCGCCTTTTGTTCCAGTCCTCACATCGAGTTTAGTTTCCCATCAAAACTGTTTAAACGCGCTCCTGCGCCTGAATCCATAATAATGCCTGTCAGGGTGAACTATGGCAGATTATCAAAGCTAACAGACTGGTAATATGTAACACCTATAAATTTCTAAATTTAGATTAAATCAATTGTGACAAATAACCAAGATTGGCAATTACAGTGGGAACAAAGCTGCCAGGAACAGAAACAACAACTTCAGTTTTTGCTGTGTTAAGCAAAAGATAATTAGAAGCCATCCAATTCTTTATGGCATCAATGCAGTCGAGAAGGATAGATATTTTGGCAACATTGTGTGGAAAGAAGGAGATGTACAACTGGATATCATCAGCATAACAGGGATATGAGATTCCTTGGAATGTGCTCAACACATGTCCAAGAGGTAGTAGGGACAATGAAAACCAAACGGGTCCCAGAACAGAGCCTTGCAGGACAACATAGGACAAAGTGGTAGATGAGGACATTAAGTTTTTTCACAGGCACCAAGAAAGTTCTATCTGTAAAATATGAAGAAAACCACTGTAGAGCTGATCCAGAGATGCCCACCCATGTACTTAGTCTTTCAATTAAAATACAAGAGAGAATCAAAAGTAAAGATTTACCAAACTTTAGGTAAAGTCACTATTATTAACATGAAGTGAGCAGTAAAACAAAAAGAAACCTTAAGAACAAGAAAAACAATTGCAATGTTACACAAAGTTTTTGATTTGATTTTGTATACTTTATTGATCCCCAGAGGGGAAATTGAGGGCATCCACCTGGATGAATGAAGCAGCCATGGTACGGCGCTATCCCTTAACCATTCACACACACACATTCACAGCTAGGGCCACTTTAGAGTCTCCAATTAACCTAACCTGCATGTTTTTGGCCTGTGGGAGGAAACTGGAGAAATCCCGGGGTAAACCCACGCAGACACGGGGAGAATATGGAAACTCCACACAGATCACTGTTGGTCAGGGGCTGGGATCGAACCAGGGATCCCATGGCCAAGGGTGAGTTGCTGTGCTGCCGCAGTGCTAACCACTGCGCCACCGCACCGCCCCAAGGTTTCAATGGGAGAAAAAGGACTGTATTTATTATACAATTCTTTGATTGTTCCACATCTGACTTACTGCATTGAAATATGGGGAACTGCATATTAAACATACATTAATCCAGTTTTAATTTTACAAAAGAGAGCAACAAGAATTGTAAGAAGTAGATACAGAGCTCCATCAAGCCCTTTACTTGTTCAGTTAGTTATTAAAATTAAATGAGCTAGTTGATTACAGTGTTCTGCAGGTAATGTATAAAGCACATAGAAAATGCTTACCAATCAATATCCAAAGAAGATTTTAAAAAACACAAAACCATTATGATTTAAAAGGATGGGAGATATTTAAAAAAAAACTGAAGTTCAGAACAAAACTGATGGAGTGTTGCATTTTTGTGAATGGAGTCAGCTTATGGAACAATCTGGATAATGAAACTAAAGAAGCAAAATCAAAAACTAAAAAAAAAAAAAAAAAAAAAAAAAAAAGATTTAAACCACTACGATGTGGAAATATAATGAAAGATTAACCTGAGTTTTGCTCTGTTTTTTGTCAGTTTGTGTAGATATGAAATGAACTGTAAATTATGTAGATGAACATGTGTGGCATGTTGGCCTGCAGCTGTTTTTAGTTAATTTTTTAAAAAATGTTTGGTTAATTGTTTTGTGAGAAAGCGGCAGATTATATAAGATTTATTTATTTATTTATTTTTTTTTCTGCTCCTTTTCATTCAGGTGTGAAATTTTATGTTTGTATTTAAGGTTTTGTTTGGTTAAATAAATAACTGCATAATCCAGTGATCAGCATAGTCTAAAATGGAAAGCACCATTATGAGTAACTGTTGCTCCCTTTAAAAAAATCTGCATGGGGCTGTAAAAATATATGTAACTGAGCCCTGAAATTAAAGAAAAAACTGCATTATAAGAATAAACTTCTGACAATGATCAAGTTCTTGATCAAGAAAAATAAAATTATATTTTTCACATTAGTTTCTTATAAATTGTGAAATTTGCAACTTTTGTCATTTGACTTGTTTTCAAATAAATTAGCCATTTACCCAATTTTTTAATCATAAATTTTTCCACATAAGTTAGCTTGTGCTCACATGTAGATTTTTTAAAATTAATTTGCACCTTTGTCCTCATCTAAACTTGTGATCTTTTCATGTAAATTTGACCTTTTTTAATGCCAAATTGTAAGTTTTCTTTAGATTTGCCACAGCGAGTCAGTGAATATTGTCAAAAGAGGATTTATACTGAAATTCTCCAACTATTACTAAAGGTCAAATGGAAATGAGAACTACGGTATACAAACACCTCACTGGAAGGAATAAAATGTTCAGATGATCCAGTGTATGCCATGAGAAACGCTTTTTCCCCGTCTTGCACCATGGGTCAGAAAAGGGATTTCAATTTCTTAAACTATCTGCCCACTGCAATGCCCTTCCCTGAAATGCTAATCTTGCCTTCTCTCTGTGCAAAATATGCAGAATCACAGTTGGCAGTGAGAACACCGCCAAGGGCACTTCTTGTTTTCATATTCAGACAGCATGAAATATGGCCAACATTAGCCTCCACTAAGAGAACAAACAACAGTTGTTTGGCCATGACGGATTGGTTCTTCAAACACTCCTTGTCTGCTGGTCGTGTTTTCACCGCCTACTCTTTCTCTTTAGCTGATGCCAAAAAAGAAGGGGGGGGGGGGGTGAGGGGCACCTAATTCCCATTTTATTTTGTCACTTTTCAAAACTTTGCATAAAATTGAGCTCGACAGCAGGACGGAAACTCCGCTTAGGATGGAAACTCGCTGGCTTCCTGGTTCAGGAGAGCAGCAGATGGCCCTGATATGTAAACATGGCAGGAAATTAAACTGGTATGGCAACCTTCAAAATGACAAGGGGGAGGAAAGCAGACAATATACTGGAGAGCAAACGCTAATATTAGCAGTGCTGAGGCCACATTCAGACATCAGGTTGAAGACGTTACATATGAAACAGGAAAAAAGAATACCCCCCAACATGGCTGCCTTTATTAATATGCCGCCATTATGCACTTTATCACAGACACAGACTCTGACACAGCTCCCAGAGGTGTTAATGAAACCTTTGTAACGTGTTTTGGCCAAAAACAACTCAGGGTTTTACTCCCCATTTTACATATGGGGAAGGGGCTCTCCTCAAAAAGCCTTTTGCAGCATATTGTTTTAAATGTGGATGAGTCACAGTTCATGCCACTAGGGCTGGGAATCATTAATTTCCAGAATCATTTCAATTCCGATTCTTGAGGTTCTGAATCGATTTAATCCCGATTCACTGAGGGAAACTGCCATTTTAATAACTATTTTACTTGCCAGGAAATAAAATTCTTAGAGACCTAATGCTGCAAATTGTACCAGGAATACTTAACTTTGTTGATACATAAAGTATCACATAGAAATGACCCAAAATCAGTTACAATAATGTACTTTTTATTATTCAACTTATGATTTAACAAAGTGCTAACAAGTGCTTTCTTGACTACAAAGGGTGTGTAGTGTCAAGTTAACAACCCGAGCAAGTAAACAAATTCAGCGCATGAAGCATGTATACATAATCTCACTATATTTGCCACCAACTTTAGATTTCAGATGTATCAGGCATTCAGTACAACTAGAACATACTTTTTGTAAACAGTAATACCAGAGAAAATGCTACACTTGTGAGTATGTGTGCAAAACACCCAACGTGCAACTGGCCCATTATTTCCACAGCATGTACCATATTTGCAGTATTGAGGCAAATTTTTCACATGGCACGCAAATATATGTAAACATACAGAAAGCACGCGCATTCGCATCCGAGGAATCATGCTAACGAGGGCTAGCAAGTGATCAACCTTGAGATTCTGCCATCACCGGATTAAAATTATTGTAACGTCGGGGCCATTTTAAGGGAGCCAGGGATTTCCCAGCATGCTTTGCCAGTTTGAAACGTTACTGTGTGTGTGTTAAATGTGTTACTTCTGAGTTATACTGCTGTGTCATTATAACTGCATTATAATGGCCCAGCAGTGTTTAGCAGGATTAGGGCAAGATGTATCATGTGTGTGTAACCGTGATGTAAACAGAGGTCTGTGAGAATGACCTCCGCTCCTGTCTGTGCTGAGAAGCAAGTTGGGGTCGGGGGTGTGTAAATAAAGCCTATTCATCACAGCCATCTGCTCCATTGTCTTTGTGTGAACCCTTGCAAACGTCACACTATCAACACTGGAGCGTAAACTAGTTTGAAAATGAGACCGCCACTCACCTGCAGACCCCCAGATCGGAGCTGAAATGGACTGTCTGTTGTATATATTCATCCCATATACGCCTGCCATGGACATGCTAATGATGGCTAGCAGGCTAGCAACATAAACAACAGTCATCCAGGTGTAGTTTTGGAGGAGGCTGTGACAAATGTGAGAGCCCCACTCGATTACATTGCAAACTTAAGCATGACGGTTTTGGTTTTGTCGAGCTCTTCGCTTCCTTCACAGTTCTTGAATCCAATCTGTCAGCTGCGCGTCGTCATGTTGATCCACTGTGACCCGTGGTTCAACTCTGTTCTGTCAGCTCAAGGACAACTAGTGTTCTGCGTTTCATATGTAAAAGCACTATATTAAAAGATCAATCCACAGATTTTGTGAATTAATATCTACTCAGTCAAACGTGAATCGATTCAAATCGGAGCATCGATCTTTTGAACCCACCCCTACACAACACCCTCCCTTTTCCATAATTTTTCTGAGATTTGTGTTCTGACTACATTTTTAAGTGCATTAACTTATTGCTACTGTTGCTAGATTAACTAACACATCAACAAATATTGGCTTAATGTTAGAGTTTAAAGGCCAAACAAAATCATTATCAGTGATCTGGTATGTGGTTTGAATATAATAAGCATAGAAACAACCCTCAGTGAGTGAACGACTAACTATGCCAATGGCTAACCAGTGCTAATCGAGGATGCATCTCAGCCAGAGTACAACTACAATAAAACTGACTAATAATAATAATGTATAGAATATATAGAAAATAACCCCCATGGATCACCACCTTACCGTGGTGGTGGGGATGTATGCCCCAGTGATCTCAGGATATGTGTTGGTCGGGGACAAGACAAACTGGTCCTGAGTGAAGGGCCAGACCGAGAGCGGTCCAGTAGGTTCTCATGATGGATGCACAGTCAAAGATTCAATGCACCCCATCCTGCAGCCAGGCCCAGTGGTCGGGCTTGATGGTGAGCATCTGGTGGCCGGTCTCAGTCCAAAGGAGCCACATGGCTCCACCCCTCCAGTGGGCTCACCACATGCAGGAGGGACTATGGGGGTCCAGTGCTGTGTGGAGCAGGTGGCGGTTGAAAGCAGAGACCTCAGCGGTCTGATCCCTGGCTTTCCAGCCACTTGAGGTGGTTTGGGCATCTAATCCGGATGCCACCTGGACACCTCCCACTTGTGGTGTTTCAGGCACGTTCCACTGGGAGACACACTGAAGAGACTATGGGTGCTCCCCAATTCACCCCTTTGCCCTACCCCTCCGTTTTGCGCATGAATTGTGGCGCACCCTATGTCTCCCAGCTAGCATGGGAATGCCTTGGTGTCCCCTCTGAAGAGCTGGAGGAGGTGGCTGGGGAGAGGGACTTCTGCCTCTGCGAACCGGACCCCCAGAGAAGAGGAAGAAAATGGATGAATACAAACAGACACCAAGTCCCAGCTAAGCTGAAGGCTAGCGGATTCCTCTCTGCTTGTACCCAGCAGTTTGACCCTGAAGTCTGTCTGAAATCTCAACTTTTGCCACTCAGACAAGCTAATGTCAGCAGCCCAATCTAACCGGCTATCATGGCTGAAACATAACAAAATGAGATAGAATGTCATGACACATAATCAACTGTAGATTAATGAAAGAACTTATCTCGTACAGTCTCTACAATTTACCAAAAAAGGGCAAAAAATCCCTTGCACTAAATATTAAGTATGAATCCAGGTCTTATTTGGTACCATTTGTACCTGAATTTCCCTTTGGGATTAATAAAGTATACAATAAAAACAAAACAAATACAAAACAATAAGCAATACTATACGAATTCTATAAAGGCACATCACTCCACAATGTCACGTTTGACCTAATTGAAAATGAATGGTACATTCCACAAAGGCCAGAAACAATAAGGCAGTTTTAGCTCTGCTCACATGTTTGATGGCAGACTACGGGGGCCTCTCTCTTCTTACGTCAGTGATGGTATCTGCCGCCCGCCTGTTTGAGAGTGACCAGAGAAGCCTGTGGCCGCTTCCTTTTTTTTTTTTTTTTTTTTCTCCCCAAATGACTTCGTCTCCGAGGAAGTTGTGATTTGGCCCCTTTGGACCCTGATAAGAGAGCTGAATGTCTGATTGACGGTGACTCCTCCCGGCTTAGAGGCAGGAAACTGGACATCATGTGTGAGGACGGCGAGGTTACGTGCTCACCAGACCGTTAGTGTTTGGGTGTTTATGACCGTCTGGACACCAATGATTTCACTTGGAATTACGGAATTTGGATAATTTGTTCTGGGTTCATGTGGTGTCTAAGGCAAGAATAAATTTGTCACCTTCACGCAGTCTTCACTAGTCTGTCAGCCACTGTTGCATTTCTGTTAGCGTAGCATAACCTCTGCAATGGATTGAGCAATTTTTGCTTTTTTTCCCCATAAATTTGCAGTGTTTTTCTTGCAAATTTACCACTTTATTCTTGTGAAATTGTGGCTTTATACTCACAACTTGCAACTTGTATTTAAAAATTTGCAAATTTTCCACATACATTTGAGAAATGTTTTCTTCACGACTTTTGTTTGAAGATTTAATGGTAGTTAAAAAAAAATAAAATAAAAAAAAATCAATGTAATGTCCATACTGTTCATAGCTGCCTAAGTGGAAAAATAACAGTACAGTATACCATGAATAAATACAATAAAGGAAAGAAACCCACATAACATGCCAAGAAGTAACAAAACGCATTAACCTCCTGTGTTTCTAAAGCATAACAGTTCAATAAATACAAACACAACACTTGACCATCACAATAAATATATTGATTTTCAGTAACTGAAAAACCATAGACACATTTCTGCTTGTGTCATAGAGCAGAGGCTTAATGAATGGAAGAAATTCATTCTTCAACTGATAGATGCCATGAACCGGAGGTCAAGTAACAGGATTCCCACAAGTCATTTCAGAAAAAACTAACGACAAATTAATTACATACAACTCTAAGTGAAAAATGATGATTGTTCTACTGTAAATAAATACTGAAGCACACTTGTGTAGGTTTGATGCTCAGTTTGCATGGATTGTTTCCGTTAATGGAAGTCCAGTTTATAAGGTTCAAAGAGGTCTAAGTCGTTGATGCTGACTGGCAATTACTCCGATAAGAGACGGAATTCACTCCCACGGATCGTTGTGACCCACTATTGAAGCTCACAGGAATAGATTTCAAGTCAGACAATTCTAACGCAAAAATACAACAACAAAGACGACGCCAACAAAACACGTGTTACGATTTTAAGATTTTAATTTAGCTCAGAGGGTGGTGATGTCTAAGAAAAGAGCCATTTTGAGCAATTCTCACTTGGAACTACATAAAGGTTTCAGCCTTAAAATGAAGATAAATCAATCAAGTTATAAGACTGAACTGGCCTATTGATAGCATGAGGAGAGTTTTTCTTATCAAATATCTAACTTTTCTCTTAAATTTGTGAATTTCTCTAAGTTTGTAAATTTATTTCTTGGAAATTTGTATTTGCATTTTTTTTTCTTTCAAATTCAGTTTCTCAAAAAATTAGAATATAACAAAATTAATTTTAAAAAATAGTTTTTTAATAGAAATGTTGGCCAACTGAAAAGTATGTCCATGTACACACTCAATACTTGGCCGGGGCTCCTTTTGGATTAATTACTGTATCAATGTGGTGTGGCATGGAGGTGATCAGCCTGTGGCACTGCTGAGGTGTTATGAAGGTCCAGGTTGCTTTGATAGTGACCTTCAACTCGTCTGCATTGTTGGGTCTGGTGTCTCATCTTCCTCTTGACAATACTCCATAGATTCTCTATGGGGTTTAGGTCAGGAGAGTTTGCTGGCCAATCAAACACAGTGATACCATGGTCATTAAACCAGGTTTTGATACTTTTGGCAGTGTGGGTGGGTGCCAAGTTCTGCTGGAAAATGAAATCAGCTTGTTAATGTTATCAATCTTTTCTTGGGGGGTTTGTGCACTGAAGTATTTGACAGTTCTTTTTTTATTCAGCTAAATGCACTTTGTGATGTGCCAAGGTCAGTTATGACCAGGATGTAGTATATTTTATTTCAAAACGGAAACAAATATTAATGCTACTAACAGTATGCCTAAGATGTAAGCAAAATGGCTATTTACAGAATCCACCCCCCCCCCAGCGCCGCAATTCTATTTATTTAATTGTTGTTCAAGAGGAAAAATATTTCTACTACTTCAAGTTCTGGTCAACCCCAGCACTGTTATTGTGTTTTATGCAATTTGATGTGCCTTTGTGATGTGCCAAGCGCACATTTAAAACCAAGACAATAAAAAGTGCATATTTTTCATCATATTGATCTGTGTTGGTTTGAAATTTGTCATATTCAACAGATTGCTGAACATGTGTGACCCAGTTACACGTCTTAATTTCAAATTGTGGCCCAACTGATTTTGTAATTGAATAGCCTTGGCATAGACTGATAGTTTGCAAACATGCTACTCACCCTCCAAGGTGTTTTCTGAAGCTCTGGACACATCTGTAAGCACACTACAAGTTTAAACAAACTCAGACATACTAGTTGGTGAACTAATTTAGTGAAACTACAATATTATCCAGGTTTTTATTAAAATGGATGTTTGTCCTCATCAGCCATGATGGTTTTTGGGCGGTATTGCTTGTCTTTTTTTTTTTTAAACTGTTGCATTATTTACAAAAATATCTGTTAAGTTTCTGCATTTTCGTGATTTTCTTCAAATCACTATTTTTTGCCGATAACAGCCATAACAGAGTGCTACGTCGGCTCATTTTCCCTCTTATCAGCTGCCTTAACTTCTTTTGTCCATTTCGAAAATCCTAATCTTTTAGAAAATTGCTTTCACACTCAAAAAAAAAAAAAAAAGATAAAATAAAATAAACGATATGTAAAGTGATGCACCAGTGAAAATGAAGTTTTGTCTTTTTTTTTACATGTACGTATGTAACGTGTTTTTTATGACTTATGAGACATAAGAGCAAAATCACTCTTATGTGTCATGTCTGTTTTTCTGCTGTGAAAGTTCAGTTAAGCTCCTCCCCTTGGAAAAAGGCAAGTTTAGACAAAGCGTTTTTGTGATGTCACAAACAGGTGAACCAATCAGGACTAAGCATTGGCTTGTTTAAATTTGGCAGCTTGCAGACTTCTGTGTCCTGGTGGGTGGGCCTAATTAGATCCTGGCATTTGAAAAAGAAGGGGGAAGGGAAAAGAAAATGAGATTTTGTTGTGGACAAAAGGTATAAGATACCATTTTAGATTAGCAATGTAGATTTGTTTTTAATGGGATTTACATCCACTGCAGTGCGTCTTTAAATATAAATAAACTATACTTGCCTTCTTAAATGAACTGGACCAAGGTTCAGCTCGATCTGGACTGAGACCATCTCTTTTTGCTGAATGAAATTTTGGCTGTTTGGTCCGAACCATGGTTTGGGGGAGGTTTCACAACTAAAATTTTCGTCTGAATCAAACTGAAAAGTCTGAAAGTCCAGACCAAACGGATTAGATGTGAAAGCACCCTTTTGGTATGTGTCCACTGGATCCATCGTTTTTCTACTTCCCTTTCATTGTGTATTGGAAATGTAATGGAAAGCATTTGGCACCGGTACGGTGAAATCCGGGCTGCGCTGTGTCAAGTAGCCCGTACTTCCCCCTTACCGCTCATTTCCATAACACTGATTTTTTTAACATTATGCAAATGAGTTCCGCATGCCGGCATGTGATCTCGTCCTGAATGTTTTTGATATCAAATAATGATGGATTCAGCAACTAAATCTGCCATTTCTCATACAAAGTGATGTTAGAAACATTTTTCGCTGGTTTGTTTTAAAGATACTAGTGCATTGCCCGTAGAACGCAAGTATTCCTGTCTGAAACAGGTATCCCAATCAGGCTTTCCAGGCCCAAATGTGGGCTGTGTTTGAAAGTGGAATACAAAGAGGTGTAGCCTATATGCAGGGAATCACATGTTAGACTTTGACAAATAAAGGGACTAAATGCATCCATCCATCCATCCATCTTCTACCGCTTTTCCGGAGGTCCGGGTTGCGGAGGCAGCAGTCCAAGCAGAGAAGCCCAGACTTCCCTCTCCCCAGCCACCTGCTCCAGCTCTTCAGAGGGGATACCAAGGCGTTCCCAGACTAGCTGGGAGACATAGTCTCTCCACCGAGTCCTGGGTCTGCCCCGGGGTCTCCTCCCAGTGGGACGTGCCTGAAACACCTCAAGTGGGAGGCGTCCAGGAGGCATCCTAATCAGATGCCCATACCACCTCAACTGACTCCTTTCAATGTGGAGGAGCAGTGGTTCTACTCTGAGCCTCTCCCGGATGACTGAGCTCCTCACCCTCTCTCTGAGGGTGAGTCCAGCAATCCTACGGAGAAAGCTCATTTCAGCCGCTTGTATCCGCGATCTCGTTCTTTCGGTCATTACCCAAAGCTCGTGACCATAGGTGAGAGTAGGAACGTAGATTGACTGGTAAATCAACAGCTTTGCCTTAGAACTAAGCTCCCTCTTCACCACAACAGACCGGTACAACGTCCGCATCACTGCAGATGCTGCTCCAATCCGTCTGTCGATCTCTCGCTCCATTTTCCCCTCACTCGTGAACAAGACCCCAAGATACTTAAACTCCTCCACTTGGGGCAGGAGCCTGTCCCCAATCCGGAGAGGACAATCCACCTTTTTCCGGCTGAGGACCATGGACTCGGACTTGGAGGTGCTGATTCTCATCCCAGCCGCTTCACACTCAGCGGCAAACCGTCCCAGCAAGAGCTGTAGGTCATTGCTGGATGAAGCCAACAGGACAACATCATCTGCAAACAACAGAGATGAGATCCTGTGGTCACCAAGCATGACACCCTCCATTCCCTGGCTGCGCCTAGAAATCCTGTCCATAAAAATTATGAACAGGACCGGTGACAAAGGGCAGCCCTGGCGGAGTCCAACTCTCACTGGGAATGACTCCGACCGAGTGTTGGCAATGCGAACTAAACTCTCACAACGGTCGTACAGAGACCGAATAGCTCGTAACAACAAGCCCGATACCCCATACTCCCGAAGCACCCCCCACAAAAATCCACGAGGGACGCGGTCAAATGCCTTCTCCAAGTCCACAAAACACATGTAAACTGGTTGGGCAAACTCCCACGAACCCTCAAGAATTCTCGAGAGGGTAAAGAGCTGGTCCGATGTGCCACGGCCAGGACGAAAACCACATTGCTCCTCCTGAATCCGAGGTTCGACCAACGGCCGGACTCTCCTCTCCAGTACCTTGGCATAGACCTTCCCAGGGAGGCTGAGGAGTGTGATCCCTCTAAAGTTGGAGCACACCCTCCGGTCCCCTTTTTTGAAGAGAGGAACCACCACCCCGGTTTGCCATGCCAAAGGCACTGCCCCCGACCTCCACGCAATGTTGCAGAGGCGTGTCAACCATGACAACCCAACAACATCCAGGGCCTTGAGGTACTCGGGGCGAATCTCGTCCACCCCCGGGGCCAGGGACTAAATGGCACTAAGATTTTTTTGACTGTGTGAATATTAATTATAGAATACCTAATTATTGAAAATGAATGGGACATCCAATATTAGCAACTGTTTCAGATCCCTTGTTTATTTGTTTGTCAGATCACTTCTTTGTCTGATTCTTTATCACTTATATTCATAATAGTGTATCTTGCACTTTGGGGAATGGGAGTTGTTCAGTCATCATAATTATTTTAGTTTATATCACTGTTCAGTGATGGAGTTCAGTGGAATACTGAATTTCTTCTGTGTATCATCAAACCCATTCAGTGCTATAACAAGACACGTTTACAAATATTTGAGACCCATTGTAGTGCATCATTTTATATTTTAGCAATATTTTATTAATTTAAAAAAAAAAACAACTAATAACCGAATTAACTAAAAAATACCCAGCATCAATAAAGTACATCTATCTATTATTATTCACAGCAGAAGGACCCGTTTGACTGCAACCATTGCCCATTTGTCAGTAAATATTTCATTATTTGGGTGTTTTTGTGTCCTGTGTTTGGTCGTTAAGTCATTCCATATGCCGAGAACTGCATCCCATCCGCCAAAACTATAAAATATAACACTACAGCCAGGCTTGTAACCATTTGTGCACTTTTAGAAGTAAAAATTGTCATTACCTCTTGTGAATTATCTTTAAATTATGCTTATTCACCAGACATTTTAATCATAGTGATCCAACTCCACGTATGGGATGCAATTCTCGGCAAGCGAGCAATTCTCTGCGTAACACTTCTTCCGGCATGTTCTGTGACCCGGGTCCCCACTGACGTTCCGCCCAGTCTGCTCATGCACCTCAAGTTCTCCACATATGCCGAATTGTCCTTTAGATTTACGCAATCATGGCAACTTTATAGTATATTTTTTAAAGCATTAAATCTTCAGTATTACCAAATTTGTCATTTTTCACTTCCTTGTTTTGTCCAGGGAACACTGTGGTGACTGACAGGTCGTGATGCCGCATATTGTCCAATGAGCACGGAGTCAATGCAAAACCAAACCCCGCCCACACTTCCAGAAGCCTGGGCATGAGACACAGCGGTGGCTAAACTTTTATTTTATTTTATTTTATAAACTTTTATTCTATTTTTTCTACCTAGCTGCAATGCTCCGTACTGTGTGTTTATATATCTACATATTATTCCATCTAGCTACATTGCTCCGCACTGTGTGTTTATATATTTACATATTTATTCCATCTAGCTGCAATGCTCCGTACTGTGTGTTTATATACTCATATTTATCCCATCCAGCTACAATGCTCTACACTGTGTGCCTGTGTGTATATATATATATTTATAGTAATATGTACATATGTATATTAGCTGCTCTTGCTTGCTTGCTTTTTTTTTCTTGCCTTCTGATTGTTGCTCTGAGTGTTGCTATCCCTGTGCTGTTGCAATCCTGGAATTTCCCCATTGTGGGACTAATAAAGGCTCATCTTATCTTATCTTTATCGATAAAAATTACACATTTTAAGATGAGATAAGATAAGATAAGCCTTTATTAGTCCCACAACGGGGAAATTCCAGGATTGCAACAGCACAGGGATAGCAACACTCAGAGCAACAATCAGAAGGCAAGAAAAAAAAACAAGCAAGCAAGAGCAGCTAATATACATATGTACATATTACTATAAAATATATATATACACACACAGACACACAGTGCAGAGCATTGTAGCTGGATGGAATAAATATATGAATATATGAACACACAGTGCAGAGCATTGCAGCTAGGTGGAATAAATATGCAAGTATATAAACACACACAGTGCGGAGCAATGTAGCTAGATGGAATAATATGTAGATATATAAAAACACAGTGCGGAGCATTGTAGCTAGATGGAATAAATATATAGATATATAAATATAAACACACCCAGTGCTGAGCATTGTAGCTAGATGGAATAAATATGTAAATATATAAACACACACAGTGCAGAGCATTGTTGCTAGGTGGGATGAAACAGCATAACCGTCTATTTAGTTATCCTACATGGTATGATTATGTGCCCATACATATTCTCACCCTCCATAGCGACCGGTATGTTCCTAGTTGTATGCCGGAGAGGACCATTGTGTAAGTCTATTGCATCTTTTGCATTCAAAAAAACTATTAGTTTGTTACGTCTTTTTGCTATCTCTGCGAGCAGCCCTGCTTAGGTTGTACAGTCTGACAGCCGTTGGTAGGAAGGACCTACGAAACCTCTCGGTTGTGCACCTGGGATGATGTAGTCTGCTGCTAAATGAGCTCCTCAGTGCATCCAGTATGTCCTGCATAGGGTGGAACTCGGACTCCAGCAGAGATGACAGTTTAGCCACCGTCCTTCTCTCTCCTATCTCCTCCATCGGATCAAGGCGCTGCCCCAGGACAGAGCTAGCTTTCTTAATCAGTTTGTTCAGTCTCTTCCTATCGGCTGCAGTAATGCCACTGCCCCAGCAGACCACTCCAAAAGTGATGGCTGATGCCACCACCGTGTCAGAATGACTTCAGCAGCGCCCCTTGTACACCAAAAGACCTGAGTCTCCTCAGCAGGAACAGCCTGCGCTGTCCCTTCTTGTAGAGTGCGTCAGTATTGTGTGACCAGTCTAGTTTATTGTTCAGATGAATACCCAGGTACTTGTAGGATGTCACCATCTCGATGTCTGTTCCCTGTATATTTACTGGTGCTGTGAGGGGCTGCCCATGCCTGCGGCAGTCCACCACCAGCTCCTTAGTTTTCCTCGCGTTGATCTGGAGGCAGTTCCGATGGCACCAGTCCACAAAGTCCTGGATAAGCCCTCTGTACTCAGCTTCATCTCCGTTGGAGATGAGACCAACGATCGCAGAGTCATCAGAGAACTTCTGTAGATGGCAATGTGTTGTGTTGTGTGAGAAGTCCGCAGTATAAAGAGTGAACAGGAAGGGAGCCAGCACCGTTCCCTGGGGGGCCCCCGTGCTACTGATGATCGTGTCGGAAACACAGTCCCGGGTTCTCACAAACTGAGGCCGGTTCGTGAGGTAGTCCAGGATCCATGATGACAGGTGCTGGTCCACCCCTGCGCGCAGCAGCTTGTCCTTCAGGATCATTGGTTGGATGGTGTTGAAAGCACTGGAGAAGTCAAAGAACATGATCCTCACCATATTCCCGGGCTTCTCCAGGTGGGACAGAGAACGGTGAAGGAGGAAGATCACAGCATCCTCCACCCCAATGCCATGCTGGTAGGCGAACTGGAGTGGATCCATCGCTGGTTCCACCAGGGGGCGGAGATGAGCAAGGAGCAGTCTCTCCAGGGTCTTCATCAAGTGGGACGTCAAGGCCACCGGTCTGTAGCTGTTCAGGTCTTTGGGGTGGGAAGTTTTTGGTACAGGTACCACACAAGATGTTTTCCACAGCTGTGGTACCCTCCCCAGTTTCAGGCTCATGTTGAAGATATACGTCACAATCCCACACAGCTGGTCTGCACAGGACTTGAGGAGCTTTGCGCTGATGCCATCCGGTCCCGACGCCTTCCTCGCCTTGATCTTCCTCAGCTCCGTCCTCACCTGGGTCTTGGTCAGGGTCAGGATGGGGGGCTGTGTGTTGGGAGTGGGGGGGTGTCGGTGGAGTGGGGAGTGGGCAGCAGGACTTGATTTCTTAGAGGCAGCAGTGGTTGTTGTGCAGACAGGGGGGAGGGCGGTTGGTCAAATCTATTGAAAAACAGATTCAGGTTGTTCGCCCACTCCCTGCCCCCCGTGGCCTGGGGGGAGGTATTCTGGAGCCCCGAGATGGTTTTGACTGAGTGACTCCACATTTGGGGATGCGTACCTGTAACCTCAGGAAACCACGTTTACAATGTGAGGCCAGTCTGACAAACGGTTCAAGAGATATGCGTAGAACAGAGACAGACAGACACACACACAGATTTGCTGAATTTATAGATAGATGAGACTTGTAGTCTGCCCTGTTGTCCGGGAGTTTCGGTCTGTGAAAGACCACTCACAACCGGATCTGGTGACCAGTCAGAAGCAGCCTGTGTGTTCTCAGCAGCAGGGCAAATGAGAGTGTTTCCCCCGGGACAGAGCCCTTAGACTATTCGTTTTCCATAATATTATATTTTCTGTAACTCCACCTGGTTATACCTATCCTTGCACCACAAGTAGGGATGGGCGATACCAGCAGTTTTCCTTTCAAAACGATACCATTAATTTATGGGACTTTTTCTTCTATACCGAAACTTTTAGCCCATTAAAGGAAAATCATGACTGCAGTTTCATTAACAACTTTATTGCAAGGGCAATATGAAATATGAATAACACTCATTAACATAAATACTTGAAAAAAATGCTTATAAAATAATAAAATAGAACAATGAGCAAAGTAAATAAAAATAAAATGAAATATAATTCAGTTATAACAAAAATAATTAAGACTTAAACCAATGAATGCTTAGCGTGTTGCCAACATTCACAACTTATGCGCAACAATAGTCTGACTTATGCATATCTTAACCTAACTTCTGTATAGTGTGGTCATGCCAAACTGCTGTTGCCTCCCGATGAATCCTAGCTGTGCCAGAGATCATCTCTGTTCACCCGAGATGATTCTCCCCTCCAATGACCACAGTGGGGGGCGTGACTGACCTGGCAGAGCTGTCAGGTCGGTCATGTCTAAAACAGCTGATGTGACATGTCAGGAACGTTAGATGACAGTTTTCACAACCTGGCTCGAAGGCATGCAAACTGATGGCGATAAAGAAAGTTTATTTTCAGTTAAGTGGAAAAAAAAAAAACAATGCATGGAGTGTGCTTTTGCCAGGAGGCGCAGCCAACAGCAAAGTGTGATTTGTCATGGAAAACAGCTGAGCTCTGTGCTTCAGCAATCAGCTGATTGGATGCACCTTCTCCGGTATTCTGACATTCTGGCATATCTATCGGAACAACACTGGACAGCTGATGGTACAGACTGCAGTCAAAGGTAAAAAAAAACAACAACAAAACATGGGGGGAGTTCTAAACAGTGATTTGGATCTTTATCCTGTAGCTTGAAAGTGCTCAGACACATCCCGACAGGTCTCTTTATACGAACAAGTACATGTGTTTAGCTGTGTGTGTGTATGCGTTGCAGGCAGCAGTAGAGCTCTGTATGGGTTTTTCCTGTGAACCAGCACTGCAAATCTGCCATTATAGGGTAGCTGTAAGTTAGAAACCCATTCAGTAAGTTATACATAGGTTCAAAGAGCATTGCTCATATACTACTTCTGCTGCCAGTGACGCTGTTGAGCTCACTTTCATTCCACTCTGCATCGGAGTCAGTGACTGCTTGACTGAGGTTGCCAGTGTGTAGTGAGTCTTCAGCTCTGACATCTGATAGGCTGCCATAATCATGTGACAAGGCAGACCATCTCTAAAACATACCTGGACTGGTTTTTCACCGGCTTTCACACATAAATTTAATGCCTAAAACTCTCAGAAGTGAAAACAAATTGCATGTTTTGTATTAAGGTAGCATTGCGATATTTAAAAAAGTATCGACCAGCTGGTATACACCCATCCCTAACCACAACATTCCCTATGTAATGCCTTTCAACAAAAAAACCAGACCAGTAGACATGTACCAGTAGACCTCTATAAATTAACAAAATACTGACCTTCTTCAATATGGTAAGAACTTATTTTTCATGTATTTAGATCCAAATACCATAATGTTTACTCTAGCAGCAGCAGCATTCTAACTTCTTTAATCCTCGGGGACCTTTAAGCACATTTTGTGCTTTTCATTCTTCATTTGTTAATAATTTTGTCGGTGTTCATGAATATGGCATGAATTTTGGCAAGATTGTGTCTTCTTATTTGGAAAAAACTGTGCCACTGAAACCCATTCAGATAGCAGTTTTTGATCTCACTTCCATTGAAGCACAATGCATGCATTTTATTATATCTGGGTGTCAAAGTGGGCTTTTTCCTTGGAATTCATCCTTTTTACTACTCTCCACCCGATGGCGCCATTTTGACCACATTTGGCATGTGGAGAAAAAAAAACATGCCATTTCAACAAGATGGCACTGTCACAACCCCTCTTGCTGCTAACCCTCGACACATCAGGCTTTAATAATTCAACACAAAAATTTACTTTGCATGTAGTATATTGAAAATTTTTCTCCATTTTTTTCCCATCTAAATACAGTGGCATGAGAAAAACCTGGCATTTAAAGGGTTTAAATGTTTAAAAATGAATGAATATTTGATGTCAATAGTTAGGTCAGATATAGGTCAAAAAATGACTCAAGTGTGACTAATATTTGAAGGGTCCCTGAGAGTCAAGTTTTGTTTTTGAGTTCTTAGACTAAACTCTTGGCAATAAATCCTTCTTTTATGATTTCAGATTTTTGTTAGATTTCGTGACAATGCTCCACTCAGTTCCCTCTCAGCTGGATCCATGAGCCGTTACTGTTGCCCACCGTTGCTAACAACACTGTCCTCAACCTTTGTGCCAGTGGAAAGATGACTTTTCTCAGTTTAGATAAACACTCTCGGGTTACTGTGGGGCAAACTGCATTTCGCTGAAAAAGATCCAACACAGCTGAGCCAGTGTACCACTGGGAAGAAATACAGCTGTAGGCAAGCCGAAATTCCTGGAGAGGTTTCTTTATTTTCTATCAACCCAAAACAAAACATTTAAGGAGACTCAAGGGTGGAAAAATAACTTTAAATGTAAAACGGTTAAATATTGTAGTGTGTTTAACATTATGCACATTCTTTATGAAGTAAATGCAACAAAGAGCCACGACTTCTTTTGCTGTACAGTCCGACTGTTGTAAGAAACTTCTCACTGTGAACACTCAGAAATCCTTTTTTGTAAATTTTCTGAAAACTTTTTTTTTTTTTTTTTTTTTAAAATGAGGCCTGTCAGTGATACCTCTCAGCCTACATAAGTGTCTTATAATTTGACTGATTGCGTACAGGAGGAAAAAAGGACATCAGACACAGATCACGAGACCAAGTTGGCCAAAATACAAATAATTCTGATATTTTTCATGCATACATTCATGGCATTTGTTTGAAATGCCCAGGTGAATTTCTTCTCAAGTTATTGCACTCACAAGATTTGCTGATGCTAACCAGGGTGATGCAATACTCAAATGTACAAGCTGGTGTTCTGACATTTTAGCATAGCTATCAGAACGGCATACCCTGGGTTACTCAGCATGTGCACGCGTGCATACAGCAGAAATAGGCTATACTGAGCCAAAGTTCACAATTTTGGCGTGCCGTCAGACTACCATACAGCTGACCGAAGGTAAGCAATTATGTAATGTTAGTGCTATTGTTAGTATTGTTAGTATTGTTTATAGTATTGTTAGTATTGTTAGTGCTATTGTATTGTTATACAATTGATAAATTGTATATCAAGGATTCAGTGTACCCCGCCCGGTATGGGGTTACCGGGGCCCCACCCTGGAGCCAGGCCTGGGGGAGGGGCTCGAAGGCTAGCGTCTGGTGGCCGGGTTTCCACCCATGGGACCCGGCCGGGCTCAGCCCGAAGGAGTTACATGGGTCCGCCCTCCAGTAGGTTCACCACCTGCAGGAGGGATCATGGAAGTCCGGTGCTATGTGGATTAGGTGGCAGTCAAAGGCGGAGACCTTGGCGGACTGATCCCAAGCTTTCTAAACTGGCTTTTGGTACGTGGAATGTCACCTCTCTGGTGGGGAAGGAGCCTGAGCTGGTGTACGAGATTGAGCGATACCGGCTAGATATAGTCGGCCTCACCTCAACACACAGCTCCGGTTCCGGAACCAGTCTCCTGGAGAGGGGCTGGAGCTTGGCCTTTTCTGGAGTTGCCCCGGGCGAGAGGCGACGAGCAGGGGTAGGTATTCTTGTATCGCCCCACCTTGCTGCCTCTATCTTGGAGTTTTCCCCGGTGGACGAAAGGGTTGCTTCCCTGCGCCTTCGGGTTGGGAAACGGGTCCTGACCATCATTTGTGCCTATGCACCAAATGATGTTTCAGAGTACCCACCCTTTTTGGAGTCTGTGACTGGGGTGCTGGAGGGTGCTCCTCCTGGAGACTCCATTGTCCTACTGGGGGACTTCAATGCGCACGTGGGCAACGACAGTGAAACCTGGAGGGGGGTGATTGGGAGGAACGGCCTGCCCGATCTGAACCCGAGTGGTGTTCAGTTATTGGACTTCTGTGCTAACCACAGTCTGTCTATAACGAACACCATGTTCAAGCATAAGGGTGTCCATATGTGCACCTGGCACCAGGACACCCTAGGCCGCAGGTCGATGATCGATTTTGTTATCGTATCATCAGACCTGCGACCGTATGTCTTGGACACCCGAGTAAAGAGAGGTGCAGAGCTGTCAACTGATCACCACCTGGTGGTGAGTTGGATCCGATGGCAGGGGAGGAAGCCATTCAGACCTGGTAGACCCAAACGTATAGTGAGGGTGTGCTGGGAGCGTCTGGCTGAGGCCCCTGTCCGGGATGTCTTCAACTCCCACCTCCGGAAGAACTTCAACCACATTCCGAGGGAGTCTGGAGACATGGAGTCTGAATGGGCCATGTTCTCCACCTCTGTTGTTGAAGCGGCAGCCCAGAGCTGCGGCCGCAAGGTGGTCGGTGCATCTCGTGGTGGCAACCCCCGAACCAAGTGGTGGACACCAGTGGTGAGGGGGGCCATTAAGCTGAAGAAGGAGTCCTATCAAGCTTGGTTGGCTTGTGGGACTCCCGAAGCAGCTGAGGTGTACCGGCAGGCCAAGCGGAGTGCAGCTCGGGTGGTTGCTGAAGCAAAAACCCGGGTATGGGAGGAGTTCGGTGAGGCCATGGAACAAGACTTTCGGTCGGCTTCAAAGAGATTCTGGCAAACTGTTCGGCGGCTCAGGAGGGGAAAGCAGCTCCCCGTCCACACTGTGTATGGTGCGGATGGGACACTGTTGACTTCAACTGGGGATATCGTCGGGCGGTGGAAGGAATACTTCGAGGATCTCCTCAATCCCACTGATACGCCTTCCACAGAGGAAGCAGGGTTTGGGGACGAGGGGGATGACTCGCCTATCACAGGGGCTGAGGTCGCCAAGGTGGTTAAAAATCTCCTTGGTGGCCGGGCCCCGGGGGTGGACGAGATTCGCCCCGAGTACCTCAAGGCCCTGGATGTTGTTGGGTTGTCATGGTTGACACGCCTCTGCAACATTGCGTGGAGGTCGGGGGCAGTGCCTTTGGCATGGCAAACCGGGGTGGTGGTTCCTCTCTTCAAAAAAGGGGACCGGAGGGTGTGCTCCAACTTTAGAGGGATCACACTCCTCAGCCTCCCTGGGAAGGTCTATGCCAAGGTACTGGAGAGGAGAGTCCGGCCGTTGGTCGAACCTCGGATTCAGGAGGAGCAATGTGGTTTTCGTCCTGGCCGTGGCACATCGGACCAGCTCTTTACCCTCTCGAGAATTCTTGAGGGTTCGTGGGAGTTTGCCCAACCAGTTTACATGTGTTTTGTGGACTTGGAGAAGGCATTTGACCGCGTCCCTCGTGGATTTTTGTGGGGGGTGCTTCGGGAGTATGGGGTATCGGGCTTGTTGTTACGAGCTATTCGGTCTCTGTACGACCGTTGTGAGAGTTTAGTTCGCATTGCCAACACTCGGTCGGAGTCATTCCCAGTGAGAGTTGGACTCCGCCAGGGCTGCCCTTTGTCACCGGTCCTGTTCATAATTTTTATGGACAGGATTTCTAGGCGCAGCCAGGGAATGGAGGGTGTCATGCTTGGTGACCACAGGATCTCATCTCTGTTGTTTGCAGATGATGTTGTCCTGTTGGCTTCATCCAGCAATGACCTACAGCTCTTGCTGGGACGGTTTGCCGCTGAGTGTGAAGCGGCTGGGATGAGAATCAGCACCTCCAAGTCCGAGTCCATGGTCCTCAGCCGGAAAAAGGTGGATTGTCCTCTCCGGGTTGGGGACAGGCTCCTGCCCCAAGTGGAGGAGTTTAAGTATCTTGGGGTCTTGTTCACGAGTGAGGGGAAAATGGAGCGAGAGATCGACAGACGGATTGGAGCAGCATCTGCAGTGATGCGGACGTTGTACCGGTCTGTTGTGGTGAAGAGGGAGCTTAGTTCTAAGGCAAAGCTGTCGATTTACCAGTCAATCTACGTTCCTACTCTCACCTATGGTCACGAGCTTTGGGTAATGACCGAAAGAACGAGATCGCGGATACAAGCGGCTGAAATGAGCTTTCTCCGTAGGATTGCTGGACTCACCCTCAGAGATAGGGTGAGGAGCTCAGTCATCCGGGAGAGGCTCAGAGTAGAACCGCTGCTCCTCCACATTGAAAGGAGTCAGTTGAGGTGGTATGGGCATCTGATTAGGATGCCTCCTGGACACCTCCCACTTGAGGTGTTTCAGGCACGTCCCACTGGGAGGAGACCCCGGGGCAGACCCAGGACTCGGTGGAGAGACTATGTCTCCCAGCTAGTCTGGGAACGCCTTGGTATCCCCTCTGAAGAGCTGGAGCAGGTGGCTGGGGAGAGGGAAGTCTGGGCTTCTCTGCTTGAACTGCTGCCTCCGCGACCCGGACCTCCGGAAAAGCGGTAGAAGATGGATGGATGGATGGATAGTGCTATTGTTGCAGTGCATCACATTAAATATTCACTATTTTATAAAAAAATGTTCAGATATCAATGTCTAATCTTGTTTTTATTTTAGCCATTTTATAAGTGAATAAATGTGGGGGTGCCCCAATTTCTCCCTGACCATTTTTTTTAGAATTACATTTTACATAAAATTTTAAAGTCTTTTTTTCCCATTTTAATTGTTTAGTTATGTTACTTGACTCTCCCTGTATTAACATTGATACTGAAAATCCATATGTCCAAATATGTATAAGAACCCACAGGCTTATATAGGGTATCCTAATTTTTTCCAGATGACTGTAAAGGTGCATTCAGACCAAACACAAACATGCAGATTTTTCGCACAGCGTGATTTCATGTTAACTCAATGTAAACATGCGAATAAGCATAAATTCAACGTCTAAGCGAGTTGCAGATGGGCGGAGTTGCCTTTACAACTTCTACAGCTGTATTCAACCTGCTGTGAAAATCCCCCAAACTCCGTCATGTCTAGGTTTACATTGTCCGATGGGGCTGTCACCTAGAAAAATTGTCCCTGCCTCCAAAACTTCACCTGGATGATTGTTTAGACTACTAGCCTTTGTTAGCACATCCGTGGCAAAAGTTTGTGGGTTGAAAACTCCAACACCAATTCAGCTGCAGAGCTCTGGTCCATCTGTTAGCAGGTGAGCAGCAGTCTCATTTTCAAGCTAGTTTATGCTCCAATTTTGATATTTTAACTCCGGGGATGGCAGAATCTCAAAGCTGATTACTAGCTAGCACTAGCAAATCACTTGGACACATGAATGCCCGAATTTGTGTGGCTTCCGCATGTTTAGTTTAGTTTATTGGTTTATTTGTCAGGGATCATGTACAGAAAAAATATTAAACACAGGGTAAAGATGCTCTGTGCCAGATTATAGCATTCTCACTAATTTCCATCTATAGTCTCTGAGGCAAGCAGGAAGATTTTCAAAGAAAAACAGCACATATAGAAAGCAATTCAGGTCAGGTTTCAGAAACTGTTGACCCTTAAGCAGGGAGTAAGTTTAAAAGGTAAAAAGAAAAGTGACGGCACACAAAAACAATTTAAGAACACAATTTCAAATCCCATTTAAGGGGAAGAGTCAATGCTGGCAGGCTTGATTACTTAAAATCCATTTTTTAGTCTCTGTGATAAAGTCTCTAATTTGTTCTGGTCTTCAAAGCAGTGGGGAGCTTGTTCCATTCTGTTATAGCTTTGTGTGAGAATGCCGATTGTCCAAAAGCAGTTTTACGTAGGAGAATGCAACAACGCCAGCTAGAGGACGTCCTTGTTACTCTGGTATTTTATTCAGAAGTCAGGTACGCAAAAGTCAAGGGGCGGGGGTGCAGAAACATGGATAATTTTAAAGACCAACTGTATATTTGAATACATTATCATATTTTCATAGCTTAACATCTTGTGTTTGGCAAGTATACCACAACGGTGATACTGTCGTGTCTTCTTATCCAGAATTTTGATGGATTGTTTATACAGGGATTCCAAGGGTTTCAGAGTCGTACTATTGGCTTGTGACCAGCAAGAGATGCAATAGGAGAAATGTGTCAAAATCACGGCATTCAGAAAGGTTTTTGATGCTATTAGAGTGACTTTCTGATGCATTGAAAGTTTGCAAGATTATATTTTGGAGTACGGCTCATCTGTTTTATGAGCTTTTTAAAGCTGAGCGTGGGATCTAATGTGACACCCAAATACTTAAACTCGGTTTTAAGTTTGCATTAACTTTACATGTATTTGTGCTGCGTGTTTGGGCTGTTGCTTATTGTTAGTTCTGTTGTTGCAATGCATCTGTTATACAGTATATAACTATAGTTAGGTTGCAGTTAAGTAAAAAAGCTGTTGTACTTGACGTAGGTATGCTATTTTGACAAAGTATGCTAAAATGTCAGAACACCGGAATTCCCAAAACCTTAAGGTCAAGGTTATCCACTGGGGCCACATTACCACTTCAGTCTTTTATGGCCTGATGTTTTTTTTTTTTGTTGTTGTTTTTTTTTAAAAAGCTTGTTAAATTTAGGTAAATATTGTAGATTGTTAACTTAATGTGACAATTATAAAGTTTTACAGGATGTTTTACTTTAGCAGTTCAGAGTTTTATCTAGTGTTGTAGTTGAGACCTCTTCAAGATCTGAGTCTCCCAAGACCAATCTACACAGTGGTCTTGGTCTCGACTACAATATTTTTTTTTTTTTTTTTTTATTAGTACATTATATGACTGTAAACCCATGTTGTAATCAAGAGCACACCATCTGAGAGTCAAGACAATATTATACAGAAGTGTATTCTCTGAATAAATACAAGGGCCACAATAATCATCTTTAACTGACTCGGACATCTTCAACCGTCTGTAAACACAAACATAAAATGCCCACATGTTCTCAAAAGTCCCATCAACAGAGAAGTGTTAAAACAGAATTTTTGTTCCAACACTCATCTTTCTCCTGCTTGTGTAAAGGAGGCGGGGTTGTGTCCGTTAGTAGCAACATGAAATTAAGGCAGTGGCTATGGGTATGGAATCTTATCCATAGAATGCTTGCTACAGATATGGCTCGAACCCGACTGGCCAGTTGGTGTCACGTGACTACGTGCCATAGCTCGTTAACAAAAATCTACAAATACATTCTATTAATGCTGTATATTATGTAGCAGCGGCTACAGGTATGGAACCATTTTCTGGGTTTTTTTTTTTGTTTGTTTATTTTTTAAAGCAAACTTTATTTAAAGATTATACATGTAATACAACGATCATACAACACAAGGCAAGTTTATTTGTAGATCACATTTCCTGTACAAGGCAATTCAAAGTGCTTTAAATAAAACATTAAAACATTACAGAAAGTTACAAAAGGAATACATAAGAATTTAAAAGCAAACTAAAAAACATAAGAACATTGTTGGCTTACTTCAGAATTACCGAAGTAACCGACCCCGGGCAGGTTTTGTCAATATTTAAATATTTGATTGGCCTCAAAGGAGCATGAGGTCAATCAAATAGGAAAGTTTTAACCTCAGTTTAAAGCAGCTGAGAGTTTCAGCAGCCCTGATGCTTTCTGGGAGTTTGTTCCATATGTGAGAAGCGTAAAAACTGAACGCTGCCTCAACATGTTTGGTTCCAACTCTGGGCACAGAGAGTAGGCCTGACCCCGACAACCTGAGAGCTCTGAGTGGTTCGTAATGGATCAGCAGCTCTGAAATGTATTTTGGCCCTAAACCATTCAGAGCTTTATAAACCAACAGCAGTATTTTGAAATCTATTCTTTGACAGACAGGAAGCCAGTGTAAAGATCTGAGGACTGGAGTTATATGATCTACTTTCTTGGACTTAGTGAGGACTCGGGCTGCAGCATTCTGAATTAACTGCAGTTGTCTGATGGACTTTTTAGGGAGACCTGTGAGGACAGTATTACAGTAGTCCAGTTTACTGAAGATAAATGCATGGACAAGTTTCTCCTAGATCCTGCTGAGACATCAGACCTTTAATCCGCGCTATGTTCTTTAAGTGGTAATAGGCTGACTTCAATACTGTCGTAATGTGGCTGTTATAATTCAGGTCCGAGTCCAGAACCACACCCAGATTTCTGGCTTGACTGTTGGTTTTTAGCATCACTGATTGAAGCTGAGTGCTAACTTTGTCTTTCTTCTTTGGCTCTGAAATCTATTATTTCGGTTTTGTCTTCATTTAACTAAAGAAAATTCTGGCACATTCACTCTTTAATTTGACCAATGCATTTGATCAGGGTTTTAACTGGACCATAGTCTCCTGGTGAGATGATTACGTAGATTTGTGCATCATCTACATAATTATGGTAATATATTATAGCAATATAACAAATATGTTTGCTATATTGCTCAACATCACAGCAAAGTACAAAAGCATACATACAAAACAAAAAGCACACTTTAAGGGTCTGCTAATCAAAGGGAGTAAATTTGAATTTTTTGAGAAGTGTAAAGGTGTGTTCAGTCCAAACGCGAGTGGGCAAATTTTTCACGCAACGTGATTACATTTTAACTCAATGTAAACACGCGGATAGACATGAATTCACAGTCTGAGTGAGTTGCAGACAGGCGAAGTTGCTTTTATAACTTCTGCAGCTGTGTTTAACCTGCTGTGAAAATCTCCAAAACACCATCATGCTTAGGTTTACATTATCCAACGGGTTCTCACCTGAAAAAATTGTCCCTGCCTCCAAAATTTCACCTGGATTTTTTTTTTTTTTTTTTTTTAAATTTTGTATACTTTATTAATCCCAGAGGGAAATTCAGGGTATCCACGTGGCTGGATGAGACAGCCACGGTGTGGCACCAATCCCTTCACCATTCACACACACATTCACACAAAGGGCCACTTTAGAGTCTCCAATTAACCTAACTTGCATGTTTTTGGCCTGTGGGAGGAAAACGAAATACCCAGGGTAAACCCTCGCAGACATGGGGAGAACATGCAAACTCCTCACAGAAGGGTCACTGATGATCACGGGGTGGGATCGAACTCACGACCTTCTTACTGTGCTGCCACAGTGCTAACTACTGTGCCACTGAGCTAATGATGGGTTGTTTACATTGCTAGCCTTGTTAGCACGTCTGTGGCAGGAGTCCGTGGGTAAAAAACTCCCGACACCCCAATTCAGCTGCAGAACTCCCAGTCCTTCTGTCTCCAGGTGAGTGTCAGCCTCATTTTCAAACTAGTTTACTCTCCAATCTTAAGACTTTTACTCCGGTGACAGCAGAATCTCAAGGCCACTACTAGCTAGCTGCCATTCTTTGGATGTGAATGCACAAATGCGTGAGATTTGTGTGTGCTCCCCTCTTTCCACTGACTTTGTATGTAGTCACAACGCACAAAAAATTCACTTTGTGTTTGGTCTGAATGCATCTTAATAGTTTTTGATAGTTTCTAATTATTTAGTTTTAACTTTTCAATGGAGGACAAATACATTTTTAACTCAATTTCTTAAGCCACAGGTTATTTTTTTCCCCAAACCATTTCATCTTATGGATGTAATGTT
Organism: Pholidichthys leucotaenia; assembly: GCA_020510985.1. NCBI lineage: Eukaryota > Metazoa > Chordata > Actinopteri > Cichliformes > Pholidichthyidae > Pholidichthys > Pholidichthys leucotaenia. The sequence goes on from CM035844.1 coordinate 319,052,448, forward strand.
TTGCTAGAATTATAATTGAGTTGATTATGTACCCTTCATTTGGGGAGAAACTGAAATTGTTAAAGATAACATCTTCCATATTTACAGAAACTTTGGTTGGGCCATACATCTTCCTTATCTGTAGGCACTTTGTAGAGGCTTTCAATTTTTTAAATTAATATCTATTTATTACCTTTTAAACCTTACCTGATCAAAAATTGTACGGCTAACCTGTTAAATAGCACTTTCAAGTTACAGGATAAAGATCCAAGTCGCTGTTTAGCCCTCCTTGTCAGTTTTTTTTTTTTTTTTAATACCTTTGACTACAGTCTGTACCATCGGCTATCCAGTGCTGTTCTGATAGATATGGCAAAATGTGAGAACACCGGAGGAGGTGGATCCAATCAGCTGATCGCCTAAAGCACAGAGCTCTGCTGTTTTCAATGACAAATCCCATTTTGCTGTCCCTTGGCAGCGGCTCCTGGCAAAAGTACACTCTATGCATTACATTGGGTTTTTTTTTCACTTTATTGAAAATAAACTTTTTTTTTTCCTATCGCCATCAGTTTGCGTGCCTTTGAGCCAGCTTGTGACAACTGCCATCTGACGTTCGTGACATGTCACATCAGCTGTTTTAGGCGTGACCGACCTGACAGATTTGCCAGGTGAGGCACCCCCTGCCCACCTTGGTCTTTGGAGGGGAGAATCATTTTGGTTGAACAGAGAATCTCTCGCACACCTAGGATTCATGGGATGGGAGGCAACGACAGTTTGGCATGACTGCGCCAAGCAGAAGTTAGGATAAGCTATGCATTAGTTATGCATACAGTGCATCTGGAAAGTATTCACAGTGCTTCACTTTTTTTACACATTGTTTTGTTACAGCCTTATTCCAAAAGGGATTAAATTCATTTTTTTCCCCTCAAAATTCTAATGACAACGTGAAAGTTTTTTGAGATTTTTGCAAACATTAACAATAAAAAACTAAGAAATCACATGTACATAGGTATTCACAGCCTTTGGCATGAAGCTCAAAACTGAGCTCAGTTGCATCCTGTTTCCACTGATCATCCTTGAGATGTTTCTACAGCTTCATTGGAGTCCACCTGTGGTAAATTCAGTTGATTGGACATGATTTGGAAAGGCACACACCTGTCTATATAAGGTCCCACAGTTGACAGTGCATGTCAGAGCACAAACCAAGCATGAAGTCAAAGGAATTGTCTGCAGATCTCCGAGGCAGGATTGTCTCAAGGCACAAATCTTGGGAAGGGTACAAAAAAATTTCTGCTGCTTAGAAGGTCCCAATGAGCACAGTGGCCTCCATCATCCATAAATGAAGTTCGGAACCATTAGGACTCTTCCTACAGCTGGTCGACTGTCTAAACTGAGCGATCAGGGGAAAAGAGCCTTATTCAGGAAGGTGACCAAGAACCCGATGGTCACTCTGTCAGCGCTCCAGTGTTGCTCTGCGAAGAGACGAGAACCTTCCAGAAGAACAACCATCTCTGCAGCAATCCACCAATCAGGCCTGTATGGTAGGGTGGCCAGATGGAAGCCACTCCTTAGTGAAAGGTACATGGCAGCCTGCCTGGAATTTGTCAAAAGGACTCTCAGACCATGAGAAACAAAATTCTCTGGTCTGATGAGACAAAGATTTTACTCTTTGGCGTGAATGCCAGGCATCATGTTTGGAGGAAACCAGGTACCACTCATAACCACACCAATGTTGGTAGCAGCATCATGCTGTGGGGATGTTTTTCAGCGGCAGGAACTGGGAGACTAGTCAGGATAGAGGGAAAGATGAATGCAGCAATGTACAGAGATATCCTGGATGAAAACCTGCTCCAGAGCGCTCTTGACCACAGACTGGGGCAACGGTTCATCTTTCCGCAGGACAACGACCCCAAGCACACGGCCAAGATATCAAAGGAGTGGCTTCAGGACAACTCTGTGAATGTGCTTGAGTGGCCCAGCCAGAGCCCAGACTTGAATCCAATTGAACATCTCTGGAGAGATCTGAAAATGGCTGTTCACCGACACTTCCCATCCAACCAGATGGAGCTTGAGAGGTGCTGCAAAGAGGAATGGGCAAAACTGCCCAAAGATAGGTGTGCCAAGCTTGTGGCATCATATTCAAAAAAAGTTGAGGCTGTAATTGCTACCAAAGGTGCATCAACAATGTATTGAGCAAAAGCTATGAATACTTATGTACATGTGATTTCTTAGTTTTTTTTTATTTTTATTCCACCTTATTCCTAGGCCCCATGAAGCCCTGCATGAATTATGGTAGCAACTTCCGGTACTAGTTTAGAATGTATGCGTTGTGTAGTGTGTGTGGCTCGCTGTACCTGCCCTGGGTGTGACGTCAGGTGGGCTACAGCGCCTGTGTATATATTTCCTCAAAGTTCAGTTCGTGAGTTCACTGCATGGCATAACTCTGACTCCAACCATCATTTCCATACATAACATTTTGGCGACAAGAGAAAAACCATGGAGGCGTGTGGGCTACCTTCATCTCTGCCGCCGTTTCTGGAGTGTCCCGAAGAGCCAGTGATCCTGTGGCCGGATTGGATAGCGATGCTTAGGGGATACATCGCTGGGCTGGGCCTGGGTAAACTAGACGGAGTTTGAGGATGGGCACTGCTGGTCCGTCGTCTCGGCGCAGAGGGTTGGAGAATTCTCGGCATGTTGGGAAAGACGGAGCGTTATGCGGATGCTGCCGGATGGCTGGTTGGAGATTTTGCCGAATGTCCAAGGGACAAGAAGCTGGAGCTGTGGGTAGCGAGACTGTTGGCTCCAAGTGGAGCTAAGCTAGTTAGCTCGGAGGAGCTAAAGGTTAAGTCTGTGGCAACGGGACGGTTATCCACGATGCTAGGTGTGTGCCAAACCCGAGCTACAAGCTACCAACTGGGTATCCAGGGGGGACCAGAGCCCCTGGTTATTGACTACGGCGAGCCAGCCGAGGAGCTCAGCACGGTATGCGACTGTAGTGCTGGTGATGCTGATGGCGCGGACAGCCATCAGCATCAACTGAGTCTTCCCCGCAGCTGGAGCCCGGGCAGCAGGAGAGCGGAAGCAAGCAGGCTGAGGACCCCGGGAAGCAGCAGTGCCAGCCAGGCGGAGAGGCAGCGTGAGGGATGGGAAGATAACCTTAAAAAGTGGCCTTGCATACAGTAGTGCCGTTTGTTAGCACTGCTGCTACAATGTTAACGCTGTAAACAATTAAAAGCTCTGCAATATCAATGTCTCCACCACAATAAAATTGGCTGCATTTTGTTAAAATATGTTGGACATAATCAAATTTACCTCAGAGCAGATGTAGAGTCTAGTCAGAGCCACAAAGAACCACAACACCGTACTTGGGCGTTTTAAATTCGGGGTAAAATGTCAGATCTGTGACATTCAGGCAAGTGAAAACATACCTGGTGCTGCTGTGTCTGTACCATCGATCACACAAACAATCCTTTAGTTTTCAATGCATGATCGACTCATTGCTGTTGAAGCCACAGATTTAGCTGAGCTTATCTGTGAGGAGCCTCACACCACGGACGCAAGTACCAGAACTACTCCAAAACATTCAAAAATACAAAATCTACAAGTGCTGAAATTAGCTGCCACTTGAGTGCAAAACACGTATGTGGACTATACATTAAAATGAATTTGAAAAACTTTGAAAAATGCTATTTTAAATGCCCCTGCTACTCCACTCTTACTGACTGATTAACACTGCATCAGCCGAAACTGGAAGCTCCGCCCATAATTGTTCCTGCAGTGGCACCCCCAGGAATAAGGTGGATAAATTTGCAAAAATTTAAGAAAAACTTTTTTCACATTGTCATTATGGGGTATTGTGTGTAGAATTTTGAGGAAAAAAATGAATTTAATCCCTGTTGGAATAAGGCTGTTATGTATGAATAATACGAGACAGGAGCTGTGCTGAACTGAACAGTGAACTACTCTTTATTATCAGAACACAGACTTATATACACCAGTGGCCGTTGCCCGCCTGATGTCACTCTGTGGGTGGGTACAGCATCACACACACACACACTACTCACAAAACCACACTTCCCCTCCCCCTTACAAAATGCAAAACCACACACACAAGACCCTCCCCAATTTAGGACCCGAATCATGCACTAAGAAAACAGGGGAACAATTAACTGTAATAAAATAACCTACCACATTCACACAAAACAACTAAAATTGGACCAAGTCGGACTTCCGGTTATGGCTGCCACGTAAGACGGACGTGTCTCACTCTGCTCTGCTCCTGGAGAAAAAAAATCGGCAAATAACTCTCTCATTTGGGACAGAACGTATCCCAGCGTTTGGGCGAGGATATGTCGGCGAAGCCTAAGGCTGGAAAACCAGGTAAAGGAAAAAGCGAGCCGCCGAAACAGTCCAAATTAACGGACTTTCAGGTCTGTGACGCAGCAAACAAAACTCCATATATGGCGGAGGAGGCTGGCAACGGTGCGAAATCTGCGGTGAGCGGCGCAGATGCGCTGATGGCTGCCATGAGTTCAATGAGAGCGGACTTTTCCTCTAGATTTGATGGGATTATGACAGCGTTGGAAGGAATAAGAAAGGAATTGGGTGACTGTGTAGAACGAACGGCGCAGATGGAGTTCCGTCTCGCTAGTGCTGAAGATGACGTCACCCGTCTTCAATTAAAGGTGCGCACTTTGGAAAAAAAAAATAAATGTCTAGAAGATAATATTTTGGATTTGGAATCTCGGTCGAAACAGAATAACTTGAGGCTGGTGGGTCTTCCAGAGGAATCAGAAGGTCGGGACGTATATTCCTTTCTGGAAAAGTGGATTCCGGAGGTGCTGGGCAGCGAGGAGTTGCAATCAGCAGTGGTTCTGGAAAAAGCACATCGTATTGGCCCACGGAGAGATAAGGGACCGCCGAGGACCTTAATTATGAAGTTTCTTAGCAACAGAGACAGGATGAAGATCTTCAACGCTGCACGAGCTAAAGGAGAGATTAAACACCAGGATCAGCAGGTGCGGTTCTACCCAGATTTGGCCACAGGAGTCCAACAATTGAGGAAGCAGTTTGATCCATACGTGGGGAGCTGCGCAACCTTGGGATTCGTCATGGTGTAATCTATCCTGCGAGACTGCTGACCACGTATGAGGGCAGAACCCACATCTTCAAGACCCCAGAGGAGGCGCAGGAGTTCATCAAGAAGATCAAAGAAGAAGAAGAGACTGGTGGGAGCTAAGCATGAACAAAATATAAGGTAGAATAATTAAGCATTTGCACAGGCATCTGACTGACTTGAAGTAAATAGCAAGTTTACAAAATATAGATTGTATTATATATTAAAAAAAAACAAAAACAAAACAAACAAAAAAAAACTATGATGTACAAAGATGTCAAAAATTTTGGAGTAAAGTTGGAAAACTACAGAGGAGAGTTAATGTTACGTCATTAAAAGCAGTAGAGTTAGGGTGATTGGGAGGATGAAGAAGGAGTGGCTTAGGCTGTTCCCCGTGGGTGTGGAGCGGTCGATGGCTATATCAGGAGACGGAATTTTTCTTTTGATTTTGGGGGGTTCGCCACAAGTGTGGGAAGGGGGCATTTGTTTGTGTGTAGTTTGTAGGATGAATGTTCAACCACTCATGTTTTTGCTTCTCTGTATGAGCATGTTTACACTGCAAGGTAATCCCAAACTCTCTATTGATCATAAACCAAAGTGTTAATCTTAATTTAACTTCATGGAATTGCAGAGGTCTACAAAATTTAAAAAAAACTTAAACAAGTTATGAATAAAATAAAAGACATGGGTTCAAAAATTGTGTTTTTACAAGAAACTCATCTAATAGAGGAGGATATAAAAAGAATTAGGAGTAGATGGCAAGGAAGTGTCTTCACCTCATCATTCTCATCCCGGGCCAGGGGAGTTATGACTCTCATACATAAATCAGTCCCTTTTCAAGTGAAAAATGTAATTGGAGACAAACTTGGAAGATATGTAATTATTCAAGGTTCTTTGCTATTAGAAAATATAAATCTTGTGAACTTATATGGGCCCAATATAGATGACCAAAAGTTCTTTGCTAATTTATTTCTTATTTTATCATCACTTACAGGGCAACATATAATAGCAGGGGATTTTAATTGTACATTGAATCCAGGTATAGATAGATCAACAGGACTGGATTGTACGCACAATGGATGTAGGATGACTATTAATCATTTTATGAAAGAATTGAGATTGTTAGATATATGGAGAGAAATGAAACCACAAGTTAAAGCCTATTCTTGTTATTCCAGTACCTACAAGACATTCTCACGTATTGATTATTTTTTGATTTCCACAGAATTAAGATCCAAGATTCAAAACTGCTTTTATGATAACATCGTGATCTCTGATCATGCACCCTGTTGTCTAATATATGTAGATAAAAAATTGACAAAGGAATCAGGTAGATGGCAATTTCAGCATAAATGGCTTCAGGATGAGGAATTTGTCAAGTATATAGAAAAACAGATAGACGAGTACTTTGACATCAATACTACACAAACATCAGCATGTGTAAAGTGGGAGGCTTTAAAAGCTTTTATTAGGGGACATATTATTAGTTATACAGGATCAAAATCTAAGAAGACTCGAGAGGAGAGAGCTAAATTGGAACATAAAATGAAAAGTCTTCAGGAAAAAGTGTATGCAGGAAGTGATCCAAGGTTGGAGAATGAATTACTGATTTTGAGAGCTGAATACGACAAAAAAATCAGCGAATAGAGCTGCCTCGAGTCTTCTAAGATTGAAACAATCTTTTTATGAACAAGGTGAAAAATCAGGAAAATTATTGGCATGGCAGATTAAACAATTAGAAATTAAAACACCAATTACTAGTATTATAAGTAACGGACAGGTAGTTATAGATCCTTTAGAAATTAACAGAGCCTTTAGAGATTACTATGAAAAATTATATGATACTAAAAATGAATTTGATTTAACAAAACTAAATGGGTTTTTGAACGAACTATCTATACCATGTATTCCAAATGAAAACAGGGAGATATTGGAGTCTAAAATTAGTCAAGAAGAAGTTGGACTAGCCATTGATAATATGAAATCAGGAAAAAGTGCAGGACCAGATGGTCTTCCAGTTGACCTTTATAAAAAATTTAAGAATAAATTAATAAAACCTTTTTTGGAAATGGTTTTAGAAGCATTTCAAAATAATAATTTACCATCATACATAAATAATGCCTTAATTATACTGCTGCCAAAACCAGGTAAGCCCTCTAATAAATGTGAAAATATGAGACCAATAAGCCTATTAAACACCGACCTTAAGATAATCTGTAAAATTTTAGCAAGACGAATACAAGAAATTTTACCAAATATTAATCGAGATCAGAATGGCTTTATAAAGGGAAGACAAGGCTTCCATAATTTAAGAAGACTATTTAATATTATTTATTTTAATAAAGAAGCACCGGATACAGCTGTCCGATCACTGGACGCCGAAAAGGCCTTTGATAGAGTTGAATGGCCCTTTCTTTTTGAAGTCCTACAAAGGTTTGGACTTGGAAATAATTTCATAAAATGGGTTCAAATAATATACAATAATGCTACAGCAGAAATCCTAACAAATAACAATATTTCAAAATCAATAAAAATCAATAGAGGATGTCGACAAGGCTGTCCACTTTCACCTTTACTGTTTACTATGGCAATTGAACCTTTAGCGATAGCGATACGTTTACATTCACAAATATATGGAATTAAAGTTGGACCAACAGAACATAAAATCTCCCTGTACGCCGATGACATAATTTTGTTTATGTCGAATCTAAAAAAATCAATTCCAACCTTGTTGAATTTAATAAAGAATTTTGGGGAAATATCAGGATATAAAATAAATAAAACTAAATCTTCAATATTAATGCTAAATGAGACCCAGAGAAATTACCCAGCCCCTGAGGTGAATCAATTCAATGTTGTAAATCAGTTTAAATATTTAGGAATCCAAATTATGCCTAAGCTAGAATCAGTCGCCAGTGTCAACTATGAAGCCTTAATGTCAGATATCAATGAGTTAACTCAGAGATGGATGTCACTACCAATGTCGATGATCGGGAGAATCAATATACTTAAAAGTAATATTTTACCTAAAATACTTTATTTATTTCAATACATTCCCTTATCACCACCTTTAGATTTATTCTCAAGAATAAAAAAAAAGTTAGTGGAATTTATATGGAACAACAGGAGGGCTAGATTACGTCTGTCTTTATTATATTTACCATTTGATCGTGGAGGTCTGAAATGTCCAAATTTTATGTATTCCAAACTGGTGAACATAATATGTATACTTATGTATTGGATTGTCTAGACTAAACAGAGGAGCATTGTTGAAGATTTGATTTTCCTGGTGGTTGTTGGTGTTTTTAGTGCATCTTTTTTTTTTTTTTTTTTTTTTGTAGTACTTTAGTGTTAGTGTTTGATTGTTTGTATCATGTTTGTTAAAAAAAAAAAAAAGGTTCAATAAAGATATTGTGGAAAAAAAAAATTGGACCAAGTCTCTAAAATACGTAAAATAATCCCATAACACACCACATACATACTCTCATGCACACCAGCACTATGTACATGTATTTACATAAAATTTTTTATGTTACTCCACGGTCCCTGGACAGCCACGAACAAAACTGGCTCGGAGGCCCAGGGCAACCCCACGGCATGTGCGCCCTTGGCCGCCGTCTGCCCCCAGGATCAAAGCCACCCTCCCTGGCAAAAATGTCTCCTCTCGCCATCAACTGCTTCTCCTCTCTGGCCCTGCAGTGCTGCTGTCCAACACGCTATCCCATTGTGACCATCGGTCCACTCCCGACCGCCTTCAACACAGCCGTCATGGCTCCAAACACTCCGGCCCCCTGTGGCCAAACTCCGGGGAGACCTGAAGCCTGCTCGTCGGCACTGCTCGCCGACCCGGGCACCTCGCCACTGCTCTCAGCACCCTTGTCCCAGACGCTCTGCTGTTTCCGTCCCCAGCCGTACCTGCTCTCTCCCGGTGCTCACAGCATTGCTTTCGCCAGTGTCGTTTCCCGACCCCGGCACCTTGCCGCTACTCCCAGCACCCTCGTTCCAGGTGCTCCACTGTGCTGTCTCCATGCCTGGTCATAGCTGCTCTCTCCCGGGGCTCTCAGCTTCGCTCTGGTCGGTGTCACTCTCCGACCCAAGCACCTCATTGCTCCTCTCAGCACCCTTGTTCCAGGCGCTCTGCTGCGTCGATTCTATGTCCAGCTACAGCTGCTCTCCCTTGGGGCTCTCAGCGTTATTCTCGTCAGCTCCACTTTCTGACCCAGGCGCCTCGTCACTGCTCTCAGTACCCTCATCCCAAGCACTCTGCTGCGTTGTCTCTGCGCCCGACTGTCGCTGCTCTTCCCCGGGGCTCTCAGCCTCCATGGTCCTACTCTTCTGCTGCCTAGCATCCAGCTGCGGGGACGACTCCTGCTACTCTCCCTCTCCGCTGTTGTTGCACACTGCGCCATCCAACTCATCAGCGCTTCGGTCCTCCACCTTCCTGTGCTTCGTGGCTGGCCTGCCGTCTTCAGTGATCGAGGACTCCCCCGGTCCCACCTCAATGCCCAGCTGGTAGCTTGGAGCACTCTTTTGGCACGCAGTTAGCTTTGTGGCTAGCCCGTCCATAGACAATGACTGTGCCGTTGGCTTCTCTCAGCTAACTAGCCCTCATCTGCCCAGTGGGGGGGGGGGGGGGGAAATCGGCCAACCGCTCGACAGCATCCTCATTGCGCGCCGTCTCTCCCAATGTACCAACAATTCTTTGGCCCTCCGCACCGAGATGATGGGCCAGGAGCACTCGTCATCTTCTTCCGTCAAATCCACCTAGGCCCAGCAGCCCAATGTAATCCTCAAACATGGCCCTCCACTTCACCCATAGGATCACCGGCTCTCCCGTGTACTCCAGAAATGGCACTAGGGGTTGAGGTAGCCCATACGCTGCCCTAATTATTCTCGTCGCCAAATGTTATGTATGAATAATACGAGACAGGATCCGTGCTGGACTGAACAGCAAACTACTCTCTATTATCAGAACACAGAATTATATACACCAGTGGCCGTGCCCGCCTGACGTCACCCTGTGGGCGGGTATGGCATCACACACACGCACACACTACACTCACAACACCACAGCTGTAACATAAAATGTGGAAAAAGTGAAGCGCAGTGAAAACTTTACGGATGCACTTTAAGTTAGACTATTGTTGCACATAAGTTGTGAATGTCGGCAACACGCTAAAAAGTCGTTGGTTTAACTTATTTATAAATTATAGAAATATTCTATACAAGTTACTAATACGTTATGTATATGTCAAACTCGTTACCTCCGTCAAGGAGGTTATGTAATTGGGATGGTTTGTCTGTCCGTTCGTCCGTTTGTCTGTCAGTAGGATTGCACAAAAACTACTGGATGATTTTGATGAAATTTCCACCAGAGGTAGCCCTTGGGCCAAAGATGAACAAATTAAATTCTGGTGATGATCTGAGAGTGCATGCCTCCACCAAGGACCTTGTTTGTATTTGTGCAGCAGGATTACACAAAAATAACTGCATGGATTTCGATTAAATTTTCAGCAGAGGCGGTCTTTGGGCTAGAGACGAACCCATAACATTTTGGTGATGATCTGAGAATGCACACCTCCACCAAGGCTCTTATCTTCTCACACTGTATTGGCAAAAATCATCCAAAGCAAACCCATTACATTTTGGACAGAAGGAGCCTTGGCAGAGGTATGCGCTCTTTTCTAGTTATGCATATGTGATGCATATGGCCAAAAGTGAAAATTTCGGCATATGCATTTTAGACCAATTTTAGACCAATTTTTATACGTTTGGCAAACACTGCCTAAATCATCAAGGTGTGACAGGACCTTAAGATACGCTTTAATAAAACATACTGGCCAATCAGATTCGAACCGTACCTGTAGCAAAAATTCTGTGGGTACGGTTTTGTATCCATAGCCACTGCTGACTGCAAATTACTCACATTTAAAGACCCTGAAAATGCAGTCTCAAGACTAGGGATGTTAATGATTAATTACCTCCACCAAGGAGGTTATGTAATCGGGGTGGTTTGTTCGTCCATCTCCGTTAGCAGGATTATGCAAAAACTACTGGACAGATTTTGGTCAAAATTTGACCAGAGGTAGCCCTTGGGCCAAGGATGAACCCATTGCATTTTGATGATGATCCAAGAACGCATACCTCTACCAAGGCTCTTATCCTCTCACAGTGTGTAAGCAAGAATACTCCAAAACTACTGGATAGACTTTGATGCAATTTTCACGAGAACTGGCTCGTGGCCTACACACAAACCCATTACATTTTGGAGGTAATCCGTGAGGGATGGAAGGAGCCTTTTTGGAAGCATGTACTCTCTGCGTGTGTAACCCAGCTGAGAAAATGAACCTTTTTCTCACATTTCATTTGTATTAATGCAATTGTGTGATTTTATTTTGAAAAACGGTTATCTTGGGAAGAGGAAGTGTGATCCTCGTTATCCAACTTTTATTTTCCTGTTTCATGGTCACGTTGGGTGATCTTGATCCTTTCATTCGTTAAGAGCGATATTAGCCCCGCCTTCCGAGCAGAGTGCCGAGGCACACATCCGTTTTCCAGTCTTTTGTGCTCTGAGAATGAACGAGAGAGGCTGGAGACGGTCCGTGTAGAAACCTGTGGGTCTTCTTGGTGAGTTTAATATAGAAAGGTGCTATAAATAAATCTAAACACCGTCCAAACGCTAATTTGAAACCTTTATTGTCTTAAGATGATAGGAGCACGAGCTTGAGAGGCCGTGAGGCTGTGACTTTTGCTGTGTTCACGCTGATACCTCATCTTGGTGAGTGAAAACCGAGTGTGTAATAAATAAAGCATGCTAACGCCATGCTAATGTTAGCATTATGCTAATGCTAATCGCGAGTGGATTTTTTCCTGTTTAAAAGCAATGGAAAAGGCTATTTTTGTGTCTGTATGGTTTTCCTAAATGTGATTTCAGTTCACAACAGTATGCTGAAGTACTTTTAGTTCTTTTGCACTATTTCTGTTGAATGTAATGTGTAGTTTGATGCTAAAAGCACATTTTGTTGGTTTCTATGTAAACTCATAAGCTATGCTAAACCCAGCAGCTCAGACAGAGTTTTACTGATTTTAAAAGGGAATATTGGAAGTAATGGGACAGTATATTCCCTGGTCATGTGATAAATTAATTGTAATTCATTTCATGATTTACAAAGACAAGGTTAAAAATATTAATCATAATTTCATGGTTAAATGAGGTAGAGATAAAAAGAGAAATTCATTTATTTGGGTACATGAGAAAAAAAAGAGCATTTCATGTACTACAAGAGAGAATTTGAGTTAAAAAACATGCATGTAAGATGGAAGATGTGAAATGTAAGATATTACTATATTACTGGATTGTAACAATTGTGGTAGACTGCAAGTCTAATTTAAAACATTACTGGCACATGCCTCTAGGGGGAACTACCTGTATTGTTCAGCACTACTATTAAGGGGACACATTAGAACAAGAGTGTGAAAACCCCGCGCAGAATCCATGTTCAGTCATATTATGTGTGTTGCAGAATAAACGGCAGAGTTAGCCAAAGAAATAACTCAAGTGTGATCATTGCTACACGGTAGGATATCACACAATTGGCGACGAGGATTAAAAGAAAAAAATCAGCGGCGAGAAACAGAGAACATTGCAAGTGTGGCGAACTCAAGTGACTCCAGTAGTTCGAGTGCAAGTTCAGAGGAGGAAAAACGAGGTTTCCCCACCACGACGAGCAATGGCGGCTGTAATCGGAACGGTAACCCCTTTTGATAACTCGACTCAGTCATGGGAAGAATATAGTGAAATGTTGGACTTTTTCTTCCAAGCTAATGATATTGAGGAGCCAGACAAAAGGAAGGCTGTACTTGTAACGGATGCCAACTAGTGCTGTTCGGCGTAGAACGTTAGTAAACCTCCCTCCCAAAGCCTCATACAGTATCGGTAGCGCTGAGCTATCGGTCGGACCTTTAGCTCAGCGCGATCGTGCTGTGTCTCCCATGCTCGAACTGTGTTAGTTGACAGAGGTCGCGGGTTCGTGTCCCGTGTGGGGCGAACTGCGCAGGATGATCTCTGTCACACTGGTGCCGTGAACCCGGCATGGGAGTGAGGTTTAAGGGGGAGAGTGTAACGGATGCCAACTAGTGCTGTTCGGCGTAGAACGTTAGTAAACCTCCCTCCCAAAGCCTCATACAGTATCGGTAGCGCTGAGCTATCGGTCGGACCTTTAGCTCAGCGCGATCGTGCTGTGTCTCCCATGCTCGAACTGTGTTAGTTGACTGAGAGGTCGCGGGTTCGTGTCCCGTGTGGGGCAAACTGCGCAGGATGATCTCTGTCACATACTGTTGAGTGGAGTTGGTGCAACTACTTACAGCTTGTTGAGAAATTTAATAAGCCCTGCATTACCGAAAGATAAAACGTACGACCAGCTTACTGCTGAGCTTCAGAAGCACTTCAGCCCCAAACCGAGTGAAATCGTGCAACGATTCAAATTTAATTCACGCATAAGGAGGAACACTGAGTCCATAGCAGAGTATGTGGCAGAATTGAAGAAATTAACACGGCACTGTGATTACAAAGACTCATTGGAAGAAATGTTAAGAGACAGACTTGTGTGTGGAGTGAATGATGACCGAATGCAACGGCGACTTTTATCTGAAACAAAACTCACTTTTGCGAAGGCTTTGGAATTATGCCAAGCGATGGAAACAGCATCTAAAGATGTGAGAGAAATGCAAGGGAAGCTAACAGAGGACACAGCAACGCATGTTCGTGTGCCTAAGACCCAAGTAGGTGTCCACAAAGTGTTGACTGACAAAACTCAGCACAAATTCCCCAGTTGTTATCGCTGCAAAGGCCAGCACAATGCCGCCGAGTGCAAATTTGCCACTGAGCTGTGTCATAATTGTGGCAAGCGAGGGCACATTAAGAAAGCATGTAGAATAAAGGTGGACAGCGCACAGGTGCTGAAAGCGACAGTTAATGGGCAAAAGTATGAAAACAAGGGCCCAGGAAAGGAACAGCAAGCGAATCAACTGAGAGGGGAGGGAGAAAGTGATACAGAAGACATGGGTTTTCACACAATTTACAACACGTCAGAGGAGCTGACCAAGGTAGCGCCCATCACGCGTACCATGAATGTTAATGGAATGAAAGTAACATTTGAAGTTGATACAGGCTGTGGAGTAACCATATTAAGTAAACAGCAATATACACAACTGTGGAAGAAAACAGACACAGCAGAATTAAATCCCTGTTCATTAAAATTAAAAACATACACAGGAGAGAAGCTAGACATGCTAGGCATGGCACAAGTGAAGGTGCAGCACGAAAACAAAGAAAAGGACTTACCTGTAGTAGTAGTTGGGAGCGAAGGACCAAATCTACTAGGGCGAAGTTGGCTACAAGAACTGGCCATGATTGATCAGTTGGTGAATAAAGTGGAATCTCAGCCCAAATTGCAGCTGGAGGAGATCCTCGAAAGACACGCTGAGGTGTTCAAAGAAGGCGTAGGACAGCTAAAAGGTGTCACTGCAAAGATTAATGTGGACAAGGAGGCCCAACCACGATTCTGCAAACCCCGACCGGTACCCTATGCAGTCAAGCCACTGGTTGAAAGCGAGCTACAGAGGCTGCTGGATGACAAGATCATTGAGCCAGTGCAGGTTGCAGAATGGGCGGCGCCCATAGTCCCAGTGAGAAAGCCGGATGGCTCCATTAGAATATGTGGAGATTACAAACTCACTGTCAATCGAGCATCACGGGTGGATCAGTATCCAATTCCTAAAGTGGAGGACCTCTTCGCACAGCTGAATGGCGGCCGACACTTCACGAAATTAGACATGAGTCACGCCTACCAACAAGTAGTCCTGGAAGAAGAATCAAGAAAGTATGTAACCATCAATACACACAAAGGCTTATATACCTACACACGCTTACCATTTGGAGTAGCTTCCAGTCCTGCTATATTCCAGAGAACTATGGAGGGCATCCTAGGTGGAATTCCGAATGTTGCCATTTATTTGGATGACATCCTTTGTACAGGACCAAATGAACAAGAACATCTGAAAACGCTGAAGGAAGTGCTTCAACGGTTGGAGAAAAGCGGTCTGAGGTTGAAAAGAAGCAAGTGTGAGTTCATGGGAAAAGAGGTGGTGTTCCTAGGCCACAAGATCAACGCCAGTGGTCTACACCCTCTAACAGACAAAGTGGAAGCCATTGCGGAGGCGCCTGAGCCACAAAATGTTACTGAGTTAAAAGCCTACCTGGGCTTGTTGAACTATTACCATAGGTTCCTCCCAAAGCTCTCCACGCTGCTGGCACCACTACATACCTTACTTAAGAAGGAAGAAAAATGGTCATGGGGGGTCAAGCAGCAGAAGGCGTTTGAAGAGTCCAAAGCGCTACTTCAGTCCTGTAGTGTGTTCGTGCACTATGATTCAAACAAACCACTCATCCTGGCGTGTGACGCATCACCCTACGGTGTGGGTGCTGTACTCTCTCATCGTATGGAGGATGGCTCAGAGAGACCCATAGGGTTCGTCTCAAGAACTCTTAGTGCAGCTGAGAAAAACTACTCCCAGCTAGACAAGGAGGGCCTTGCAGTAGTATTTGGTGTAAAAAAATTCCACAAATACCTGTACGGGAGACAGTTCGCTATAGTGACTGACCACAAGCCACTAATTTCACTGTTCAGTGAAATGAGAGCCATACCCCAGATGACATCTCAGAGAATTCAGAGATGGGCCGTTACATTAGCAGCGTATGAGTACACCATCGTTTACAAAGCCGGACGGGACCATACAAATGCTGACGCGATGAGTAGGCTACCCTTGGATGGAGGAAGAGACAGCACGCCTGAGGAGGAGGAGAGAGTGCTATTGTTTGAAGATATCGGCGTGCCCCTGGTGAACGCACAACAAATAAAGAAGTGGACAGACAAAGACCCTGTTCTAGCAAGAGTGCGAGAATACATCTTGCGAGGATGGCCGAAGATGAACAGTCCTGAGTTCATTCCCTATGCCCGACGACAGGATGAGCTCAGCACCCAGGAAGGTTGTATCCTGTGGGGAGGACGCGTGGTTGTTCCACCACCTGGTAGGAATGCCTTACTGCAACAACTACACCAAGCACACCCTGGTATCACTCGCATGAAAGCGTTGGCGAGGAGTTACATGTGGTGGCCCAACATGGATGCAGAGGTGGAGGCGCTTGTGAAGTCATGTGCGGCATGCCAGGAGAACAGGAACAGTCCTCCAGCAGCCCCACTACATCCCTGGGAAGTTCCAGATAAACCATGGAGAAGAATTCACATTGACTACGCAGGTCCATGGATGGGAAGAATGTTCCTGATCATAGTTGACGCATACTCAAAGTGGATCGATGCATATTCTGTGAGTAGCTCTACTTCTACTGTTACCATTGAATGTCTTAGAAAGAGTTTCAGCCAACATGGGCTACCTGAAATCATAGTATCAGATAACGGTACATGTTTTACGAGTGAACAGTTCCAAGAGTTTTCTGAAAAGAATGGCATACGTCACATCACGACTGCGCCATACCATCCTTCTTCTAACGGCTTAGCCGAGAGGGCCGTGCAGACATTCAAGTCACTCATGAAAAAGATGACAGGAGACTCTATTGAAACCCGAATGTCGAGAGCTCTGTTCAGCTATCGAATAACACCCCAATCTACAACTGGCAAGTCACCAGCTGAGCTGTTGTGTGGAAGGAAGTTGAGGTCAACATTTGACTTAATACATCCAGACTTCAGAAACAAAGTGCATGATAAACAAGAGAAACAAAAAGGTTATCATGACATGCATGCTAGAGAGAGAATACTGAGAGAAGGAGACGTGGTCTACACCCGCAACTTTGGCTCAGGACCAGCCTGGGTACCAGGAGAAATAACAGAAAGACAGGCCCTGTGTCATTCAAGGTGACATTAGGTCATGGACAAGTGGTGAGGCGACACATCGACCAAGTTCGTGGTAGGAGCTCCATTCCCCTGCCGATGGCACCAGAGGTGTTGTCTGACACCCATTCTGCGGAGAGCATCAACGAACCACCACTTCAGGTGATACCTGAGGTACCCGTCTCTGCAGATTCTACGGGCAGCACTGCAGCAGCCGAAACAGTGGAGCAGTCTGAGTCTTCACCTGCAGTTGGCTCACCCGCCGTGAGAAGATCTCAGCGAGCTAGGAAAGCTCCAGACTACTTGAAGGACTATACTTAGTCAGTAGTGAGTTCCCCAGCCACAGGACAAGAATGCGTCCTGGAACCTCACTGGGATGCGGTAGTCAAACCAAATCCCCAGTTAGACTGTTATGTGTGTTATACATGTAAAAAAAAAAAAAAAAAAGAGAAAGAAATTATGTGTATGGCACATGTGTTTAAGAAGTTAAAAGTAACTGTGATTGTTTAGGGTTAAATGGGAGTTCCAGGATGTCTAGCATAATTGGCTAGTGTAATTAAAAGTAGTTTAATCTAGAGGGGAGGGATGTGGTAGACTGCAAGTCTAATTTAAAACATTACTGGCACATGCCTCTAGGGGGAACTACCTGTATTGTTCAGCACTACTATTAAGGGGACACATTAGAACAAGAGTGTGAAAACCCCGCGCAGAATCCATGTTCAGTCATATTATGTGTGTTGCAGAATAAACGGCAGAGTTAGCCAAAGAAATAACTCAAGTGTGATCATTGCTACACGGTAGGATATCACACAATAGTAATACGAGAGAAGAATTTAAACACTAAGCTATAGTGTTATATAAGAAGAGATTGGAAAATGAATTACTCTAGCTGTAAACAATAATACCATTATTGTTGTGCAGGCTAGGTTTTTTTTTGGTTGCCGATTAAGAATCTTCTGGATCCTGGATTCTCTCCGAATGGAGATGGCGAGCCTGAACAGAGATCTGAACCAAGATCTTGATTGAAGAACATCCCTCCTCTCTCCAGTGCACAAAATTCGAAGTGGTAACAACTCAAGCCGCCGCTTTAAAAGAGGAAAAGAAACCCGAGTCTGGAAATACAAGATATCTTGACCGGTCAAATGACTAAAACAAAAAGATAAACAAACACTGAGCTCAGTAAGACATTTTTTGGGGTTTTATTTCATGCCGGCCGTTGTTATATTTGTATATTTGTAAATTGTTTGTATATTTTGTTCTCTTTGTCTTTAAAAATAACAGCCATTATTGCTCATTTCTTGCCTCCAGCTATTTTATTCCACACTCATTTTAATTCCCTATTGTAATCCTTACGAACCTAGCAACTGGTCTACACTTAATTTCTTTTACCTAATTAACGTAAGGCAAGGGTTACACGTGCTTTCCAAGTTGACTTCCCATTAATTGTCAATAAGAATTTAGTCGACTAAATTAAATTAATTGATAACTTAGCAGTCCTTTTTAATGGGAGCTTATTCTATGAAATGTAGTGGCGTTGCCGTCCAGCCGGGGGTACACGCGGTCACCCACTGTGGCATTTCAACCAAAAAAGCAGAAGAAGATGGCAAGCCCCCCCCCGCCCCCCAGAGCACATGCGCTGTGCAGAGTGGAAAAAAAACTCGCCCTTCCAGGTTACACCAGAGCACCACAAGTTCTAATAGCACATGAGCTTGAAGGTCCACCTGCTTCAAATTAACATAGTGGAGAAACTGACCGGCGCAAAGAAAAAGATTACATGAAAACAAAAACCTATCCCCTTGGCGCAAGACGAGAAAGCAGACCGGACTCAAGTCACCACTGAGGTAACAGACAACAGAGGAGCCCAGATCGTACTGGATTTGCCTGGATTGCTGGGGTACTGTGATAATGTTTAACATGCAACAGATGAAGCAGCTCACAGTTTATTTTCCTGTTAAAACAGTCTACTAGTGCATCTCAGTAAATTAGAATGTGAACGTTATTTTTTTGTAATATAACCAATAAAGATAAATTTATGATATTGGTAATAGTCTAAAATAAATTAAAAATCATGACATTTGTAATTGTAATTTACTGAGATGTACCAGCACATAGTACACACTATACAGTACAAAATTTGTTAATGTCATGAGCTGAGCACTGGAGGTTTCTGCCATGCTCAGTCTCATAGCTTTTTCTCTATATTTATATATTTGCTGTTTTTTGTGCTTTTTGGTTTCTGTTATTCTCGCACGGTTTTCCATTTTCCTGTTTATGTCTTAGTTTTGTTACGCTTTTATTTTGTATTAATTTGTATTTAGATCTCAGTCTGCATTTGTTGATATTTTATTCTTTATATCCTTACTGTTGTGTTCTCCCTCTGGGTTGACAGCTGTCAGTGGCGTTTCCTGGTTTGTGCTCCGTGTGGGCATTGCCCCTGTCAGCTGTCATCTCCGGTCGCTCCCCTCTCATTGCTCCCAGCTGGTCCAATTAGGAATCATTGTTACCTTCTGCCCGCTCATGTGACCCACACCTGTCAGTACTTATGTGATTTGTTTCTGATTCTGTTTAAGTGCAGTTATTTTCATTTCCTGTTGTCGCAGTCTTGAGCTTCCCTTTCCTCATCTCCACCAGAATGCAGCCCTCGTTCTGGTGTGCTAAACCCGTAAGTTTACTCGTTTGTTTGAATTTTGTGTTGGAGTATGGTTTGGACTTTGTTTTGTTGTTTTCAATAAATCTCACAAACTCACAGTTCAGCACATGGGTCTCCCCCTCTGCCCCGAGAGCCAATTCATGACAGAAGACTGTGGCCAGTAAGAGGCCCAGCTGCTGTGGTGTTTGGGTTTTTGTTTTCTTTTTCTGTTTCACTCACCTGTTTGTGGAGCAAATCATGTCCCCAGCCCATATGAACTCTGCATGTGGGCGCAGCTACCCGATGAGCGTGGGGTGGGAGTGCTGCAAGACCCTGATGGAGATGGATAGGCTAATCTCTGCAACACGCATCGGTCCTACCCCGAAAGACGCATTGTAGTACCTGGGCCTCGCGGAGGCAGCTGCTCGCCAGTGCCCTCAGCTTCAGGAGCATGCTGAGGGGGTGGACGGGATTTCTCTGATGGCGACACTGCAACGTGTGAACAGTGAGATGGTGAGAAAGCCCCCAAGGAAATCTGGGCCCTCGCTGAAGGGGAGGCATTCTCGGGCCTTTGTTGTATTGGCGCCTCACCAGTCTCCGGCGCCCATTCCTGCTCCAGCTCCATCCGCTCCACAACGCTGCCATCCAGCTCCAGACCGCCAGAGAAATACTCCCGCCTCTCAGGCAGCAACTCCCTCTTCACCGAGGCAGAAGACTCCCGCAGCAGTGCCCTCTCAGTGTTTTTCATCTCCGGCTGTATCGTCAGCTTCTTTCCTCTCCGCAGCCGCCATTTCCTGCTCCTCCTCGGCGATTCCTCCCGCTGCTGAGAGGTCAGCCATTTCCTTCCCGGCTCCGTCCATCACCGTGTCTGTAGGGGCAGCTCCTCCACGGTCCACTGAGGGGCCCACAACCACTGAAGCTACAGAAAGGGTGGATTCTACACCTGCTGCAGCAGAAAACATCATGCCCTGGGAACACAGGCAAGTGTCTTTTCATTCTCTATTACCAACATATAAATTATCTTACCTGATTCCCGGTGGTGAGGATCAGTCCCTGCAGTCCTATGAGCTCTCACCGTCTGCTGCAGCTAAAGACTTTTCACCTGCTCTCTCTGTGTCTCCTCCTCTGCCCCAAGTGTCTGCCAGCCCCAGGATTGAGCCGCCGGATGATGGAGGAGCCTGAAGTCTTGGAGGGCCTGGTCCCAGCCCCACAGCCACAGTCTGGACGGAGGGAGAGCACTGCGACCGAGCTGAAGCCTGTGCCGATGATGAAGTGTCCCTTGGCCTCAGCAGAACAGGATCCAGTGCCAGCGGAAAATCGACCTCCTGAATTCACACTGGACAGGCCAATTGCGTGGGTCACCTCAATGGGGGGGGTCCCGGGACTGCACCAAACACCATGCCTGCTGCAGGGGCCACCACAGCAGAGCTTTAGCTGGACCTCCAGAGGGCCGGGCCGGAGACATTGTCACCTGGATCGACGGAGCCCTGGACGGCAGTGGAGCTCGAGCTCAGGCAAGTGCTCTCCTTTGTTTTCATGGTTTCAATTTTGGAGAGATCTTGTCGGGCTCTTGGTGAGGAAAGCCAAGTGCAGCCATCAGCTGCACCTGAGCTCACCTCGCCAGGCTCCACTGCTGCCGGTGACCCTGATTCTCTGCTTCTCTTGCCCAAGCTTTTCCCCAGGGTCACCGAGGATCGTCCAGCTTCGCTAGACATCTCCGTGGGTCCGGCCTTGCCGCCTGAGATCTCCGTGGGTCCAGCTCCCCCTGCCGAGGTCGTCGCGGGTGCTCTGTCCCAGCCCGGGATCTCCGTGGGTGCAGCTCCTCCTCAGTCCGGGTCTCCGTGGGTGCTGTGTCCCAGTCGGGGACCGTCGTGGGTGCTGCGCCCCGCCTGAAACATACTTAGGTGCTGCGCTCCGGTGCGGGCCCACCGTGGGTGTTACGCTGCAGCCCGGGGGCCACCGTGGGTGCTGCTCTGTCCCAGTCCGGGTCCACCAAAGGTGCAGCTTTGGCCCAGTCCAGGTCCACTGAGGGTACAGCTATGTTCTAGTCCGCGACCACCGCAGGTGCAGCTCCACTCCAGCCTGGACCCACTGTGGTTGCAGCTCCGCTCCAGCCTGGAACCACCGAGGGTGCTGCAGAGCAGTCCGAAACTGTCGCGGTCCCCTCTCCTCTGTCAGATGCCATTGTGGTACCCCCTCCTCTGCCCGAGGCCGTCGTGGTTCCCCCTCCTCACCCTGATGTCAGCTTGGGTTCCCCAACTCCTCCATCTGGCTCATCACTGGTTCTTCCTGTTGGGCAGCCGCCTCCTGGACCACCCTTTCTGTTCAGGTGGTTAACCACCCAACAGACTGTGCCAAGGGGTTGGGTGGCCACGCTCTCTGGTAGGCCACTCGACTCTTTCCAACATGCCATCTGCTGGGCCTGGGACTTTGGCCGCCTGCCTGAACTGTCCAGCTCTTTGGTCCAGGGGGCTTAGATGGTTGGGGTTTTGCCTGGTGTGGGTCCTGAGCGGGGTTTTGTTTTGTTCCCTCCTAGCCTGTTCCCCTCACCACCCACCCGAGGTGGGTTAATGAGCTGAGCACTGGAGGTTTCTGCCATGCTCAGTCTCATGGCTTTTTCTCTACATTTATATAGTTGTTGTATTTTGTGCTTTTTGGTTTCTGTTATTCTCGCACTGTTTTCCATTTTCCTGTTTGTCTTAGTTTTGTTACGCTCTTATTTTGTATTAATTTGTATTTAGATCGCAATCTGCATTTGTTGATATTTTATTCTTTATATCCTTACTGTTGTGTTCTCCCTCTGGGTTAACAGCTGTCAGTGGCATTTCCTGCTTTGTGCTCCGTGTGGGCGTTGCCTCTGTCAGCTGTCACCTCCGGTCGCTCCCCTCCAACTGCTCCCAGCTGGTCCATTTATGAATCCCTGTTCCCTTCTGCCGGCTCATGTGACCTACACCTGTCATTACTTATGTGATTTGTTTCTGATCCCATTTTAGGGCAGTTATTTTCATTTCCCATTGCTGCAATCTTGAGTTTCCCTTTCCTCATCTCCACCAGAATGCAGCCCTCATTCTGGTGCACTAAACCCGTGAGTTTACTCATTTGTTTGAATTTTGTGTTGGAGCACTGTTTGGACTTTATATTTTGTTGTTTTCAATAAATCTCACAAACTCACAGTTCAGCATGTGGGTCTTCCGCTCTGCCCCGGGGGGCAAATCATGACAATTAAACTACAAAAAAATGCCATTGTCTGTAGCAAAAAAAATGCAAATGGTACAATAAATCATTGAGGAATATGACGTTGACGTTTTATTCAGTATATCAAAAACGGTAATTAACTTTTTGTATATTAAAGATAGAAAGACCATATTGTACCAAGGGAAATTCACATTCTCAGGAAAATTGCCCTTTATCAATTAATCATTAATCGATCGATAAGGTTAATCAATTAATAATTAATGAATTAATCGATAACTTGCATCCCTACTTAGGACCAATCTTGAGTACTACATCATCAAATACAATTTTTCCCAGCTTGACACACATTGGTATTTGGCAAGAATCCATTTACATCAGGCTAATGATCGGTCAGCCTTTGAATTATAATTTTCCCCAAATTTGTGGTTTTTCATATTGTAAATGATATTTTCTGTAAAATTTAGCTCTCTTTTTTTGTAAATGTGAGTTTGCCCAAATAAATCCATAATTTTTTTTTCTCCTTAATTATATATATCAGATTTAAAACCGTCAGTTTTTGAATAATCTACATACTGCTCTGACTTGCGGGTACACAGTTATGCATTTAAGCAGTCATGTTTAAAAAGCATGAATACAGTATTTGTACTTTAATTAGCAGATCTCATTTTGAAAATAACCCATACTCATTCAAAGTGAATCCTACGCTCTTCTTGCTGGAGAAATAAGAATGCTTTCATTCAACTAGAGTACAAACCCAAGGCCCACGGGCTTCCAACTATAAAAAGCCCTTGTAGTTAAAGTCAGTTCTTCAGATTCCTCTTCTGCCTCATGAATCAACATTCTTATACAGAAATTCGTCACACTTTCCTCTTATATAATTTAAAGTAAAAGCAAACACAACAAAGACTTTCTGTACTTTAACATATTCTATCCAATCAAGACTCAATCAGGTCCTCATTAACTACCACTCATTAAGCTAATCAACCAATCAGCTCCCTAATGAATGCCATTAAGTGCCAACAGAAAACAGATTTGAGGGGCAAATCTCATCATTATCCCTATTTTTTTTCCGATCATCTAACACAGAATATATGAGCTGGAAACAAACACATACTCACTTGTGATCAACATGCTTCTAAGATCTGAAGTTTGAGATTTAAACTTCAGCAGGTCTCCATCTTAGATGTTGGAATTAATGGAAAACCTGATGAAAACTGATGGGTTTTTTTTTTTTTTTACAAGAAGGAGTCATGTATCCAATGTTGTGAAGGAGCAGTAAATTCCAGTGGTGGTGGTCATGTTGGACATCATGTTAATAAGGTCATTGTTGGAGATTTCCTCTTCTCTCATACCACTCCCCTTCCTCTGGCCTGGACCGAACCATCTGAACTCCAACTTGGGGGTGGGGGGGAGGCTTAAAATAACCTGAGGGAAAACTTCCCCAGACACATGAAAGCCTGCCAGAGTTGGCTGAAATCACTCTGAGTTCGAGGCGTGGAAAAACTCAGATAGGCAGAGTGAATTTGGGAGATAGGATCTGTAAAAACTGAATGTTGCTGACCCACCCTGGAAGGAAGTTATGAATTCCGGAGTGAGTTGGCTGCCCCACTGGGTGTAGGACTGGCTACAATGCAGAGGCAGGAATAAGTCCAACGAATCCCATGTCTTACTCTATTACCCATTTCATAAAATTTCTCAAAGATGTTTAAAAAAATAATGATAATCTTGAAGAACAAAGAGCTTTAGAAATTTCCAACTTACTACAGTCAGTCTTACAGTTAAATTATCAAGAAAGTTCCAGGTTACATGTGATAATCAACCCAATGGGTCATTATTTACAGCAAAAATACTCTGCGGTAATCACTGCAATCTGCATAATAAAAAACTGTAGAAAATATTTAAATGTTTAATTGTGTGTTCTGTACCCACGTTTTATCTAATCTTTCTCTCTTACTTTATTGCACAGTAGCCTGGTTGAGCACCCACAATTTTGTTGTACTGTACAACTGTAAAATGACAATAAAGCTTATTCTACTCTGTTCTATTCTATGCATCTCCTTGTCACTCAACTCCTTGTCCCCTATATATCTTCTTGTGTCCTATCTCCTTGTCCTCTACGTATCTCCTTGCCACAGTCTCCTTGTCCCCTACGTATCTCTTTGTATCCTTCGTATCGCCTTGTCACCCCAACTACTTGTCCCCTATGCATCTCCTTGTCTTCTACGTATCTCCTTGTCCCCTATCCCCTTGTCCTCTACGTATCTCCTTGTCACCTATCACCTTGTTCCCTACATATCTCCTTGTCCTCTATGTATATCCTTGTCATCCAACTCCTTGTCCCCCATGCATCTCCTTGTCACCTATCTCCTTATCTTCTACCTTCATCTCCTCTCTTCTTTCTGATCTCTTCCTTCCTCCTTGTCTCCTTCTTCTTCACTTTGAATAATGGCCTTACTTCTCCCCTGTTTTTTTATTTCCTGATGGACAAAAATTAAAAAAAAAAAGTTTTTTACTGTGTCGAGCTGAATTTTCTTGGTCTGATCAGCCAGAAACAACAAATAATGGAGGTGATAACGTCTGCCTGACCTCAGACTCTGCTACGAGCGTTTCCGGTTCCCGAAGTTGAGCCTGCCAGGCGTCAGAAGAGGAAAGAGCAACAATGCTCCCAGCGGATGGGAGTTGCTAAGTGCACTCCTCAAGTGTCCTTTGGGCGTGTTTGAATGTTTGAGGGCGGCAGCGACAGTGTGCAAAGATGTGTTTACACTCACAAACTGTGTGTGTGTCTTTGTGTTCACTTTGTGCAAGTGTGTGTGTGTGTGTGTGTGTGTGTGTGTGTGCCTCAGAGGCTTCGTGTCTGGTATTTCCAACGCAGCGGGAAAGGAAGTGGCCCCACTCATGTGGGACCTGACTCTTCCTCTGAAAGACATTTGTCTCAATCTTGTTTGTGTGAATTACAAAGTATTACTGAAGCATCAAAGCAAGCAATGACAGATGGATGAATAAATAAATGAACTAGAAAAGCACTCGGAGAGCGCAGACCTCCGCCAAGCGCCACAGTTCCCCCCATACAGTGTTTGTGTGTACGTTGTCAGATTCCTTGACCATGAAAACATCTGAGTAGCAATTGGATTCACAATGATAGGATTAGTGGCTCAGTAGTAAAAGCATTACCTCCTTGGCGGAGGTAATAAACTGAAGTGTTGGTGTTGTGTCCATGTCCTGCATCTGCAAACTCCCAGGCTGGGGGTGTTGCAATTGAATGAACGAATGAATTAATCTTTATTTCGAATAGATTAAGAGTACAGGTTAAAAGAAAGTGAATAATATAACAAAGGGGGTAATAAAATCCAACAAGGTCAAATTAGACAATAGCTCCTCTGATTATACAGTTCAACATAAGTTATCCGAAATATGTGATGGCTGAATCCGCAGCTTATATTGCCCACCCATGTTCCATCCAAGAATTCAAAAGAAAAAACAAAAGAAGTCATGACACAACTGCGTACAACCCACAGGCCAATGGGTTATGTGAGCGTTTTAGATCACTGAAAGCAGCACTGAGGGCTTCACTGACGGATGCCAATTAGGTAGACGGGTTGGCATGGGTTTTATTCAAAAATCAAATGTTTATTTCAAACTCAGGGTTCATATTAAATGCAGAACTAAAAGGAGTAGAAAATAAATAAATAAATAAATAAAAGTATATACAGATCAGCAGACAGTCGGCGGTCTTGTAACAACAATAACATACAATACTGGACTCAGTATAAAATGGAACGCCACCACTTCCAAATGCTGAAGTGTGAGTGACAAGTTGACAATTGCTGATATAAGATGATTGTTACATGGCAGCAACCTTGTCATCAAACTGTAAACATCGTTACGTATCAACTCGCCAAAAGACGGAATGTTCACAGACACAAACATCTTGCTTGCAGTCGACCTTCGTGGTACATCTAATCTTTATCTTTATTGGGATTGCGCTCCGCGGCCAAAGATGATTTGGAAAATTCCCCGGCAGAGAGCTTCTTTTTGCGGAGCTACTATGGCTGACCGGGGAATTTCTGCCAAATAATCCAGCGGCGGACAGCTGGCTGTCTGAGCTTTTGCAGCGTTGCGCAAACACAGGCACACAGCACGCTGCCGAGCAGCTGGTTTTTGCGCAGCGCCTATGGCTGCCCGGGGAATTTCTGCCAAATAATCCGGCAGCGGACAGCTGCCCGTCTCAGCTTTTGCAGCGTCGCGCAAACACAGGCACGGTGTTTTCCGCGTGCTTTTGTGCCTAAAACGTTGAAGAAGGCGGAGTTTATGTTGGTCAGACACGATGACCAGCGCCCTCCATTGCGCCTGCGCACATGTTGAAAATAGCCGTATGTCACAGTGTTAAAGAATGCTTTAAAAAATTCCTGTATCCAGACGGTGATCCGGATCATCCCCAAAATTTAATCAGTTCTTCCTTGTACCATTTCCAACAACGCCTGAAAGTTTCATGGAAATCCGTCCAAGACTTTTTGAGTTATCTTGCTAACCAACAGACAGACAGACAGACAGACAAACAAACAAACAGACAAACCCCGACAAAAACATAACCTCCTCCTGGCCTTTTCGGCCTGGCGGAGGTAATTACTGAATGAATGAATAAACTAGAAAGTGCTAGAAGAGCCCATATCCCCGCAATGAAGTTCAAAATAAGGATTTTAATTTGGAGTCACACCTTCTTAACATTAAAATGAAAATGAGACCGGCAAAATTTTCCTGAAAAACCCAGTCCAATCCACTTTATTTATAAAGCACTTTAAAAACAACCACAGCTGACACAATGTGCTGTACATAAAAACATAAGAAATAAAAACAATAAAATACAACTAAAAAAATACAATACAGCACAAATAAATAGTAACCACAGAATAAAAACAACAGAAACAAGTAAAATCAGTGTCTCAAACTGGGTCAAAAGCCAAAGAATAAAAATGAGTTTTAAGGTGAGTTTTAAAACTGGACAGTGAAGGGACCTGTCTGATAGACAAAAGCAGATTTTTCCACAGTTTAGAGGCAGCTACAGAAAAAGCTCTGTCCCCTCTGAGCTTCCTCTTCGATTTTGGTATCTCCAGGAGCAGCTGATCAGCTGACCAAAGAGACCGAGCAGGGGTGTAAGGATGAAGGAACTCAGAGAAGTAAGGTGCTGCAAGGCTATTTAATGATTTAAAAACAAATAATGTTATTTAAAAAAATGAACCTTAAAGTGTCCCTCTTAAGTGTTCCAGTTAAAAGACGTGCAGCGGCATTTTGAACCAACTGGAGACGTGAGAGGAAAGACTGGCTAACTCCAAAATAAAGTGTGTAACAGTATTCCAGCCGAGATGTAATGAAGGCATGGATTACTGTTTCAAAGTGCTGCCTTAAAAGAATGGGTTTAACCTTTGCCAGCTGCCTCAAATGAAAAAAGGTGGACTTGACTACTGCACCAATTTGACAGTTTAATCTAAAATCACTGTCATCTTAAAACCCAAACTAGTAACAGTTGTCTGAACAAACTGTGCCAAGCAGCCCAAGTCAGCGAGATGGGGGGACTCACAGGAGCCACTGGGTCCAAAAACCATCACTTCAGTCTTCTTTTCATTAAAATTTAAAAAGTTTAAAGCCATCCAAGCTTTAATGTCATCGACATACTAGAAGTGGTTTAATTGAGAAGGCCTCCTTCTGCTTTAATGCTACATAAATCTGACTGTCATCAGCCTAACAGTGGAAGGAGATACCATGCTTCCTAAGGATTGAACCCAGTGGAAGTAAGTACAGGGAGAAAAGCAAGGGCCCTAAAATTGAGTCCTATGGGACTCCACATGACAGGGAAGCAGAGGAAGATTCAAAACTCGCCAGACTTACAGGTATGGTTCTACCTGCCAAATAGGACCTGAACCACTCCAATAAAGTACCAGAAATCCCCTCTAGATGCCGTAGACGGGATATTAAAATGTCACGGTCCACTGTATCAAAGGTGGCGGTTAGGTCAAGCAGGACAAGAATCACAAAATCACCAGAATCCAATGCCAGGAGGATGTCATTAAAGGCCAAATGTCACGTAACAGGGTACTTTAAATGTCTTGAAACTAGATATAAAAGGGAACCGATCCGTTCGGGTCTTGGTGCATATGCTTCAGTAACGCCGGAATATTCGTTAATTTAAAACTGCCGCGCTTGGCCTGACATTCCTACTCACGGCCCCTGGAATCGCCTGGGAAAGAAGGCGGAAGTGACGAAATAGATTGTACCCTAGTTTGATGCTTGGGGTATTTCGATTGATTGTTTATATGGAGACTGGAAGGTTGAAGTGAGCAACAAGAAAGAAAAAACTGGATATTTCACCCATACCTTAAAACGGGACTATCAAGGACAGCTGGGTAATAAGGGACATTTCTCTGGGAAATGCTTTCATACCTGTCAAGTGAGACGTTTTCGCCGTATTTTAATACTGTAAAACGCGGCTATAAGGGACGGCGGAGTAATAAGGGACACTTTTCTGGGAAATGTTTTAAATGTAATTCGTGTTGTTATTGTCAAATATTTTAAGGATTCATGGATATTTGACAATAACAACACAACTCGGCGTCCGGCGCAAAATAAAAAAAAAGCAGAATTCTGTATTTGTAAGGCGATTCCTCTCTGTTCCGCAGCCGCAGGACAGCTGAAAGTGTTAAACCATTATCCTAATGACTTCTCATTGTAGTGATAATAGCTCCCGCTGAGCGATCTGCCCGCCCCGACAATCAGACTAATGATTGAGTCCACACTTCTCAATGTAGTGCGAATAGCTCAGGCTGAGCCATCTGCCAGCACCCTAGCTGTGGGGGATCACACACGACGTGCTCCTCAACACACTCAGTTTTTTTTCCCGTATATTTTTCTTTTGGGCGTACAGAAATGGCAATACGCCCGTTTTTGCTAAAATTGCATTTTCCCCGTATTTTCCTTAAAATATTTGACAATAACAACACGAATTACATTTAAAACATTTCCCAGAAAAGTGTCCCTTATTACTCCGCCGTCCCTTATAGCCGCGTTTTACGGTATTAAAATACGGCGAAAACGTCTCACTTGACAGGTATGAAAACATTTCCCAGAGAAATGTCCATTATTACTCCGCCGTCCCTTATAGCCGCGTTTTACGGTATTAAAATACGGCGAAAACGTCTCACTTGACAGGTATGCGCCTCCATTTTCATATTGATCTGGTCAATTTCTTGACAGCAGCGGCTCTCCTCCACTGTAATAATAATGGCTTCCGAAAAATCAATATTTATGGGGCGCCCTCGACAGACCCCCTTCGGCTTCTCAATTCTGGAGGCGATTAATGTCCAGTTCAATGACATTTTCCACTGGTTCTGCTCTCTGGTCATCGTCGGAACTGTTGTCATCAGACAAAGCATCTGATTCCGTCTCGGACGGCTCGAACCTGTAAGGTTCTATGCCTCTGTCACTGTCTGAACCACTGACAAAAAAAAGACAAAAAAAAAAAGACAAAACTAAACTAATTTGTTCACAATCGCTGTCACTTTCCGTCATGATTGTCCAATGTTGATAAGTGTGAATGTGGATAGGCAGGGCAGCCAGGGTACAACTTGTGACGTCAAAAACATGGGCGTGGTCTGGACTGGCTGTCACAAGCCAGTGAGCAAGGTGGGGCCTTCACCTGGTGTATTTTGTGCAATTATGTAAATACAGGTGGGTGATATGGTCTCCGGTATGAATATTTGGTTTAAGCTATGTGTATTTTATCTAAATTCGTTGTCATTTAGAAAAAAAAATTACGTGACATTTGGCCTTTAAAGACCCTTAACAAAGCCAACTCTGTGCTATGGAGGGTTTTAAAGCCAGACTGAAACACCTCCAGGACACCATTCTCATCCAAAAAAGCCTTTAATTGAAGATAAACAATTTTCTCCAATATTTTTGAGAGAAAAGGTAGCTTTGAAATAGGCCTAAAATTAGCCAACACAGTTTGATCAAGACCAGGTTGCTTTAGCAAAGGTTTCACTACTGCATGCTTAAAATCTGCAGGAACCACACCAGAAGGCAAACTGTTGTTTAAAATGGTTAAAACTGACTGACCTATGCTAAATAAAACCTCTTTAAAAAAGCGAGGAGGGAGAGCATCACAAGGGGAACCTGAGGGCTTAATATGACCAACCACATCCTCTAATTGCAACAGGGTCACAGGCTCAAACTGATTGAAGACAGCAGAGCAAGGGACAGAGAGGTCAGAGGCAGGAGCTGAGATGAGAGCCCTAATAGTAGTGATCTTGTCAATAAAAAAATGCAAAAAGTCATTGCACAATTCAGTAGATGCTTCTATACCAACAATCGGTGAGGCATTAAGAACAGAGTCAATGGTCTTGAATAACACACGTGGGTTATGACAATTGGACACAATAATAATGGGCAATTGTTCCCTTTTAGCCTCTTTAACAGCACTCTGATAACGATGCCAACAGTCCTTTAAAATTTGACGAGATACCTGCAACTTATCCTTCTTCCACCTGCGCTCAGCTTTGCAGCATTTCCTTCTGACTGCCCGAGTTCTGTCATTGAACCATGGCTCAAGTTTGACTCTGGGCTGCTTAAGTTTTGATGGAGCCACAGAGTTCTGGATGGTTTGGCAGGAGGAATAAAACCAGGAATTAAGCTCCTCTGTATCAGAGAGAACTAAATCAGGGGGGGCACAGAGCTGGGTAAAAGCAGCAGAAAACTGACCAGCAGTGAAGGGGTTAAAAATATGACAGCGGCCAGTAGGAGCAGAGGTTTTAACTTTGGTACAGGAGAAAGTGGCATCAAATAAAATCGGCATATGATCGGAGAACACATTGTCACAGATCTCCAAGTTAAACACAGATAAGATAAACCAAGTGAAAGAATAAAGTCTAATGTGTGTCTGTGTTCATGTGTAGGACCACCAGATAAAAACTGTTAAAAGAATCAATGAGGTTTAAAAAGTCATTCGCCAGCGGCTTATCTTGACAGCATATAAAGATATTAAAATCTTCAACAATAAGGACTCGGTCATACTTTGGCATAATTTCAGCCCAAAAATCGGCAAAGTCATTCACAAAGTCCTTATAATATATTATATAAAGTATATAAAGTTTATATTGTGGCCACACATATGTGACCTACTTTGTGACTGATGTAAGGCCTCACATTTTAGATCAGAACAAAGACAGAGCTTCCTTGGAGATAACAGGAAGCTGCGAGGATGTTGGCTTTGGTATGCAGGGCTTGAGACTGTGGGGGTGTTATTAGTGGATTAAAGAGGAGATGCATTGTAGGCTGTGGGGGTGATATTAGAGAAAGGAGATGCATTGTTACTGGAGATTATAATGCAATGTGACCTGTGATGCATGTGACTTGTGAACTGTGAGAGTCCTGGTATTTAAGGACGAGAGTTCCCTGTAATGTTCTCTTTCTTTGTTGAGATGTTGGCGAATGTGAATAAAGCTGACTTGAGAGAAATCTGTCTCATCATTTTCACATTCCCACAATATAAAGTATAAAATACTGAAAATATGACTTGACCAACTGTCTAAAGAATTTCTGGATTTTGTTCAAAAGTGAATGATGAAAAGTTGACGGTCATTTGTTTAAATATGGCCTATATTGTCCTCCGTGGATCACCACCTTATCAGGAAGGAGAGGTTTGCATGCCTGCATGATTCCAGGAGCTATGTTGTTGGGGGCAACTTGCCTCTGAGCCTCCCGAGAAAAAAACTGGTCCTGAGTGAAGGGCCAGACCAAGATCTCTATGAAAAAGGTTACATCAAGGATCCAGCATACCCAAAGGAGCCACGTGGGCCCGACCTGGGGCTGGGCAATTTGACCTGAAATCAGCATCATAGTTAATTGACCCTTTCATGTCGGTTTGCATCTTTTCTCTTATTTTTCCCTTCCCTTCTTACTGACAAGGCTCGTAATTAAGCAATGTTACACAAGAATGTGGTATCATATCACTGTGGTATGGTAGTAAATGAGCATAATACAATAAAAACAGGCATACTGTCATTTCACACACAAAATAAACATTGTCCAGTGTTTACAACCCATACCTCTTGAGGGTTTGTGGGTCATGTCATGTGCGTGGTGGCTAATTAGCTTATTAGCTGCATTGGGGGAGTCCTGTACGCACCCATGATTGTGTTACCACCACATAGTGATTAGGAGTCTCTTATCAGGTTCTTAAATACAGCCTTAGCTTGCCCATTCCCTCTGTAAAACAGCTGAGATGAGGTGGATAGCCGTCAGAAGCTAGCAGCAACTTAGCTTCTGCTCCTTTTAGTGTTAGCATCCGCGCACTTCGCTTGCTTTTTCTTGGCATCTTCAGATGAAATAAAGAGTCAATCATCACATACTATGTAGATAGAGACTGCACTTGTTTTTGTTACAAACCATCTTTAATTGTTACAATCATGCTCTGCTGCAGCTGAGCAGTGCTGACTGTGCACTTCTGGAGTCACATGCCCACGCCTGTAACTCCGCAGGCACATCTTAAAGGGGCAGTACATGAAAAGCTCTCACAACAGGGAGAGTGGGAAAAACTGAAGAAAAAAAAACAAAACGTCATGAGTTAAATTTTTCAGTCCAGGCATGATCTGTGGATCATGCCCTTGCTTTGAGTTTAGCTTGTCTTGGTTTTCTGTTTGTTGCAATTATCTTTATTCCTTGTGATCCTTCTGTTTATTAGTATTATTATTTTCCTCATGGTCACATCACGTCTCATAGTTTATTCCTGTCATCATGTTGGATTGGGCTTTTATTTTGACAGCGCCTTTTGTTTACTTCTGTTTTCACCTAGCTTGTTTCAAGTCTTTTTACGTTCCTGATTATTCACATCTGTTTGTTTTTTGGTTAATTATTTTTGTCCTATTTAAGGGACGCCGCCCCGTAGTTTGGAGCAACATTCTTAAGTCATGCAGTATGACCTACGCGCTTCGGTTTCTGCCTGTATCCAACTGAGCTTTTATGAATTTTGTTCCTGCTTCCCAGTTGTGGATAATTTTTGTGTTTTTTATTAAATCCTACAAACTATAAGTCTGGCATTTGGGTCTTGAATTCCACCCTTGGAGGGGCTCATTGTGACAAGATTATGTTGGTTCTACTCCCCAAATGTCAGTTCTGGTTTTATATCGGTTAATTGCACAGAACTAGTCAGACCTCAACTGGGCTCACCATCTGCAGGACGGATCATGGGTGGCAGTCTTGGGCAACTGTTAGGAATGTTGCCCTCGTGATCCGAACCTCTGGATAAGCAGTGGAAGATGGATGGATTGATGGTCTACATTAAGCACAGCCCACATTTCAACAACTATTTTTGGGCTACATTAAGGCTTAGATTTAGTCCAAAAGACAGTGTGTAAATTATACACGGAGCTGGGTTTAAAGGTCAAGTTGACAAGGTCATCCACACTCCTACCCTCAAACAAATGAAGCTAGGGCCAAAAAATATGACCTGACACCACAATTACCAACGGTTACCTACCAGTAGCAGAGTTAGCATTCAATCATTTAGTGTTATTTCTGTGCTGATTACACCCCAGGGACCAGTCCTATGCTATTGACCATTCAAACCACTGTCATAAATTTCCTTTGTATTAATAAATGTCCCTTGTTGAGCTGATTAATAAATACAGTGACATGAATGCCCCTTTCAGGGCATTAATGAGGCGCCAGATGCCAATAGAAAGTTTGCTTGTTTATTTAACAAAAGAACAAAGTAAAGAGCCACGTGGGGCAAAACGCATACATAGAACTTGGACACAAAAAAATAAAGAACACTAACAACAGAGCTAAAGTGTAGTGAGGGCGGAACCTGACACGAACGACTAAACACTTATGCCTGAAGAAGCGAGGATGAATCGAGGATAGAAGGAAGACTGGAGCCAGGGATAGAAACTCCAGTCCTGGAACACAAATGTAGGTCACAGCGAGGAGTGAGCCTCAGCTGCTCCCTTAAATACTGATCACAAAGGTAAAGGAACCAAACAGGAAGGGGGAACGTAATTAACGAAATCAAGAACAGCCGTCACAGCGCCGGCTCGGCTTTGACAGCTGGAAGCTCGGCCGTGACGCTGTCACAATAAAAGCCCTGAAAGAGCACTAATAACAAACCAAAATAATATGGGAGAAAAAAGGGAAAATACTGAATAACCTGAGCGCGGATGGTACAGCATTCGGATCACCACATACAGTGCAGAATCAAAGATGCCTTTTCTGGGTATTTATTTACATCTCGGCCAAGAAGGGAAAATGTTGTGTCCTGCATGCAGGCAATTGCCACAAGAAGATTCAAAGTCTCAGAACAAAGCAGAGAGTTTTAATACAATAGCTCAAACAGATAAGCATTGTTTTGAGAATGCTGAGTCAGCAGTGTTCAAGGCTGGGGCTGGATCCTCGCTGTCACATGGGAAAAGTACTAGGTGTAATGTCATTTATGATTACAGGAGACAGAATGAATGGACAATAATCCATAACACCACATACCCCATCTCTAATAATACTTCATTTGGGTTTTTTAAACTCATACATCCAGCTAGTATTTGTTAGCATCTTACAGTATTTAGTCTAACAACCGAACCTAAAAGCTAACGTTATCTTCAAACATTGTGTCGCCATCAAAACATAAATCGGAGCGAAATGATGAAAGAGGGAGGGGGTGGTGAATTTTGGGCTTATTGGGATTTTTAAAGCAATATGCTATAAAACAGCTCATTTAGAGGACAGCGCCTTTCTCATTTGTAAAATGGTGCTTCAATGACTTCCAGGAAGATGGCGGAGAGACATAACACTTAAACAAAGAGCTCTCCCTAGCCGGATTAAAAATCATCGGTAAATGGCCAACTCGACATAAATGAATCAATAAACTAAGGGATGAAAACACGAAGGAACCGGGCACAAGGACAAAAACAGGGTAAAATTGAAGAATTCCTCTCCAACAACGCAGGAAAAACCGCTGTACGCAAAGCCCAAAAAAACGAGGTGTCTACAGCAGAGAAAATGGAAGACACCAGACTCGACAACATGAACGCTGGCATCGCCAGTTTGGGTGAAGAGTTAAGAGAATTCAAGCGACAGCTACAACAGGATTTAGCGGCTCTTAAGGAGGAACTGAAAAAAGAAATTAAGGAGGAAATCATGGACCTCCGAAGAGAAATGGAGCGTAAATTAACGGAAAACATGGAGGAGCTGCGCTCCCAGCGGGCGTGTATGACAGAAGCGCAGACCCGAATTTCGGAACTAGAAGATTGGAAAAGCGAGGCAAACGAACAACTACAGACCCTGACGACGCAAACGCAGAGGATGCAGGAGAAAATAAACGACTTGGAGAGCAGATCCCGACGAAGCAATATGCGCATCTTTGGAATTCCGGAGGGCATTGAAGGCAACTCGATGACAAAATTCATGGATCAGTTCTTAAAAAAAGAACTGGAAATACCCGGAGAAACGGATCTGCAGATTCAACGGGCGCACAGAACACCGGCACAGAACCCGAAAACAAACTCTCCACCCAGGTCAGTTGTGGTAAACTTTGTGAAATATGACATAAAGGAAAGAATCCTGACGCAAGCATGGAAAAAAAAGATACGAATCGGCGACAAACAGGTATTTTTTGACCATGACTACCCGACAGAAATCGTGCAGCAGCGGAAGAAATATGCCAATATTAAAAAAATGCTGAAAGAGAAAAAAATTAGATTCCAAACGCCGCTAACGAAAATGAGGATTCATTGGGAGGAAGGCACAAGAACCTACAACACGGCTGAAGAGGCAGCGCGGGATATGATGGAGCGGGGCCTTGAGGTGAGCGTGCCGAAGGAGACGGCTGGAGCAGCGGCGGCCCTGAACGCACCACGACAGACGGAGTGGAGACGAGTGAACGGCGGAAGAAGGGGGAGAGACGTAGAGCAGCGGGCCCAGGACAAGCTACAAGGCTTTCAACTGAAAGCCTAGATCATAACAAAGATTAAGAAAGGCACAGAAGAAATGAAGGCCAAGAAGACAAGGTAAAAGAGAAACAGACGGCTAGGAGAGGTTTAAGTGATATTTGTTGGACATTTCTAGACTAATGACTATTACTTGGATAGTAATTAGAGGTCTAGGGAGGGCCCTTCACTCTGTGAAGACAAACCCCCCACCCACCAACAGGGACCAGTGGGCAGAAGAAAGGCCCAAAGTACGGAGGTCGAGTTTTTTTAATGTGTTTTTATATAAATATGTGTTATTTTTGTTGTTAAAGGGGTTAGGAGCACAAGTTAAAAAAATGGAAAAACATGAATATGGGTAAAAATCTTAAGATAATGACATTAAACGTGAATGGTCTGAACTCACCTGTTGAAAGGGAAAGAATAATAAGAAAATTCAAGAAGGAAAAAGCTGAAATTATATTTATGCAAGAGACACATTTGAGCAAGACAGAACATGTGAAACTAAAGAGATTTGGCTATAAGAACTCCTACTACAGTTCATTTAAGGGAGGAGCAAAAAGGGGGGTTATGATACTAATCTCAAACAAAATACAATTTGAAAGTGAACAGGAAATCCAGGATAAAGAAGGCAGGTATGTAATAATAAAGGGAAGAATAGATGGTATGCAGATTACATTAGTGAACATCTATGCCCCACCAGAAAGTGACAAGGGTTTTTTTCAACATCTGTTTGATCTCATAGCAACACACAGTGAAGGAGTCCTAATTTGTGGAGGAGACTTAAATGCTGTCATGGATCATGAAGTTGACACAACAAGTGTTAAGAAGACAAAAAAACATGTAACAAAGTTCATAAGAACCTCACTGGCAGAAATGGGTATGGTAGACATATGGAGGGACCTACACCCACTCGAAAAAGACTATACACATTATTCAGCAGCCCATAAAGTACACTCTAGAATAGATTACTTCCTTATGAATGAAGGTGACAGACACAGGGTGAGAAATTGTTGGATTGGAGGGGCAGAAATATCAGATCATAATCCTATATACATGGAAATATATTTAAACAATAGAAAACGACAAACAACATGGAAACTTAACGTAGGACTGTTAAATGATGAGAAAATGAAAGAAAGAATAAAAATAAACATAAACGAATATATCCAAGAGAATGACAATGAAGAAGTGGACCCAACAATACTATGGGACGCACTAAAAGCCGTGTTAAGGGGTAAATTAATTGTTGAAACAGGAAAAGCAAATAAGACTAAACTGGAAGCTTATGAACAAAGATGTGAGAGACTGAGGGAATTAGAACGTAAACATCAAAGCACAAATGATCCAAAAATATATCAAGAAATTAAAGAAGAAAAAACAAAGATAAAAGAAACACAAATGGATGAAATTGAAAGGAAAAATAGATATCTAAAGCAAAAATATTATGAAACGGGGCCAAAAGCCACAAAACTGCTGGCAAAACGGTTAAGAAAACAACAAACAATGAATAATGTATACAAGATTAAAGACCCCACCACAAATAAAACCACAGTTAACCCAGAAAACATCGAAGAAATTTTCCATAATTTCTACCAAGAACTATACTCGCAACCTGAAGAAACAAATACTAAAGATATCAAAAAATTTCTAGACACATTGGACTTGCCATCAATAGGAAATCAACAAAATGAAAAACTAACAGCAGAAATAACAACACAAGAGATCAGAGATGTGATTAAGTCACTTAAAAAGGGTAAATCACCAGGTAGTGATGGATACCCATCTGAGTTTTATAAACTGTTTATAGAAGAACTCATGCCACAACTCCTAAAGTCATTTAATTGGACGCTGAACAACAACAAAATACCTCCATCATGGAACGAAGCAATCATTTCAGTTATTTTAAAACCAGGGAAAGATAAAGAACAATGCGGAAACTATAGACCAATCTCTTTATTAAATGTAGATTATAAAATATACACAACAATTATATGTAAACGAATAAAGACATTCTTGACGGAATTGATAGAAGATGATCAAACTGGATTCATAGAGGGACGCCAAACACATGACAATATCAGGAGAACAATACATATAATTAACCAAATACATAAAGAAAAGAAAAGCGCAGTAATAATGAGTTTAGATGCAGAAAAAGCATTTGACAGGGTTAACTGGAAATTCCTATATAGTGTACTGGAGCGCTTTGGATTTAACGAAAAATCAGTACAATGCATAAGGACGCTATATCAAGAACCTGTGGCAAGAATCAAGATAAACGGTAGCTTAACAGACAAAGTAAATATACAAAGATCAACTAGGCAGGGATGCTGCTTATCGCCCACCTTGTTTGCTCTGTTCATAGAACCATTGGCTCAAGCGATACGACAAAATAAGAAATTAAAAGGTGTAACAATAAAGGGGGCGGAACACAAGATTGGGCTATTTGCAGACGATATTATAGTTTACCTTGAACAACCAGATAAATCAATAATGGAAATGATGAACTTGATAGAAAATTTTGGAAAATTATCAGGATACAAGATAAACATAACAAAAACACAAATACTGACATTCCACTATAACCCTCTAAACCAGATAACTGATAAGATCAAACTAAACTGGAACCAAAAAGAAATAAAATACCTTGGAGTGAACATACCTAAAGACCTAAGCAAAATATATAAAGCAAACTATGATAGGTTGGAACAAGAAATAAAAAAAGATATTGATAGATGGT
Organism: Pholidichthys leucotaenia; assembly: GCA_020510985.1. Classification (NCBI taxonomy): domain Eukaryota; kingdom Metazoa; phylum Chordata; class Actinopteri; order Cichliformes; family Pholidichthyidae; genus Pholidichthys; species Pholidichthys leucotaenia. Next base: position 319,091,977 of record CM035844.1, read on the forward strand.
CAATCTTAAATATGGACCTGAATTCAAAAATTGAGACAGTCAAAATCAGCATACAACCTAGATTACTTTACCTCTTCCAGGCTATACCAACAGAGATTCCAGATGCCCAATTCTCAAAGTGGGACAGGATGATATCGAGATTTGTTTGGGGAGGTAAAAAACCAAGAGTGAAATATAAAACCCTCCAATTACCAAAAGAGAAAGGAGGCATGGGCCTACCGAGTCTAAAGGAATATTACTACTCAGCACAAATAAGATATATCATATGTTGGTGCGACGAGGGATATGAGGCAAAATGGAAAGAAATGGAAAAGGAAATTGAGGGACTCCCAGTGCAAAGCATAATAGGGGATAAAGATGCATATAAGCAAATCAAACAAATAGACCCAATCACTAAATTTACTTTAGAACTGTGGTATAAAATAGTACAAAAATATAATATAAGGGAAGACATAAAACTATTGAAATGGGTAGCATTTGACAGTCAGTTTGAACCGGCAAAACAAGATAGGGAATACAAAAATCTGGTGAACAAGGGAATCACAGCATGGGGCAATATCGGAAAAAAAGATCTCGGGAGCTTTGTAAATATCAGGAGAAAATTTAAATTAGAAAGATCGGAATTTTTCAGATATCTGCAGATGAGAGATTACTATATGAAGAAGATTAGGCATAACCTCCAAACAGATGTGAACGAGATTATACAACTTATTTTAAGCTCATATGCAGGAAATAAAATAAGAATTATTTCAAAACTATATCAGAAACTTATGACAAACAATCATACAAGTAACTATATAAAGGAGAAATGGGAGAAAGAGCTCAATTTAAACATAACAGAAGAAAGCTGGCAGGAAATATGGAAAACACAACACACATCAACAAATTCAAGGGCATGGAGGGAATTTGGATGGAAAAACCTGATTCGCTTTTTCATTACACCACAGATTCAAGGAAAATATTCAAATACCCAATCTTTATGCTGGAGGGGATGTGGGGCTCAAAATGCAGACCACTCACATATGTTTTGGAAATGCTACAAAATATCATCATTTTGGAAATCTATGCATGTGACAATACAGAGGATATTAGGATATAATATACCAATGAACTGTAACCTGATGTACTTATGTGATCTTAAAAAAGACAATGTTATACAGGCTGAGGACAGATATCTAGTTAAAATCTTGTTGATTGCATGTAAAAAAACTATCACAAAAAAATGGCGATCAGAAGTTCTTCCTGACCAAGAACAATGGACTGACATTGTTGAGGACATACGTATGATGGAAAAACTAACATATCGACGAAGAATGCAAGAAGGAATATGGGAGAAAAAATGGCGGAAATGGACACACTACAAAGTGCAACAACGAGGCAGAAATTGAAAGAATAACCAAAGACACTGAAAAAAACAGAAGAATTAAGAGATGGAAACTAAAAACTTGATGCTCCAACATTTGTCCCCCCCCTTTTATTTATTTATTTTTTTATTTATTTTTTTTTATTTTTTATTTTTTTTTATTTTATTTTATTTTATTTTATTTTTTTTATTTTTCCCTACCCTAACCCCTTTGTTTTTTAAATGTAGAATGTGATCTGAATGCATTATATATGATGAAAAATGAATAAAAATCTAAGTTACAAAAAAAAAATGGTGCTTCAATAATTAAACTCTGAGGCTTTTTTCTACTAAAGCATGTGACAGACATTTCATCAACACCTCTGGGAGCTGTGTCAACATCTAGAAAAGTGGATAATGGTATTTTAATGACAGCATGGCAGGTCAAAAGAAAATGTGTTGCTATGGAAAAATAAAGACATTAACTGGTTTGCTACTCAGTCTGCAATGTTCAGTGAAAGATATTTGTGCTAAATATTCCACAATGGCATCTTTGTTCTGTCTGCTGCAGACTTACAGCTCAGTTAGAGACAAGAACTACAGTGCATATCAAATTAGGTGAAAAAGAGCCAAACAAGAAACTTTAAAAGTTTGAAACTCAGGCTGGTAGCCAATCAGCTGAAAGATGAAAGCTGCCAGGAAATGTCCATTCAGCTCCAGCTCCACTGTTGTTGATATAACAAGTAGAAAAGGCTGTTTGGGGATTTACTTGACGGATTGCTTTCTTTGTGCCATCTTGTTATCGTCTTCCAGAGTTCATCCAAATTTCCATGCTAAAACCCAAACATTATCATACTGTCAGACGGGGTTTGCTTTTGATGGATTGTCAGGCGGTTGGCGAGGAGTGAGGATATGAATGCCTGTACCTGATTGTACACAGTCTACAGGAGCTCAGAAGTTAAACTTTAAGATGTTTTCAGTATACATTTAAAAGCAAATTCATAAAAAAGAATTACAAGAAAAATAACATTTATATTATAAAATAATTTAAAAAAATAAAACAAGAGAACTAAATAATATACATGGAAAAACTTCAAATATATTAAAGGGGTCATTGACCGAAAAATTGTACTTTTGTAGGTTTTAACTGCAACTGGTTTTAATTGGCCATGTGGTAATTGAAAAAAAAAAAATCAAAACGCTTACTTCTCTTAAAGGTACAGTGTGGAAAATTTTTTTGTAATCTGAATTATGAAATTTAATGCGGCATAAAATCCTAATTTTGTTTTCACTTTAGTAAATTCAATTACAAGCAAAAGTTGCTACATTTTCAGTAACTTAAGTTTTTTTATACACAGAAAGAGGGTCCGTGTCCATGTAGGCGGCCATCTTGGACCACCAAAATAGCTTTTAAAGTTTTTATGTTGTGCTGTAATTACTCAGATGGCTTCTGCGGGATCTCATTTAAGCTTCTGAAAAAAATAACTATTAAAAAGTGAACTGTTTGCATATTGAAATCAGACTGCAAGTTTCCCTGAATATTACACACTGCACCTTTAATAAAACAGCCTTTATATTGTTTTGGTCTCTGAGGAGCCATTTTAACTCATCTAGGTTTGTTAGTGTATGTAGAAAAACAATAAAATAAACCCAGCCTTGATACCCGCCTGCTGCTCTATTATTGGTCAGCCTAGTTGTCTATCATGTAGATAAGCATGGAGCCAAAGGCGTTAGCTTCAGAGCTAACACTGCTGCTAGGGAGTTAGGTTGCCAATCGGTGTTTATATTGCCATTTTCTTTAGATTTCAGTCACCCTAATAGACATCCCTGTCTCCACCTGGTTCACTAACAGCTGAAAATATATCTTGGACCATTCTGGCTTATGTTATTATATTTTTGCCATGATACTACATCGAACTTTTAGCATTAGCTTGGCCAGGCAGTAAGAATTGGTCAGTTTAACCGCATTGGAGCGAGATGAGGCTGACCGACAGGCCTGCTGGCGTTAGATTAATTGTTGAACCAGCTGGTTTTATCACTATTTTCTATAAATTCTGTTCCCCACCCCCCCACCCAGCTGGAATCCTTGTTCATCTATAACACTTGATCAAATTAGGGCTGCAGCTAACGACTATTTTACGGCTCGGGTAATCGCCTACTCTAATCGAAGATTACTTGAGTAATCAGATACAGTGGTGTGAAAAAGTGTTTGCCCCCTTCCTGATTTCTCATTTTTTTGTATGTTTGTCAAACTTAAATGTTTCAGATCATCAAACAAATTTAAATATTAGACAAAGATAACACAAGTAAAAAATGTAGTTTTTAAATGAAGGTGTTTATTATTAAGGGGAAAAAAAATCCAAACCTACATGGCCCTGTGTGAAAAAGTGATTGCCCCCTAAACCTAATAACTAGTTTGGCCACCCTAAGCAGCAACAACTGCAACCAAGTGTTTGCAATGGCAATGAGCAACTGGCAATGAATCTTTTACAGCTCTGTGGAGGAATTTTGGCCAACTCATCTTTGCAGAATTGTAATTCAGCCACATTGGAGGGTTTTTGAGCATGAACCGCCTTTTTAAGGTAATGAAACAGCATCTTAATCAGATTCAGGTCAGGACTTTGACTAGGCCACTCTAAAGTCTTCATTTTGTTTTTCTTAAACCATTCAGAGGTGGACTTGTTGGTCTGTTTTCAATCATTGTCCTGTTGCAGAACCCAAGTGTGCTTCAGCTTGAGGTCACGAACAGATGGCCGGACATTCTCCTTCAGGATTTTTTGGTAGACAGCAGAATTCATGGTTCCATTTACCACAGCAAGTCTTTCAGGTCCTGAAGCAGCAAAACAGCCCCAGACCATCACACAACCATCACCATATTTTACTGTTGGTATGCTGTTCCTTTTCTGAAATGCTGTGTTACTTTTATGCCGGATGTAATGGGACATACACCTTCCAAGAAGTTCAACTTTTGTCTTGTCAGTCCACAGAGTATTTTCCCAAAAGTCTTGGGGGTCATCAAGATGTTTTCTGGTAAAACTGACACAAACCTTTATGTTCTTTTTGCTCAGCAGTGGTTTTCGTTTTGGAACTCTGTCATGCAGGCCATTTTTGCCCAGTCTCTTTCTTCTGGTGGAGTCATGAACACTGACCTTAAGTGAGGCAAGTGAGGCCTGCAGTTCTTTAGATGTTGTTGTGGGGTCTTTTGTGCACTCTTGGGGTAATTTTGGTCGGCCAGCCACTCCTGGGAAGGTTCACCACTGTTCCATGTTTTCGCCATTTGTGGATAATGGTTAATGGATAATGGCACTGTGATTCGATGGAGGACCAAAGCTTTAGAAATGTCTATATGTGGCGGTTTGGGAAACCCCCCACAAACAGACTAAGGACAGACAGCTCGCTACTCCTGGTTTTTTCCGCTACACTACTGTGATAATGTCACCTTTCATGCATTGTGTTCAGGCGTCCTGTCCTTACTGTGACCTAGAGACTCAGATCAATGTGTAGATGTGCCTGTTAACCTCTTTGTTCTGCAGCTAGAGCAGAGTCTAGCAAATCTGCCTATTGTGATGTATGTCTCACAAATGCAAATATCTCATGCCTGTTCTGCAGTCCCTTTGATCAGACCTACCGCGGTGACACTGCTTTGATGTATTGTTTGAGTTGGGTATAAATACTGCACAGGTTCTGTAACACCTTCTCTCTCTCTCAACCTCTGCTGTAGGACACACACGTGTCCGCCTCTCCTCTCCTTCTCTGAGAGCCAGAGGATCCCCATCCAGCCTGCACACACTTGGGCTGGAGAGGGGATCCCGTGACGGTGGTATGATAATAAAACTCTACTTAAAACCTCCAACAACGCCGCTTTATTTCATGCCTGATAGATCTCAATTACTTTGTTTCTCATTTGTTCCTAAATTTCTTTGGATCGCAGCAGGATGCCAGCTTTTGAGGATCTTTTGGTCTACTTCACTCTGTCAGACAGGTTCTATTTAAATCATTTCTTGATTCAAAACAGGCGTGGCAGTCATCAGACCTGGGTATGGCTAGAGAAATTGAACTCAGCTTTCCAAAGATGTGATAAACCACAGTTAATTTATGTTTTAACGGGGGGGGGGGGTCACTTTTCCACACGGGGCCATGTAGGTTTGGATTTTTTTTTACCCTTAATAATAAACACGTTCATTTAAAACTGCATTTTGTGTTTACTTGTGTTATCTTGTGTTTACTTGTGTTAACCAAAATTCTCAAGATGGCGACCGGGATGGTCACACTTTTTCAGTGCTGAGACAAAGTCACTGATTTTGCCATTAAAAGTGGCTGGCCTGCAGCGATCGGCGCTCGTGGCGAACACGCACGGGCTGAATTGCCACCTCCGTTGGATTGCCCTTTAATCGCCTTTCTCCAGCGCCTTCCTGAAGCGATTGCTCAGCTAACACTAGTTAGCTTAATGCTACCTGAAGCGATTGCTAAGCTAACACTAGTTAGCTTAATGCTGGCGCCAGTCTCTAAATAACTACCTACAGCGATCGGATATACCTCCGGTGGATTACCCCTTTGATCGCTTTTATCCGGCCACTGTGAGTAAACTGACCAGCGATTCCAGCGCTTCCTTGTGATTCACTGATGTGCCCTACCTGAAGCGATTGCTAAGCTAACGCTAGTTAGCTTAATGCTGGCGCCAGCCATTCCACCTAACACCAGCCTGAATCAAAGCCCAGCTACGAGGCCCAGCGGAGATACTACCAGGCAGGCGGCTATTTGTTTGACGGGGCTCAGCAGAGATTTCACCCAGGCAGACGGCGGTAGGCGGCGGTGCCCAGCGGAGGACTTACCGTGACTGCAGCGGCGGTGTGCGACGAGACTACCCGAAGCGATTGCTAAGCTAACGCTAGTTAGCTTAATGCTGGCGCCAGTCATTCCACCTTACACCAGCCTGAATCGAAGCCCAGCTGCGAGGCCCAGCGGAGATACTACCAGGCAAGCGGCTATTTGTTGACGGGGCTCAGCAGAGATTTCACCCAGGCAGACGACAGTAGGTGGCGGTGCCTAGCGGAGGATTTACCGTGACCTCAGCGGTGCTCGGTGGCAGCGGCGGTGTGTGACGAGACTCGGTTGGAGGAGCGGGACGGGAGACCAGTTACGGCGACTATGAGCAACGAGACCAGCAACGGAAGGGGCTAGTTGGCTAGCTGAGGCCCAGCTGGTTTCGAGGACGATCGGATCAGATTCTGGCGATATAAGCAGAATTTATTTTACTATCCACAGATTTTCCTTTTCCTTCTTTCCAAGAAAGACTGAAGATGGCTGCCACGGGATTAAAAAGTGGGCTGATGGGCACCACTAATAAGCATTCTCTACTTCTATACTTCCTCTTCGTTTTGTCTTTGTGTGTCTGGACCTGCAACAAGAAGGATTTTCCGACAAACTCAACCAAAGGTGAAGTTAAAAAGTTTTATCTGTATGGATTTGGGCTTGGACATCTCACCCTACACTCTATGTGGTCTTTAAAAGCCCTGAGCAAAAACTTCCAAATTAAGGCAAACATGGCTGTTAAGCAAAAATCACAATATGGCAGAGGATATACAATTAAAGTTCTGTTAGTTCTGCTACTTCTGGCAGGAGATATTCACCTTAACCCTGGACCTGCCACTATTAAACAGCAGACCACTGGATTAGCACAAAACCGAGCTGTACAAAAGCAAAAACAACATTTATTTTTCCAAACTGTTAATCATGCACGAGTTCTTTGGGACACCAAGGCTAAACCAAAGGGGATCCTCGGCGGTCATTTAAACATACGGAGCATAATCCCCAAAAGAGATGAGATTTCGGTGTTGCTGTTGGACTCAAATCTGGACTACCTTTGTCTCTCAGAAAGCTGGCTACACAGTAACATAGACACTAATATGATCGATATTGTGGGCTACCAGTGTTTTAGAAAAGACAGGCAGGTAGGGAGGGGAGGAGGTGTTTTAATTTACATCAAAGAGAAATATAAATGTCAACTGGTTGATTTGAATACTTCACTTGAATGTTTAGCTGTTAATGTATGTCTCTCTCCGGTAATGAATTTCAACATTGCAGTAGTGTACAACCCACCGTCACACAACTCTTCCTTTTATAATGAATTAAGTGATCTGGTTAAACAACTTGAGAAGAGCAGAGAAACAATAATTCATGGTGACTTTAATATCAACTGGTCTGATAAAAAAGACAAACAAAAACTGAAAAGCCTCATGACTAAATTTAATTACCAGCAAATCATCAAAGGACCCACCAGGATAACCAAACAATCCAGAACACTTATTGACATGGTATTTACTAATAAACCAGAACGAATAACCAGAACCTATAATCTTGTAACTGGTCTCTCAGATCATAACATGGTTCTTGCTGTCAGGAAACTTACTAAAAAGCGACTACAGTATTTTGGGGGAGTCGATATTGACAAATCAAATTTTATTATCCCCAAATCAAAAAATGAGGAGTTTGAACATTACTTAGAGAATCAAAATTGGGAGCAGCTCATGGCAACATGTGAAGTAGATGATTGTTGTAATTTTATAACTGCAACAATCACAAAGTCTATAGAAAAATTTTCAAAGCAAATTAAAAGTAGACAACAGAAGATTAGCCTACCATGGTTAAATAATGAAATAAGAAAACTTATGAAGAGGCGAGACTATGCACTGAAAACATCACTAACCTCCAAACTACAAAATGATCACCTTGTGTACAAAAGTTTAAGAAATAAAGTGGTACATGAGCTGCGAAAATCAAAAATATCTTATTACAATAAACTGATAGATCATGCAAAGGGTAACAACAGTTCCCTATGGAGGCATTTAAATAACTTAACTAATAAAAAAAACGATCAGAAGGGGGTAAAGGAACTTAGAATCAATGGCAAGACCGTCAGTGACAAGGCTACTTTGGCAAATGAATTTAATTCACACTTTGTGGGCTCTGTGGAAGACTTAACAAAAATTTTTGTGCTGCCAAATGTGCTCAACAACACAAATTCCATACTTCCAACAGATACTTTTCACATCGATGAGGTAAATGAGAAGTTAATTGCTGGTATTGTTAAAACACTGTCAAACTCAAAAACTAATGATATCTACAATATGAGCACCTCCTTTCTCAAAATGCACAGCAAAATATTAATCAAACCACTGACTCATCTCATTAATCTCTCCATTAGGTCTAGTACATTTCCATCTGGCTGGAAAAAAGCTGTCGTCATACCAGTTCATAAATCAGGCAGTAAAGACGATATATGCAATTACCGCCCAATCTCTATCTTACCAGTCCTATCTAAGGTTCTTGAAAAAGTTGTAGCTACACAGCTGATAGACTACTTACAAGACAGTCAACTTCTTCATCCACATCAATTTGGTTTTAGACCAGGATACTCAACAGAAACAGCAAATTGTTGCCTTATTGAAAACGTCAAACAGTCCTTGGACAGGGGTAATGTGGTAGGAGCTGTTTTTCTAGATCTCAAAAAGGCTTTCGATACTGTAAACCACAGTTTGCTTTTATCCAAAATGGTATCTTTTAACTTCTCCCCAAATACATTAGAATGGTTTGCATCTTATCTCCAGAATAGAGAACAGTGTGTAAAAGTTCACCAGGATAAATCCTCATTTTTAAACAACCGCATGGGTATCCCACAAGGGTCCATTCTTGGTCCTTTACTTTTCAGCATTTTTATTAATGACTTGCCGTTACACTGCTCAGCTGCAACATGCCAACTTTATGCAGATGATGCAGTTATTTACACAGCTGCCAAGACTCCAGCACAGGCTGCAGATGTACTGTCTACAAGTATGGTTGATGTCCAAGAGTGGCTCCTCAAGAACCATCTATTGCTGAACCTTCAGAAAACAGTCTCAATGTGCTTTTCAATCAAAAAATGTAACCTGCAACATTTTAAAGTTAATATACATGATCATGACATCAGTTTAGCTACAGAATTCAAATACCTTGGCATTGTACTAGATCCTCAACTCAAATTTAATCTTCATATAAAGAAAATTTCAAAAACAGTAAAAAAAAATCTGAACTGCTTTAAATTAATTAGATATTACATACCTTACGAAGCAGCTGCACTGTATATGCATTCTATGGTTTTTTCTCATATATCATACTGTTTGACAGTCTGGGCTCAAGCAGCCCCTTCCACAATAAGACATATAGGTTCATTATATAATCAAACCCTAAAAATCTTGGACAAAAAGCCCATTAGGTGGCATCACTGTAATGTTTTAAAAAAATACAACCTATTGAGTTTTGAGAGCTTCATTGACCTCTGTCTTCTGAAATTAACGTTCAAATGTTTCCATAAATCAGCACCCGAGCCACTTGCTGGTTTCGTCCAAAGACAGGACAGCAGCAGAGCCACCAGGAGTTCTGTTAACAATAACTGTAAAATATTCCACCGCAGAACCACATTTGGACAAACAGCTTTCTCTATAAAGGGCAGTCACATCTGGAACACAATGCCAAATGAAATTAAAATAATAACGGACTTTAAAACATTCACTAAAAATGTTAAAAACTGGCTGAAAAATAAACAAGAATGTACTCATGTATGAATTATTTGTCTGCAAAGTGAGAGTGAATGAAGGGAAGGAATAAATGTGTTTGTTTATAGTGAGTGACGGAGGGAGGAAGGCCTGAAATAGGCAAATGTGAGTTATGTTATATGTGTTAAATGTGAGTCAGGCTGTTATATTTGTGTATTTATAATATTTTATAATATTTGTGTATTTATAATATTTATAATATTTATGTTAAATGTGAGTCAGGCTGTTATATTTGTGTATTTATAATATTTATAATATTTATAATTGTGTATTTATAATTTTTCTGCATTGATGTATGTGGTTATTGTGTATATTTTTTATCTTGATTCTTTTTTCTAAAGCCCATCCAGGGACAAGAGTTGCAAATTAGCTAATAGCTATACACTCTATGTGCAACACATCAGATTGATTGTCTTTGATTAATTGTCTATGTTTATTGCACTGTCCCTGTCAAATAAACTAATCTACTACTACTATCTTTGTCTCATATTTAAATTTGTTTGATGATCTGAAACATTTAAGTGTGACAAACATACAAAAAAAATGAGAACTCAGGAAGGGGGCAAACACTTTTTCACACCACTGTACTTTTTTTTTTTAAAAGAAACATGCATCAACCAACATGTGCAGAACTTTCTTTCGTAAAGAGCAGTAGTAATTGTACCAAACACTCAGTAACACAGGTACACATTTATTGCAATGCTTATTGCAATGTTTATTGCATAGAACGTAACTACACCGCAAAGTTCTGTCCAGTAGCATCCGCTACTGGTGGCTGTGGCTATATGTTATTTGGTCATATTGTGGGGACCCAGCACACTGCGGGCAGACACTATCTCACACTCATCAGGGCTGGAGGAAGTGGAGGACAATTGACATACAGACAGAGAGCCCCAGGGGGCAATCAGTTGGGACTGTTACAGTGGGGTAAAAAAGTATTTAGTCAGCCACCAATTGTGCAAGTTCTCCCACTTAAAAGATGAGAGAGGTCTCCAATTTTCATCATAGGTATACCTCACCTATGAGAGACAAAATAAGAAAAAAAAAATCCAGAAAATCACATTGAAGGATTTTTAATGAATTAATTGGTAAATTCCTCAGTAAAATAAGTATTTGGTCAATAACAAAAGTTCATCTCAATACTTTGTTATATACCCTTTGTTGGCAATGACAGAGGTCAAACGTTTTCTGTAAGTTTTCATGAGGTTTTCACACACTGTTGTTGGTATTTTGGCCCATTCCTCCATGCAGATCTCCTCTAGAGCAGTGATGTTTTGGGGCTGTCGCTGGGCAACACAGACTTTCAACTCCCTCCAAAGATTTTCTATGGGGTTGAGATCTGGAGGCTGGCTAGGCCACTCCAGGACCTTGAAATGCTTCTTATGAAGCCACTCCTTTGTTGCCCGGGCGGTGTGTTTGGGATCAGTGACCAGTGACCAGTGAAGCTGGAGAGAATCTGAACACATGCATGGAAATAACTGACTGGGACATGTTTAAAGGAGCCACACATGATCTTAATGAGTACACAGACACTGTGAACTCATATATCAACTTCTGTGAGGAGACCATTCTCCCATCGCGCACCAGGGTGAGGTACTCTAATGATAAGCCCTGGTTCACTGCCAAGCTCAGACAGATCAGGAAGGAGAAGGAAGCAGCGTTGAAAAGTGGAGACAGGGACTGCTACAGAGAGGTCAAATATCGGTTTAACAGAGAGCTGAGGAGAGCTAAATCTGTGTATTCTGAGAGACTCCAGCAGCAGTTCACTGCTAATGACTCGGCTTCTGTGTGGAGAGGACTGAGGCAAATCACCAACTATCGGCCTCAGGCTTCTAAAGGTCAGGATGACAAAGCCCTTTGTCAAAAACTGTCCCAACATTACGCCCGTTTTGACACCTCGTCAGCTGTGTCCAACTCCCCCACTCCACCCAGCTCCATTGCCTCCTCGGCCCCTAATTCATCAAAAGCGGTCCCCCCCTCCTCCTCCTCCTCCCCCCCTGCCTTTGTCATCAGTGAGCAGGACGTGCACAGACAGTTCTCCAGACTGAACCCGCGCAAGGCCCCCGGGCCGGACGGTGTGTCTCCCTCCACCCTGAGACACTGTGTGAAAGAGCTGGCTCCTGTCTTCACAGACATTTTTAACACCTCCCTTAAGCAATGTCACGTGCCGACCTGCCTCAAATCCTCCACCATCATCCCTGTCCCTAAGAAGCCATGGATTACTGGACTTAACGACTACAGACCTGTAGCGCTCACCTCTGTAGTCATGAAGTCCTTTGAGCGCCTGGTCCTGTCTCACCTCAAGTCCATCACCACTCCCCTCCTGGACCCGCTGCAGTTTGCCTACCGTGCCAACAGGTCTGTGGACGACGCAGTCAACCTGGCCCTCCACTCCATCCTGCAGCACCTGGACTCCCCGGGAACCTACGCCAGGATTGTGTTTGTGGACTTCAGCTCTGCATTCAACACCATCCGCCCCGCTCTGCTCCAGGACAAGCTGTCCCTGCTTGATGTGCCTGACTCCCTCTGCAGGTGGATCACCGACTTCCTGACGGACCGGAGGCAGCATGTGCGGCTGGGGAAGTCTGTCTCGGACTCTGTTAGCATCAGCATCGGATCACCCCAGGGCTGTGTACTTTCCCCCCTACTCTTCTCCCTTTATACCAACTCCTGCACCTCCTCCCACCAGTCTGTTAAGTTGATTAAGTTTGCGGACGACACCACCCTCATCGGGCTCATCTCCAACGGCGACGAGTCCGTCTACAGGAAAGAGGTGGCCCAGCTGGTGTCCTGGTGCAGCCACAACAACCTGCAGCTGAACGCTCTGAAGACAGCGGAGATGATTGTGGACTTCAGGAAAGTCACAACCCCCCTGCCCCCCCTCACCATCACAGGCTCTCCCATCACCATTGCAGATTCCTTCCGCTTCTTGGACACCACCATCACCCGGGACCTCAAATGGGAGCCAACCATCAGCTCCCTCATCAAAAAGGCCCAGCAGAGGATGTTCTTTCTGCGGCAGCTGAGGAAGCTCAAGCTACCCACCAAGATGTTAGTGCAGTTCTACACGGCCATCATCGAGTCCATCCTCACCTCCTCCATAACCGTGTGGTACGCAGGAGCCACTGCCAGGGACAGACTAAGGCTGCAGCGCGTCGTGCGCACTGCTGAGAAGGTGATCGGCTGCAAGCTCCCATCTCTCCAGGACCTGTACATCTCCAGGACCTGGAGGCGTGCTGGCCGGATCATAGCCGATCCTTCACACCCTGGTCACGTACTGTTTGCCCCCCTCCCCTCAGGTAAAAGACTTCGGTCCATTCAGACTAAAACCTCCCGGCACATGAATAGCTTTTTCCCCTCTGCCATCAGACTGCTGAACATTAAGTGACTTATTGACTCTCGTGCACTATGTACAGCAGCTCAACCAGACTCATGACATTCATCACTGTTTTTCTGTTGCATTATCAACTGCACTGTGGTACCCCATATTATCTGCTACTTGCTAATTTATTTAAAACTGCCTTGACTAGTATTACTCATTATTACTATTATTATTATTATTATTATTATTATTATTATTACTTATTTTTCTACACTTATTGCATGTTTTTAGTCCTTTAGTTTTTTAGTTTATCTCTTTATCTCATCATGTTTTTAATGTTGCAGCATGGCACCGAGACAAATTCCTAGTTTGTGTACTACATGAACAATGGCAATAAATCTGATTCTGATTCTGATTCTGATCATTGTCATGCTGAAAGACCCAGCTACGTTTCATCTTCAATGCCCTTGCTGGTGGAAGGAGGTTTTCACTCAAAATTTCATGAAACATGGCCCCATTCATTCTTTCCTTTACACGGATCAGTCATCCTGGTCCCTTTGCAGAAAAACAGCCCCAAAGTATGAGGTTTCCACCCCCATGCTTCACAGTAGGTATGGTGTTCTTTCTCCTCCAAACACGACAAGTTGAGTTTTTACCAAAAAGTTCTATTTTGGTTTCATCTGACCATATGATATTCTCCCAATCCTCTTCTGGATCATCCAAATGTTCTCTAGCAAACTTCAGACGGGCCTGGACATGTACTGGCTTAAGCAGGGGGACACGTCTGGCACTGCAGGATTTGAGTCCCTGGCGGCGTAGTGTGTTTCTGATGTAGCCTTTGTTACTTTGGTCCCAGCTCTCTGCAGGTCATTCACTAGGTCCCCCCATGTGGTTCTGGGATTTTTGCTCACCGTTCTCATGATAATTTTGACCCCACGGGGTGAGATCTTGCATGGAGCCCCAGATCAAGGGAGATTATCAGTGGTCTTGTATGTCTTCCATTTTCTAATAATTGCTCCCACAGTTGATTTCTTCACACCAAGCTGCTTACCTATTGCAGATTCAATCTTCCCAGCCTGGTGCAGGTCTACAATTTTGTTTCTGGTGTCCTTTGACACCTCTTTGGTCTTGGCCATAGTGGAGTTTGGAGTCTGACTGTTTGAGGTTGTGGACAGGTGTCTTTTGTACTGATAACGAGTTCAAACAGGTGCCATTAATACAGGTAACGAGTGGAGGACAGAGGAGCCTCTTAAAGAAGAAGTTACAGGTCTGTGAGAGCCAGAAATCTTGCTTGTTTGTAGGTGACCAAATACTTATTTTACTGAGGAATTTACCAATTAATTCATTAAAAATCCTTCAATGTGATTTTCAGGATTTTTTTTTCCTCATTTTGTCTCTCATAGTTGAGGTATACCTATGATGAAAACTGGAGACCTCTCTCATCTTTTAAGTGGGAGAACTTGCACAATTGGTGGCTGACTAAATACTTTTTTGCCCCATGGTATGTATATGTCCTCAGAGAGGACGTCCGGGCCAGGCGCCAGCTGATGTCATGCTAATGATGGGTATTAAATGACAATCACTATGCTAATGTGCCACGCATTCTCTCTGTCTGTATAACGTATAAAAGACCTTGTTACACATGCCTAAGCAGCACAGTAGCTCACCAAGCTACAAAGCGTGTTTCATTATGTTGGAGGAAATAAAACCTGGTAACCTTCCAGCTTGTCGCATCTCGCCTGTTCTATTACCTCCACATTGGTGACCCTGGACGTGCATGATGCGTCTCTCGACTATGCCATTTTCTCCACACTGGTGACTTGACGAAAGAGAATGACCGTCTACTCCCTCTCACTGCGCTGTGGGCTCCAGAGTACCAGAGAGCGACTGCATCCTCTTCATCCACACCGGAGCACACTTGCCGGAGCGGGCAGCACTGGGACCGAGATGCACCATGAACAGCAACACGAGCAAACCGAAGGAAACAGCCAGAATGGGGAAGATCATCGGCGCCGTCTGCGTTGCTTTCCATCAAGCTCCCCAACCCTGACTTACCTCCCGACAGCGGACTTTCTGCGCACAGAAGCTTCGCGCACACACCGCAGGATTATGAGGACAGCGCAACTTCCAGCTATGTGGTCACTGCACCAGGCACGCGCCACGCACCAGGGACAAACCAGCTCCACAGACTTATATATTGTCCTCCGCCGCTGCACATGCCCGAGAAACATGGCCGATCGCCATCCTCGGAACCTTTAGGGCTGCTCACGCACCTAAAGCAGACATGCAGCCCGCACACGGGACTTTGTATGGGTTTCTCAGCCATGGCGCACAATGGGAATTTAGCCGATTGCTTTCCCCGATGACTTTAGGGCTGCCTCCACACCTAAAGCCAAACCGCCAAATCCCTCACACAGCTTCAGTTTTTTTTTTTTTTTCACAGCCGCTACGCATCCTCAGGGAATTTGGCTGTTTGCCTTTCCCACATCCTTGCAGGACTGAGCCGCAAGAGGAGTCAGAGACTTAATTTTTTTTCACAGCCGCTGCGGATCACTGCCAAGTTTACTGGGAAAGTCCCTCACCATGGCGAATCCACACACAATTTTTGCGCAGGCTAGACACTTTTGATGTCCTGGGCCGGCACTCACTTATTCCCATCCCCCTCCCCCTCCTCCTCCACATCGTTCTTCCCGCACCTCACTCCCTAAAGCCGGCCGATCGCCGGTTTGTTCCATTACGCACGACGCACACCGGCCCGTGCGCCCACGATCCACGGCTGTTCAACGTGCTGGAACTTGGAGTGGAGCACACTGTCTTTTCCACCCCTCCCCCATCCCCCCACAGACTGACATGCCCTCCGACACTCCTCTACAGCAGGACAGTTCTACCAGAGTGGCAACCCCCTCTGCAGCCTTCACAGGCACTGACTGGTGCCCAAACGACCCGGGGAGGGGGGTGTCACAGCCCCTTCTGAGTGTTCTGGGGGGAGCCATGTGGGGACCCAGCACACTGCGGACGGACACTATCTCACACTCATCAGGGCTGGAGGAAGTGGAGGACAGCTGACATACGGACAGAAAGCCCCAGGGGGCAATCAGTTGGGACTGTTATGTATGCGTCCTTGGAGAGGACGTCCGGGCTGGGTGCCAGCTGATGTCATGCTAATGATGGGATTTAAATGACAATCACTATGCTAATGTACCATGCATTCTCTCTGTCTGTATAATGTATAAAAGAGCTTGTTACACATGCCTAAGCAGCACAGTAGCTCACCGAGCTACAAAGCGTGTTTCATTATGTTGGAGGAAATAAAACCTGGTAACTTTCCAGCTTGTTGCATCTCGCCTGTTCTATTACCTCCACAATATAAGCATAATTAGCCCATCTGACCACATTCGATTCTTTTTATGATCAAAATCTCAATCACGTACCACGTCTCGGGTGCACTGGCTGTCCACGATGTGGGATACTTTCTGCCGAGACACTGTAACATCGACATTGTAGGATGCTAGCTCGCTGTTCGGCTTTATGTACGCACTACACAATGTTTTCCTTCGATTTGAGATTGAAATGATCCCAGACTTGAGATACTTTTGTTGTTTTTCTGACTTTCTTCCTCTTTGTTGGCCCATCACTGTGTCCCTCTGATATGGCGCCATTAAACAAAGTTGCGTCTTGTTTACATAGTGTGACCGCAAGAAGGTCATATAGCCCTGAAGTGCTACATTAAATGACACACTGAAGCATAGATTTTGAATCGAGGAATTTTTGTAATTGAATTATTTGAGTAATCGTTGCAGCCCTAGACCAAATACATCATTCTTAGATGATACTTTAGCTTAGTTATTTTCTCTAACCAATAACCGAGCTAGCTAGCTGAAGCTAGCAGTTTAGCCACTCAAATACCAAATTTTGTGAATTACTCCAAATGAAATGAGAGAAAATAATTACAAATTTATAGAAAACAATTTCTAATTTATAAACCTTCAAAATGATGAGAAAAACTCAACAAAAAATATCAAATTTTAAAGAAAATCACTCAAAATTTCGTACTCTCAAAAATCAAGGAAGATTCAAAATTCACGAGAAATGAGAAATTTAACATAAAAGTGGAATTAAAAAAACTCTCCACATTCACAAAAAATACTCCAAATTTATAAGAATCCAATTTTACAAAAACATTTTCAAATTTATGAGAAAGAACTTAAAGATTCAAGAAAGTAAATGGTAAATTTGAAAAAAAAATGGAATTAAAATCTGTGTTTGAGGGGGAACAGTGTTTCCTCTAGCTTAAAGACCTTGGCGTGGTGACAACATATTTTTTTTTTTTGGGGGGGGGGGGTCTATTTTTTATTTTTATTTTTATTTATTTATTTATGCAGGGACATGCACAATATACATTGACCTTAAAGAGGAAAGATGCACTGTACCAGGTTATAGCACAAGTGCTAATTTCCACCTGTAGTCCCTGGGCAGGCTGGTGTTAGCATTAAAAAGCAGACATTTGCTAAAACTACAAGTAAGCATTGATAAAAAACTAAAACCAAACAATGATTAAAAAACTAAGACCAAGCGTTGCTAAAAACTAAAAAACATTAATATCATTGCTAAGAACCCAAAACATTGATAAGAACTAAGACATACAATAATACATTTTTATAACTCCATCCATATAAACAATTTTTCACATCAAACCACTGACTCTTATTACTCTTATTGTTCCCACTGTCAACATCACACACTCTAACATCTTTACATCACAGTACATTATGGACACAGGTTTGCTTAGAGATTAAATGTTTTTTCACCAAGCATGAAAATGTGTGATAGTCTGTTACTGCAAGTAACTCCGTTGGTAACATGTTCCACTGTCGCATAGCCACACATGAAAATGTTGAATTTGCTAATGTTGTCTTGTGCTTAGGAATCCTGCACTCGCCGCGTGCTATTGATCGAGTTGTCCGAGATGTATTTACAGAACTTAATGAAACAAACCTTTTTAAGGGAGGAGCAGCAGAGTTATGGATTATCTTAAACAAAAGACACACATTTGTATACATAATTAGATTTTCAAAGCTCAACAGGTTATATTTGGACAGGATTGGGCAGTGATGGAACGTTCGTCTTTTCTTGTCATGAATCTTGATAGAATACTTGTATAATGATTCCAGAGGTCTCAGGGCAGATTTACACGCCTGTGACCAACTTGTCATACAGTAAAGAAAATGTGGAATTATCATAGCATTTAGATACATACTTGATGCTTCAGTAGACAGTGAATTTCTGATATGTTTGAAATTAGCACAATTACATTTGACCGTGTTTGTCATCTTTTTAATGTGTTTTTTAAAGCTTAAATTTGAGTCAAGTGTAACACCTAAATATTTAAATTCAGTCACATTCTTAATTTTTTGTCCTTCTATCAAGATATGACAAGAATTCTTGGATTTGTAGCGATTTGTAAAAAACACTGACACAGTTTTATCGACGTTTAAGGTTAAACAAGAATTCCTCAACCAATGTGAGACTTTCTCCATTTCCTGTGTTAATTTTTCAGTCACCGCTTCAGTCGTTTTACCATGAGTATATACCACAGTGTCGTCAGCATACATAATTATATTTGCATTACACACAGACGGGAGATCATTAATATATAATGTAAACAGCAAAGGCCCTAAAATAGAGCCCTGCGGTACACCCATACTGCATGCTTTTAAGGGAGATGTAACATTATTTACAATTACACACTGCTGTCTGTCTTATCCAATTTTGTGTATTTTTATGAAGGGAGAATTGTGATAATTTGTTTAAAGGTAACTCATGGTTAACTGTATCAAAAGCCTTTCGCAAATCAAGAAAAACAGCCCCCACTACCCCTCCCCCATCCAGGCTGGATTTGATGTTTTCTAATAGATAGCAGCATGCTGTTTCAGTGGAATATCCTTTCCTAAAACCAAACTGAAAGGGGTTAAGTGCTGCCATGGAGTCAAGGTGGTCCACCAGCTGTTGTGCTACAGCTTTCTCCAAGCCTTTGGAAATGGTTGGGAGTACGCTGATGGGTCTGTAATTTGCGACCTGGAGCGTATCACCTGATTTGTACACTGGCCGTACAATGGCTGTTTTCAAAATTGTGGGAAAGGTACTCTCATTTATGGATTGGTTTATAATTTTTGTTAATACTGTAAAATTTCTTTGGTTATCTGTATCTGTATCCATTCCAAATATGTCTTTAGCTTTACTATTGTTAAGATTGGATATGATTTTAGAGATATTCCCTTCATCTACATTACTCAATTTAAAAGAATGAGCATCACAGTGGAATTCATGAGTGCAGTTTGGCTTAGAAAAACTCTTTGCCTAAAGAAGAATTGATTATTTGAAGAATACGGCTGCCAGGGAGACGCGGGCAGTGAAGATGGCTGCTTAGGTGAGGAGCACCGCAGTGCAGACAGCCTTTTTTTCTTCTACAAGGGCGTTTTTCTCTTGTTTCCTCAGCTGAAACTATTACTACTACTACACTTTGCATTGAGACTGGATTTGTGGAGAACAGGATTAAAATGCCAACACAACAACAGAAACTTAATCTTCACTCCAAAGCCGGTGCTAGCAAGGAAAATCTGGCTAAAGCTGGCGATAACACAATGAGCCCTCCTCCCTCTCTGCCACCTTCAACAGGTGCAGGTGTTGCCAAAGACCAAATGGCGGAGGACATCTCTAAGATCTATGCACTGTTGAAAGAAATATCGGAGAGGCAAGACGCTAAACTTAACTCTATTGAGGCGTCAACGAGGGCGGTGGACACCAAGTTAACGGAGTTAGCCACCCGGCTGGGAGACGTGGAATCTCGCATCGCCTTTCTTGAGGATGCCAATGTAGCTCTGGATGCTAATCCCCCCGCAACCCAGACGCAGGTGGAAGATTTACTTCTGAAGCTGGACGACTTGGAAAATAGATCACGCCGAAACAATCTACGCTTTGTCGGCTTTCCAGAAAACTGTGAAAAATCAGATGCCCTTACCTTCATGCGCAAAGCTATCCCAGATCTGCTGAAAATGGAGTGCCCTGGAGGGCTGGAAATTGACCGTGCGCATTGGAGCCTCGCCAGACGCAAACCAGACGGCCAGCCACCCAGGGCTATCCTGATTCGACTCCTGCGCTTCCAGGATAGGGAGCATATTGTGGAGGCAGCGCGCGGGATGGGAAAGCTGGATTGGAATGGTCATCACATCATGATTTTCCCGGGTTATTCCAGACGAGTATCCGAGATGAGAGCGGCGTTCAAGCAGTGTAAACATCTGCTGCACCAGAAGAAAATTTCATTTTCTCTCAGGTATCCTGCAGTTCTCGTTGTGAAGTTGGCAAGTGGTAAACAGGAATTCACTGACCCTAAGAAAGCATTGAACCTGATTCTTTCACTACCGTGAGACATTGATGAACAATGGTATGAATATATGCTATATGTTTATTTGTTATATATTTTTGATGGAGGATTTGATGCAGTATTAATGTAAGGTTCCATTTTTTTTTACTGCCCACGCTGTATTATCTGTAGGCATGAGACTGCTGTGATGTTGCGGCTCTCCCCAAGTTTGTTGCACTGTTCACAGTCACGGTCCTAGAGTTTTTTATTTTCCTTTTTTTGGTTGGTGCTGTTTTTGTGCACCGATGGGTGACATTGGTTTTAGGTCACCGTTTATGTTACTTTATGATTAAGTGGTTTTCGTTTCTTTTTTTTGTATTTTTAATTTTTATTGTGTTTCTCTTTTGCCCAGTGAGGGGGTTTTTGGTGGAGAATTGCTGGATATTTTGGATGGTAATATGTACCGTTTATGATGTCGGCTAATTGTCAGAGCTTTCTTAACCTCATTACTTGGAATGTTAAAGGCCTTAACCACCCAATTAAGAGGAAAAAAATTTTGGCGTTTATTAAATCAAAAAAAGTGGATGTAGCATTGCTTCAGGAGACCCACCTCACTAAAACAGAATCTAAAAAACTCTGTCGGGATTGGGTGGGCCACGGGTTTGTGTCTTGCGGTAATAGCCAGAGCAGGGGGGTAGCAATCCTTATTCATAAACATTTGCAGTTCAAGTGTCTAAAAGAGGTTAGTGATGATGATGGACGACTCCTTATAATTCTTATAGAAATTCAGGGCCATAGGATGATACTCGCTAATGTTTATGCACCAAATAATGCACCAAATATAGTTGGTTGTGCATTTTTTGCACAACTGGAACACGAATTAAGCGAAATGGGTAATTATCCCATTTTAGTAGGTGGGGATTTTAATCAGGTCATGGACAACATTTTAGATCGGAGCACCCCCTCACAGCGTTCATCTAAATTTGGCTCTACATTGAAAGACATGTGCAATGCAATTGGTTTGGTAGACGTGTGGCGGCTTTTTAATCCGTCCACAAGGGATTACACTTTTTATTCCACTGCTCATAATGTGTTTTCCAGGATTGATTACTTTTTAATGTCAAAATTCTGTTTTTTCTGTAAATTCGAGCTTCATTGGTAGCATAATACTATCAGATCATGCCCCTGTTTTTTTACATATGATCCCGCCTTGTCAGTTAAAAAAAAATTCTAGATGGAGGCTTAATTCAAGCTTTCTTCTTAGTCCAGATTTTGTGTCCTCTTTGAAAGCAGAGATTTCCTTATATCTTGAGACAAATTGGGATTCTGCTCCCTCTGCCAGTGTTGCTTGGGAGGCCTTTAAGGCATTTATTAGGGGACATATTATTCAATATGCATTTTTTAAAAAGAAAACTAACATTGCTAAACAGATTGATTTGGAGAGGAGAATAGCCATATTAGAGACTTCATTCAAACAAGACACAAATTTAGTAAATTTGTCACCCCTTCTGAAGCTTAAGTATGAGCTGAATTCAATCCTAACACAAAAAGTTGAATTTTCCCTATTTCGCCTTAGGCATAAACAATTCGAGGAGGGGGACAAAGCTGGCAAAATGCTGGCTAGATATATTAAAATGAAAGAAGCTCAGTGTACTATATCTGCTATAAGGACACAGGATGGTACTCTGGTGTCAGACTTAAATGAAATTAATGGTGCTTTCAGAGAATTTTACACTTCGCTTTATTCTTCTGAAATGGAGGCTGGATCTCAAGAGATTTATGCATTTTTGTCATCCCTGTCTTTGCCCTCCCTAACGAAGGAACAAATAGACTTACTTGACGCCCCAATTACTAAAGAGGAAATTGTGAAAGTTATTAAGAGCCTCCCGACTGGAAAGGCACCGGGCCCTGACGGATTCACTGTAGAATTTTACAGGGCCTGTGTTGATGAGCTTTCTCTTTTACTTTTAGAAATGTTTGCGGAATCTTTTGAACAAGGCCGTCTGCCCCCTTCTTTAACAGAGGCTTTCATTTCGCTTATTTTAAAAAGCAATAAAGATCCGTTAGAGTGTAAGAATTATAGACCAATTAGTCTTATAAACTGTGACTGTAAAATTCTCTCCAAAATTTTGGCATTAAGATTAGATAAAGTAATGATATCTCTTATAAATCCTGATCAGGTGGGTTTTATTCATTCCAGGGGTGCGGCAGACAACATTAGGCGATTTATTGATATCATATGGTCAGTTCAAAATGATCCCTCACTTGCACACCTCTCTCCAGTAGCAGCCCTCTCCCTGGATGCTGAAAAAGCATTTGACAGGGTTGAGTGGCAGTATCTCTTTGCGACTCTAGAGACTTTTGGTTTTGGTTCAAAGTTTCTTTCTTGGATTAAATTACTATATAATGAACCTAGAGCTTCAGTGATATCAAATCGAGTTACATGTAGTAGTAGTAGTAGATTAGTTTATTTGACAGGGACAGTGCAATAAACATAGACAATTAATCAAAGACAATCAATCTGATGTGTTGCACATAGAGTGTATAGCTATTAGCTAATTTGCAACTCTTGTCCCTGGATGGGCTTTAGAAAAAAGAATCAAGATAAAAAATATACACAATAACCACATACATCAATGCAGAAAAATTATAAATACACAATTATAAATATTATAAATATTATAAATACATAAATATAACAGCCTGACTCACATTTAACATAAATATTACAAATATTATAAATACACAAATATAACAGCCTGACTCACATTTAACACATATAACATAACTCACATTTGCCTATTTCAGGCCTTCCTCCCTCCGTCACTCACTATAAACAAACACATTTATTCCTTCCCTTCATTCACTCTCACTTTGCAGACAATTAATTCATACATGAGTACATTCTTGTTTATTTTTCAGCCAGTTTTTAACATTTTTAGTGAATGTTTTAAAGTCCGTTATTATTTTAATTTCATTTGGCATTGTGTTCCAGATGTGACTGCCCTTTATAGAGAAAGCTGTTTGTCCAAATGTGGTTCTGCGGTGGAATATTTTACAGTTATTGTTAACAGAACTCCTGGTGGCTCTGCTGCTGTCCTGTCTTTGGACGAAACCAGCAAGTGGCTCGGGTGCTGATTTATGGAAACATTTGAACGTTAATTTAACATCACAGCCTTTTAGACTTTATAGGGGTACGCGCCAGGGCTCCCCATTAAGTCCCCTGCTTTTCGCTTTGGCATTAGAACCATTAGCTGTTGCTATCCGCAAAGACGGCAATTTTCCAGGTATTCAGGTCCATGGCAGTACCCATAAGATAATGTTGTATGCTGATGATGCATTGGTACTGATTACACAACCTCAAAAATCAATTCCAGCTCTCCTTAAAATTATTAACCAATTTTCACGTTTGTCTGGTTATAGAGTTAACTGGATAAAATCAGAAATTCTCCCTCTAACATCTTATTGCCCTAAAACACTGTTTACATTTGGTCAAAATATAGGCTTCTCTTGGCCAAAATTAGGAATTAAATATCTTGGCATCCTGTTTCCTCACACTTTATCGGATCTGATTCAGATTAATTTTGAGCCTTTGCTCGAAAAATTTAAAATAGACATAGAAAGGTGGTCACCTCTTTTTTTGTCTCTCTGGGGCAAGGTCAATGTTATTAAGATGATTTGTGCACCCCGATTTAATTACCTTCTGCAATCTCTTCCTCTTAGGATCCCAGTTGGTTATTTTCGACAATTTGATAGGTTGTGCAATAAGTTTTTATGGAATGGTAAGCGCCCTAGATTAAAGTTAAAAAGATTACAGAAGTCTACAGATTCAGGAGGTTTGGGGGTCCCAAATTTAGTTTTATATCATTACGCTTTTAGTCTTAGACATTTGATTCATTGGGCTCTCCCCCCTGAGAGAGCTCCCCCTTGGTTTTATTTGGAGAGTTACCTGAGCAGCCCTCTTCCCTTAGTACATCTAATCACAATCAAACTTTCTTCTGAATTTCAGTCGCATCCTATTGTATCCTTTTTACAATACGTTTGGAAGAGAGTTGCTTCTATACTAGAGTTTAGCTCTCATCTTCATTCTATGGCTTCTATTTGGCTTAACCCAAGTCTCCATATTGGAAAATCCCCATTTATGTGGAAAATCTGGGTGAAAAAGGACATCTTGATGTTAAAAGATCTATATGAAGAGGGAGCTCTCAAATCATTTGATGTTCTACGGGCACAGTATGGACTACCACAGAATCAGTTTTGGAAATATTTACAACTTTGACATCTGCTGTGTCAAGTCTTTGGATCTACAACTACCCCTCCTCCTGATGTAGATTGGCTCATCCAGGCTTTGAGTTCCTGTGGTAAAAGATCTAAGGCCTCAAATTTCTATTTAATGCTCCTTAAGAGCTCAAATAAAGATTCTTCATTCCTTAAACACGTATGGTTGAAAAAGATCTGAATTCACAATTTACTGATGTTGAATGGGCAAATATTTTAAAGAATGGGAAGAAAGTGTCTAGGGAATTGAAAACCAGACTTGTTCAATTTAAAATTTTGAATCGATTTTACTGGACACCTCGTAAAATGTTGAGAGCAAATCTCATTCATTCTTCAAGCTGCTGGAGATGTCTACAGGGGGAGGGGACATTAATCCATATGATCTGGAGTTGTCCGGTAATACAGGACTTTTGGTTGCAGATCCATAGACATATTATGACAATTGTTAAGCAAGAAGTGCCATTTACTCAGAGACTTTTTGTCCTTGGGGATCCATCAACGATTCAGGACCCAATCTCTGATGCCGAGTGGATTCAGACTGCTCTGATGGTGGGCCGAAAGTTGATCACTTCTTACTGGAAATCTTCCTCTGCCCCACCCGTAGCTCAATGGCTCAGGGAGTTGGGCAAGCTTGCTGCACTAGAATGCCTTTCATATAAACTTCTGGACAGGATGGACAGCTTCTACAATAAGTGGGGATCCTATCTTACCTTTATAGGTGTTGTAGATTAAGCCAATCATCTTAAGAGTATTAGGGTGGAAATGGAATGTTTTATCCTCTCACTGGGTATATTTGTTTTTTTTTATGTTTTTTTTTGTTTGTTTGTTTTACTTTCTAAATTGAAAACCCAATAAAATTCAAATTACAAAAAAAGAAAAACTCTTTGCCAATTGTGACACAGAGTTTATAAAATAATCATTAAAATGTTTTGCCAGCTCAGTGTTGTTATTTTGGATAACAGAATTTATTTTTAGCTTTAAGTCATCACATCTTGGTTTTTCTTTTCCCAATAGTTTATCCATGCTTCTCCAAATAAGTTTATTGTTGCCTTTTGCATCCTTTATTATATTGAGAAAAAAGTTAGCCTTTGCTTTTCGAAGTTGAATAGTGACTTTATTTCTCAAGCTTCTATAAGTGTAATGATCAGGGGTTAGCCCTGACTTAAGAAATTTTTTGAGGGCCATATCTCTTTGTTTCATGAGGCCCCAAAGAGAGGTGTTAAACCATGGCAACCTCTTTTTATTGGACTTTCTTTGTTTCAATTCTGTATATTTTGCAATATCTGTTATAGCTGTTGTAATATTTCTGCATGACTGGTCACAGGTTTTATCATTTTGAAACTCTGTGTTTATTTTGCTTAAGTCATTCTCAAGGAAGATTTGATTTTTCTTTGGAATGTAAGAAATTTTAGACGATTTTTTAATTTGCTGTTGATTCCTATACCTTAGTTTGTTTAATTTCCTGGCTACTAAAGTAAGATTATGGTCTGACAAACCTGTTATCAAATTATATATTTTGGTTACCCTATCTGGCTTATTACTAAAAATTAGGTCAATCAAAGTTTGTGAATTTTTAGTCAGTCTTGTAGGTTTATTTATTAATTGTGTCATTTGTGTAGAATTGGTAATATCTTTCAGCGTTTTTCTTCCTGCTTTATCGAGCCAGTTTATATTAAAATCACCCATTAGCAATATTTCCTTTCTTTCATATTTCTTTAAGATTTTGACCAAACCAGAATAAAAGTCATTAGTTGCATTTGGTGGGCGATACACAGTGAGTACAATGAATGACATTTGGGGAGACAGCCTTATTGTGACCCCGACACATTCCAGAGTTTGATCGCAGGTGTCTATCTGGTAACCGTCAATGCTGTCTTTGACGTAAATCAAAACCCCGCCCCCTTTTCCTTTCCCTCGGTCTCGTCTGTAAACATTGTATCCGGGGATTGTAAACACAGATAGAGGAGTCATGGTGTTCATCCAAGTTTCTGTGAGACACAGATAATCCAGATCTGAGTCCGTGAGTAAATGTTCCAGTTCTGTTTTTGAAATGACGCTGCGTATGTTTAAATGTCCTCCAAATATTCCCTTTGGCTTTGTTTGCGGGTTCCACAGTACAGATGCATGATTGACAATTTGAAAAAGTTTGGTTTTGTATTGTTTGAAGACAACGGCCGTCTGTAATGACTTTAACAGGGATGGCAACAGGAAATTCTGATTTCAGCTGAAATCTAATTTGGTCGATTGACTTATGGGGGGAGCTGGGAGGGAGCTGGGAGGTTTTCAGTAAAACAGAAGTAATTTAGACTGAAAAAAAGTGATAAAAAAATGAAATCCTAGACTTAGATAAATCATTAAATTTAATGAAAAGTTAACTTACTTTTTCTTCAATGTTGTCTCACTGTCTTTAGTCCAACATATTTAACAGTTCTATAAGAGTTTATTACACTATTTACACTGGTCACCAAGTCACTTCTAATGTGAAACTTTCTTCCTTTTGGCAGCAAGCTGTGTCAGTCTCTGAACTTTGAACTTCATCTCCTTTTCTGGTTTCTTCAGAAACTGTCCGAGTGTTTCTGTTACCTCGTCGAACTTTGAGCCAATTTTCACCTTTACCGTCACTTTTCTCTCAAGCCAATTCCATCGGAATTTATTTTTGACACTTTTGTCTATTTCTAGCACTGACGACTCCTGATCCTTCGATAAAAATCTCATAATTCCGCTGAAAATGATACCGAAAGCTCAGAATTCCAACACGAACCAGGGATGTGATTTGGGGTTGGGGAAATTATCTGAAAATTTAGCAGGGGGTCTGGGGGACGCAGTCCCCCAGCGGGGTCCGGGGCAGAGCCTCTGTGGGGGGGCAAGGGGGGCGAAGCCCCCCGAAGCTCCTGGGTTTTTATGATTTTTAAGTACCAGAACTGTGCTTAAATGACATAAAACAAACAGCTGAATGCCACTTATTACTGTATAATATTGACTTATGTTCCAAGAAGATAGCATTCCTAAAATATTCCAACAAGCATTATCCATCACATGCTTTAACACTTGATCAAATCAAAATCAGTTAATTTTATCTATTCCATAATAGAAATAAAATTAATTCATACCATTACTTTTTATAATTTCAGCATTCATTTCAGATCACCAGTTTCAATCTCCATTGAGTCTTGAGCAGTTCATTTTGCACAATCACTGATGTAGCCAAGTCTTAGAAATATTCAAAAGTTATGAGTCAATGTCCACTGTGCACTGTCAATTTCAAACTGTTTGGAATCATAAAAGTAATCTAACTAAATTGTTTTGCTATTTTTTTCTCCTCAACATCAATGTCAGGGCGCTGTGGGAGTTTTGGGGGATGGTTAACTTTTATAACCGTTTCCTCCCCCGTGCAGCCCAGCTCATGCAGCCGTTGTACGCCGCACTCAAGAAACGGAAACCGGCGGACAGAGTTGACTGGACTCCTGAGCGGGAGCGTTCTCTGAGGTTAAAACAGCTCTGGCGAACGCTGCACTACTGGCGCACCCAGACCCGGTGGCTCGGATAGCGCTCACTACCGACGCCTCGGACATGGGCATAGCGGCCGTCGTGGAGCAATGCATTGCCGGTTCTTGGCAGCCGCTCACCTTTTTTTTAGCAGGTCTTTGCACGACAGTGAGCGTAAATACAGCGTGCTTGACAGAGAGTTAATGGCTCTCCACCTGGCCATACGCCACTTCCAGTTCTGCCTGAAAGGGTGCACCTTCACTGCGTTCGTGGACCACAAGCTGCTAACGTACTTAACGTACTTTATCTTCCTGGAAGATAAAATAAAGCGGAATTCGGCGAATTAGCGGAAAAATCACATCTCTGAGAACACGCCGCCATGAATTTTTGACAAAGCATACAACGAGCCATTTGATTGGTCCAATCATTTGCAACTATCCAATCGCAGGGCTGTTTACAATACAGCAGTAGCTTGAGTACATAACATCCGGGTTATCGCAGGAGACTTGACCCGGGGAAGCACCGAGCACTTATGTAATCGTGTTGATTTTCGCTAAAATCGGTAACAATAAGGTACCTTACCCCCCCTAAAATTTTCTCAACAGATTTAGACGATTCACAGAAATGATCAATTTGAAAATAAATCGGCGGAAATCCGCGGATCGGCGGAAAATTGCCATCCCTGGTTTAATTGGTTACAGCAGCTGTTGTTGTCTGTCGTCTTAGACACATGGCGTGCGTTACCTTGAAACATTGTGATGGAATCGTTTCGGATACAGGTCACCGGTGCTGCTGCTGCTGTAGTCACCTGCTGTGGCTGCTGGGCGTCCACCGGTCCGGGGTTCAGGTGAACGTCTCCACAGAGCAGTAAAATAATGCAGACTAAAGCAGCATTACCCCGCTGGACTTTTGTCGGAGCAGCTCTCCGTGTGTGATGCTCGTTATGCTTAGTTTGAGCAAGTGCCCGTCCTTCATCCAACACGTTGGAGTAGATGATGTACTGGCTCCAGGAGTCCAGGGGTGCAGCTGGTCGGTCAGATGGATCAGCTGGATGAGTTCCTGTGCGTCCGCGGGCAGCAGCCCAGCTTCCATACAGTTGCGTGGTAGTGAGAGCCATCAAGTAGAGCGCTACGACTAACACATTAAAAGCCTGGGCTTTGATGCATTTTGTTGATGGCCACAGAGTCCAGGTTATTAGTGCATTTGTCAAGTCAGACGGCTTCCTAGATTTCATTTGAAAAGGTAAAACATCAGCACCTGCCAAGCCGCTGCTACCTGCTTCCGCCATCTTGTCCGCCATCAGAAAACACAACACTATTTTAACAAGAATACATTAATTTTATACAATTTTTTTTTTAAATTTTGCACAGTAACTTTGCATATGGAACTTATCATTTGAAGTGTTGTATAACCAAGGCTTGAATCTTGGAGTATTGAGCCAGTTGGGGTCCCACCCAGTCCTGTGTTTGGACTTTTTACTGGTGTTATCTTTCAGTCTTGAAGGCTTGAGGGTTTTCTCAAAAAATTTATTATGATTTTCTTAGTAGTTTTCTACTTTTCTCTGTAAATTTATCTAAATTTGAAACAATTTCCCTCCAATTTGTAATTTCCTCTTGTAAAATTATGACTTTTCTTGTATATTTGAGATTTTATTATTAATTTGTGGAATATGTTATGGCTAATTTTTGTCTATTTTTTTTTAAATAAAATCACTGTTGTTTTTAATAAATTTGAAACAGACTGTGGCAAAATTTTGGCTTTTTTTCCTCATGCAATTTAAATTTTTGACAATAATTTTGCAGAGCCAGAACAGAATAATTTAACTATAATTAATATAATTATTAATAAAATCATATTTATTAATGAAATAAATTAATTAAAATTACCAACGATGCAGTTATTTCTGTTATAATTTTTCTATATTTACAGTTTTTTTAGAACTCTCCTCACCACCCACACAACAGGAAAAACCTCCAGTATTTGGAAATCCAAATGTTGCCAGGTTTAGTTTGTCTGAAGGCTGGAGGATGTTGATGGAGCAGTCACTGGCTTTGTGAATTTCAGTCATTTTAAATTGCTTGATACACAATAATGAACATAACTTAGTTAATACTGTAGTGGTTGGTGAAGTAAAAATCTTCAGCAATTCAGTAGTCACTCTTGCATTTCCCTCAGTTAGCCTGCATATGAAGCCTAACCACACCTGTTTGCTAAGCGATTCAATATTGTTTCCGTTACCAGCAGGTTTAAACCACGATAAATGCCTATATATATATATAATGCCTAAATAACGTACTTAAATAAGCTCATGCTTTACTGTGACGTGGAATCAGGTTTGTCTCTTGGACAGCAACACTAGATAGGTTTGCCTGCTGACTGGAACGGTCTCGTGGGTGGCACGCTCCAGAACTCTGATGTGACTGTCACGTGCGTTGCTCACGTGTGCACTTGCGGCCCATCATTCCTTCATTTATTTTCTTAGCATAGCAGGCTGCCACACAGAAATGTTACCAATGCAAACCCTGGGGAAAAACATCTAAATTTACAAGAACTTTTTAAAAAATGAAACTGAAAAAACCTTCATATTTTATTTTATAAAACTAGAAAAGCACTCGGAGAGCGCAGACCTCCGCCAAGTGCCACAATTCCCCCCATACAGTGTTTGTGTGTACGTTTTCAGATTCCTTGAGCATGTAAACATATGACTAGCAATTGGATTCACAATGATTATTTGTTTATTTGACAGGGACAGTGCAATAAACACACAATTAATCAATGACAATCAATCTGATAGTGATAGGATTAGTGGTTCAGTAGTAAAAGCATTGCCTCCTTGGCGGAGGTAATAAACTGAAGTGTTGCTGTTGTGTCCATCTCCTCCACTGACAGATGCCAATTGGGTAGACAGGTTGCCGTGGGTTTTATATTATATTATTTTGTTTTGGGGTTGCGCTCCGCGGCAAACGAGAATTTAGAAGCTTCGCCGGCAGAGAGCTCGTTTTTGCGCAGCGCCTATGGCTGCCCGGTGAATTTCTGCCAAATGCGCAGCTCCTATGGCTGGCCGGGGAATTTCTGCCAAAGAATCTGTCGGCGGACAGCTGCCCGTGTGAGGTTTTGCAGTTGCGCGCAAACACAGGCACGCTGGCGGGCCCAGGCCAGCAGTGTTTTCCGCGTGCTTTTGTGCCTAAAACGTTGAAGAACGCAGAGTTTGTGTTGCAGACACGACGACCAGCGCCCTCCATTGCGCCTGCGCACATGTTGAAAATGGCCGTATGTCACAGTGTTGAAAAATGCTTTAAAAAAATTCCTGTATCCAGACGGTGAACCGGATCACCCCCAAAATTTAATCAGTTCTTCCTTGTACCATTTCCAACAACACCTGAAAGTTTCATGGAAATCCGTCCAAGACTTTTTGAGTTATCTTGCTAACCAACAGACAAACAGACAGACAGACAGACAGACAAACAGACAAACACACAGACAAACCCCGGCAAAAACATAACCTCCTCCTGGCCTTTTCAGCCGGGCGGAGGTAATAAAAATAAACTAGAGAGCACTCAGAGAGGGCATACATCCACCAAGGCTCTGTCCCTCTCTCCCTTTGTCTTGCCCTCTGTCCCTTTGTTCGTCCATATCGCCATCCATCTGTACATTGCAAGATAAGGCCTTGGTGGAGGTATGCGCTCACAGATCACATCCAACATCTAATGCAGTCAAATGCAGTCTAATGCAGCTAAGGGCCACCTCTGGTGAAAACGTCACTCAAATCCATCTATGAGTTTTTGCGTGATCCTGCTAACAGATAGAGGAATGGCAGCAAAAACAATATGACTACATTATAATGATGACAAGCCTGTCATAATTGTATTGACCATACACTGGGCCCGGGCAATTTGACCTTAAATCAGCATCACTAGTGCACTGCCCGTAGAATGCTATTCCTGTCTGAAACAGGTATCCCAATTAGGCTTTACAGGCCCGAATGTAGGCTGTGCTTGAAAGTAGAATACAAAGAGGTGTAGCCTATAGCCTTCAACAACTTTGACAAATATGAAAGGGACTGAGCGGCACGAAGACTGATTTGATTGTGTGAATATTAATTACAGTATACCTAATTATTGAAAAGGAATGGGACATCCAATATTTGCGACTGTTTTGGAACCCCTGTTTATTTGTTAGTCAGACCACTTATTTGTGTGATCTTTTATCACTTAAGTATATTCATAGTACTGTATCTTACAAACTAAGAGAGGCAAGGCTGAGATGGTTTGGACATGTGCAAAGGAGGGATAGTGGAGATACTGGACAAAGGATGTTGAAGATGGAGCTGCCAGGCAGGAGGAAAAGAGGAAGACCACTGAGAAGATTCATGGATGTAGTGAAGGGGGACATGGAGAGGGTTGGTGTTACAGAGGAAGATGCAAGGGATACGGTGAGATGGAAGCAGATGATCTGCTGTTGCAACCCCTAAAGGAAGCACCCGAAAGAAGAAGATTCATAATAGCGTATCTTGCACTTTGGGGAATGGGAGTTGTTCAGTTACCATTATAATTATTTTAGTTTATATCACGTTAAGTGATGGAGCTCACTGTAATATTGAATTTTTTCTGTGTATCGTCAATAAACTCATGCAGTACTATAACAGGACATGTTTACAAATATTTGAGACCCATTCTAGTGCATCTTTTTATATAGTAGCAATATTTGCTTGTTAAAAGGTTTTTAAAACTGTAATTGATGGAATCAAGTACAAAACACAGCAGAGGGACCTGTTTTACTGCAATACTTGCATCAGTGTTGCCCATTTATTTAACTAAAAATGATTTATTTTGTTATCTGGGCATTTTTGTGTCCAGTTTGCTGAAGGTCTTCCTTTAGTCAAAGCGTGCATATGTGGCTGCACATGATATGCAATTGAGCTGGCCATTCCCCTCCACAGTCATGGTGGTATTATTATTAAGTTTTAATTTTTAGAAAGCCATGTGAGCACTCCGGGAGGAACGCTATCAGGGACTTACGGTCCTGCAAAGGACAGCGGTAGCACATGAAGCAGCAGCCGGGACTCCAGTCTTCTGCTGACCTGGCAGGCTGGGCTTGTCTTCCCGCGAAAGACCGCGGTCCGAACATCGGTCCGGCCGCTGCTTCTGTCCTGTGTTGGATACACTGGTGCTTTTTACCAGACCCCGGGTCCCCGCTGGTGCTCCTCCCAGTGTACTCATGTGCCTCGTGTTCTCCACATATGCCGAATTATCCTTTAGAACAGGGGTCACCAACTGGCAGACTCTGGTCCAGATCCCAAAGCCTTTTGATACAATTTGGGAAAAAGGGAGACTGTTTTGTTTTGATGGGAAAAAAGCAGAAAAAAAAGCAGAACTGAACTGCTGTATTGGCAACTGGCTGGACAGATTATGACATGAGCCCTTGGACTGTCCTGTGGCAGACTAGCCCCATTGCTGTTCCACAAACGCCACTCTCACTCTCACTCTGCGGCTTGAACCGCTCCAGAATATATGCAGTGGGTCGCAAAATCACAGTTCACTGCCCCCCCCACCCCCCTCCTCAGACACAAGGCCGACAGCCAGGACATCCACCCCAGACCTTCGTTTAAGGTCTGTATCCACAAAATGAAACGCTGTTGTGAAATTGAATGTATTTACCAGGGTACTCCTTCCTTTATTCTGCCCAGAGTAGTCCATGCTGGGATGCAGAGGTGAGGTCGCTGGTTATGGAGGCCCTTTTCGTAGCCTCCGATATCATGTAAAAACTCAGTAAAAGCTCTGTGTGTTACTGAACATGAAAACTTCCACCTCCCCTCTCCCTGTAATCATGGAGTAACAGCTCCATCCATGCTGTAACAGAGTTTATTGTTGAGATAAAAAAGAAATGTTGGAGGAATTCTGTAGTACAGAATATATTTTGTGTCTGGTTTTTTGTCTTACAGTTTGAAACAGTTTTTCTGCACTGACACTATAGTACAGAGGTGGACTTTTTGTGAAATGTTGTTTTTTTTAGATATTAATCTTTTTTTTTAATGCAATACAATTTTGTGTTCTCCTGAAAAACATTCTTAAGATTTTAGTTGTACATTTTAGAATTTTAGACCTATTTATTTGGAGTCAACAAACACACTTAGTGTTCTCAAGTATTATAAAATTTTAAATGACATATTTTGTTTGAAATTGAACAAAGGACTCATTTTAACTTTTTTTGTTTAAAAATTAATATAGAGCTAAAAACAGCTAAAACATGAGCTTAATAAATTAATGTGTGAAAGCAAGTTAAATGATACTGGTCTGTCTGTAGACAGCTGTGGTCTTCTGAAAGAATGTCAATGAAATCATAACAGTTTTTCAAAGCCCATTTTGAGATAAATTTGTCCATGTGCCAGATTTCTCTTCCATTTGTTTTAATAAAAGATGTTGGAAGTAAATTCATGGGTCACTGCAAATACTTTGCTTTAAAAGGACCAAGTTGTCACACAGTGAGAGGGAAAAATCCGGAATCGAAAAAAAAAAGCATCAAGGTGCATTGACAGTGGTTTTACAAACAAATCGGAGTTCTGAATCATAATTGAATCATGAGGTGCCCAAAGATTGCCACACCTAGTTCGGATCTCAGCTGGGGAGGAAGACCGACTTATCGGACCTCTGCAGTTTTAGTTGGTGACCCCTGCTTTAGACCGACGCAATCATGGCAACATTATGGTATAAGTTTTTAAGCATCCAGTCAAATTTGTCGCTCTTCACTTCCTTGTTTTGTTCATGGAGCACTGTGGTTACTGGTCATGATGCCGCGTATTATCCAATCAGTATAGAGTCAATCCTTCACCCTCCCCACACTTCTAGAAGCCAGAGCATGAGGAAACAGAGCGGTGGATAAACTTTTATTGATTAAAAATTACATATTTTAGAAAGAAAAGTTTTTGTGGAGCACGACTACGCCCCGGAGGTCCTTAAAAAGCGTCGGGAATACAATGACGCTAAAAAGGTACTACGAGAGAAGAAACTGCGCTTTCAAACTCCATTTCCAGCGAAGCTGCGGGTTTTTTACAGGGATGAGACGTGTCTCTACAACTCGGCGGAAGAAGCAACCACGGATATGGCGAGAAGAGGGCTCCCGGTAATGATGTATAAACCCGCAGCAGACCCGATCGAAAGAATCAAGGCTCAAACGTGGTGCACACAGAGACCCTCAAAATCCACGGGCCAGCAGCGGGAAACCCAGCGCCAGGGCTATAAGGAAAAACTGAGCGCTTTCAGGAGGGAATAACGATATTTTTTAACCAATCTGCGCATCCAACCCTCCTCCTACAAGGTAACAAACATTAAAGGAGATGCAGAATCAGCAAGTGGTAAAACATTTCATGGAACAGTCATAATATTAGAAACAAATAAGTCTTTTTAAAAAAAAACAAAACAAAACAAACTTGTTAAAATAGAAATGTGACAATGAACCACATGAACTCTCCACACTAACAAATACTGTATTAACGTGATTGTTTGCTGTGATGGTGGTGGGAGGTTGCGCACAATTTCATAGGGTATAGGCATTAAAAAAAAAAATCATTACAAGTTCGGATTGGGATCTGAAATTCACGTTAAAAACATGGGACAGGGCTTCCAGTTATGGCGGCCACGTAGGAAGACGTGTTTCGCCCTGCTCTGCTCCTAAAGATAAAAAGTCGGCAAATAACTCTCTCATTTGGAACAAAGCCTATCCCAGCGTTTGGGCGAGGATATGCCGGTAAAGCCTAAGGCTGGGAAATCAGGTGGAGGAAAAACTGAAATGCCGAAACAGTCCAAGTTAACGGACTTTCACGTTCGTGACGAAGCAGAAAAATCTTCAAATATGGCGGAGCAAGCTAGTGGCGGAGCGGTGACTGCTGGCGACGGCACAGGTGCGGTGCTCGCTGCCATTAGCTCAATGAGAGCAGACTTTTCCGCTAAATTTGATGGGATTATAGCAGCGATAGAAGGAATGAGAAAGGTGATAAGTGACTGTATGGAACGAGTAACGCAGGTGGAGCTCCGAATTTCCAGCGCTGAGGATGACGTCACCAGCCTACTATTAAAGGTGCGCACACTGGAATTAAAAAATAAACGTCTGGAAGATAATGTCCTGGACTTAGAATCCCGATCGAGACGGAACAACCTGAGGCTGGTGGGCCTCCCAGAGGGAACCGAGGGTCGGGACCCATGTTCCTTTTTGGAAAAGTGGATTCCAGAAGCGCTGAACAACGCGGAGCTGCAGTCATCAGTCGTTTTAGAGAGCGCTCATCGAATTGGCCCACCGAGAGATAATATGGCACCACCGAGGACGCTGATTATGAAGTTCCTCAGCTACAGAGACAAGATGACGATCTCCAACGCGGTGCGAGCCAAAGAAGAAATTAAATACCAGGATCAACAGGTGCGGTTCTACCCAGATTTGGCCACAGGAATCCAACAATTAAGGAAATAGTTTGACCCCGCCCGTAAAGTGCTGCGCAGCCTCGGGATTCGGCATGGAGTGATTCATCCTGCAAGATTGCTGATCACATATAAGGGCAGAATCCACACCTTCAAGACCCCTGAGGAGGTGCAGGAGCTCATCAAGCAGATCCAAGAGAGAGACTGGTGGGAGCTAAGCATGAAGCATGAACAAAATATAAGGTAGAATATTTAAGCATTTGCACAGGCATCTAACTGATCTGAAGCATACAGCAAGTTTACAAAATATAGATTGTATTATACAGTATATTAAAAAAAACAACAAAAAAACCTATGATGTACAAAGTTGCTATAAAATTTTGGAGTTAAGTTGGAAAACTACAGAAGAGAGTTAATGTTATGTCATTAAAAGCAGTAGAGTCAGGGTGATTGAGAGGATAAAGAAGGAGTGGCTTTGGCTGGTCCTCGCGGGTGTGGAGCAGTCAATGGCTATAGTGGGAGACGGAATTTTTTTTTGATTTTGGGGGGATTACCACGAATGTGGGAAGGGGGAATTTGTTTGTGTGTAGTTTGTAGGATGAATGTTCAACCACTCATGTTTTTGCTTCTCTGTATGAGCATGTTTACATTGCGAGGTAATCTCAAACTCCTTATTGATCATAGACCAAAGCGTTAATCTTAATTTAACATCATGGAATTGCAGAGGTCTACAAAATTTAAAAAAACTTAAACAAGTTAGGAATAAAATAAAAGACATGGGTTCAAAAATTGTGTTTTTACAAGAAACTCATCTAATAGAGGAGGATGTAAAAAGAATTAGGAGAAGATGGCAAGGAAGTGTATTCACCTCATCATTTTCATCCCGAGCCAGGGGAGTTATGACTCTCATACATAAATCAATCCCATTTCAAGTGAAAAATGTAACTGGAGACAAATTTGGAAGATATCTAATCATTCAAGGATCTTTGTTATTAGAAAATATAAATCTGGTGAACTTATACGGTCCCAGTATAGATGATCAAAATTTCTTTGCTAATTTATTTCTTATTTTATCATCACTTACAGGGCAACATATAATAGCAGGGGATTTTAATTGTACATTGAATCCCGGTATAGATAGATCAACAGGACTGGACTGTACGCACAAAGGATGCAGGATGATCATTAATCATTTTATGAAAGAATTGAGATTGCTAGATATATGGAGAGAAATGAAACCACAAGTTAAAGCCTACTCTTGTTATTCTAATACCTACAAGACATTCTCACGTATTGACTATTTTTTGATCTCCACAGAATTAAGGTCCAAAATTCAAAACTGCTTCTATGATAATATTGTGATCTCTGATCATGCACCCTGCTGTCTAATATATGTAGATAAGAAATTGACAAAGGAACCAGGTAGGTGGCAATTTCAGCATAAATGGCTTCAGGATGAGGAATTTGTTAAGTACATAGAAAAACAGATAGATGAGTTCTTTGATATCAATACTACACAAACATCACCATGTATAAAGTGGGAGGCTTTCAAAGCTTTTATTAGGGGGCATATTATTAGTTATACAGGTTCAAAATCTAAGAAGACTCGAGAGGAGAGAGTCCAAATGGAACATAAAATAAAGATTCTTCAAGAAAAAGTGTATGCAGGAAGTGACCCAAAGTTAGAAAACGAATTACTGATTCTGAGAGCTGAATATGACAAAAAATCAGCGAATAGAGCTGCCTCGAGTCTTCTAAGATTGAAGCAATCTTTTTATGAACAAGGTGAAAAATCAGGAAAATTATTGGCATGGCAGATTAAACAATTAGAATTTAAAACACCAATTACCAGTATTATAAGTAATGGACAGGCAGTTGTAGATCCTTTAGAAATTAATAGTGCCTTTAGAGATTATTATGAAAAATTATATGATACAAAAACTGAAACTGACTTAACAAAACTAAATGGGTTTTTGGACGGATTATCTATACCGTGTATTCCTAATGAAAACAGGGAGATACTGGAGTCTAAAATTAGTCAAGAAGAAGTTGGGCTAGCCATTGATAATATGAAATCAGGAAAAAGTGCAGGACCAGATGGTCTTCCAGTTGACCCACCAAGATGTTAGTGCAGTTCTACACAGCCATCATCGAGCCCATCCTCACCACCTCCATAACCGTGTGGTACGCAGGAGCCACTGCCAGGGACAGACTAAGGCTGCAGCGCGTCGTGCGCACTGCTGAGAAGGTGATCGGCTGCAAGCTCCCATCTCTCCAGGATCTGTACATCTCCAGGACCCGGAGGCGTGCTGGCCGGATCATAGCCGATCCCTCACACCCTGGTCACGTACTGTTTGCCCCCCTCCCCTCTGGTAGAAGACTTCGGTCCATCCAGACTAAAACCTCCCGTCACATGAACAGCTTCTTCCCCTCTGCCATTAGACTGCTGAACACTAAGTGACTCTCGTGCACCATGTACAGCAGCTCAACCAGACTCATGTCAATCATCACTGTTTTCTTCCTGCATTACCGACTGCACTATATAGTTCTCCACAGTATCTGCTGCTGGCTAATATATATTTTAACTGTTGACCAGTATCACTTAATCTTATCCTACACTTTATTACATGTATAGTTTATTTCTCTTATCTTATCATGTTTAATGTTGCAGCATTGTACCGAGACAAATTCCTAGTTTGTGTACTACATGAACAATGGCAATAAACCTGATTCTGATTCTGATTCTGATTCTGACCTCTATAAAAAAATTTAAGAATAAATTAAAATAAAACCATTTTTGGAAATGGTTTTAGAAGCATTTCAAAATAGTAATTTACCACCATACATGAATAATGCCTTAATTATACTGTTGCCAAAACCAGGTAAACCCTCTAATAAATGTGAAAATATGGGACCAATAAGCCTATTAAATGCTGACCTTAAGATAATCTGTAAAATTTTAGCAAGACGACTACAAGAAATATTACCAGATATTATTAACCGAGATCAGAATGGCTTTATAATGGGAAGACAAGGCTTCCATAATGTAAGAAGACTATTTAATATTATCTATTCTAATAAAGAAGCACCGGATACAGCTCTCCTATCATTGGACGCCGAAAAGGCTTTTGATAGGGTCGAATGGCCCTTCCTTTTTGAAGTCTTACAAAGGTTTGGACTTGGAAATAATTTCATAAAATGGGTACAGATAATATACAATAATGCTACAGCAGAAATCCTAACAAACAGCAATATTTCAAAATCAATAAATATCAATAGAGGATGTCGACAAGGCTGTCCACTTTCACCTTTACTGTTTACTATGGCAATTGAACCTTTAGCGATGGCAGTACGTTTACATCCACAATTATATGGAATTAAAGTAGGACCAACAGAACATAAAATCTCCCTGTATGCCGATGACATAATTTTGTTTATGTCGAATCTTAAAAAATCAATTCCGACCTTGTTGAATTTAATAAAGAATTTTGGGGAAATATCAGGATATAAAATAAATAAAACTAAATCTTCAATATTAATGCTAAATGAGACCCAGAGAAATCATCCAGCTCCTGAGGTAAATCAATTCAATGTTGTAAATCAGTTTAAATATTTAGGAATTCAAATTGTGCCTAAGCTAGAATTAGTCGCCAGTGCCAATTATGAAGCCTTAATGACAGACATTAATGAGTCACTTCAGAGATGGATGTCACTACCAATGTCGATGATTGGGAGAATCAATATACTTAAAAGTAATATCTTACCCAAAATACTTTATTTATTTCAATACATTCCTTTACCACCACCTTCAGATCTATTCTCAAGAATTAAAAAAAAGTTAGTGGAATTTACATGGAACAATAGGAAGGCTAGATTACGTCTGTCCTTACTATATTTACCATTTGATCGTGGAGGTCTGAAATGTCCAAACTTTATGTTGTATTACTGGTCAGCACAACTGAGGTCTATGACATATTATTTTTCATCAAATGATCTCCCTCACTGGACTGAAATGGAATCATACAATTTACCTTTACCTCTTCCCATATTCATATACTCAGACTCGGCTAAAAAATTACAGAAACAAGTTAAAAATCCATTTGTAAAGCATATGATCAAAATATGGTGTGAAACCAAAAAATATTTAAAAGAACCACACTTATTGTCACAATTTAGCCCAATATGGGGTAATCAATATTTTAAACCAGGGAGAGCGGATGCTGTATTTAAAGTATGGAATTTAAAAGGGATTCAAAAGATTCAAGACTTATATCTGTCATGTTCAGATAACATAATGTCTTTTGAAGAACTGATGATCAAATTTAATCTTAATAGAACACATTTTTTTAAATATCTTCAGCTTAGGAACTTTATTCGATCAAATCAAAATAATGCTCTCACCCGACCTACTTATTCATCCTTGGAAAAAATTGTGACGAAAGATAGTAAGAGAAAAGGTATTATTTCAGAGTTTTATAACTCATTGATGCTATCCTCAAGTGAAAACTCACAGAAAAGATTGAATTATTGGAAAGAAGACCTGCAAACTGAAATTTCAGAGGAACAATGGGAATTGGCTTGTACAGAAGCTCAAACCAAATCAATAAATGTATGTCTTAAATTGATACATTTTAAATGGTTAATGCGGATGTATGTTACACCGGTGGAGTTAAATAGATATAACAAAAACATACCAGATACGTGCACAAAATGTAGGGAAAGTAAAGGAACCTTATTTCATTGTTTATGGGAATGTAGAAAAATTAGAATGTTTTGGGAAGAGGTGAGGGTAACAATTGAAAAAATAATTTCAAAACAAATCATATTGAATCCTAAATTGTTTTTGTTGGGTCTGCATCCAGAAAAGCATAACTTTAATAAAAGTGAAAGAGCATTCATAGACCTCAGTTTGCTTAACGCCAAAAAATGTATTGCACTATTGTGGAAAAAGACTCATAGACCAGATGTGACTCAGTGGTTAAGACAGATGTTAACAAACCTTCCACTAGAAAGAATAACATACATACTGAAATCAAAGGAAATTGTGTTTGAGAATATATGGAGACCTTTCATTGATTATGTAAAGAATTTAAACATAACTTTTGAAGAAGAAGGTGAATGATGTGTGTGGACCTTGTAAATTCCAAACTGGTGAATGTATAATATGCATACTTATGTAATGGATTGCCTAGACTAAACAGAGGAGCATTGTTGAAGACCTGTTCTTGTTAGTGGTTGTCGGTGTTTTTAGTACTTTTTTTAAAAATTACTTTAGTGTTTGATTGTTTGTGTTATGTTTGTAAAAAAAAAAAAAAGGTTCAATAAAAAATATTGTGGAAAAAAAAAAACATGGGACAACTTACAGGGGTAAGAGAGGGCCCTCACCACCTAACAGAGTTTGAGGAATTTCCCTCAGAGCCAGCACACCATCAAGGCTCTTCTAAGGTTGCTAAAAAGACCTCAGCTCAGGAAGATCTTTAGACAGTTTTTTGTTTTAAAGTTTTATATACTATGTTCTTAATATTTTTTATGTTCTTAGTGTTCTTTCAGTTTCTGAGTAGCATAAAAGAGGGCCACCACACTGTTATACTAAATAAGACAACACAATGGAGAAACAGGGTGTAACCAAAATAATCTCATATAATGTAAAAGGGATCCTGAATCCAGTTAAAAGATCCAAGATTCTAGGCAAAATGAAAAAAGACAAAGCAGGAATAATATTTTTACAGGAAACCCACCTAACAGACTTGGAGCACACTAAACTTAATAGACAAGGGTTTAAAATGATCTCTTCATCTTCATATAAGTCAGGGAGGAGGAGGGGGGTAACGACATTGATCTCAACCTGTCACAACTCGCCGTCCCCAGTCATCTGCCTCAGCTGCGCGAACACCTGCGCCTTGTCAATCACGGACTATTTAGCCCACTCGGCCCGGAGCATCGGTCTGGAGCCGTCTGTTAAGCAACACTCTCAATCCCTCCACAGGATCATTCCTTCCCGACCTGCAGCATCTCCTACCAGCAAGTAAGCTGCATTTTCACTCACCTGTCTTCCAGTCTCTCCCCTGTGCACAGGTGGATTCCCTGGCGGCGGATTCCTCCCGTTCCTCGCCACCTCCTCTTCCTCCTCATCCACTCCTCGTCGTGCGCGCAGCAGGGCGCTGTCTCCCAGGCAAGAGTTCCTTTGCCAACGCCAGCCACCGTTACATCTGCAAGTAAGCAACATTCGGTACATTAACCCCGCACGGTGAAGGTGAACTCATATTTCTGTCTCTGCTCTGTCCATAGGGTTGCCTGGCTGCATGGCGTGCCATTCTGCCCCCGGCGCTCCTCGTTCACCCACAGACCATCCACATTCCGCATACACGCATCCATACATCTCTTGTTGTTGAATAAAGCCTTTGAATCTCACCTGAGCCTGCGTGCGTGTTCCCTGGGCCAGTAATTATGTCAGTACGGCTCCAGCAAGGCGGCCCAGCGGACAGCGGGCTCGCACGCCGTCTTTCCACCCTCA
This sequence comes from Pholidichthys leucotaenia, assembly GCA_020510985.1. Classification (NCBI taxonomy): domain Eukaryota; kingdom Metazoa; phylum Chordata; class Actinopteri; order Cichliformes; family Pholidichthyidae; genus Pholidichthys; species Pholidichthys leucotaenia. The sequence goes on from CM035844.1 coordinate 319,135,278, forward strand.
AGGCTCGGGTGGACTTGATCGCTCATCAACAACAAGTTATACTCAATCAATTAACTACAATTACTCACCAGCTGGATCGCCTCGACCCCCAGCAGGCCTTCCCCCCGGCTCATCTTGGCGGGTCAGCTTCCACCACTCCCTCGGCTAGCTAGCCTAGCTCGGGAGCGCCAACCCGGCTCACTCCAATCCCCACACCCGCACGTATTAACGGGAAACTCGGTGAAGCGCGGGGGTTCATCCTGCAGTGTGAGTCGGTGTTTCAGCGCGTTCCCGGGGATTTTCCCTCAGACCACAGCCGGATTGGGTACGTGGCTAACCTCTTGGAGGGGTGAGTGTTAACTTGGGCTTATGACGTCATGGCGAAGCCCGGCTACGCGAACCTTTCCTATGCCCAATTCGTGCGAGATTTCTTTGAGGTTTTTGACCACTCGCATCGTGACAGCGTTCTAGCCGATCGGCTCCTTAACCTTCGCCAGGGTAGCTGGTCGGCGGCCGATTACACTGTTGACTTCCGGTGGCAGCGGAAAAGGTTGGCTGGGGCGAGGCATCTCTCTGCAGCATCTTCCTTCACAGCCTCTGTTCTAGTCTGCGGGATGAGTTGGCTAGCCGGGATCTTCCGTAACGGTTATCTGAATTAATCTCCCTAACTATCAGTTTAGATAACAGGCTGCGAGAGCGGGCCGCCGAGCGGAAGTCCTACAACCGCTCGCGCGGAAGCCCTGCCCGCGCCTCTCAGTCTCGCCCCCTGGCGTTACCCGCTCCGGAGTCCACCGATGAGCCTGAGGCGATGTTGGTCGGGCGAACGAAGCTCCCCCTAGTGGAGAAACAGTGCCGCCGGGAGCTGGGCCTCTGCATGTATTGTGGGGGCGACCAGCACTCCGTGGAGCATTGTCTGATCAAGCCAAACGGGGGGGGGGGATCCGCGAGTCACTGTAGGGGGCCTCGTGGACGCCAACCAGCCAAATCCCCTCTCAAACTGTTCACTGCCCATTAGGTTCTGTCACAATTCCACCGGGCACCTCACTCACACACTGGTGGACTCGGGGGCAGAACAAAACTTTATTTCCAAGAGCCTGGCAACCCGCTTGGGCATCCCTTGTCAAGCATTACCAGCTCCCCTCAACCTCGTCACTCTCTCTCGTTCTCCCCTGGAAGTAGTGACGCATCGCACCAAGCCGGTGTCAGTCATTGTCTCTGGCAACCATCGAGAGGACCTCAGCCTGTTCGTCCTGTCCACCTCAGCGTCCCCCATCATCTTGGGCTACCCGTGGCTGCGCCTCCACAACCCCATGCTTGATTGGCAGTCCGGCAGCGTCCTCTCGTGGAGCTCGTTTTGCATGGGCACCTGCCTCCAGTCTGCAGCTTGTGCCCCATCCTCTCCTCTTCCTGCTCCTGACTGATCTCCTCCGGACCTCGCCCTGGTGCCTCCGGAGTTCCACGATCTGGGGCTCGTCTTTAGCAAGTCCAAGGCGATGTCTCTTTCCCCCCCACCGCCCGTATGACTGCGCCATAAACCTCCGCCCGGGGGCGCCGTTACCATCCGGTCGCCTCTACAGCCTGTCTGCCCCGGAGCGAGAGGCCATGGACACATACATCAGGGAGTCGCTCAGTGCCGGCATCATCCGCCCCTCCTCGTCTCCACTCGGAGCTGGGTTTTTCTTTGTCTCCAAAAAGGATGGATCCCTGCAGCCGTGCATCGACTTCCGGGCCCTGAGCGACATCACGGTGAAGGACAGATACACCCTGCCGCTCATGGACTCTGCCTTCCACTCCCTCCAGAGGGCCACCTGGTTCACCAAGCTGGACCTCCGCAGCGCATACCATCTCATTCGGATCCGGGAGGGCGATGAGTGGAAGACGGCATTTCGGACGCCCAGCGGCCACTTCGAATACCTGATCATGCTGTTTGGGCTCACCAATGCTCCTGCCGTTTTCCAACGGCTCATTAACGACGCCCTGCGAGACTTCCTGGGGGACTTCGTATTCGTATACTTAGATGACATCCTGATCTTCTCCAGGTCTCGGGAGGAGCACCAAGCCCACGTGAGGCAGGTTCTGCAGCGGCTTTTGGAGAACAGACTGTATGTTAAGGCAGAGAAATGCGAGTTCTTCGCCAAGACGACCTCTTTCCTGGGTTTTATCATCTTCCACGATCAGATCCTCCCCAACCCCACCAAGGTCAAAGCGGTGGTCAAGTGGCCCACCCCTTCTTCCAGGAAGCAGGTACAACAGTTCATCGGTTTTGCTAATTTTTACCGCCGTTTTGTGCCGAACTACAGCTCCATCGTCACCCCCCCGACCCGCCTCACCTCTCCCAAGGTGCCCTTCCAGTGGACCGAGGAGGCAGCGGAAGCATTTGAAACCTTGAAGACGGAGTTCTCCTCCCCCCGGGTCCTGACCCAGGTTGACCCCACGCTGCAGTGCATGGTCGAAGTGGACGCGTCTGACACAGGGGTGGGGGCAGTTCTGTCCCAACGTTCTCCGGGGGATGGGGTGATGCGCCCCTGTGCCTTCTTCTCCTGGCGCCTGTCTGCGGCTGAGCGAAATTATGACGTCGGCGACAGGGAGCTTCTGGCAGTGAAGCTTGCGCTGCAGGAGTGCCGTCACTGGCTGGAGGGGGCAGCGCAGCCTTTTGTGGTCTGGATGGACCACAAGAACCTGGAGTATCTGAGGTCGGCCAAGCGCCTGAATGCCCACCAGGCGCGCTGGTCTCTGTTTTTTGCACGCTTCAGGTTCACGATCACCTACCGTCCAGGCTCCAAGAATGGGAAACCCGACGCGCTGTCCAGGCAGTTTGCCCCTGAGACCCCAGAGGAGCGGGACCACACCATCTTGCCCGACTCGTGTGTTGTGGGGGCGGTTTCCTGGTCCATCAGGGACAAGATCCGGAGGGTGCAGGAGACCGAACCGGACCCTGGCGGTGGCCCGGTAGGGAGGCTCTTCGTGCCATCGGCAGTTTGGGGGGATGTCATCCATTGGGCCCACAAGTCCAAGCTCGCCTGTCATCCTGGCATCTCCCGGCTGGTGGACCTCCTTCAGCGCTCTTTCTGGTGGCCTGGACTTCAGAAGGACGTCGCCAATTACGTCCGGGCCTGCCCCCAGTGCGCTATGAGCAAGACCCCGAACTCACCCCCTGCAGGGCTGCTCCATCCCCTGCCGGTCCCGGGCAGACCCTGGTCACATATAGCCCTGGACTTCGTTACTGGCCTCCCCGTTTCTAATTCATACGACACCGTCCTGACTATTGTGGACCGATTCTCCAAGGCTGCTCACTTTGTGCCTCTCCATGGTCTCCCTACGGCACGGGAGACGGCCGATCTCCTAGTCCAACATGTGGTCAGACTGCACGGGATCCCAACGGACGTCGTATCTGATCGGGGGCCCCAGTTCGTGTCCCAAGTGTGGAGGTGTTTTTGCAACGCCCTGGGGGCCACAGTGAGCCTCTCCTCCGGTCACCACCCCCAATCCAACGGGCAGTGTGAGTGCGCTAACCAGGAGTTGGAAGCTGCCCTGCACTGCGTCACCTCCTCCAACCCATCCTCCTGGAGCTCTTACCTGGCCTGGGTGGAATATGCCCACAATTCAACACTGTCTTCGGCGATTGGGATGTCCCCCTTCCGGGCGTCATTGGGCTATGATCCCCCTTTGTTCCCCGAGCAGGAGAGCGAGGTAGCAGTTCCATCCATCCAGGCACACCTGAGGCGCTGCCGGGGCCTGTGGACCAGGACGCGCGAGGCGCTTTTACGCACGGCGGCGCGCAACAGCACTACGGCTAATCGCCACAGGAAGCCTGCTCCCGATTACCAGGTGGGCCAACAGGTCTGGCTATCGGCCCGGGACGTCAGTCTCAAGGCCGAGAAGAGGAAGCTGGCGCCACGCTTTATCGGCCCCTTCACCATCTCTAAGGTAATCAATCCGGTGGCTGTGCGTTTGGGCCCCCCCCCCCCTCCGTGTTTGCCCTCCGTTTCACGTTTCCAAGGTCAAACCCGTGATCTCTGACCCACTCTGTCCTTCTCCTAGGGCACCTCCCCCTCCCGTGATGATAGACGGCCACCCGGCATGGGGGGTCGCCTCCATCCTGGACTCCCGGCGCTGAGGTCGTGGGCTGCAGTACCTGGTGGATTGGGAGGGGTATGGCCCGGAGTGGAGATCCTGGGTGCGCTCTTCCTTTGTGCTGGATAAGGATCTTATCTCGGAGTTCCACCGGGCGCACCCGGATAAACCAGCATGGGGAGGCGCTGCTCAGGGTGGGGGAGTACTGTCACAACTCGCCGTCCCCAGTCATCTGCCTCAGCTGCGCGCACACCTGCGCCTCGTCAATCACGGACTATTTAGCCCACTCGGCCCGGAGCATCGGTCTGGAGCCGTCTGTTAATCAACGCTCTCAATCCCTCTGCAGGATCGTTCCTTCCCGACCTGCAGCATCTCCTACCAGCAAGTAAGCTGCATTTTCACTCACCTGTCTTCCAGTGTCTCCCCTGTGCACAGGTGGATTCTCTGGCGGCGGATTCCTCCCGTTCCTCGCCACCTCCTCTTCCTCCTCATCCACTCCTCGTCGTGCGCGCAGCAGGGCGCTGTCTCCCAGGCAAGAGTTCCTTTGCCAACGCCAGCCACCGTTACATCTGCAAGTAAGCAACATTCGGTGCATTAACCCCGCATGGTGAAGGTGAACTCATATTTCTATCTCTGCTCTGTCCATAGGGTTGCCTGGCTGCACAGCGTGCCATTCTGCCCCCGGCGCTCCTCGTTCACCCACAGACCATCCACATTCCGCATACACGCATCCATACATCTCTTGTTGTTGAATAAAGCCTTTGAATCTCACCTGAGCCTGCGTGCGTGTTCCCTGGGCCAGTAATTATTCATTCATTCATCTTCTTCCGCTTAATCCTTTTCGGGTCGCGGGGGGGCTGGAGCCTATCCCAGCATCTTTGGGCGAGAGGCAGGGTACACCCTGGACAGATCGCCAATCCATCGCAGGGCCAACACAGAGAGACAGACAACCATTCACTCTCAGTCATACCTAAGGACAATTTAGAATCCCCAGTTTGATGCCAATATGTCACAACCAAAATTATATTTGAAAAAAAATCAGAACACAAAGATAAAGAAGGGAGATTCAGCATGGTACTTGGTCGGCTAGAGGGAGAAGATATCACCCTGCTGAATGTATATGCACCTCCAGGGGCTAACTGGAAATTTTATAAAAATGTATTTGACCTAATGATAACTAAAGCCCAAGGTTTAGCGATATGTGGTGGAGACTTCAATCTAAGACTGAATCCATACTGGGATGCATCAGGTAATTCTCCACATCAAAATAACACTCAAAGTAGAAAAACTCGGATTCTACTAAAAGAAATGGGAATCTGTGACGTGTGGAGGGAATTCAACCCCAGTGTAAAAGATTATACATTTTACTCAGCACCACATTCATCATACTCAAGGATTGACTATTTTTTTTTATGTTTAATAGAGACACCGGAAGAGTAAAAACATGTAAAATAGGACTGATGGATCTCTCTGACCACAGTCTGATCTATATGGACTTAAGTATCCAAAAATACACAAATAATACATTTTCTTGGAGGTTAAATTCAAATGTGCTGAAAGGACCACTGAAAGATGAATTGGAATCAGATATTCTCAGATATTTGGAAGAAAATGATAATGGAGAAGTATCCCCTTTAATACTGTGGGACGCATGCAAAGCTGTAATAAGGGGAAAGATTATCGCAAAACTGGCAATCCAAAAGAAACTGAGACAAGAAAAACTAATCACATTAGAGTCAGAACTTAAGAAACTAGAAAAAGAGCACAAAGACAACACTCATTCTAATGACTCGCTCAAAATTAAGGAAATTAAAAAATAAATAAACGAGATCTACACAATAGAAATCCAGAAGAAACTTACATTTCTGAAAAAAAAATACTATGAAACAGGTAGCAAATCGGCAAAATTACTAGCCTATAAATTGAGGAAACAACAAACAGAGAGAGCAATCTACAAAATCAGAGACCCAGTATCAAAGGAAATAAAATTTAGAATTGGTCAGAAGGAACATAAAATAGCACTCTTTGCTGATGACATTTTAATATACCTTGGGTAGCCGGACACTTCTTTACCAGAACTAATCTCAGTTTTTTCAGAGTATGGAGATTTATCGGGGTACGAATTAAACATGCATAAAACCCAAATTTTAACATTTAACTATGACCCAAATCAATATTTACTAAGCAAACTCAAAACTAACTGGGAGATGGAATCTATGAAATATCTGGGGGTCAATATCCTGAAACAACTCATCAAAATTATAACACTAAACTATGATCCACTGATGGCAAAAATAAAATCTGATCCAGCAAGATGGAATATGATACCATTCTTGGGTACTGCACAAAGAAATGAAGCAGTCAAAATGAATATACTTCCACGTCTTCTATACCTTTTCCAAACAATACCGGTAGAACCTCCCAAAAAAAACATGGCAAGAACTGGACAGAAGGATCTCAAGATTCATATGGCAGGGCAAGAGACCTAGAATCAGATATAGAACACTACAACTAAACAAAGACAAAGGTGGGCTCGCGCTGCCAAATATCAGGGACTATTTTAAAGCCGCACAAATTTAAACTTTAGTAGAGATATGTAACCCAGCCTACACTGCACAATGGAAGGAGATGGAATGCCAAATAACAAGTGACATCCCCCTACAGGCGATAATAGGGAACAATGCCTTACCTAAACTTTTGAATAATACTAACCCGTGGATAGAGACCCCGCTAAAAATTTGGTTTAAGATAGTCAGAGAGAATCAAACTAAAGAACCCTCTCGATTATTGCAATGGATTTCCTATGATCAGGACTTTACTCCTAATAAAACAGACACTAGATTTAAAAAGTGGAAAGAGAACGGACTGATAAAATATTACGATTTTTTTAAAGGGCAAACTTTAAGAAGTTTTGAAGATTTGAAAAAACAAGGTCTAATAAATCAAGACCTTTACAGGTTCTTTCAGCTTAGACACCACATAAACAAAATACTTAAAAAGGAGGATTTGGAAAGGGCCCAGTCAGGTGTTCTGAAGGTCTTCTTAAGGGCTTATAAAGGGATCCCAGGGATCAGATACATTTCTAAAATATACCTTGGTCTTCAAGACTTAAAAGGAGACAACACATCGTATATAAAAGAGAGATGGGAAAAAGAGGGGAATTTCACTTTACAACTGGAAATATGGGAAAAGCTAAATAAACAACAATGGAAAAGTACTTCATCCCTGCTGTGGAGAGAATTTGGATGGAAAAATTCGGTAAGATTTTTCAGAACACCTGCACAAAACAAATTTACTCGTAAAGGGTTGAATTGTTGGCGCTTGTGTGGTGAAAAGACTGCAAATCATTTTCATGTGTTTTGGTCATGCCCAGTTATCCACCAATATTGGACCAATGTACAGACAATATTGGGGAAAATATTCAAAGTAACAGTTCCCTTTTCTTTTGTAACTTTGTAATTGGGTTTAATACCGGAATCACTGGAAAGACGAGGAGAAAAATACTTATTCACTGTTTTAATATTGGCAAGTAAAAAAGCTCTAACAAAAAAATGGATGTTGAAGGACTGTCCTACACCTGAAGATTGGATTAACGTGATTCAGGACATTTATTCGATGGAAAAGTTGACATTTGCACTGAGACAGGACATGGATGGGTTCATGAACTTTTGGCAACCCTGGAACGCATATGTGTCTTCCATTAGATCTAATCTTTGACAAATACCATTTCAATAATGGCACCTCTCTTTGTTCCAATGCTACTCAGATACTCTTTTATTTTTTTTTGCTCTTTTTTTGTTTGTTTTTTTCTTGTTTTGTTTTTTTTGTGTTTTTTTTGTTCTTTTTTTAATTTCTCTTTTTCTTTCACTTAAAAAAAGGGTGTTGTAATAATTATTTTTCTGATGTTGTCAAAAAACAAAAAAAGGGAACATGTGATGAAAATGTAAACAACGCAATGCTGTATTGACATGTATACCCTTTACAAAAACTTAAATTAAAAAAAATTACATATTTTGACTGAACAACTCCATACTTGGGGATGCACACCCTCGTAACCTCAGCAAAACACTTATAAAACCTGAGGTCAGTCTGGCGAATGGTTTAAGAGATATCTGAGGAATACACACACACAGACACATGCACAGACAGAGATTCTTTGCATTTATTGATAGATGGTTTATTGAATCTTTCAGGTCGATTTTCATTTTTTTTTTCTTCCTCTCTTGTCCCTTACATTTTACTGACAAGGTTCATAATTATTAAGCAATATTACACAACAGTGTGGTATCATATCACTGCGGTGTGTAATAAACAAGCATAATAGAACAGGCCTATTGCAATTTCACAAACAAAAAAATTAAAAACTGTCCAGTGTTGAAGTTTACTGTGTTTACATACTGTGTGAGTCACGTGGCTTGCATCCTTGTCTGCCAGCCGGAGTTATGTCCGCAGACACTCCAAACCTTGTCTTAAACTGCACACTTTTCTTGCTTTTTCTTGGCATCATCAGATGAAATAATATCAATCATCAAATACTATGTGGATTGAGACCACATTCCTTTTCGTTCCAAGTTGTTTTACTTTTTCTGCAGTGTTTGGTGGTAAGAAAGCACTGCTTCTGGGTTGCGAAGGTGCGTGGCCATGCATGTAACTCCATGAACACGTCTTAAAGGGGAAGTACATGAAAAACGCAGTATTAATATACAAAATAATTTTCAAAAAATTCCTGGATTCAGATTGTGATCTGGATCACCACCAAAATCTAATCATCTGTTCCCTGTGCCATTACATACCTTTCCTGAAAATTTCATCAAAATCCGTTCATAACTTTTTGAGATATGTTGCTAACAGACAAACAAATAAACCAACCAATCAACAAACCAACGCCGGCAAAAACATTACCTCCTCCCTTGGCGGAGGTAAAAATGAAAAGTGACCAAAAAAGAGCCAAGACTGTTTCATGATAAAATTCCCTCGAAAATGCAGCTTTGTCATATATTTGTAAAGGGATAAAACTCTAAAATGAAACTACATCTGTTCATCAAGTGCACTTTTTAAAAAGAAAAACAAAGAAATTCTGTATGGTTCAACAGTTTACCAGTATCCCACTTGGACGCCCCACTGTTGACCCTTCCAACTGCTCTCATTGGTTCTGCTGCTATAAATAAATTGTTCTCAGTTGTTCCACTCTGGCCAGTGCATGAAAGCCCGGGGACACTGCCAGGGGTCAGCAGATCTCCTGGCACCGTGTTTGGAGATGTTATTATCGAGCTGCCAGCAAATTATTGTTCCAAAAATTCCTCCAGTCACCAAGTGTGACAGTTGGCTTCAGCTGGCAAAGCGTTTGACAAACTCCTCTGACTAAAGTCCAAGTGGCGAGACGCTTAAGACCGGTGGAGCTAAAGATGGACCCACTGAGGAAAGTTTCTGTTCTCCAGAACAAAACATGAGCAAAAGTGGTCCCTTGCCTTTATTCTTAAAAAAAATAATTTTAAAAGGGACATTTATAATTTTGACTATACTGTATCTGTGCCAGTAGTCCAGAAACATCATAATGTCACAACACTCTAGAATCTTTGATTTATCCTGCAAAAATAGTCTGGAATCTCTAGAAATAGTACACTTCTAGCACAACAGCTTGTAATGTGTTGCTATAGCAAAATATAGAATGTAAACATGTCAGTATAATAGCTGAGGGTTATTATATTGACATGCTTACCTTGGAGGGCAGATCAGTTTTGCACTGAGGAAACCTCCCTCAAACCAAGGTCTGGACCAAAGAGCTGAAATTTGGTCCAGGAAAAACAAGTGGTCACAGTCCGAATCAAAATGAACCTTGGTCTGGTCACCAACTAATATGATGGAGTCTGAAGCAGTTTTAACTTAAAGTGTAGTTACCGATGTGTGCGGAGCTGCAGAAAACACCCTGGAGGGTGAGAAGCATGTTTGCTAACAACGCAAACATTGTCATGACAACAAGACAGAGGTGCCTCACATAAGGCTGTTTAGTTCTCATGGAAAAGAAGCAGTGCGAAAAGGAACCTAACCAGATCAAATATAGACAATGAAACAGAAACATGAACCTTGGTCTGGACGTTAATTAATTGTAAATTAATTCAAGTCATGTATGAAGCAAAGAATAAGCAATTACCACCTAATATCCAGAAGCAGTTTAAAATGAGCGGGAACAAATATAAACTAAGAGGACATCTAGTTGTTGAAAAATGCAAAGTTAGGACAACTATAAAATGTCACTGTTTCTCTGTTGCGGGTGTCAATCTGTGGAATTACTGTCTTGATACAATTAAAATATGAGATTCCTCTAAATTGTTAAAATGTATAGAAATTATAAGATTATCAAGTACATTGAATGAGGCAAATTAAAGTTGTGGTATAGACTTTAATGTACAGTGGTGTGAAAAAGTGTTTGCCCACTTCCTGATTTCTCATTTGTTTGTATGTTTGTCACACTTATGTAAATGTTTCAGATCATCAAACAAATTTAAATATTAGACAATGATAAGACAAGTAAACACAAAATGCAGTTTTTAAATGAAGGTGTTTATCATTAAGGGGAAAAAATCCAAACCTACATGGCCCTGTGTGAAAAAGTGATTGCTCCCTAAACCAAATAACTGGTTGGGCCACCCTTAGCAGTAACAACTACAATCAAGCATTTGGGATAACTGACAATGAGTCTTTTACAGTGCTGTGGAGGAATTTTGGCCCACTCATCTTTGCAGAATTATTGTAATTCAGCCACATTAAAGGGTTTTCGAGCATGAGCCGCCTTTTTAAGGCCATGCCACAGCATTTCAATCAGATTCAGGTCAGGACTTTGACTAGGCCACTCCAAAGTCTTCATTTTGTTTTTCTTAAACCATTCAGAGGTGGACTTGCTGGTGTGACAGCCACTGCCGTCCCTGTAGGTTTGGATTTTTTTTTACCTTTAATAATAAACACTTTAAATTAAAAACTGCATTTTGTGTTTACTTGTGTTATCTTTGTCTAATATTTAAATTTGTTTGATGATCTGAAACATTTAAGTGTGACAAACATCCAAAAAAATGAGAAATCAGGAAGGGGGCAAACACTTTTTCACACCACTGTATTATAGGGGTGTTGTTTTAATCACAATCGCAATCAAAACTTTCGCCACTATCCAATACACACAGAGTGATATGTTTCAAGCAGGTTGCAGTTTCAATCACAATTAATTGAGATTAAAACTCACATCATGGTGTTACTTTAATCCCAATTAATACCGTTTAATCGCGATTAATCACATCAAGGTACGTTGTTTAAATGCATGAAATGGGATTTGGCATCATGCAATTAACGCACCATGATGTGATTAACCGCAATAACCACTTTTAATCGAGATTAATAGTTGTTGATTACCATTAATCACACTGAGGTATGTTAATCGCATTAAATGCATGAAGCGAGATGTGGCATCATGCAATTAATGCACCTCGAAGCGATTAATTGCGATAAGCACTATTAATTGAGATTAATAGCTATGGATCGCGATTAATCACATCAAGGTACGTTAATCACATTAATGCATGAAGTGGGATGTTGCATCATGCAATTAATGCACCTTGATGCAATTAATTGTGAAAGCCACTATTAACTGAGATTAATAGCTATTGATTGTGATTAATCACATCACGCTACTTTAATCGCATTAAATGCATGAAGTGGGATGTGGCATCATGCAATTAATGCACCTTGATGTGATTAATCGTGATAACCACTATTAATCGAGATTAATAGCTACTGACCCTGAACCCTTCGAGACTGCTGAACTGGAGAAAGTCCTACAGGGCCTGAAATGTGGAAAGGCAGCAGGATACGACAACATCTTCCCAGAATTCATGAAAAATCTTGGCCCCTGAGCCCTAACCTGGTTGACACAACTCTACACAAGGATCATACAAACAAACTCGATCCCAAAGAAATGGCGGACAGCAAAGGTCATTGCCATACCAAAACTTGGCAAAGACCACAAACTACCAGCAAGCTACCGCCCAATCTCCCTACTCAGCGTTCCTTATAAAATCATGGAGCGCCTAATACTGCAACGTATTTCCCCAGGAATAGAGGGAATTCTAAGTGTGGATCAAGCAGGTTTCCGCAAGGACCGCAGCACAGGAGAACAAGTACTGGCCCTAACCACCTTCATCGAAAATGGCTTCGAGAGCAGACTGAAGACAGGGGCTGTGTTTCTCGATCTTACAGCCGCCTATGATACGGTCTGGCACAAAGGCCTCCTCCTGAAACTTACAAAAGTGATCCCTGCCTGGGCAACAGCAATTATAAAAACTCTGCTGACCAACCGAAGGTTCAGAGTCCACCTCGGTCAGAACACAAGCGCATGGAGAACGCAGAAAAACGGACTCCCACAAGGCTCAGTTCTAGCTCCAACCCTGTTCAACCTCTACATAAATGACCTGCCCACTACAAAATCCCGCAAATTCATCTATGCAGACGACATCTGTTTGGCACTCCAAGCACCAGACTTTGAGTCACTGGAACGGGTGCTCACAGAAGATCTTGCCAAACTGGACCAGTTCTGCAAAACCTGGCACCTAAAACCAAGCCCAGCAAAAACCGTCTCCAGTGTATTCCATCTCCACAACGTAATAGCTGCCAGAGAACTAAACATCCACCTGAGCGGACTCAAGCTTAAGCATGCCTCGAATCCAACCTACCTTGGACTGACCCTTGACAGGACCCTATTCTTCAAGGAACATTTAAAGGGGACGGCTGCTAAGGTGAAGGCACGAAACAACCTGCTCTGCAAGCTCGCTGGTGCAAAATGGGGGGAGGCAGCCTCCACCCTGTGGACCTCAGCACTGGCCCTTTCATACTCTGTAGCAGAATATTGTGCCCCTGTCTGGTCCAGGTCATCCTACACACACCACGTAGACACCCAGCTCAACACAACCATGAGAACCATAACTGGGACAATCCGCTCAACACCACTCCCCTGGCTCCCTGTACTGTCAAACATAGCCCCCCCACACATCCGGCGAGCAGCACTAACTCAAAGGATGCTTCAAAAAGCCAAAGACTCTCCTCACTTACCAATCCATGCAGATATCTACACCCCACCCACTGCCCGACTTCCATCCAGACGGCCGATTTGGAAAAACCCTCCCCCAGCTGACTTCACCATCCAGACAGCTTGGCAAGAGGAATGGGAGACCAAGGAGGTCCCAAACAAACACCTGGTGACAAACCCCAGCCAACAGGTCCCGGGCACCAACCTCCCAAGTCGACAGTGGTCTACACTCAATCGCTTCAGGACTGGACATGGCCCCTGCTTGGCCAGCCTTCACAGATGGGGCAGTAGCCCTAGCCCACTGTGCGCATGTGGAGAGGAGCAAACCAATGGAACACATCATAGAGGCTTGCCCGCTCCAAAGACTGGAAGGAGGATTACACACCCTCCATACAGCAAACCAGGAGGCAACTGCTTGGCTTGAGGACTTTGCATTCGCTAAATAAATAAATAAATCACGATTAATCACATTGAGATACATTAACCGTGTTTAATGCATCAAACAAGATGCGGTGTCATGCAATTAACACACCTTGATGTGATTAATTGCAATCAGCTGCCATCAATCGCAATTTAAAGTGATACCACTAATTATATTACTTTACTTGATATGAATGGCTTATTGTAAGATTGATTTAATTTTCCTTAGGTGTTAATTTTCTGTCATGTCATAGGTGTAGATGTTTTATATGCGTCTGCTTCAACCTTCACCCTTTCAGTTTATCATATTTTCCTTTTTTCTTTTCCTCATCTTGTCTTTATTTTAATTAACCACACCAAACAAACTAAGAAATAAAAAAATTAAGGTGTGAAAACATACTCGTTTGTGTTTTAATGCCATTTGCTGTTTTCTCCTTCCACTGATGTATTTTTGCAGTTTTTCTAGACTCACAAACCTACTGATATTCTTCATTGTATAAAAGAGATGATGAGGATAAAAAAACCCACCTAAAATGTGTTTCAAGTGCAGCGGTGAACCACAAGTTAAAGGACGGCCTTTTGTTGACTTCAGAGCCATGAACGGAAAATTGCATCCGGAGCCAAAGGTCGCCGTGGTCACTGTTCGGGATCTGAATGTTCCGGCAGGAAATCCTCCTCTGATGCCAGCTTTTACAACGGCCTTTCATCTGGAACAGCCACTCACAACAGTCGTAACCCGGAATGTCACTGCCTGATATTGGCATTCAGTGTCACACCAAATGACAGTTTTCCTTTGCATTCAGTCAAGTGTTCAGCATGCCTCTAAAAATGAATTAATAGTTTAAAATTCTAAGTAAAAGAATGAGGACGTTATTAAAATTAAAAGATGTGAAGAAAATGCACTAAACTGGCAGGAGGCAGTTGAATGGAATGGTGCCATCTGCTGGGTGTGAATTATGCAGTAATTTAGGTTAGTTTTATAAACCAATTTTTGTACAATACAAAACTGTAAAAGTCTTGAAATGATCCAGATATGTCAGGTTTTTGGGCTAATTTGGAACCAGTCAAATGAAATTTGGCTCTGTCCCTCTCTCCCTTTGTCCTGCCCTCTGTCCCTTTGTTCATCCATATCGCCATCCATCTGTACATTGCGAGATAGGGCCTTGGTGGAGGTATGCACTCACAGATCACCTCCAATAGCTAATGCAGTCATCTTTGGGCCAAAGGCCACCTCTGGTGAAAATGTCATCCAAATCCATCTATGAGTTTTTGCGTGATCCTGCTAACAGACAGAGGAATGGCAGCAAAAACAATATGACTACATTATAATAACAAGCCTGTCATAATTGTATTGACCATACATTGGGCCTGGGCAATTCAACCTTAAATCAGCATCACTAGTGCACTGCCCGTAGAATGCTATTCCTGTCTGAAACAGGTATCCCAATTAGGCTTTACAGGCCCAAATGTAGGCTGTGTTTGAAAGTAGAATACAAAGAGGTGTAGCCTATAGCCTTCAACAACTTTGACAAATATGAAAGGGACTGAGCGGCACGAAGACTGATTTGATTGTGTGAATATTAATTACAGTATACCTAATTATTGAAAAGGAATGGGACATCCAATATTTGCGACTGTTTTGGAACCCCTGTTTATTTGTTAGTCAGATCACTTATTTGTGTGATCTTTTATCACTTATATTCATAGTACTGTATCTTACAAAGTAAGAGAGGCAAGGCTGAGATGGTTTGGACATGTGCAGAGGAGGGATAGTGGAGATACTGGACAAAGGATGTTGAAGATGGAGCTGCCAGGCAGGAGGAAAAGAGGAAGACCACTGAGAAGATTCATGGATGTAGTGAAGGAGGACATGGAGAGGGGTGGTGTTACAGAGGAAGATGCAAGGGATACGGTGAGATGGAGACAGATGATCTGCTGTGGCGCCCCCTAAAGGAAGCAGCCAAAAGAAGAAGAGTATTTTGGTGGGACAAACGCCACATTTTAACTCTAAATCAGGGATGTCAAACGCACTCCATTCTGGGCCAAGACCCTGCGGGTTTTATCTCCACCCAGTGCCTTCCACTGGTGATTTAACTGAATTTCTTCCCACTGATTGCTGATTAGCAAAAACACCTGCCGAAGAGACTGGGAGGAAGTAAAATGTGCAGGGTCTTGGCCCAGAATGGAATGAGTTTGACATCCCTGCTCTAAATTGAAGGTAAAACATCCCACTGGGTATAAATTAGCAGCATTACTAATGATGCTAATGAGGATTAATTAATCTTTCTTATATATTTTAAAAAAATACAAAATAGTTTTACTTACTATTACTCTTGAATTTGAAGGGTGTTTTATTGCTAAATGTGACTGTCTCTGGTTAGTGTGGCAACCTTTTTTTGTAAATTTAAAATTGATACATTTACTTGATTTTTAAAGCATAATTACCTTTTTCATATTTTCTCATGTAAATTTGCAGAATATTCACACAAATATAAGATTTTTCATAAAATATAAAACGTTATAAAATGTCAAAAAGATTGTTTCTTTAAACTAAATTATGCATTTTTAAATTGAACATTTGCAATATTTTCCCCCTGAAAAACGAGACAATTCTCATTTTTTAGTTCAGTAACTTTTGAGAGTTACTGCATATTTACAAGTTTTTTTTTTTCTTGGAAGGTTGTGATTATTATTTTTTTTAAATTAACTTAATTTCTTCTCTTTTTTTGCAAGCTTGGCATATTTTTGTCCATTCATTTCTGTGTTCTTTCACATTAATCAAAGATTTTCTCATATATTTGTACATTTTAATACATTTGCAAAGTTTTTTGTCATACATTTTTGAATGGTTTCTTTAATAATGTGCAGGTTATTTTCCCCTAAAAATCTTCAGAATTTTCATAAATTTAAACAGGATTATATTTTCATGAAAACAGCTATTTTTTAAGACAATACATCAACAACATGTTTAGAAAGGTGCAGAATTAGACTTTATATTCTTTGAAAAAAAATGTGTGTGTATGTGAAATAAATACTTTTACAGGTCTAAAATAATCATAATATTTACATCTGAGCAGTTGGATGATGAGACTCCAGTGGTAGGTAACACACACACACACACACACACACAGAGTCATATGAAAAAAATTAGGACACCCTGTATAAGCCTGTGTGTGTGTGTGTGTTTTTTTTTTTTTTTTTTTACATATTTGGACATATGGATATTTAATATCAATGTTAAAAATACTGGGAGAGTCATGTAATACAACTAAACAATTAAAAATGAATTAAAGACTTTTTTCAAATTTTCTGTGAAATGTAATTCTAAACAAATAGTGAGGAATAAATTAGGACACCCCCTCATCCATCCATCCATCCATCCATCCATCCATCCATCCATCATCTTCCACTTAATCCTTATTCCCACTTAAAATGGCTAAAATAAATGTAAAAAATCCAAACAAAAACAAGGTTAGACATAGATATGTGAACATTTCTTAATAAAGAACTGATTATTTAATGGGGTGTCCTAATTTTTTCACAAGGCTGTGTGTGCGTGTATACAGTATATATATATATATATATATACTGTATATATATATATATATATATATACACTACCGTTCAAAAGTTTGGGGTCACTTAGAAATTTCCTTATTTTTGAAAGAAAAACACTTTTTTTCAATGAAGATAACTTTAAACTAATCAGAAATACACTCTATACATTGCTAATGTGGTAAATGACTATTCTAGCTGCAAATGTCTGATTTTTGGTGCAATATCTACAGAGGTGTATAGAGGCCCATTTCCAGCAACTATCACTCCAGTGTTCTAATGGTACAATGTGTTTGCTCATTGCGTCAGAAGGCTAATGGATGATTAGAAAACCCTTGTGCAATCATGTTAGGTCTGCAATGCTGTAATTGCTGCACATGGAGGATTCTTTGACGAAAGCAAAGTTTGAAGGAAAAAATTATTATTTCAAATACAAATCATTATTTCTAACCTTGTCAATGTCTTGACTATATTTTCTATTCATTTTACAACTCATGGTGGTAAATAAGTGTGACTTTTCATGGAAAACACAAAATAATTGTCTGGGTGACCCCAAACTTTTGAACGGTAGTGTATATATACAGTATATATATATATATATATATATATATATATATATATATATATATATATACAGTATCTCACATACTGTAAGTGAGTACACCCCTCACATTTTTGCAAATATTTTATTATATCTTTTCATGGAACAACACTTTGATGTTACACTTTGATGTTACGACCCGAGCGTCGATCTTGTCCACGCTCAGGCCATGTATCATCTCTGCCGCCTTGACAGCTGTGGATTACATTCTGGCTCCACTGGGCTCTTATTGTGACAGTGCTCGGTGGGGTTTCCGGCTGTCAAGGTCAATCAGCTGTTTGGCATCGTTAGTGACCAGCTTTATTAGCGGGCGCTGGCAGCAGTTGATTGGTGGAGTATCGTTGAACAAACCTCGTCAGACCTTTGTGAGACATTCTGTCGAACTTCCCTGGTGTATTATTGTCACGCTCAGGTTCGTGTGTTTATTCTCGTCTTTGTTCATGTTTTAGATCAGGGGTGTCCAACCATGTGCCATGGAGAGCCAAGACCCTGCAGGTTTTCTCTTCTACCCAGTCTCTTCAGCAGGTGTTTTCACTTATCAGCAATCAGCGGGAAGAAGTTCACTGAAATCTGCTGTTGAAGACACTGGTTGGAGGTAAAACCTGCAGGGTCTTGGCTCTCCATGGCACATGGTTGGACACCCCTGTTTTAGATCGTAAGTGGCTGGGGTTAGCCTTACGATCCCATGTTCTGTGTTCAGTGTATTTTTGCCACAGTGTCTCTTAGTTTTGTGTTCATGTCTCGTTAATAAAACACCTTTGCAAGACTCACTGGAGACTTTTGGCGTCTTATGGTGGCCCGCGAGGGTCACCGCATGACATTTGATACAAAATAAAGTAGTTATTGTACAGCTTGTATAACAGTGTAAATTTGCTGTCCCCTCAAAATAACTCAATACACAGCAATTAATGTCTAAACTGCTGGCAACAAAAGTGAGTACACCCCTAGTGAAAATGCCCAAATTGTGCCCAAAGTGTCAATATTTTGTGTGGCCACCAGTATTTTCCAGCACTGCCTCAACTCTCTTGGGCATGGAGTTCACTAGAGCTTCACAGGTTGTCACTGGAATCCTCTGCCACTCTTCCATGATGACATCAAGGAGCTGGTGGATGTTAGAGACCTTGTGCTTCTCCATCTTCCGTTTGAGAATGCCCCACAGATGCTCAATAAAGTTTAGGTCTGGAGACATGCTTGGCCAGTCCATCACCTTTACCCTCAGTTTCTTTAGCAAGGCAGTGGTCGTCTTGGAGGTGTGTTTGGGGTCGTTATGTTGGATTACTGCCCTGCAGCCCAGTTTCCAAAGAGAGGGGATCATGCTCTGCTTCAGTATGTCACAGTACATGTTGGCATTCATGGTTCCCTCATTGAACTGTAGCTCCCCAGTGCCGGCAGCTCTCATGCAGCCCCAAACCATGACACTCCCACCACCATGCCTGACTGCAGGCAAGACACACTTATCTTTGTACTCCTCACTTGGTTGCCACCACACACTTGACACCATCTGAACCAAATAAGTTTATGTTGGTCTCTTCAGACCACAGGACATGGTTCCAGTAATCCATGTCCTTAGTCTGCTTGTCTTCAGCAAACTGTTTGTGGGCTTTCTTGTGCATCATCTTTAAAAGGGGCTTCCTTCTGGGATGACAGCCATGCAGACCAATTTGATGCAGTGTGCGACATATGGTCTGAGCACTGACAGGCTAACCCCCCACCCCTTCAACCTCTGCAGCAATGCTGGCAGCACTCATAAGTCTATTTTCAAAAGACAACCTCTGGATATGATGCTGAGCATGTGTACTCAACTTCTTTGGTCAACCATGGTGAGGCCTGTTCTTAGTGGAACCTGTCCTGTGGAATCTGTCCGCTGTATGGTCTTGGCCACCATGCTGCAGCTCAGTTTCAGGGTGTTGGCAATCTTCTTATAGCCTAGGCCATCTTTATGTAGAGCAACAATTCTTTTTTTCAGATCCTCCGTAGGAAGGTTTCTGAGTTGGAAGTGAGACTCTCCAACCTCTATAAGATTCGGGAGGCTGAAGACCACCTTGACACCATAATTCTCGGGCGAACAATGGCCCCGGCAGCCGACCCGTAGCTGGCAGAGACGGCTACTTACCTGGATGAATTCAACGCATCGCCATCCACTTCCACCCCTGCTCCGGTCTCTTCAGATATCCAGGACCACAGCAATAAACACTGGCTTCAACTCGGAGCTAAACCCAAAACCCCAGGTGGTTTTTCTCATCCTCAATGCGCGCCCTGGACCTTGGTTGGGCCAACTAGCAAACATCGACGATTGACCAGACAGGGCCGTGCCTCTTCTCTTCCCTTGCTTTTGGAAAACAGATTCAACATCCTTTCTCTGGAAGATTTTCCCCACCTGGACGCCAACCATCCATCCATGACCGCCCCTCCTCCTCCTTCAGCGGCGGCCCAAACCCTGGATTAAGACTACTTTAGGTGTGCCAAATTACACACCAGCTCCAAAAAGAAGAGAACACATCACCCCACCATCACAACAACAACAACGACAAAATTATCCACCACTTCAGAAACCACCGACAAAGCCCCCCCAGATGACGCTGGTAATTGGTGACTTGATTATGAGGAATGTCAGAAGCAGGTACTGTGTCACTAAATTTTTTCCTGGGGCTAAAGTGTCTGACATTGAGGCCCTTACCACTGACCTATTAAATGAATTCCCCCATGCTAAAACTGTCATTGTACATGTTGGATGCAACAACATCCCAGATGAAGCATCGGAGATCTTAAAGAGTGACTTCAGGAGTCTTCTGTCCACTCTTATGAACTGTGGCAGACGTGTGTTTATCTCTGGGCCTTTGGCCCCTTTCAGACGAGGTTGCAATTATTTTAACAGAACTCTCAGTCTTAATACTTGGTTGTGTTCTACATGTCCTACTTTTAACATTGGTTTTGTAGACAATTTCAACCTGTTTTGGAACTGCCCATCACTTATGAAGCCAGATGGCATCCATCCAAATAGACTTGGCACACGTGTTTTAAGGGACAATCTGTTCTATTCCATTCAGCATTTTTTTAATACAGTGACTGAAATTTGGTGCATTTACTCACTCCGAAGCTCCTGGGTCTGCCAACCAGCCCTTTTTTGTTTCCACTTCTCATATTAATCCAAATAATCCTCACTGTTGAGATCAGTCTTCAATTTATAACCCCACAGAGACTGTGTCTGTCTCCCGCTACCCAAAATATTATAACCCAAGACAAATACAACACAAATACACGTCTTTCTACAGCTCCTCCTCATCCCCCACCCCTCAACTTTGCCCCTGTCTTCCCCCTTAGAGAACCTTTGTCTACTCCCCCCAAAGTTAAAAAAAATATAATGCATAAACATCCCAAAGTGATTAAACAAAATGTTGGTAAAACTCAAATCAAACCTCAAGTCTCTAAATTTAATAATTTGGCCTCTGTTCCTCCTCATAATTTAAAAATTAAAAGTGGTTTGTTAAATATTAGGTCTCTAACTCCCAAGTCTCTACTAGTTCATGATCTATTAATTGATCATCAGATTGATTTAATATCCCTTACAGAGACTTGGCTAGGGCAAGATGATTATGTTGGTTTGAATGAATCAACTCCCTCTGGTTATCTAAACTATCGTAATCCCAGAAGTTCTGGTCGTGGAGGTGGAGTAGTGGCAATTTTCCATTCTAAATTACTAGTTAATGTAAAGCAAAAATCATGTTTTAATTCCTTTGAGGGCCTGGTCCTCAGTGTGGGGCATGTTGGCTATCTTGGCTTGAACCCAATTTTCTTTGCCATAGTTTACCGTCCTCCCTCGGCCTACTCAGAGTTTTTATCCAAATTTGCTGAATTTTTAGCTGATTTAGTGCTGAAATCAGATAGAATAATTATAGTAGGGGATTTTAATATACATGTCTTAATAAGGCATTCAATTCCATTTTAGACTCAATGGGGTTTTCCCAAAAAGTAGAAAATTCTACCCATTATCTCCACCACACATTGGACCTTGTTCTGACTTGTGGTATAGAAACAGAAAATCTGATAGTGTCTCCTCATAATCCTGTACTGTCAGACCATTGTCTGTTAACCTTTGATTTCACTATTTCTGATTATTTGACTCCTAAAGAAAAATATTACTACAGCAGATGTCTTTCAGATGACGTTACCAAATTTTTGCAGATTGTCTCCTCTATACCATGGGTCAACACAGTGGAAATAAAAGATGGAGAGCCTGCTCCTTCCATAATTGATAGCATGGTAGATAGTGTTACAGCCTCTCTGCATCAGACTCTAGATTTGGTGGCCCCTTTAAAAAAGAAAAAGTCTAACCAGAGATTTCTAACCCCTTGGTTCAACACAGAAACTCGTAGCTTAAAACAGAAGACTCGTCAATTAGAAAGAAAATGGAGTTCCACTAATTTAGATGAATTCTCTTTAGAGTGGAGAAATCATCTCTTAATTTATAAAAAAAATCTCTTAGAAAAGCTAGAACAAGTTATTACTCTGCATTAATAGAAGAGAATAAGAATAATCCCAGATTTCTTTTCAACACTATAGCCAGGCTGACAAAGAGTCAGGACTCAGTCAATCCTTGCATCCCCCTAAAGCTTTCTAGTCAGGACTTTTTGAACTTTTTCAATCATAAAATTTTATCTATTAGAGATAAAATCGGTCAGATTCTTCCCACCGTAAACTTAAGTACAGCAACTACTACAACTCCTTCAATTGATATCTGTTTAGATAAGTTTACTCCAACCGACTTTTTCATCATCATCATAGCAGTCTGTCGGGGGCAACAATGACTGTTTCATTTAGGTCTGATCAGATTCCTCCATGCAGCTCTGTCCTTCACACTCCGCTGCCAGGAACTCCTGACCTTGTTAACCCGGGCGACGTACGAGCCGGTATGAGTTGCTTTCTGACTGACCATTTCATGAAACTGCTTGCAAAGTATTTGAGTACCACTAGCTTTTGCTGGACTAGCGGCACATTCTTGGCAGATAGAGGTATTATCAATGGCAAGGACAGGCCAAGACAAACTGACTCCAGTATCTGTTGCAGTGACTGACCAGATGATAGGTTTGTTTATCTCTGCTCTTTGTGTAGTGCATGTCACGATGCACCGACTTGCAAAAGTCCACCACAGACCTTGCGACAGATGTGCTTATCTGCCAGGATGTCCAGTCTCACCCCGTGTAATTGGGAGTGGTCCACCACAGACCTGCGACAGATATTGTTTTTAGTTCTGCCAGGATGCCCAGTTTCACCCTCCACACCCTCGGAAGGGCGGGGTTGCCGGTTGAGTCACCGACAGCCCGACCCATGAGACAGGTAGTACCAGTTTTCATGGTTATCCAGTAGCAAGCAAACCAATGCCTGACCTGACAATTGACCTTTTAGAGTTAGATAAAATAAACTCCTCATCCAAGCCTTCATCTTGTCTTTTAGACCCTATTCCTACCAGGTTATTTAAAAAAGTGTTCCCAATTATTGGTAGCCGTATTCTTCATATAATTAATTCTTCTTTAACTTTAGGTTATCTACTGCAGGCTTTTAAAATTGCTGTAATTAAACCCTTAATCAAAAAGCCAACGTTCGATCCAGGAGTTTTGGCTAACTATCGACCAATCTCTAATCTGCCTTTCATTTCAAAAATTTAGAAAGAGTTGTTGCTGCGCAATTGTTTGACCACTTGCAGGGAAATGGTTTATTTGAAGAGTTTCAATCTGGGTTCAGAGTTCATCACAGCACTGAAACAGCCTTAGTGAAGGTCACTAATGTCCCCCTTATCGCATCTGATAATGGACTTGTTTCTGTACTTGTCCTTTTAGATCTTAGTGCAGCCTTTGATACTATTGATCATGATATTCTACCTGATAGATTAGAACACTATGTTGGACTAAATGGAACTTCGCTGCAGTGGTTTAGATCTTATTTGTCCGATAGACTTCAGTTTGTTCACATCAATGATGAGTTTTCTTCCAACTCTAAGCTCAGTCACGGAGTTCTACAGGGATCTGTGTTAGGCCCTACTCTTTTTAGTTTATATATGCTTCCGTTAGGCATTATCATTAGAAAGCACTGTATACATTTTCATTGTTATGCAGATGACACACAATTATACCTGTCAATGAAGCCCGATGATTGTAATCAATTAGCCAAGTTAGAAGCCTGTCTTAAGGAAATCAAAGCTTGGATGACTTATTTTCTGCTATTAAACCCAGATAAGACTGAAGTCATTCTTGTTGGTCCAAAAAACCTTAGAAATACCTTTCCAAATCAAACTCTTAATTTGGATGCTGCTACTCTTACTCTGAATAGCTCTGTGAGGAACCTTGGAGTTATTTTTGCTCAAGATCTGTTCTTTAATTTACATATTAAATTTGTTTCTAAGACTGCCTTCTATCATCTGTGCAATATTACCAAGATCAGGAGCATCTTGTCTCTGAATGATGCTGAGAAACTGATCAACGCTTTTGTTAGCTCTAGATTAGATTATTGTAACTCATTATTATCAGGTTGTCCTAAAATATCTTTAAAAAGTCTTCAGTTGATCCAAAATGCTGCTGCAAGAGTTTTAACTGGTTCTAGAAAGAGAGATCATATCTCTGAAGCGGCATGAAAAAATAAGCAGCAGTGCTGTTGTTTTAAGCAGGTTTTATTAATCATGTCGCCTTCACGGGATCCTCTCTCCGGTGCATAGTGGAGCAGCCCGGAGCGGGATCCCTAGGCTCTCAGAGAAGGAGAGGCAGACACAGTGTGTCCGCCAGTTGCAGGATCAGAGTGAGAGAGTAAGAGAGAGAGATTGCGTTACAGAGTTGCACCTTAAATACTTGATCATAACAATACATCAAAAAGACATACCCCACAGTCTAGAATGATCAAAGGGACAACAGAACAGGCAGGAGGTATTTGCATTTGTAAGCCATACATCACAATGGGCAGATTAGCTAGACCTCGCTCTAAGTGCAAGACAAAGAGGCTAACAAGCACATCTACATATTGATCTGAGTCTCTAGGTCACAGTAAGGACAGGACACATGAGTACAAAGGATGAAAGGCATCGATTAACATCGATTACCTTTTTTTTTTTTTTTTTTTTTTTTTCTAAAGCCCATCCAGGGACAAGAGTTGCAAATTAGCTAATAGCTATACACTCTATGTGCAACACATCAGATTGATTGTCTTTGATTAATTGTCTATGTTTATTGCACTGTCCCTGTCAAATAAACTAATCTACTACTACTCTCTGGTTCTGGCCTCCCTTCACTGGCTTCCCATAAAGTTTAGAATTAAGTTTAAAATCCTTCTTCTCACTTACAAAGCTCTTAATAATCAGGCCCCCTTATATATAAAAGATCTGATATTACCCTATCATCCTAACAGAGCACTACGCTCCCAAAATGCTGGATTACTTGTAATACCTAGAATCTCCAAAAGTACAATGGGAGGCAGAGCCTTCTGCTATCAAGCTCCTTTCCTGTGGAACCAGTTACCAATCTGGGTTCGGGAGTCAGACTCGATCTCTGTTTTTAAGAATAGGGTAAAAACCTTCCTCTTCAATATAGCCTACGATTAGGGAGGGATCTTGTGTCTCTTAACCCCCCCTTTTGTTTTGCTGTTAATAGATTCAGACTGCCGGGTGACGGCCAATAATGTACTTGGCTTCTCACCGTGAATGTTTGCTCTCTTTATTTATTTATTTTTTAATTTAATTTTGTAATTTTGTATACTTTATTGATCCCCAGAGGGGAAATTGAGGGCATCCACCTGGATGGATGAAGCAGCCACGGTACGGCGCTATCCCTTAACCATTCACACACACATTCACACCTAGGGCCACTTTAGAGTCTCCAATTAACCTAACCTGCATGTTTTTGGCCTGCGGGAGGAAACCGGAGAAATTCCGAAGTAAACCCACGCAGATACGGGGAGAAACATGCAAACTCCACACAGATCACTGTTGGTCAGG
This sequence comes from Pholidichthys leucotaenia, assembly GCA_020510985.1. NCBI lineage: Eukaryota > Metazoa > Chordata > Actinopteri > Cichliformes > Pholidichthyidae > Pholidichthys > Pholidichthys leucotaenia. The sequence continues at coordinate 319,160,952 of CM035844.1, forward strand.
GGCTGGGATCAAACCAGGGATCTCATGGCCAAGGGTGAGTTGCTGTGCTGGCAGAGTGCTAATCACTGCACCACTGCACTGCCCATGTCTGTTCTTTTCATCTTCTCTATCCCCTCACCCCCAGCCAGTCACAGCAGATGACTGCCCCTCCCTGAGCCCGGTTCTGCTAGAGGTTTCTTCCTGTTAAATGGGAGTTTTTCCTCTCCACTGTTGCGAAGTGCTTGCTCACAGGGGATCGTCTGATTGCTGGGTCTTTCTGCAATTGTGGAGTTTTCCCTACATTTGAAAGTGCTATGAAATGGCTTTTGTTGTGATATCACACTATATAAATAAAGTTGAATTGAACTGAATTGAATTGAATCCTCAGAGAGTTCTTTGTCATGAGGTGCCATGTTGAACTTCCAGTGACTGGTATGAGAGTGTGAGAGTGATAACACCAAATTTAACACACCTGCTCCTCATTCACACCTGAGACCTTGTAACACTAATGAGTCACATGACACCAGGGAGGGAAAATGGCTAACTGGGCACAATTTGGACGTTTTCACTAGGAGTGTACTCACTTTTGTTGCCAGCGGTTTAGACATTAATGGCTGTGTGTTGAGTTATTTTGAGGGGACAGCAAATTTACACTGTTAAACAAGCTGTACACTGACTACTTTACATTGTATCAAAGTGTCATATCTTCAGTGTTGTCCCATGAAAAGATATAAAATATTTACAAAAATGTGAAGGGTGTACTCACTTTTGTGAGATACTACACACACACACACACACACACACACACACACACACACACACACACACACAGTGGTGTGAAAAAGTGTTTGCCCCCTTCCTGATTTCTCATTTTTTGTATGTTTGTCACATTTAAATGTTTCAGATCATCAAACAAATTTAAATATTACACAAAACACAAGCAAATGCCAGTTTAGAAAGCTTGGGATCAGTCCGCCAAGGTCTCCGCCTTTGACCGCCACCTAATCCACATAGCACCGGACCCCCATGATCCCTCCTGGGATCATGGGAGTCCAGTGCTTGCCTTTGCTAAAGGCAAGCAAATGCCTTTTCTGGAGTTGCCCCGGGCGAGAGGCGACGAGCAGGGGTGGGTATTCTTGTATCGCCCCACCTTGCTGCCTCTATATTGGAGTTTTCCCCGGTGGACGAAAGGGTTGCTTCCCTGCGCCTTCGGGTTGGGAAACGGGTCCTGACCATCATTTGTGCCTATGCACCAAATGATGTTTCAGAGTACCCACCCTTTTTGGAGTCTGTGACTGGGGTGCTGGAGGGTACTCCTCCTGGAGACTCCATTGTCCTACTGGGGGACTTCAATGCGCACGTGGGCAACGACAGTGAAACCTGGAGAGGGGTGATTGGGAGGAACGGCCTGCCCGATCTGAACCCGAGTGGTGTTCAGTTATTGGACTTCTGTGCTAACCACAGTCTGTCCATAACGAACACCATGTTCAAGCATAAGGGTGTCCATATGTGCACCTGGCACCAGGACACCCTAGGTCGCAGGTCGATGATCGATTTTGTTATCGTATCATCAGACCTGCGACCGTATGTCTTGGACACCCGAGTAAAGAGAGGTGCAGAGCTGTCAACTGATCACCACCTGGTGGTGAGTTGGATCCGATGGCAGGGGAGGAAGCCATTCAGACCTGGTAGACCCAAACGTATAGTGAGGGTGTGCTGGGAGCGTCTGGCTGAGGCCCCTGTCCGGGAGGTCTTCAACTCCCACCTCCGGAAGAACTTCAACCACATTCCGAGGAAGTCTGGAGACATGGAGTCTGAATGGGCCATGTTCTCCACCTCTGTTGTTGAAGCGGCAGCCCAGAGCTGCGGCCGCAAGGTGGTCGGTGCATCTCGTGGTGGCAACCCCCGAACCAAGTGGTGGACACCAGTGGTGAGGGGGGCCATTAAGCTGAAGAAGGAGTCCTATCAAGCTTGGTTGGCTTGTGGGACTCCCGAAGCAGCTGAGGTGTACTGGCAGGCCAAGCGGAGTGCAGCTCGGGTGGTTGCTGAAGCAAAAACGCGGGTATGGGAGGAGTTCGGTGAGGCCATGGAACAAGACTTTCGGTCGGCTTCAAAGAGATTCTGGCAAACTGTTCGGCGGCTCAGGAGGGGAAAGCAGCTCCCCGTCCACACTGTGTATGGTGCTGATGGGACACTGTTGACTTCAACTGGGGATATCGTCGGGCGGTGGAAGGAATACTTCGAGGATCTCCTCAATCCCACTGATACGCCTTCCACAGAGGAAGCAGGGTTTGGGGACAAGGGGGATGACTCGCCTATCACAGGGGCTGAGGTCGCCAAGGTGGTTAAAAATCTCCTTGGTGGCCGGGCCCCGGGGGTGGACGAGATTCACCCTGAGTACCTCAAGGCCCTGGATGTTGTTGGGTTGTCATGGTTGACACGCCTCTGCAACATTGCGTGGAGGTCGGGGGCAGTGCCTTTGGCATGGCAAACCGGGGTGGTGGTTCCTCTCTTCAAAAAAGGGGACCGGAGGGTGTGCTCCAACTTTAGAGGGATCACACTCCTCAGCCTCCCTGGGAAGGTCTATGCCAAGGTACTGGAGAGGAGAGTCCGGCCGTTGGTCGAACCTCGGATTCAGGAGGAGCAATGTGGTTTTCGTCCTGGCCGTGGCACATCGGACCAGCTCTTTACCCTCTCGAGAATTCTTAAGGGTTCGTGGGAGTTTGCCCAACCAGTTTACATGTGTTTTGTGGACTTGGAGAAGGCATTTGACCGCGTCCCTCGTGGATTTTTGTGGGGGGTGCTTCGGGAGTATGGGGTATCGGGCTTGTTGTTACAAGCTATTCGGTCTCTGTACGACCGTTGTGAGAGTTTGGTTCGTATTGCCAACACTCGGAGTCATTCCCAGTGAGAGTTGGACTCCGCCAGGGCTGCCCTTTGTCACCGATCCTGTTCATAATTTTTATGGACAGGATTTCTAGGCGCAGCCAGGGAATGGAGGGTGTCATGCTTGGTGACCACAGGATCTCATCTCTGTTGTTTGCAGATGATGTTGTCCTGTTGGCTTCATCCAGCAATGACCTACAGCTCTTGGTGGGACAGTTTGCTGCTGAGTGTGAAGCGGCTGGGATGAGAATCAGCACCTCCAAGTCCGAGTCCATGGTCCTCAGCCGGAAAAAGGTGGATTGTCCTCTCCGGGTTGGGGACAGGCTCCTGCCCCAAGTGGAGGAGTTTAAGTATCTTGGGGTCTTGTTCACGAGTGAGGGGAAAATGGAGCGAGAGATCGACAGACGGATTGGAGCAGCATCTGCAGTGATGCGGACGTTGTACCGGTCTGTTGTGGTGAAGAGGGAGCTTAGTTCCAAGGCAAAGCTGTCGATTTACCAGTCAATCTACGCTCCTACTCTCACCTATGGTCACGAGCTTTGGGTAATGACCGAAAGAACGAGATCGCGGATACAAGCGGCTGAAATGAGCTTTCTCCGTAGGATTGCTGGACTCACCCTCAGAGATAAGGTGAGGAGCTCAGTCATCCGGGAGAGGCTCAGAGTAGAACCGCTGCTCCTCCACATTGAAAGGAGTCAGTTGAGGTGGTATGGGCATCTGATTAGGATGCCTCCTGGACGCCTCCCACTTGAGGTGTTTCAGGTACGTCCCACTGGGAGGAGACCCCGGGGCAGACCCAGGACTCGGTGGAGAGACTATGTCTCCCAGCTGGTCTGGGAACGCCTTGGTATCCCCTCTGAAGAGCTGGAGCAGGTGGCTGGGGAGAGGGAAGTCTGGGCTTCTCTGCTTGAACTGCTGCCTCCGCGACCCGGACCTCCGGAAAAGCGGTAGAAGATGGATGGATGGATGGACAAGCAAATGCAAAATTCAGTTTTTAAATGAAGGTGTTTATTATTAAGGAAAAAAAATCCAAACCTACATGGCCCTGTGTGAAAAAGTGATTGCCCCCTAAACCTAAATAACTGGTTGGGCCACCCTGAGCAGCAATAGCTGCAATCAAGCGTTTGCAATATCTGGCAATGAGTCTTTTACAGTGTTGTGGAGGAATTTTGGCCCACTCATCTTTGCAGAATTGTTGTAATTCAGCCACACTGGAGGGTTTTCAAGCATGAACCGCCTTTTTAAGGTCATGCCACAGCATCTCAATTGGATTCAGGTCAGAACTTTGACTAGGCCACTCCAAAGTCTTCATTTTGTTTTTCTTAACCACTTGCGCTCCGTTGTTCCGCGGGCGGGCAAGTCTCTGCGTCCTATGACACACGAGGGCGCACAAGAGCGCCCTCGTGCGCGCTTGGACGCATGACGCATGATGGTGGTGATGGTGATGTAGTAGCGTCCAAGCGCCACTCAAAAAAAAACTGCAGAGACAGCCGCGAACAGATTAGTTCATCTGATTGACCTCTCATTCGACTAATAAGAGCCTTGAATTGGGTTTCTGAAACCTTGAGGAGCCAATGAATGAAAATCTAGGAAGGAGGACCCGCCTACTGTGAACACAGGAGCCAATTGAAGCACAGGAATTCAGGCAGGGTGAAGAGAGATTTACTGTTGCAACAGATGAAAATAAAGGACGCTGGACACAGACCCAGCAGCATGGAGAACACCCACAAGTGGGACCTGCACTCATTCCAGCAGAATAGACGGAGGCCGACGACAAAAGTTGTAAATCATTCGCCAAAACGGCAATAATGGAATTATGTTGATCGGGATCCACGAGCGGAGCAGCGTCGCGTTCGTCTGACGCGTGGGAAGAGATGTTCGCCACGACTCTGCTGCTTTGAAGAGGTAAGGTGTTATAAGCTAAATTATTATTTATCCCTGAAAACTGTAATCCAAAAATGACTTTTGACCGATCGGTAAATTACAACTGTACTGCGCACGAATTACGAAGTGTGTGTGCCGCGATAAACGGTTCATTTGCCGTGTTCGGACCGTGAACGCCCCCCCCCCCCCCGCTGCAGAAGAGGAGCGGGGGGGTGTGTTCACGGTCCGAACGCCCCCCGGTCCGCGGGGGGAAGCATATCAGTCTATTCCATCATGTAGCGATGGCCCTCTTCTGTAGCGAGGGGGGGGGGCGTTCACGGTCCCCCCCCCACACACACACAGTAGCGAGGGGGGGGGAGCCGCTGTGAAAACATGCAAGGAGTGTAATCCGTCTGTAGTGAGGGCCGAAGTCGGTCCTTGGTAGCGGGGGGGGGGAGAACGACCCCCCGCCCACACACACACACACAGACACAGCCCTGAGTGTGACCTTTCATTAGAGCCTAAAATGAAGATTCTACATTGAATTATTCAAAAGTTACAGACGTTTTTCCAAACTGTGCCATTTGGCACAATTTGGCACAGTTCCAAAACGCCTGGGAACAGCCTGAGAACAAAGCTGTGTAAAATATTCATTTTTTGTGGTATTGTTACCAAATTTGGATCTCAGCTGGATAACACTTGGTTCTACATTTCTGTTGCATTTTCCAGCCGGATCGGACAGCTGTGTGTTATTTACAAGCATTTGTATCCAAAAAAACAGTGTCCAATTTTTTTTTCTTCAAGTTCAGTATGTTTAGATGACTGTAACTCAGTGGCCGGAGCACGTAGAGAGATTATGTTTTTTTTGCCAAAAAATTCAAAGTGTTTTCTTTTAAATGAGAACAACCCCATGAAGATGCTGCAAAGGGTTGAATAACAGCTTTCGATTTACTTTGGGCACGTTATTTTTTGGCATTTTTAGGAAAATTGCCCGGAGTGCAAGTGGTTAAACCATTCAGAGGTGAACTTGCTGGTGTGTTTTCGATCATTGTCCTGCTGCAGAACCCAAGTGTGCTTCAGCTTGAGGTCATGAACAGATGGCCGGACATTCTCCTTCAGGATTTTTTGGTAGACAGCAGAATTCATGGTTCCCTTTACCACAGCAAGTTTTCCAGGTCCTGAAGTAGAAAAACAGCCCCAGACCATCACGGTCTGTAATGGGACACACACCTTCCAAAAAGTTCAACTTTTGTCTCCTAAATCCACAGAGTATTTTCCCAAAAGTCTTGGGGATCACCAAGATGTTTTCTGGTAAAACTGAGATAAGCCTTTATGTTCTTTTTGCTCAGCAGTGGTTTTCGTCTTGGAATTCTGCCATGCAGGCCATTTTTGCCTAGTCTCTTTCTTATGGTGGAGTCATGAACACTGACCTTAACTGAGGCAAGTGAGGCCTGCAGTTCTTTGGATGTTGTTGTGGGGTCTTTTGTGACCTCTTGGATGAGTTGTTGCTGCACTCTTGGGGTAATTTTGGTCAGCAGGCCACTCCTGGGAAGGTTCACCACTGTTCCATGTTTTTGGCATTCGTGGATAATGGCTCTCACTGTGGTTCGCTGGAGTCACAAAGCTTTAGAAATGGCTTTATAACCTTTTCCAGACTGATAGATTGCAATTACTTTGTTTCTCATTTGTTCCTGAATTTCTTTGGATTGCAGCATGATGTCTAGCTTTTGAGGATCTTTTAGTCTTCTTCACTTTGTCAGGCAGGCCCTATTGAAGCGATTTATTGATTGAGAACAGGTGTGGGAGTAATCAGGCCTGGGTGTGGCTAGAGAAATTGAACTCAGCTTTCCAAATATGTGATAAACCACAGTTAATTTATGTTTTAAGGGGGGGGGGCAATCACTTTTTCACACAGGGCCATGTAGGTTTGGATTTTATTTTACCCTTAATAATAAAAAACACCTTCATTTAACTGCATTTTGTGTTTACTTGTGTTATCTTTGTCTAATATTTCAATTTGTTTGATGATCTGAAACATTTAAGTGTGACAAACATACAAAAAAAAGAGAAATCAGGAAGGGGACAAACACTTTTTCACACCACTGTGTATATACAGTGTTTGCCCCCTTCTTTCCTGAGGCCCTGGGGTCAAACATGAGGATGGCTTTTGTCGGGTGTTCTGGTGGGAGGCTTAGGACATGGCCAAGCCAGTGGATGTGCCACTGTATAATCAGGTGGAATGCTGCAGGCTGATGTGTGTGGGCTTGGAGCGCATCATTAGAAGTGCGCTGGGGCCACCTGATGTTCTCGATGGTTGTGAGGGCCTGACTATCAAACCCATCCATTCTCGAGGCCAGAGTCTTATTTAGTGGCCATGTCTCTGACAAATTCAGCAGAGGACCAAATACTTATTTTCCCCACTATGTGTGTGCATGCTCTCTCTCTCTTTATTTATATAATTTATTTATTTAGCCATGGCTGGTAAAGATGTCACAGCCTAACCCTACAAACCAGTTAGTTCAACAGGAGGTCACACTGTTGTCACTATCACCTTTAAGTTTTTTTTCCTGACTTTTCCCCTTTGGATTTTATGACTCATACATTTGTGAGCCTGAAACGAGACAGAAGCAACACACAGTAACAGTTTACGGCACATAAATGTGCTTTTAAAACACTTACTCATATTTAACCGGTTATTTCCAGTGTTTCAGTACCCAGTAAAACCCAGTCTGACTTAATTTTGAGGTATTTCCTGTCTCAGCTCTGTGGTTTCTGGGTATGCTCGTGTCTGTGTTTGTCATGACATCTTGTTTCCCAATTTGTCATATCAACGCTTATTTCTCTGGATGTTAATTTACAAAAATGACACCATTATTATCTGTCAAAATGTCAATAATATTGTCTCATTTCGATTTATGGCAGCTGTATATTTTCTTTTGAATATGATGAGAGTGAGAGGCACGGCGTGTCCAAAATCACGAATATGAGTCCACCATTTCTGGTTGTGTCCAAATGTTTAGTGATTATGAATTAATACCGAAATAATGTTGTCAAAATATTATACATACATATATACAATGGATATAAAAAGTCTACACACCCTTGTTCAAATGCTAGAATTTTGTGACGTAAAAAAATGAGACCAAGATAAATAATTTCAAAACTTTTTCCACCATTAATGTGACCTATAACCTGTACAACCCAATTGAAAAACACAAAATCTTTTAAGGGGAAAAATAAAAAATAAGAAACTTACAATAACCTGGTTGCATTAACCCCTTGCACTCCGGTCAATTTCCCTAAAAACGCCCCCAAAAAAACGTGCCCAAAGTAAATCAAAAGCTGTTCTTCAACCCTTTGCAGCATCTTCATGGGGTTGGTCTCATTTAAAAGAAAACACTTTGAATTTTTTGGCAGAACAGTCATAATCTCTCTAAGTGCTCCTGCCACTGAGTAACAGTCATCTAAACATACTGAACTTGAAGAAAATAAATTTCGCCTGGGTGTTTTTTTTGGATACAAATGCTTGCAAATAACACAGCTTCAGATCCGGGCTGGAAAATGCAACAGAAATGTAGAACCAAGTGTTATCCAGCTGAGGTCAAAATTTTGTAACAATACCACAAAAAATGAATATATTACACAGCTTTTTCCTCAGGTAGTTCCCAGGCGTTTTTGAACTGTGCCAAATTGTGCCAAATGGCACAGTTTGGAAAAACGTCTGTAACTTTTGAATGATTCAATATAGAAGCTTCATCTTGGGCTCTAATGAAAGGTGACACTCAGGGCTGTGTGTGTGTGTGTGGGGGGGTTGTTTATTCATTCATGAATGAATGAATGAACAAACAAGCCCCCACACACAAAGAAGCATGCCACGTAAAAAATGTGTGGCTTTTTGTTTTACAAGAAAAAATAACCTACAGTGCACTAAAAATTATTCTAAAATATTTGTAATGTAGAAGTTAACAACTCCCACCCCCCCGCTACAGAGGACAGACATCGGCCATCGCTACATGACGGAATAGTCATGTGGCGATTGTGGCGCACAGTCACCGTGGTCTCCCCCCCCCCCGCTACTCTTCTGTAGCGGGGTGGGGGGGTGGGGGGTGGGAGTTGTTATCTTCTACATTACAGTAGAAGATAACATGTTTTCATGTGGAGAAAATATGGCACAACAGTGACATTACCAAGAACTGGACGTCCCTCCAAAATTGATGAAAAGACAAGAAAAAAAAAACTGGCCAGGGAGGCTGCCAAGAGGTTGGCAGCAACACTGAAGGAGCTGCAGAAATTTCTGGCATGTGACAACAATCTCCTGTCTAGGATGGCAAGACGGAAGCCTTATCTTGCGAAGAAAAACAACCAAGCCCAGCTACATTTTGCAAAAACACATTTGAAATCTCCCAAATGCATGTGGGAAAATGTGTTATGAGCCGATGAAACCCAGGTTGAACTTTTTGTCCATAATTCCAAATGGTATATTTGGTGCAAACACAACACTGCTCATCACCAAAAAAACACCATACCTACAGTGAAGCATAGTGGTGGCAGCATCATGCTTTGGGGGTGTTTTTCTTCAGCTGGAACTGGGGCCTGAGTCAAGGTGGAGGGAATTATGAACAATTCCATATATATATATAAAGTGGTGTGAAAAAGTGTTTGCCCTCTTCCTGATTTCTCATTTTTTTGTATGTTTGTCACACTTAAATGTTTCAGATCATCAAGCAAATTGAAATATTAGACAAAGATAACACAAATAAACACAAAATGCAGTTTTTAAATGAAGGTGTTTATTATTAAGGAAAAAAAAATCCAAACCAACATGGCCCTGTGTGAAAACGTGATTGGCCTCTAAACCTAATAACTGGTTGGGCCACCCTTAGCAGCAACAGCTGCAATCAAGCGTTTGTGATAACTGGCAATGAGTCTTTTACAGCACTGTAGAGGAATTTTGGTCAACTCATCTTTGCAGAATTGTTGTAATTCAGCCACACTGGAGGGTTTTCGAGCATAAACCGCCTTTTTAAGGTCATGCCACAGCATCTCAATCGGATTCAGGTCAGGACTTCGACTAGGCCACTCCAAAGTCTTAATTTTGTTTTTCTTAAGCCATTCACTGACTATTGATCATAATATTCTACTTGATAGATTAGAACACTATGTTGGACTTAATGGAACTTCGTTGCAGTGGTTTAGATCTTATTTATCTGATAGGTTCCAGTTTGTTCATGTAAATGATGAGTTTTCTCTCAGCTCAAAGCTTAGTCATGGAGTTCCACAGGGATCTGTGCTTGGCCCTACTCTTTTTAGTTTATATATGCTTCCGTTAGGCAACATTATTAGAAAGCACTGTATACATTTTCACTGTTATGCAGATGACACACAATTATACCTGTCAATGAAGCCAGATGATACTAATCAATTAGCCAAGTTAGAAGCCTGTCTTAAGGAAATCAAAGTTTGGATGACTTGTAATTTCCTGCTATTAAATTCAGATAAGACTGAAGTCATTCTTGTTGGTCCAAAAAACCTTAGAAATTCCTTTCCAAATCAAACTTTCAGTTTGGATGCAGTTACTCTTTCTCTTAATAGCTCTGTGAGGAACCTTGGAGTTATTTTTGATCAGGATTTGTCCTTCAATTCACATATTAAATTTGTTTCTAAGACTGCCTTCTATCATTTGCGTAATATTGCCAAGATTAGGAGCATCTTGTCTCAGAGTGATGCTGAGAAGCTGATCCACGCTTTTGTTAGCTCGAGATTAGATTATTGTAATTCTTTATTATCAGGTTGTCCTAAAACATCTTTAAAAAGTCTTCAGCTGATCCAAAATGCTGCAGCAAGAGTTTTAACAGGTACTAGAAAGAGAGATCATATCTCTCCGGTTCTGGCCTCCCTTCATTGGCTTCCCATAGAGTTTAGAATTAAGTTTAAAATCCTTCTTCTTACTTACAAAGCTCTAAACAATCAGGCTCCTTTTTATTTAAAAGATCTGATACTACCGTATCATCCTAACAGAGCACTACGCTCCCAAAATGCAGGTTTACTTGTAATACCTAGAATCTCCAAAAGTACAATGGGAGGCAGAGCCTTCAGTTATCAAGCTCCTCTCCTGTGGAATCAGCTGCCAATCTGGATTCGGGAGTCAGACTCGATCTCTGTTTTTAAGAATAGGGCTAAAACCTACCTTTTTGATATAGCCTACAATTAGGGAGGGATCATGTGTTTTCTGAACCCTCCCTTAGTTATGCTGCTAATAGGTTTAGTCAGCCGGGGGACCTCCAGTAATGCACTGGGCCTCACTCCTTTCCTCACTCTCTATGAAATATTTTTTTTTTTTGCTGGTCATTAACATTTGTTTGTTCTCTCCCATAGATTGAGTCCCCATCGTGCTGTTTGCTCTCTACATGTCTGTTCTTTTCTTCTTCTCTATCCCCTCACCCCCCAGCCAGTCGCAGCAGATGACTGCCCCTCCCTGAGCCTGGTTCTGCTGGAGGTTTCTTCCTGTTAAAGGGAGTTTTTCCTCTCCACCGTCGCCAAGTGCTTGCTCACAGGGGATCGCCTGATTGCTGGGGTCTTTCTGCAACTGTGGGGGTCCTCCCTACAGTTGATAGTGCTATGAGATGACTGTTGTTGTGAAATGGCGCTATATAAATAAAGTTGAATTGAATTGAATTGAATTGAATTCAGAGGTGAACTTGCTGGTGTGTTCTGGATCATTGTCCTGCTGCAGAACCCAAGTTCCCAAGGAACTCAAAATCAACACCAGGTTCCTATATGAGTACCGGGAGTCATGCCTGCTCATTTTCATGGAATCGTGGCTTCAGGAGGATGTACCTGACTCCCTTGATTACCTCTGCAGTAGACTACAACAACGGCTGCATTTTTTGCATAGATTAAGAATCCATGGCGTTGATAAAAGGATTATGTTAATATTTTACCAGACTGTTTTGGAGAGCTGTATTAGATACAGTATCACAGCTTGGTTTGTCAAACTCTGTCATGAACCGAGCCAGTGTTGTCCCTCAGGCTCGGTTCTGGCTGGTCTCTGTGGCTCAGGTATCGGGTTATTATGTATTGTGCCACCTTTTGAGTTCTTGTTGCTTTTATGTCTTTGTCCTTTTTTTTTTCAGTGCCTGTAGTCACGATTCTGGCCGGCGGCTGTTAGGCAGCCTCTTTGACCTACATTCATGTGGGCGTTGTCTAACATTTGCCAATCTGACCATGGCCCCTCTCCCTTGACAGCCAGCTGATTCTACTCCGGTGATTGTCATTCCCGTGCCTCACCCAGGTGTACTCAATTTGCGGAGCCAGCAATGCTTGTACTTACGCGGTGTCTGCCAGTCAAGCATTGCTGGTCCGTTAAATGGTCTCCTGAATGTACATAGTCGTGTGCTTACTGTGTACCATGAAGTGTTTGCCATTCCACTTTAGCCGTGGTTCTCCTGTGTCCACTGAGCGATGTCGACTCTGGGACGCTATTGTGGTTAATTGCTTCTCCTCTTGTGTTCGCGGGGCAATGCCGGCCCCCGAACGCCAACCATAAGTGTATCTTTGTATTTTTGTTTGTGTTCATCTTTTTGCGAACTGTTTGTGATTTCCTTAATAAATTTGTTGTGGTGTAACCTGCACATAAATCCTCATCATTTCTCCCCTCCATGGGTGGGCTCCGGCTGTTGTGCTCCAGCTGGAGCGGTGGGGGGGGGGCAGGGGTTTCCTTTCCTTATGATGTTGCCGTGGGTGTCTAGACTCCACCCCTAGAAGCAGGGGCTCTGTCATGAACCGAGCTGGTGTTTTATTTCAGGCTCGGTTCTGGCCGGTCTCTGTGGCTCAGGTACCGGGCTATTATGTATTGTGTTGTGGGTGACCCCCACAACAGACTGGGACAAGCAGAGCGCTCAGCTGGAGCAATTGGCAGAACAATGAGATGTGTGTATTGATATCAATAGGCAACCTCCCTTTGTCTAGCTTTTTCCTGCCAGTAATCTTCCTATTGTTATGGGTGACTCTCAAATGCAAATGTCTTCCTGTCAGTAATCCTCCTATTGATGTGGGTGACTCTCAAATGCAAATATCCATGCCTACTGCTGTGAATGCATTGTCTGTAGTGGGGTATTTAAACTGCATCGCTTTGTAACTCTTTCTCTCTCTCTCTGACTACTGCTTCTGACACACGCATTCCGTGTCTCCTGACGAGAGCCTCCGGGCCCGCTCCGGCGCGCCTGCACGGCGCTGGAGTGGGTGTTGTGATGGCGGTATGATTAATAAACTCCCTCAAAAACTTTCAATTCGCAGCTTATTATTTCATGCCACCACACTGGTGACCCCGAGAAAGCACACGCTTTGTGCAACGCAACCACGGTGCACGGTGGCGCAGTGGTTTAGCACTGTGGCAGCACAGTTTTACCCTCGGCCGGGGGATCGCGGGGATCATGAGATCGTGGGTTCGATCCCAGCCCCCGACCAACAGTGAGCTGTGTGGAGTTTGCATGTTCTCCCCGTGTTGCGCGTGTTTACTCCGGGATTTCTCCAGTTTCCTCCCGCACACCAAAAACATGTAGGTTTAGGGCGCTCGCGCACGCAGCGACCAGCAGCCGGTGGCTTGTCACCAGACTGCAAACCAAGTCTACCTATGGGTACAAATAAGTAACAAAAACCCCCCCCCAAAAAAACCTTCTGGTCTGAACAGCCACACTGGTGACCTGACCAAGAAAAGAACACGCTGACAACGAACTCAGCACCCGGCGGTGACTCTCCGACAACAAGCGAACGCAGCAGCCTGACACAAATGATCTGCCCTCCCTTCTGCTACAGGGAGACCTCGACGCAGAGCCACCACCAGGCGAATTCCCTCGGAGATCACCCACGACCGGGAAGGCTGCAAAAAGTGTCATGGTGCAACGCAACCTTCTGATGTGCACATCCACGCTGGGACCGGCCGCTCTCACAGCTCCTCCACACGAGAGTGCACGCACCTCGTCCTCTCTCCACGACGGCGACCTCCAGGGCCGACAGAGAACGCAGCGCGTGGACCTGAACGCACCATGACCGAACTACAGCAACAACCTGAACAGGGATGACCATCAGCGCCGACTACGCTGATTTCCAGCAAGCTCCCTGACCCTGACTCGCCTCTACAGTGGACCTGCCAAGCACCAAACCCCGCACGCACACCGGGGGGTTACGAGGACAGCGCACCACGCACGGGACATTAACGGCTCCACAGACCGCCATCGTCCTTCACCGCTGCACACAGAACCTTCAGGGCTGCTCACACACCTGAAGCACGCACGCAGCTCGCTCACAGGATTTTGTACGGGTCTCAGCCACGGCGCACAAGGGAATTCAGCCGTCAGCTGTTCCCGAGGGCTTTAGGGCTGTGTGCACACCTAAAGTCAACATGCCAAGTCCCACACTGCTGCAGCTCCTTTTTTTCTTCATAGCTGCGAGAGGAGTCAGAGACTAATTTTTCTTCTTACAGCTGCTATGGACCTCCGCACGTTCAACGGGACAGCCCCTCAACATTGCGGAGCCACAGGCAATTTTTGCGCGTCCCAGACAATTTCGCCGTCCCGGGCCGGCACTTGCTACCCCCACCCCCCTCCCTCCACCGCCGCCTGCAGCGAGCTCCCCGCGCAGCTCGCTCCCAAAGCCGGACTATCGAGGCCTCAGCTTCCCGCTGAGCCCTCTGGGGGGAGTACTGTGGGTGACCCCCACAACAGACTGGGACAAGCAGAGCACTCAGCTGGAGCAATTGGCAGAACAATGAGATGTGTGTATTGATATCAATAGGCAGCCTCCCTTTGTCTAGCTTTTTTCCTGCCAGTAATCTTCCTATTGTTATGGGTGACTCTCAACTGCAAATGTCTTCCTGTCAGTAATCCTCCTATTGATGTGGGTGACTCTCAAATGCAAATGTCCATGCCTACTGCTGTGAATGCATTGTCTGTAGTGGGGTATTTAAACTGCATTGCTCTGTAACTCTTTCTCTCTCTCTGACTACTGCTTCTGACATACGCATTCCGTGTCTCCTGACGAGAGCCTCCGGGCCCGCTCTGGCGCGCCTGCACGGCGCTGGAGTGGGTGTTGTGATGGTGGTATGATTAATAAACTCCCTCAAAAACTCTCAGTTTGCAGCTTATTATTTCATGCCGCCACAGTGTCACCTTTTGAGTTCTTGTTGCTTTTATGTTTTTGTCCTTTTCTTTTCCATGCCTGTAGTCACCATTCTGGCCGGTGGCTGTTAGGCAGCCTCTTTGACCTACATTCATGTGGACGTTGTCTAACATTCGCCGGTCTGACCGCGCCCGCTCTCCCTTGACAGCCAGGTGATTCTACTCCGGTGATTGTCATTCCTGAGCCTCGCCCAGGTGTACTCAATTTGTGGAGCCAGCAATGCTTGTACTTAAGCGGTGTCTGCCAGTCAAGCATTGCTAGTCCTTTGAATGGTCTCCTGAATGTACATAGTCGTGTGTTTACTGTGTACCACGAAGTGCTTACCACTCCACTTTAACTATGGTTCTCCTGCTTCCGCTGAGTGATGTCGGCTCTGGGATGCTATTGTGGTTAATTGCTTCTCCTCATGCATTTGCGGGGCGATGCCGGCCCCCGAACGCCAACCGTAAGTGTGTGTATCTTTGTATTTTTATTCGTTTTTACCTTTTGGGAACTGTTTGTGATTGCCTTAATAAATGTGTTGTGGTGTAACCTTCACGTAAATCTTCATCATTTCTCCCCTCTCCGTGCGCTGCATAAAAGCGCACGGGGAGTCATAGCAACCTCTCTGTGAAACTAAAGAACAGAGTGCTGCGTTTAATTCATACTGAATGGAAAATCGTTGGAGTTAAAGAGTATGTATCCATGCAAGACCTTATACGAACAGGCAGCCTGTAGACAAGCCCAAAAGATAATCAGTGACATAAGCCATGTATTAAACAATGAATATGAGCGGCTGCCCTCAGGGAGGAGATACAGAGTCCCCAAGTGCAGGTTCAATAGATATAAGAACTCATTTATTTACGTCAGTAAAACTTCTAAACTCAGATAGGCCAGGGACACTTATAATTCCTGCTCTTAATGACTACTGTTATATATTTATTGATGTATGTATTTTGTTTTTGTTTTTTTAGATGTGGCTTTTAGATGTTTAGATGTTATTTGTATTATTTATTGGGTTTTATTTCATCTATGTTTTTTATATGAAGGATCTTATGTACTACATCCATTGTCTATGTGTGGATTGTGTGGTTGAAGCATGGGTGATAAGCCCAAGACAAATTTTCCCTTGTGGGACAATAAAGTTCATCTCATCAAATCAGGAAGGGGGCAAACACTTTTTCACACCACTCTCTGTGTGTGTGTGTGTGTGTGTGTGTACACATATATGTATATGCATGTGTGTGTATATATACTGCTCAAAAAAATAAAGGGAACACTTTGAAAACACATCAGATTTTAATGGGAAAAAATAAGCTGGATACTGAAATTGTGGCAGTCTAGTCCAGTTTACTCAGATTAAAAAGTGTTCCTTTAATCTGAGTAAACTGGACTAGCCTGCCACAATTTCGATATCCAGCTTATTTTTTCCCATTAAAATCTGATGTGTTTTCAAAGTGTTCCCTTTATTTTTTTGAGCAGTATATACATACTGTATATATACAGTTAGGCCCAGAAATATTTGGACAGTGACACAATCTTCATGATTTGGGCTCTGCATGCCACCACATTGGATTAGAAATAAAACAACTACAACGGAATTGAAGTGCAGACTTTAAGGTTTAATTCAAGGGGTTGAACAAAAATATATGATTAAACATGTAGGAATTGTAGCTATTTTTATACAAACGCTCCTCATTTCAGGGGCTCAAAAGTAATTGGACAAATAAACATAACCCTAAGTAAAATGTTACTTTTAAATATTTTGTTGAGAATCCTTTGCAGGCAATGACTGCCTGAAGTCTGGAACCCATGGACATCACCAAACGCTGGGTTTCCTCCTTTGTGATGCTTTGCCAGGCCTTTACTGCAGCTGTCTTCAGTTGTTGCTTGTTTGTGGGTCTTTCTGCCTTACGTTTTGTCTTGAGCAAGTGAAATGCATGCTCGATTGGGTTGAGATCTGGTGATTGACTCGACCATTGCAGAATATTCCACTTCTTTGCTTTAAAAAACTCCTGGGTTGCTTTTGCAGTATGTTTTGGATCATTGTCCATCTGTACTGTGAAGCACCGTCCAATCAACTTTGCTGCATTTGGCTGAATCTGAGCAGAAAGTATATCCCTATACACTTCAGAATTCATCCGGCTGCTTCTGTCTTTTGTCACATCATCAATAAACACAAGTGACCCAGTGCCATTGGAAGCCATGCATGCCCATGCCATCACACTGCCTCCACCATGTTTTCCAGAAGATGTGGTGTGCTTTGGATCATGAGCTGTTCCAATTCTTCTCCAAACTTTCTTCTTCCCATCATTCTAGTACAGGTTGATCTTAGTCTCATCTGTCCAAAGAATGCTGTTCCAGAACTGGGCTGGCTTCTTCAGGTGTTTTCTGGCAAAGCCAATTCTGGCCTTTCTATTTTTGAGGCTGATTAATGGTTTGCACCTTGTGGTGAATCCTTTGTATCTACTCTCATGAAGTCTTCTCTTTACGGTAGACTTAAGGCCCTTTTCCACTAGCACGCTTTAGCACGACACGGGACGGCTCAGCACGCTTTCTACGCCTTTCCACTAGCCCCAACACGGTTTAACAGCCGCGATTCTCAGCCCCGCTCAAGGGCAGGGTACAGCAGTGTTGAGCTGTGCCGTGTTGTGACGTTAACAGACTGGTCGCCGCTGATTGGTCAGGTCGTAACCGGCGCTGATTGGTCAGTTTGTAGCCGCCGCTGATTGGTCAGTTCGTAACCGCCGCTGATTGGTCAGGTCGTAACGTCATGAAAAGCGACCTCTTCTGCCGAATCTTCACGACCGTCATTACTCAGCGCGCAACCACTGTGGGTGGTTTATTTTCAGTGTATTGCTGTGCTGTTTTCATTTATTCTCTATCAAAAATGGCTTCGCGTAATAAGGGTGTTCCATGGACCAGCGAGGAGGTGCAGTGTCTGCTCACTGCATTGTCAGACGAACGCATCCAGCATGAGTTAGACGGAGCCACCCGGAATGAGAAAATATACCGGGAGGTCTCGACATTGGAGTCCTTTAACGGTGATTTTTTTTTTTTTATTGTGCGTTTTTTCGCAAATATATTCGGTAAGACACTCATGTTATTTATGCAATAAAAAAGCTGTTCATTTGTGGATGATGATCGCTCTGCTTTATCGCAGCACACTGCGGACTCACGCTTTTCTTTTAAGTATTCATGTGAACAATACGCTGAAATAAGCTTATGTAATCTTGTTAAAAACTATTGTCTTTTCTGTATATCTTGCACTTTCGTGATGTATTTTATTGTGTGCATTTTTCTTGTAGAATCATCCCACGCATCCGCCGCGCCAGCCCGCCCGGATTCTCCAATGTGAATCTGTCCCGCCACCAGGTGCAAAATCTATTCAATGATAAATACTTGCAACATTTAAATGAGGTTGCAGAAAACGCAAGGGTAGCCCAGGAGCAGGATGTTGCCTTGAGAAGGCAGGAGGTGGCAGAGACGGCTTCATTCAACCGAGCCTTCCTGACCCAGTTTGGGAAGCTGGTAGAGGCACTCAGTGGTCGGCGTGTATAAAATGTCGATTAACCTTCTTGTTGTGTTGCAAAGTTTTTTTTTTATTTTAATATTTTGTATATAATAAAATGGAATTGTTTTGGATCAAAGTGTGGTTTGTCTGTTATAACACTGAATTATAAAACAGTATAATTACAGAGAAATTCCATTGCCTAGTCTGATCAAAATGATGCTGATCATCCTGTCAGGGGTCAACCATTGTAAAGGTAATGTAATTTTTAACTAGACCAAAAAACAAATGTTTTTGTAAGCTTTCTGTTCTTCTTATTGAAATATCATAAAAAATTAGCCCCACATGATCCAGTTCTAAACTTTGGGTACATTTTTTATGTTAACTTATAAGAAGTTGCACAGTTGGACTTTAAAATGCAGCAGGAGAGACTTATCAAGCTTACAAGTCAAAGTAGGTAAAAAAGTAAGTATATGTAAATTGAATGTTCTATCGGCATTCCAAATTCAGAGAATTACAATACTTTAGAAGGAGTGTAGCATCATCTAAATGGAAAATACCAATACTGTTGTTCCAAATGTTGACCTGAAGGTGAAAAACTTGAATTTTTTTTATTCAGTACATCCAAAATGCCCTAGGATGTAAAAAATAATACAATTTGGTGTTGGCCAGTGTGCCACTGTCTCATTATTTAATACGAATAAAAACAAGTTTCAGCTCATTATTTCTAGGTCATTTGGCAGTTAATTCAAACCAAAAGTGACTTGTGTTGTTGCAGCTTTTTTATCAGAGAGTTTCTCCAGTTTTGGAGCATATAATCATCCGTCCCTTAACTGTTAAACATTAAATAACAGCAGACAGATTGGCAAAGGATACACAATTGTGTTGCTGTTGCCCAAAACCGCTGTGACCCACTGCTTGTGGTGCTACCTTTTGCATGTGTGTGCTTTTTATGAATATTCACTCTTTTTTGTAAGTACAAGTGGGATAGTATTAAATTGAAATATAACATATTTCTAATAATGTGTGCTTTTTGAAAATATTTACACTTATTTTGAAAGTAAAAGTTGGATAGGATTAAATTGACATAACACGTTTCTCAATAGTGACAGTACCAGTATATGGAGGAATTCTGGGTCATATTAGCATCTGCTCTTCATCATAATGGGTTTGGGCGGGGGGGGGGGGGGTTGTCTAATCATGTGCCATGGAGGGCCAAGACCCTGCAGGCTTTACCTCCAACCAGTGTCTTCAACAGCAGATTCCCCTGAACTTCTTCCACTGACTGATCAGTGACAACACCTGCTGAAGAGACTGGGTAGAAGAGAGAACCTGCAGGGTCTTGGCCCCCCATGACACATGATTGGAAGCCCCCGGATTAGGTTTAATGGGATTTAACATTTTAACACAAACTGCTTTATGGTTCATAATTCTGTTGACAGACTTACACCAAACCAAAAGTGATTTCTCAAACTGCTGGATTATTCTTAGCTTTTCCAATCTTTCAGTATTTAATTTATGCCACATGGTGGTAACCTTCACATATAAAAAAGGAGACATCTGCAAAAACTTCAGCGGTTTATTGTCAGTGCAAATCCCAGTGCAATACAACATGAATGCATATCTAGTACATTGTTGATGCAGAGAATATATATTTCTACAGTACATGTTTCCATGTAACCTTGTGACTGCATTATTTTAATTGCTTTTAATCCTAGATCAAGTTTGTTTTTGCCTAAAATGCATGATAACTGTCAAATATATCTTATTATACCTAACTCAGTAAAGATTACTTTTTGAATATATATTTTGTGGCTAATATAGTTATTAACCTGGCGATCAAGTTGTGTCAGCTGATCATTTTTTTCTATGACACCATCTCAGACTCTGCTGCAGAAGCAGGTAAGTCCATGATGTCTCAACAGTCTCTCCATGATTTTCAAGCAGATCAGAGCAATTTGTTGTACAGGAAATAAAACGTTTCTACAGACATTCTTAAGCTCTATAACCACTGCTCGTTTGTGAAGCTGTGCTGACATCAGTGACAGGCTGATGACATCCGTGACAGGCACGCCCAGAGCGAATGAAGCAGTAATTTCCCCACCACAGAGCCATCTGAAACACACACAGCGTACATATTTTAGTACCTAACAGCGATAACTTGCAGACATTAAAGTGTAGCACGACGTACTTATAGCAAACTAGCATTAGCAACCATTAGCTTACCGTCATATACTACCTAGTTTGTATCCTCACGCCTTTGGCTCTCCCAGAAGCTGCAGAACTATTCCAGAGTGTTTTCATCTCGCTGCCTGTACCCTTGTCTGGCGGTCCTTTTTGGCGTTTACGGTGAAAAAAGCCACAGATCGAGGAGTGGCCTTGCACAGCTGTGTGTTATGTTTTGCTTGGGTCGCGTGCGTTACGTCACGGGAGTGTGGCCCCGCCTCGCTGGGAGTGTGGTCCCGCCTCGCTGGGAGAGTGGCGCCGCCTTGCTGTGGTGCTGCCTCGCTGTTACAACCATCCCAAACAACCCAGACGAAGCACAACACCGTGCTAATGGAGACAGAAGCATTCCGAGCCGTGTTGAAGTGAATCGAGCCGTTCGAGGTGTGCTGTGCTAGTGGAAATGAGGCTTTAGATACTGATGCACCTATTTCCTGGAGAGTGTTCTTCACTTGAATGGATGTTGTGAAGGGTTGTTCTTCACCATGGAAAGGATTCTGCGATCATCCACCACTGTTGTCTTCTGTGGACGTCCAGGCCTTTTTGAGTTGAAATTCTTGAGTTAAAATCCCAGAAGTTCTGGTCGTGGAGGAGGAGTAGCAACAATTTACCATTCCAAATTACTAGTTAATGTGAAGCAAAAAATATGTCATAATTCCTTTGAGGGCCTGGTCCTCAGTATTGGGCACTTTAGCAATTTTAGGTTAAACCCAATTTTATTTGCCATAGTTTATCGTCCCCCATCAACCTACTCAGAATTTTTATCCAAATTTGCTGATTTCTTAGCTGATTTAGTGCTGAAATCTGATAGAATAATTATAGTAGGGGACTTTAATATACATGTGGATGTAGATAGTGACTGCTTTAATGTGGCATTTAATTCAATATTAGACTCGATTGGGTTTTCTCAGAAAGTAGGAAATTCTACTCATTACAGTATCTCCACCATACGTTGGACCTTGTTCTGACATATGGCATAGAAATAGAAAATCTTGTAGTGTCTCCTCATAACCCTGTACTGTCAGACCATTGTCTGTTAACCTTTGATTTTACTATTTCTGACTATTTGGCTCCTAAAGAAAAATATTATTACAGTAGATGCCTCTCAGATGATGCTGTTACCAAATTTATGCAGATTGTTTCCTCTATGCCATGTATCAGCACAACGGAAATAAGCTATAGACAGCTTGCTCCTTCTGTAATTGATAACATGGTGGATAGTGTTACAGCTTCTCTGCATCAGACTCTAGACTTGGTGGTCCCCTTAAAAAAGAAAAAGTCTAATCAGAGATTTCTAACTCCTTGGTTCAACACAGAAACTTGTAGCTTAAAACAGAAGACTTGTCAATTAGAAAGAAAATGGCGCTCCACTAATTTAGATGAAATCTATTTAGCTTGGAGAAATCATCTTTTAATTTATAAAAAATCTCTTAGAAAAGCTAGAACGAGTTATTATTCTGCATTAATAGAAGAGAACAAGAATAATCCCAGGTTTCTTTTCAGCACTGTAGCCAGGTTGACAGAGTCAGGACCCTGTCAATCCTAGCATTCCCTTAGAGCTTACTAGTCAGGACTTTATGAACTTTTTCAATAATAAAATTTCATCCATCAGAGATAAAATCAATCAATTCTTCCCACAGTTAACTTAAATACAGTAACTACTACAACTCCTTCAATTGATGTCTGTCTTGATGAGTTTACTCCAATCGACCTTTGTGTGTTAGACAAAATAGTTTCCTCATCCAAACCTTCAACTTGTCTTTTAGACCCTATTCCTACCAAGTTATTTAAAGAAGTCTTCCCACTTATTGGTAGCTTTATTCTTCATATAATCAATTCTTCATTAACTTTAGGCCATGTACCGCAGGCTTTTAAAACGGCTGTAATTAAACCCTTACTCAAAAAGCCAACGCTAGATCCAGGAGCTTTAGCTTACTATAGACCAATCTCTAATCTCCCTTTCATTTCAAAAATCTTAGAAAGAGTTGTTGCTACGCAATTATTTGACCACCTGCAGGGGAAATGGTTTACTTGAAGAGTTTCAATCTGGGTTTAGAATCCATCATAGTACTGAAACAGCTTTAGCGAAGGTCACTAACGACCTCCTCATCGCATCTGATAATGGACTGGTTTCTGTACTTGTTCTTTTAGACCTAAGTGCAGCTTTTGATACTATCGATCATAATATTCTACTTGATAGATTAGAACACTATGTTGGACTTAATGGAACTTCGTTGCAGTGGTTTAGATCTTATTTATCTGATAGGTTCCAGTTTGCTCATGCCAGTAATGAGTTTTCTTTCAACTCAAAGCTTAGTCATGGAGTTCCACAGGGATCTGTGCTAGGCCCTACTCTTTTTAGTTTATATATGCTTCCGTTAGGCAACATTATTAGAAAGCACTGTATACATTTTCATTGTTATGCAGATGACACACAATTATACCTGTCAATGAAGCCAGATGATAGTAATCAATTAGCCAAGTTAGAAGCTTGTCTTAAGGAAATCAAAGCTTGGATGGCTTGTAATTTCCTGCTATTAAATTCAGATAAGACTGAAGTCATTCTTGTTGGTCCAAAAAACCTTAGAAATACCTTTCCAAATCAAACTTTCAGTTTGGATGCGGTTACTCTTTCTCTTAATAGCTCTGTGAGGAACCTTGGAATTATTTTTGATCAAGAGCTGTCCTTCAATTCACATATTAAATTTGTTTCTAAGACTGCCTTCTATCATTTGTGTAATATTGCCAAGATTAGGAGCATCTTGTAGAGTGATGCTGAGAAACTGATCCACGCTATTGTTAGCTCGAGATTAGATTATTGTAATTCTTTATTATCAGGCTGTCCTAAAACATCTTTAAAAAGTCTTCAGCTGATCCAAAATGCTGCAGAAAGAGTTTTAACAGGTACTAGAAAGAGAGATCATATCTCTCCGGTTCTGGCCTCCCTTCATTGGCTTCCCATAGAGTTTAGAATTAAGTTTAAAATCCTTCTTCTTACTTACAAAGCTCTAAACAATCAGGCTCCTTTTTATTTAAAAGATCTGATTCTACCGTATTATCCTAACAGAGCACTACGCTCCCAAAATGCAGGATTACTTGTAATACCTAGAATCTCCAAAAGTACAATGGGAGGCAGAGCCTTCAGTTATCAAGCTCCTCTCCTGTGGAACCAGCTGCCAATCTGGATTCGGGAGTCAGACTCAATCTGTTTTTAAGAATAGGGCTAAAACCTACCTTTTTTTTCACAATATTTTTTATTGAACCTTTTTTTTTTTTACAAACATAACACAAACAATCAAACACTAACACTAAAGTAATAAAAAAAAATGTATTAAAAACACCAACAACCACTAACTAAGGCAGGTCTTCAACAATGCTCCTTTGTTTAGTCTAGGCAATCCATTACATAAGTATACATATTATACATTCACCAGTTTGAAATTTACAAGGTCCACACACATCATTCACCTTCTTCTTCAAAAGTTATGTTTAAATTCTTTACATAATCAATGAAAGGTCTCCACATATTCTCAAACACAATTTCCTTTGATTTTAGTATGTATGTTATTCTTTCTAGTGGAAGGTTTGTTAACATCTGTCTTAACCACTGAGTCACATCTGGTCTATGAGTCTTTTTCCACAATAGTGCAATACATTTTTTGGCATTAAGCAAACTGAGGTCTATGAATGCTCTTTCACTCTTATTAAAGTTATGCTTTTCTGGATACAGACCCAACAAAAATAATTTAGGATTCAATATGATTTGTTTTGAAATTATTTTTTCAATTGTTACCCTCACCTCTTCCCAAAACATTCTAATTTTTCTACATTCCCATAAACAATGAAATAGGGTTCCTTTACTTTCCATACATTTTGTGCACGTATCTGGTATGTTTTTGTTATATCTATTTAACTCCACCGGTGTAACATACATCCGCATTAACCATTTAAAATGTATCAATTTAAGACGTACATTTATTGATTTGGTTTGAGCTTCTGTACAAGCCAATTCCCATTGTTCCTCTGAAATTTCAGTTTGCAGGTCTTCTTTCCAATAATTCAGTCTTTTCTGCGAGTTTTCACTTGAGGATAATGTCAATGAGTTATAAAACTCTGAAATAATACCCTTTCTCTTACTATCTTTCGTCAAGATTTTTTCCAAGGATGAATAAGTAGGTCGGATGACAGCATTATTTTGATTTGATCGAATAAAGTTCCTAAGCTGAAGATATTTTAAAAAATGTGTTCTATTAAGATTAAATTTGATCCTCAGTTCTTCAAAAGACATTATGTTATCTGAACATGACAAATATAAGTCTTGAATCTTCTGAATCCCTTTTAAATTCCATATTTTAAATACAGCATCCGCTCTCCCTGGTTTAAGATATTGATTACCCCATATTGGGCTAAATTGTGACAATAAGTGTGGTTCTTTTAAATATTTTTTGGTTTCACACCATATTTTGATCATATGCTTTACAAATGGATTTTTAACATGTTTCTGTAATTTTTTTGCCGAGTCTGAGTATATGAATATGGGAAGAGGTAAAGGTAAATTGTATGATTCCATTTCAGTCCAGTGAGGGAGATCCTTTGATGAAAAATAATATGTCATAGACCTCAGTTGTGCTGACCAGTAATACAACATAAAGTTTGGACATTTCAGACCTCCACGATCAAATGGTAAATATAGTAAGGACAGACGTAATCTAGCCTTCCTATTGTTCCATATAAATTCCACTAACTTTTTTTAATTCTTGAGAATAGATCTGAAGGTGGTGGTAAAGGAATGTATTGAAATAAATAAAGTATTTTGGGTAAGACATTACTTTTAAGTATATTAATTCTCCCAATCATCGGCACTGGTAGTGACATCCATCTCTGAAGTAACTCATTAATGTCTGTCATTAAGGCTTCATAGTTGGCACTGGCGACTGATTCTAGCTTAGGCACAATTTGAATTCCTAAATATTTAAACTGATTTACAACTTTGAATTGATTTACCTCAGGAGTTGGGTGATTTCTCTGGGTCTCATTTAGCATTAATATTGAAGATTTAGTTTTATTTATTTTATATCCTGACATTTCCCCAAAATTCTTTATTAAATTCAACAAGGTCGGAATTGATTTTTTAAGATTCGACATAAACAAAATTATGTCATCGGCATACAGGGAGATTTTATGTTCTGTTGGTCCTACTTTAATTCCATATATTTGTGGATGTAAATGTACTGCCATCGCTAAAGGCTCAATTACCATAGTAAACAGTAAAGGTGAAAGTGGACAGCCTTGTCGACATCCTCTATTGATATTTATTGATTTTGAGATATTGTATATTGTATATTATCTGAACCCATTTTATGAAATTATTTCCAAGTCCAAACCTTTGTAGGACTTCAAAAAGAAAGGGCCATTCTACCCTATCAAAGGCCTTTTCGGCGTCCAATGATAGGAGAGCTGTATCCGGTGCTTCCTTATTAGAATAGATAATATTAAATAGTCTTCTTACATTATGGAAGCCTTGTCTTCCCTTTATAAAGCCATTCTGATCTCGGTTAATAATATTTGGTAATATTTCTTGTAGTCGTCTTGCTAAAATTTTACAGATTATCTTAAGGTCAGCATTTAATAGGCTTATTGGTCTCATATTTTCCCATTTATTAGAGGGTTTACCTGGTTTTGGCAACAGTATAATTAAGGCATTATTCATGTATAGTGGTAAATTACTATTTTGAAATGCTTCTAAAACCATTTCCAAAAAATGGTTTTATTAATTTATTCTTAAAATTTTTATAGAGGTCAACTGGAAGACCATCTGGTCCTGCACTTTTTCCTGATTTCATATTATCAATGGCTAGCCCAACTTCTTCTTGACTAATTTTAGACTCCAGTATTTCCCCGTTTTCATTTGGAATACACGGTATAGATAATCCGTCCAAAAACCCATTTAATTTTGTTAAGTCAGTTTCATTTTTTGCATCATATAGTTTTTAATAATAATCTCTAAAGGCACTGTTAATTTCTAAAGGATCTACAACTGCCTGTCCGTTACTTATAATACTGGTAATTGGTGTTTTAAATTCTAATTGTTTAATCTGCCATGCCAATAATTTTCCTGATTTTTCACCTTGTTCATAAAAAGATTGCTTCAATCTTAGAAGACTCGAGGCAGCTCTATTCGCTGATTCTTTGTCATATTCAGCTCTCAGAATCAGTAATTCGTTCTCTAACTTTGGGTCACTTCCTGCATACACTTTTTCTTGGAGAATTTTTATTTTATGTTCCAATTGGGCTCTCTCCTCTCGAGTCTTCTTAGATTTTGAACCTATATAACTAATAATATGCCCCCTAATAAAAGCTTTGAAAGCCTCCCACTTTATACATGCTGATGTTTGTGTAGTATTGATATCAAAGAACTCATCTGTTTTTCTATGTACTTAACAAATTCCTCATCCTGAAGCCATTTATGCTGAAATTGCCACCTACCTGGTTCCTTTGTCAATTTCTTATCTACATATATTAAACAGCAGGGTGCATGATCAGAGATCACAATGTTATCATAGAAACAGTTTTGAATCTTGGACCTTAATTCTGTGGAGATCAAAAAATAGTCAATACGTGAGAATGTCTTGTAGGTATTAGAATAACAAGAGAAGGCTTTAACTTGTGGTTTCATTTCTCTCCAGATATCTAGCAATCTCAATTCTTTCATAAAATGATTAATGATCATCCTGCATCCATTGTGCGTACAGTCCAGTCCTGTTGATCTATCTATACTGGGATTCAACGTACAATTAAAATCCCCTGCTATTATATGTTGCCCTGTAAGTGATGATAAAATAAGAAATAAATTAGCAAAGAAGTTTTGATCATCTATATTGGGACCATATAAGTTCACCAAATTTATATTTTCTAATAACAAAGATCCTTGGATGATTAGATATCTTCCTAATTTGTCTCCAATTACATTTTTCACTTGAATTGGGACTGATTTATGTATGAGAGTCATAACTCCCCTGGCTCGGGATGAAAATGATGAGGTGAACACACTTCCCTGCCATCTTCTCCTAATTCTTTTTACATCCTCCTCTATTAGATGAGTTTCTTGTAAAAACACAATTTTTGAACCTATGTCTTTTATTTTATTCATAACTTGTTTAAGTTTTTTTAAAATTTTGTAGACCTCTGCAATTCCATGAAGTTAAATTAAGATCATACCTGCCAACTACTCCGGTTTTGCCGTAATGGTTCCGGTTTTCAAGACCCCGTTCCGGGTTCCGGTTTTATTATTCAAAATAACGGTTTTTCACTAAAAAATTCAGTCAAAAATTTTAAATTGTAAAAAAAACACGGAAAACACGAAAGCAATTCCAAACACGCTGTCGCTCGGAATCGTATCTAAATCTAGAACAAAGGCAATCGGCACTGCTTCATGTAGGTGTATTGCGCATGTGCGAGAGGTCTGAGCCAATTTTCCAAGTGCAATCGCGAGGCAATCAGGTAAGAATTATACGTTTTCATCATGGAGTCTGCCGGAGAAAAATCACTAACGAGCGTGAAACACAAACGAAAATTACAGTCTTTTCGTGAGGAATACAGCAAAGCATTTCCGGGAGTTATTATTCGCTCAAGAAAGGGTGAAAATTACGCAAATTGCACTTTGTGTAGACAAGACTTTTTGATTGGACATGGTGGAATCAGCGATGTGAAAGACCACATAAGAACGAAAAAACACAAGGCCAGTGCCAGTGACGCTAGCGGCAAACTTGAAGAACATGTGCTGTGTAATTGCAAGCCTTGTCATGCTTGGTGTATCATGTAAACACATAAAATATCAGAGCGATTTTGCCATCATTACGCACGTGTCATACAGTGCTAGTATACCCTGCTGATATTTCTAGTCTTCTAGTTACCTCCGCCAAGGAGGTTATGTGATCATCAGCGTTGGTTTGTCTGTTTGTCTGTTTCTTTGTTAGCAAGATAACTCAAAAAGTTATGGACGGATTTTCATGAAGTTTTCACAGATTGTCAGAAATGGGGTATCCTACAGATGATTAGATTTTGGTGGTGATCCGGATCACCGTCTGGATCCAGGAATTTTTTAAAGGATTTTTTTTTTTTTTTTAACATTGCGAGATAGGGCCATTTTCAATATTTTATTTATGATGTTAAACACTGTATGGGGGGAACTGTGGCGCTTGGTGGAGGTCTGCGCTCTCCGAGTGTTTTTCTAGTATTCATAATACATCAC
Organism: Pholidichthys leucotaenia; assembly: GCA_020510985.1. NCBI lineage: Eukaryota > Metazoa > Chordata > Actinopteri > Cichliformes > Pholidichthyidae > Pholidichthys > Pholidichthys leucotaenia. The sequence continues at coordinate 319,189,820 of CM035844.1, forward strand.
ATCTGGCCTATTCGAAGTTCTATGCAGTGTTAAGATAGTCTTTTGAATGCAAATTTAATGAATGAATGAATCTTTATTTTGGATAGATTAAAAGTAAAGATTAAAAAGAAACAGAATAATATAACAAAGGGGGAAAGAAAATCCAACAAGGTCAAATTAAACAATAACTCCTCTGATTATACAGTTCAACATAAGTTATCTGAAATGGGTGATGGCTGAAGCCGCAGCTTATATTGTCCACCCATATTCCATCCAAGAATTCAAAAGAAAAACAAACGAGCGATTACAATTCAGAACAAAGCTAAGACAAAATGTGACAAAAAAACTAAGCTACAACACAACACAGACTGGATATGACAATCCTTATGTGATTTTACATGTCATCTTGTATATATGTTTGGAGTATTTCTTCCTTTAGTTTTTGTTTAAATTGTCCAAGCGTTGTACATGATTTTAATTCAGGTCCAAAATCGTTCCATAATCTGACTCCTTGCACTGAAACACAGTGTTGCTTGGTGGTAGTTCTCACTGAAGGTTTTTGAAATATACATGTTCCTCTGAAATGATATCGTTTCTCCCTTATTTGGAACAACTTTTGGATATTTCCGGGCAGTGATAGATTCTTCACTTTAAACATTATTACTGCAGTTTTAAAGTCAACCAGATCTTTCAACTTGAGAGCTTTTAGTTTAAGAAAAAGTGGGGTTGTTGGTTCCCTGTAAGCAGCTTTGTTTATTATTCTAATAGCTCTCTTCTGAAGCATAAAGACTGGATATATGTTTGTTTTATATGTATTTCCCCATACTTCAGTACAATATGTCATGTATGGGAGTATTAATGAATGATACAAAGTATATAATGTGGGTTGATTCAGCAAATATTTCGCTCTGTGTAGTATTGCAATTGATTTAGATATTTTACCTTTAATATCATTAATATGTGACTTCTATGTCAAATGCTAATATTTGTTTGACACTGCAGCCCCTGGACCCCGGCTAGCTACTAGGCTTTTCAGGTTTGAAAGCTGAAGAAATATGAGGTTGTTAGCTACATTTAACTAGATTTAAGGCAAATATTAGCATTATTATTATTAGCATTAGCCTTATTAGCATTAGCATCGGCCCCTGGACCCCGGCAAGCTACGAGGCTTTTCAGGTTTGAAAAGTTGGCAGGTATGTAAGATTAACGCTTTGGTCTATGATCAATAAGGAATTTGAGATTACCTCGCAATATAAACATGCTCATACAGAGAAGCAAAAACATGAGTGGTTGAACATTCATCCTACAAACTACACACAAACAAATTCCCCCTTCCCACATTCGTGGTAATCCCCCCAAAATCAAAAAAAAAATTCCGTCTCCCGCTATAGCCATTGACTGCTCCACACCCGCGAGGATCAGTCAAAACCACTCTTTCTCCTCTAAATATAGGACACTGAAGGATTTTACTCATCTGCAACAAAACATTCTACAGCATGAATCAAAAAATCAACAAACAGGAACAACAGGAACTGAAAGTTTTTGAATACACAGAGCACAACCCACAGGACGTAGAATATGACATAGACCCTGATAATAATCTTTTTAACTCAATCAATAATGACTGTAATTATTACACAGATGAACACTTCAACACAATGATCACAACTGATTTCAATCCACTTCAACAGCAGGAGTCTCTATGCAAACTTTAATAACATTAAAGATTATTTAAATCAGTTTAAAGAGCCATTCAATATTGTGGCAATATCAGAGACGTGGCTCAGTGAAGAGAAAGGAGTGGATTTTACCATGGATGGCTATGAATTAAATTATATAAACAGAAAAGTGAAAAAAGGAGGAGGAGTTGCAATTTATGTTGACAAGAGCTTGAAATACAAGGTTGTTGAAAATCTGTCAGTAACTGTGGATGATTTATTTAAATGTATTATAATAGAAATCTGTCTGGACAATGTGAAGAATGTAGTAGTGAGCTGTGTATATAGAACACCTGGATCAAACATTGACTTATTTAAGGACTGGATGGAAAAAATGTATGCAAAACTAACTCATAAAGTTATGTTCATCTGTGGGGATTTCAATATAGATCTGATGAACTCAAAACAACATAGCTTGACAGAAGAATTTATCAACACAATGTACAGCATGGGCTTACATCCAACAATTACAGGACCTAGCAGAATCACGTCGCACAGTGCCACACTAATAGATAACATATTCACAAACATTATGGAAAATAATATCAGGAGTGGGCTTTTATTGAATGATATCAGCGACCACCTGCCGATTTTTGTTGTCTATCAATGTGATTATAGGAAGAAAAAGTATACCAAAAATATTAAATATAAAAGAATAAGAACCGAAGAATCAATGTATTTACTGACAAAGGAATTATTAATACAAGATTGGAAGATAGTTTATGATGAAAATGACATAAATAGAGCATATGATAAATTTTTACAAATATTTCAATCATTGTACAATAAATACTGTCCTATAAAACAATACAGTGACAGACAACAAAAAAAAAATATTCCTTGGATCACCAAGGGGTTAATAAATGCATGTAAAAAGAAGAATACATTATATAAACAATTCATTAAATGCAGAACATTGGAAGCTGAGATCAAATATAAAAGATATAAAAATAAGCTTACCACTATAATGAGGACCTGTAAGAAAGAATATTACAACAGAATACTAGAGGATAACAAAAATAACATAAGAGGAATATGGCAAGTACTCAAGGGGTTATTAGTAATCATCCTAAGTATGCAAATTATCCAGAATATTTTATCGAAAATGACAGTTTGATTAATAATATGGAAGATGTGGTCAGTGGTTTCAATAAATTTTTTGTAAACGTTGGTCCTGAATTAGCAAAATCAATAGTGACTCCGGAAACAAACCACAGTGGGTCTGTGAATGAAATAGAGGATAGAAACCCAAACACAATCTTTTTGGGTGCAGCTACTGAAAAGGAAATTATCGAGACTGTGAGTAAATTTAAGAGCAAAAAATCAATGGACTGGAATGAAATTGACATGACAATAGTGAAAAAAGTAATTGAGGGAATTGTTAAGCCACTCACCCACATCTGTAACCTGTCATTTCAAACTGGTACATTTCCAGACAAAATGAAAATAGCAAAAGTAACACCTCTTTACAAAACAGGAGACAGTCATCGCTTCACAAATTACAGGCCAGTCTCTTTACTCTCACAATTCTCCAAAATACTTGAAAAAATATTCACTAAGAGACTGGATGATTTCATTGAAAAACACAACCTCCTTACAGATAGCCAGTATGGTTTTAGAGCAGATAAATCTACATCTTTGGCACTGATCGAACTTATAGAAGAAATTACTAGTTGTATAGACAAAAAAAAGGTTGCTGCAGGAGTATTTATAGACTTAAAGAAAGCTTTTGACACCATTGACCACAGAATACTACTAAGGAAACTGGAAAGGTATGGGATAAGAGGGGTAGGACTGAGTTGGGTGGAAAGTTATTTAAGTAACAGACAACAATTTGTACAAATTGGAGAGCACAAATCACCCTGCATGGACATCACTTGTGGTGTGCCCCAGGGGTCAGTTTTGGGACCCAAACTCTTTATCTTGTATATAAATGACATATGCCAAGTATCAAAAATTCTGAAATTTATTTTGTTTGCGGATGACACAAATATCCTTTGCACTGGTGGGAATTTGCAGCAGGTTTTAGAGGTGGTCACAACTGAAATGGAAAAATTAACGCAGTGGTTCAACAAAAATAAATTCTCTCTAAATCTAAAAAAACCAAAGATTATGGTGTTTGGAAATTATAAAATAAATCATGAAATAATGGTAACGATAGATGATACCAGAATACAAACAGTACAGGAAAATAAGTTTCTGGGGGTGACGCTAGACAGTAAAATCTGCTGGAAACCTCACATCAGTCACATCCGGGCTAAATTAGCAAAATGTATAGGCATACTGGGGAAGACAAGACACATCTTGGACTATAAATCATTGGTCTTATTGTACAATTCACTGTTTTTACCTTATCTTAACTACTGTGTAGAAGTCTGGGGAAACACCTACAAGACCAACCTACAAGCAATATGCACATCACAAAAAAGAGCTATAAGGATAATTAACAATGCAGGATATAGAGACCATACCAATTCGTTGTTCTTGAAGTCACATGTCATAAAGTTCATCGATTTAGTTAAATTTAAGACAGCACAAGTAATGTACAGGGCGATTAACAATCAACTCCCAACTAATGTACAAAAAATATTTTAAAAAAGAGACAACGATCATAATTTGAGAGGCGACTTAAACTTTACAAAACCCAAGATACGTGCAACCAAGAAAAGTATGTGCATATCTGTCTGTGGGGTGGATTTGTGGAACAGTCTGGAGCCGGAACTGAAACTATGTACAAACAGAAATCAATTCAAAAAGAGGTATAAGCACCATTTGTTGAAAGGATATATGTTAGAAGGGTAGAATTTATATGTACGATTCATTATGTTCACTCTGGGACATTATGGGACACTATGGAATGGTGGGTGGGACAGCACTGTGTGTATCTGTGTCGTTTGAGACTGGTTTTGATATATGGACTTCATTGTATGTTAGAATGGACGGGTGTTAATGTTGATCTGTAAAAAATACAGTAAATTGTTTACTTGGGGTCTTAAAGGTGGTAATTTGTATAAAATTCACATGGGTGTATCGATGGAAAAGAGGAGTTGGAATTAATAAGTGTTCACTTCTTCCTTCTCCCTTTCGAACAGTGTATACTGTAACTTTATTGCATTTGCTATTTGCTTGTTTTTTGTTATATTTTTTGTGTTCGAAATAAACTATCTATCTATCTAAATCACCCTGACTCTACTGCTTTTAATGACATAACATTAACTGTCTTCTGTAGTTTTCCAACTTAACTCCAAAATTTTATAGCAACTTTGTACATCATAGGTTTTTTTATTTTTTTTAATTTTTTATAATACAATCTATATTTTGTAAACTTGCTATATGCTTCAGATCAGTCAGATGCCTGTGCAAATGCTTAAATATTCTACCTTATATCTTGTTCATGCTTCATGCTTAGCTCCCACCAGTCTCTCTTGGATCTGCTCGATAAGCACCTGCGCCTCCTCAGGGGTCTTGAAGGTGTGGGTTCTCCCTTTATGTTTGACCAGCAGTCTTGCCGGATGAATCACTCCATGACGAATCCTGAGGTTGCGCAGCTCTCTACGGGTGGGGTCAAACTGTTTCCTTAATTGTTGGATTCCTGTGGCCAAATCTGGGTAAAACCGCACCTGTTGATCCTGGTATTTAATTTCTCCTTTAGCTCGCGCCACGTTGGAGATCGTCATCTTGTCTCTGTAGCTGAGGAACTTCATAATCAGCGTCCTCAGTGGTGCCTTATTATCTCTCAGTGGGCCAATTCGGTGGGCGCTCTCTAAGACGACCGATGACTGCAGCTCCGCGTTGTTCAGCGCTTTTGGAATCCACTTTTCCAAAAAGGAACATGGGTCTCGTCCCTCCGTTCCCTCCGGGAGGCCCACCAGCCTCAGATTGTTCCGTCTCGACCGGGATTCTAAGTCCAGGGCACTATCTTCTAGACGTTTATTTTTTAATTCCAATGTGCGCACCTTTAATAGTAGGCTGGTGACGTCATCCTCAGCGCTGGAAATTCGGAGCTCCACCTGCGATACTCGTTCCATATAGTCGCTTATTTCTTTTCTCATTCCTTCTATCGCTGCTATAATCCCATCAAATTTAGAGGAAAAGTCTGCTCTCATTGAGCTAATGGCAGTGAGCACCGCACCTGTGCCCTCACCAGCAGTCACCGCTCCACTGCTAGCTTGCTCCGCCATAATCTCTGGAGATTTTTCTGCTTCGTCACGAGCGTGGAAGTCTGTTAGCTTAGACTGTTTTGACGATTCAGTTTTAACTCCACCTAATTTCCCAGCCTTAGGCTTTACCGGCATATCCGCGCCCAAATGCTGGGATAGGTTTTGTTCCAATTGAGAGAGTTATTAGCCAACTTTTTATTTTTAGGAGCAGAGCAGAGTGAACCACGTCTTCCTACGTGGCCGCCATAACCGGAAGTCCAAACCTACCTTTTTGATATAGCCTACAATTAGGGAGGGATCATGTGTTTCTGAACCCTCCCTTAGTTATGCTGCTAATAGGTTTAGTCAAGCGGGGGACCTCCAATAATGCACTGGGCCTCACTCCTTTCTTCACTCTCAATGAAATATTTTTTTTTTGCTGGTCATTAACATCTGTTTGTTCTCTCCCATAGATTGAGTCCCCATCGTGCTGTTTGCTCTCTACATGTCTGTTCTTTTCATCTTCTCTGTCCCCTCACCCCCCAGCCAGTCGCAGCAGATGACTGCCCCTCCCCGAGCCTGGTTCTGCTGGAGGTTTCTTCCTGTTAAAAGGGAGTTTTTCCTCTCCACCGTTGCCAAGTGCTTGCTCACAGGGGATTGCCTGATTGCTGGTGTCTTTCTGCAACTGTGGGGGTTCCCCCAATAGTTGATAGTGCTATGAGATGACTGTTGTGAAATGGCGCTATATAAATAAAGTTGAATTGAATTGAATTGAAATTGAGTTCCCAAGCTCACCAGTGCATTCTTTTTTTCTCAGAATGTACCAAACTGTTGATTTGGCCACTCCTAACATTTCTGCTATCTCTCTGATGGATTTCTTCTTTTTTTTCAGCCTCAGGATAGTCTGTTTCACCTCCATTGAGAGCTCCTTTGACCGCATGTTGTGTGTTCACAGCAACAGCTTCCAAATGCAAACACCACACCTGGAATCAACTCCAGACCTTTTAACTGCTTAATTGATGACAGGTTAACGAGGGAAGAGCCCATGCAGCCTTTTTTTTTTTTTGCAGCCTTCTGAGTCAATTGTCCAATTACTTTTGGTCCGTTGAAAAAGAGGCGGCTACGTATTAAAGAGCTGTAATTCCTAAACCCTTGCTCCAATTTGGATGTGAATACTCTCAAATTACAGCTGAGAGTCTGCACTTTAAGCCCATATTGATTATATAATTGTATCCTGAATATGTTTTCGTAAACAGCTAAAATAACAAAACTTGTGTCACTGTCCAAATATTTTTGGGCCTAACTGTATATACAGTATAGTATAGTATAGTGCATCCATAAAGTACTCACAGCGCTTCACTTTTTCCACATTTTATGTTACAGCCTTATTCCAAAACACATTAAATTATTTTTTTCCCTCAAAATTCTGCACACAATACCCCATAATGACAATGTGAAAAAAGTTTTTTTTGAGATTTTTGCAAATTTACAAAAAATAAAAAACTTAGAAATCACATGAACATAAGTATTCACAGCCTTTGCCATGAAGCTCAAAATTGAGCTCAGGTGCATCCTGTTTCCACTGATCATCCATGAGATGTTTCTACAGCTTAATTGGAGTCCACCTGTGGTAAATTCAGTTGATTGAACATGATTTGGAAAGGCACACACCTGTCTATATAAGGTTCCACAGTTGACAGTGCATGTCAGAGCACAAACCAAGCGTGAAGACAAAGGAATTGTCTGTAGGCCTCTGAAATAGAGTTGTCTCGAGGCACAAATCTGTGGAAGGGTACAGAGAAATTTCTGCTGCTTTGAAGGTCCCAATGACCACAGTGGCCTCCATCACCTGTAAATGGAAGAAGTTTGGAACCACCAGGACTCTTCCTAGAGCTGGCCGGCCGTCTAAACTGAGCGATCGGGGGAGAAGGGCCTTAGTCAGGGAGGTGACCAAGAACCCATTGGTCACTCTGTCAGAGCTCCAGCGTTTCTCTATGGAGAGAGGAGAACCTTCCAGAAGGACAACCATCTCTGCAGCAATTCACCAATTAGGCCTGTATGGTAGAGTGGCCAGATGGAAGCCACTCCTTAGTAAAAGGCACATGGCAGCACACCTGGAGTTTGCCAAAAGGCACCTGAAGGACTCTCAGACCATGAGAAACAAAATTCTCTGGTCTGATGAGACAAAGATTGAACTCTTTGGTGTGAATGCCAGGCGTCATGTTTGGAGGAAACCAGGCACCGTTCATAACCACCCTAATGTTGGTAGCAGCATCATGCTGTGGGGGTGTTTTTCAGTGGCAGGAAGTGGGAGACTAGTCAGGATAGAGGGGAAGATGAATGCAGCAATGTACAGAGACATCCTGGATGAAAACCTGCTCCAGAGCGCTCTTGACCTCAGACTGAAGCGATGGTTTATCTTTCAGCAGGACAATGACTCTAAGCACACAGCCAAGATATCAAAGAGTGCCTTCAGGACAACTCTGCGAATGTCCTTGAGTGGCCCAGCCAGAGCCCACACTTGAATCCAATTGAACATCTCTGGAGAGATCTGAAAATTTTATTTGCCATAGTTTATCGTCCCCCATCAACCTATTCAGAATTTTTATCCGAATTTCCTGATTTCTTAGCTGATTTAGTGCTAAAATCTGATAGAATAATTATAGTAGGGGACTTTAATATACATGTGGATGTAGATAGTGACTGCCTTAATGTGGCTTTTAATTCAATATTAGACTCGATTGGGTTTTCTCAGAAAGTAGGAAATTCTACTCATTACCTCCACCATACAATGGACCTTGTTCTGACATATGGCATAGAAATAGAAAATCTTGTAGTGTCTCCTCATAACCCTGTACTGTCAGACCATTGTCTGTTAACCTTTGATTTTACTATTTCTGACTATTTGGCTCCTAAAGAAAAATATTATCACAGTAGATGCCTCTCAGATGATGCTGTTTCCAAATTTATGCAGATTGTTTCCTCTATGCCATGTGTCAACACAACGGAAATAAGCTATAGACAGCTTGCTCCTTCTGTAATTGATAACATGGTGGATAGTGTTTCAGCTTCTCTGCATCAGACTCTAGACTTGGTGGCCCCCTTAAAAAAGAAAAAGTCTAATCAGAGATTTTTAACTCCTTGGTTCAACACAGAAACTCGTAGCTTAAAACAGAAGACTCGTCAATTAGAAAGAAAATGGCGCTCTACTAATTTAGATGAAATCTATTTAGCTTGGAGAAATCATTTTTAATTTATAAAAAATCTCTTAGAAAAGCTAGAACGAGTTATTACTCTGCATTAATAGAAGAGAACAAGAATAATCCCAGGTTTCTTTTCAGTACTGTAGCCAGGTTGACAAAGAGTCAGGACTCTGTCAATCCTAGCATCCCCTTAGAGCTTACTAGTCAGGACTTTATGAACTTTTTCAATAATAAAATTTCATCCATCAGAGATAAAATCAATCAGATTCTTCCCACAGTTAACTTAAATACTGTAACTACTACAACTCCTTCTATTGATGTCTGTCTTGATGAGTTTACTCCAATCGACCTTTGTGAGTTAGACAAAATAGTTTCCTCATCCAAACCTTCAACTTGTCTTTTAGACCCTATTCCTACCAGGTTATTTAAAGAAGTCTTCCCACTTATTGGTAGCTTTATTCTTCATATAATCAATTCTTCATTAACTTTAGGCCATGTACCGCAGGCTTTTAAAACGGCTGTAATTAAACCCTTACTCAAAAAGCCAACGCTAGATCCAGGAGCTTTAGCTAACTATAGACCAATCTCTAATCTCCCTTTCATTTCAAAAATCTTAGAAAGAGTTGTTGCTACGCAATTATTTGACCACCTGCAGGGAAATGGTTTATTTGAGGAGTTTCAATCTGGGTTTAGAATCCATCATAGCACTGAAACAGCCTTAGCGAAGGTCACTAACGACCTCCTCATTGCATCTGATAATGGACTAGTTTCTGTACTTGTCCTTTTAGATCTTAGTGCAGCTTTTGATACTATTGATCACAATATTCTACTTGATAGATTAGAACACTATGTTGGACTTAATGGAACTTCGTTGCAGTGGTTTAGATCTTATTTATCTGATAGGTTCCAGTTTGTTCATGTAAATGATGAGTTTTCTCTCAGCTCAAAGCTTAGTCATGGAGTTCCACAGGGATCTGTGCTTGGCCCTACTCTTTTTAGTTTATATATGCTTCCGTTAGGCAACATTATTAGAAAGCACTGTATACATTTTCACTGTTATGCAGATGACACACAATTATACCTGTCAATGAAGCCAGATGATACTAATCAATTAGCCAAGTTAGAAGCCTGTCTTAAGGAAATCAAAGTTTGGATGACTTGTAATTTCCTGCTATTAAATTCAGATAAGACTGAAGTCATTCTTGTTGGTCCAAAAAACCTTAGAAATTCCTTTCCAAATCAAACTTTCAGTTTGGATGCAGTTACTCTTTCTCTTAATAGCTCTGTGAGGAACCTTGGAGTTATTTTTGATCAGGATTTGTCCTTCAATTCACATATTAAATTTGTTTCTAAGACTGCCTTCTATCATTTGCGTAATATTGCCAAGATTAGGAGCATCTTGTCTCAGAGTGATGCTGAGAAGCTGATCCACGCTTTTGTTAGCTCGAGATTAGATTATTGTAATTCTTTATTATCAGGCTGTCCTAAAACATCTTTAAAAAGTCTTCAGCTGATCCAAAATGCTGCAGCAAGAGTTTTAACAGGTACTAGAAAGAGAGACCATATCTCTCCGGTTCTGGCCTCCCTTCATTGGCTTCCCATAGAGTTTAGAATTAAGTTTAAAATCCTTCTTCTTACTTACAAAGCTCTAAACAATCAGGCTCCTTTTTATTTAAAAGATCTGATACTACCGTATCATCCTAACAGAGCACTACGCTCCCAAAATGCAGGTTTACTTGTAATACCTAGAATCTCCAAAAGTACAATGGGAGGCAGAGCCTTCAGTTATCAAGCTCCTCTCCTGTGGAATCAGCTGCCAATCTGGATTCGGGAGTCAGACTCGATCTCTGTTTTTAAGAATAGGGCTAAAACCTACCTTTTTGATATAGCCTACAATTAGGGAGGGATCATGTGTTTCTGAACCCTCCCTTAGTTATGCTGCTAATAGGTTTAGTCAGCCGGGGGACCTCCAGTAATGCACTGGGCCTCACTCCTTTCCTCACTCTCTATGAAATATTTTTTTTTTTTTTTTTTTTGCTGGTCATTAACATCTGTTTGTTCTCTCCCATAGATTGAGTCCCCATCGTGCTGTTTGCTCTCTACATGTCTGTTCTTTTCTTCTTCTCTGTCCCCTCACCCCCCAGCCAGTCGCAGCAGATGACTGCCCCTCCCTGAGCCTGGTTCTGCTGGAGGTTTCTTCCTGTTAAAAGGGAGTTTTTCCTCTCCACCGTCGCCAAGTGCTTGCTCACAGGGGATCGCCTGATTGCTGGGGTCTTTCTGCAACTGTGGGGGTCCTCCCTACAGTTGATAGTGCTATGAGATGACTGTTGTTGTGAAATGGCGCTATATAAATAAAGGTGAATTGAATTGAATTGAATTGAAAAATGGCTGTACACCGACGCTTCCCATCCAACTTGATGGAGCTTGAGAGGTGCTGCAAAGAGGAATGGGCGAAACTGCCCAAAGACAGGTGTGCCAAGCTTATGGCATCATATTCAAAAAGACTTGAGGGTGTAATTGCTCCCAAAGGTGCATCAATAAAGTATTGAGCAAAGGCTGTGAATACTTATGTACATGTGATTTCTCAGTTTTTTATTTTTAATAAATTTGCAAAAATTTCAATAAAACTTTTTTCACATTGTCATTATGGGGTATTGCGTGTAGAATTTTGAGGAAAAAAAATGAATTTAATCCCTTTTGGAATAAGGCTGTAGCATAACAAAATGTGGAAAAAGTGAAGTGCTGTGAATACTTTCCGGATGCGCTGTATATATATATATATATATATATATATATATATATATATATACAGTATATATATAGTAAGTCCTTATTACCTGACCTGAATCCAATTGAAAATCTATGGAACGAACTAAAGATCAGAGTTCACAGAAGACATCCACAGAACCTTCAAGATTTAAAGACAGTGTGTGTGGAATAATGGGCTAAAATCACTCCTGAGCAATGCCTGCACCTAGTTTCTCCATACAGGAGGCATTTGGAAGCCGTTATTACCAACAAAGGGTTTTTTACTAAATATTAAATTAATTTCACCAAGTGTGTTCAATACTTAGTCCCTGTGTCTTTATTAAATATAACCCGTCAATACTTAGTCCCTGTGTCTTTATTAAATATAACTCGTTTTGTGAACACAGTTGCCTTGATTTCTTTGAATATATGAATTACTTGGGTTGTTACTGATATCTGGTGAAAGTCTCAGGTCAATGACTCCATCAGAAATATGTTTAATGAGAAAAATGTTGATGTGTTCAATTCTTATTTTCCCAGCTGTATGTATATGTATGTCAAATGTCTGGATGTTTTTGGATTTTATAACAAAGACAAATGGAGTGACCTTGACATGGCACACTCAACCTGCAAGGAGTGCTACGTGAAAAAAAAATACCACAAACAAGATGGCTGCCGCTCAGCCGTCTCTACACCATCCAGTGGTAGCAGCATTAGCAGGCAACAGTTGAGCTAAAACAATGCCTGTTTTAAAAAAAAACAACCAACTCCGTAAACAACCAGGCCAACAAAGACACCTCCAACTCCGAGCAAGCCATGTAGACGGCAGTCCACCGTGCACCTCACGAGTAAAGGCCTGCATCCATACAGCACCCTGTAAAGGACCATGCTCCATGATTGAGATGCTGGAATCCAGGCGTGTGACACCCCTCCCCCCATCCCGCTGCCACAATAAAACTCTGAGCGCAGTTGAAAGCACCAGCGACCGAAACAAGAGTGACTGCGGTGAGTTGATCAGACTGAGAATTTTATTATAGGCAGCAGATGTTGACAGTTTTACTTTGTGGACACAATGATGTCGCAATACTACATCTCTCCTTAAATGGCAATACTTAAGGAATCATAGTATCGCAATTATATCATCAGGTCTCTGGCGATTCCCACCCCTACTACCCCTTACAGTACAGAAAACGGGATGCACAGCTTTTTAGGGTACTCCTATTGGTACGAAAACATGAAAAAGGGCTTAGTTAGGTGCTCCTCTATGTTTGAAATGCCTCTGCATTGGAAAACTCTCCACATGATGATGAATCATTGATTTTTATAGGCCGATAGGGACCAGTGGTGGGTGTCCTTTTTTTCCTTCTTCACTCTTGCCCTTCAAACTGCCTGAGTCTGCCCCTGGCTGAAGCACCTTTTGATTTTGTGACAGCATTCATTTTGGTAGTGGTCTATTGCACATCTTAATTTTGTAATATCTGTCTCCTCGCTGAAAAAGATCATAACCAGGCCTTCCGACGCAACAAAGTATAGTGTGTTTTAAGTGTCTGGTTACATCAAAAAGTAACCTGTATATTTTTTATTTAAAATAATCTATATTTTTTAAGATTTGGCAGCCTGGACTACTCTGTTTGGACTACTATACCCGTGACCTGGACCAACAGATAAGCGGTAGAAAATGGAGGGATGGATGGATGGGTTTTCCTCCAGGTACTCTGGTTTCCCATTTTTTAAAAAAAAACTTTTATATGATTAATATGTGCATTTTTTTTTTTTAGGTAATTTGTTTTTTTTTGAAGAGTTAAAACAAAAACCTAGATTGTGGTTGACTTTTGCCAGTCGCTGCATCATGACATGCACTATACAAAGAGCAGAGATAAACAAACCTATCATCTGGTCAGTCACTGCAACAGATACTGGAGTCAGTTTGTCTTGGCCTGTCCTTGCCACTGATAATGCATCTATTGTCATGAATGTGCCCGTTCACGGACGAAAAATAGGACACTAAACGCTCGCTGTAGGTTTGCACATTTATTAACTTAAACATAACCAAAAAAAATTCACACAATTACAATGAAAGAAATGAAATAACAACCGTTGGAGGAGAGTTGGACTCAGCGTCAAAGGTACAAAGTCAGGGAACGCCTGACCAGGGAGAAAGCTCAGCTGGATGACCCCAAGAGCAATGGGGCTCGACGGCTGAGAAAAACAGAGGGAAAAAAGGCACTAAGACGGTGCTCACCAACTTACCTCAACAGCGGGACCTAAACCATGAAAAATGGGTCATGGCAGGAGAAGAGGAAGAAGAAGGAGGACACGGCAACAGCAGAAGTTGTCGTGTCCCACACACACACACACACACACACACACACACACACACAACCAAAGACAGGTGTAATCCATGAGTAGCAAATGGGCAGCAGCTGTGCAGCCCCGAAGGAATTGACAGCCGGAAACTGCACAGCGCTGTCAAAATAAACAAACCGGAAACAAGAAAATAAAACACAAAGAAACTTGAAAACATCATAATAATCTTAGAGAAAACAGAAAACAAACAGAAAAAAACACTCACTGGGCAGAGAACCTGGGCACAGCTCTAACCCGTGCCCCAGGACCATGACATCTATCTGCCAAGAATGTGCCGCTAGTCCAGCAAAAGCTAGCGATACTCAGATACTTTGCAAGCAGCTTCATGAAATGGTCAGTCAGAAAATAACTCATACCGGCTCGGACGTCGCCCAGGTTAACAAGGTCAGGAGTTGCTGGCAGCGGAAGGCGAGGGACAGAGCTGCGTGGAGGAATCTGATCGGACCTAAATGAAACAGTCATTGTCACCCCCTGACAGACTGCTATGATGATGATGATGTCCAATCTTCCCTGTAAGCACTGTCCATCTGTTTGTCTTTGCAGTAATGTGACCGTCTGAATGCGTGATCATCTGTCTGCTGACTTTATTACTTCAGCTTCATTCTGCTTTGCTTTAAAGCAGCTATAAGTTAACTTTTTTGTGCTGCCCTGCAGCTCCAAGTCCCATCTGCAGAGGGTTGATAGGGTTTCCAGATCAATACCAGTGACTAAACAACTATTTCTTCAACTGCTGAGATTTGTGGCTGCAGAAAGTCAATCTGTATCAAAGGAAATTCTCCCTGTCTGGACACTAAATGACTTAACACCACTCTGACTCAGAGAAAATTGTGGACTCAAGGAAGGGAGAAGAGACAATGGTTTTCTTTTGTTTTTTCTGTTTGTTTTTGAGGGTGTCAACACTAAAATATGCTGCTGGAGTGGAGTGGAAATACAGAAGGAACTTCAGTTTCTAAAATGGTCTTCTTTCTACTATTGAAGGTGACATTGTAAAAAAAAAAAAAAGTAAATAAAAAAAAAATCCACAAACTACCCAGCCAGCATGTCCATGTGGGCCCCGCCAAGGGTTAAATCTGGGCTGCCTTATGGGTCCCATGTGGGCCCCATCTGTGTTTGCCCACATGGACATGGACCCAGCTGGGGTTTAATGCTGGTGAGCAGGTGTCAGTAACACTGGCGCCGCTATAGGCAAAATTATGAGAAAAAAGTCACAAATTTATGAGAAAAAATGTGAAAATTTATAAGAAAAGGTGACAATTTACAAAAAAGGAGCAAATTTATGAGGACAAAAGTCACAAATTTACTAGAAAAACGTTGCAAATTTATTAGAAAAAAACTTGCAAATTTACCAGAAACAATATAAAATTATTTGAAATACATTACAAACTTTCAAGAAAAAATTAGCAAATTTACAAGAAAAAACATCAAATTTGTGAAGAAAAAGTTGCAAGTTTACAATTAAAAAAAAGTTGAAAATTTCTGAGAAAGTTCAAATTTACAAGAAAAATACCAAACATTTATGGGAAAAAGTCACAAAGTTACAAGAAAACAGCAAATTTACAAGGAGAGAAATAACAAATTCATGAGAAAAAGTTGCACGATTACAGTTAAAAGTGACAAATTTATGAGAAAGTTCCAAAATTACAAGCAAAAGCAAATATGCAAGAAAAAAGTCACAATTTTACAAGAAAAAGCTAACAAATTTATGAGAAAAAGTTGCAAGTTTTCAGTTAAAAGAAAGTTGCAAATTTATGAGAAAGTTTCAAATTTTCAAGTGAAATGTATCTAATTGGGGGAAAACATCACAAATTTACAAGAAAATAGCAAATTTATGAGAAAATATGTTTAAAATAGGCAAACAGGTTAAGTCCATGTGGGCAAACACAGATGGGGCCAACATGGAATTGATGGACCAACCCACATGGGACCCATAAGACAGCCCAGATTTAACCAATGGTGGGGCCCACATGGACACGTTGGCTAGGTTTATTCGTATCATCTCAGTATCATAATAAAGGTAACACTTGTGAGATTATTTCAGAGGTGTAAGAATCACTGACTATGCTACTGCGTCAGAGTAAATGAAGATGGCACTCAGCAGAAAATGAAACATTCTTACAGTAAATATCCTTTCAGAATGATGCTGCAGTAGCTTAGAACCTCTGTCATGAATCGCCCCTCAGGGCAGTGAGAGAGACCCACGCGCCAACTGCAGTTTGTGAAAATTTATTACACAAAAGAAGCAAAGTTCCAAAGTGCATCAAACAAAAATCCAAAGACAAACATAGAGAAAAAAAAAAACTTACGGCTGGATTAACTTCAGGAAAACACACCAGAGCAAAATCAGGGCTGTGGTTGTGAAGCGACCGGAAACAATTGAGACGGCGGCAAAGACAGTATGAAAATAAAGCCCTTATATAGGGGTCAGAACCCATTAACATAATAAACAACAGATGTGGGTTCCTGAACAGGCAGGAGAAAACAAGGATATATAATTGGAATAAGCTGCGGCAGTGAGAGGGAGGCGAACTCAAACTGACAGCTGACAGGGCACGCCCACACAAGCTTCACGCCCCTGACAGCTGTCAACAGGAAAAGGGTAACACTAGAGATATAAAGAATAAAAAAACATGCTAAATAAATATAAAAAAATACAGAATAAAAATATAACACTAACACAAACAGCAAGAATGGGTGGCAGAACAAAAACACATAAACCCAAAAAGTATAGGATGCAACAGATGAGAAAATAAGCAGAAAAAGCCATGAGACCGAGTCTGGTGGAGAACTCCAGCACTCGGCTCATAACAACCTCTAACAAATCAAAATGGAACATATAACCATCACCTATAGCAAAATTCTTGCAGAAAAAATGAAAACTGTAGCACCTTGGGAGAGCCTGATTGTTTAGCATCTCAGACAGGAGACAGTGGGAACAAAGAGCAGGGGATTCCTGGTGAGATAGCAGGGAGGTGTCAAGGATGAGGGGGTTGAATGCAGTGTGACGCGAAGGTCATCTTGTGTGTGATGAAAATGCCATGAAACTTAAGAGAAGAGTTTCTGCTGGCGCATTCATTCTGTTCTGTGCTTGAGATGTGCGAGTGTGTAATAAATCGTCTGAAATAAATCTGCCTCTTCATTTACATGCTCCACAAAACTAGTTTTTTTTTTAGAAAGGCATTAGTGAAGAAATATTTAGGTAGATTCTCAAAATTGGTCGTTTTGGCACAGTTGGCACCATTAGTGTCATTTTAGATTTCTCAGGTACCAAACAATAAAAATATTTATAGTTCATTTATATATCACAACAGATATTTATTCCATATACACTACCGTTCAAAAGTTTGGGGTCACCCAGACAATTATTTTGTGTTTTCCATGAAAAGTCACACTTATTTACCACCATGAGTTGTAAAATGAATAGAAAATATAGTCAAGACATTGACAAGGTTAGAAATAATGATTTGTATTTGAAATAATAATTTTTTCCAGGTACTCAACCTGCTCAAAGGAAGGTCAGTTTTATAGCTTCTCTAACCAGCTAAACTGTTTTCAGCTGTGCTAACATGATTGCACAAGGGTTTTCTAATCATCCATTAGCCTTCTGACGCAATGAGCAAACACATTGTACCATTAGAACACTGGAGTGATAGTTGCTGGAAATGGGCCTCTATACACCTATGTAGATATTGCACCAAAAACCAGACATTTGCAGCTAGAATAGTCATTTACCACATTAGCAATGTATATTAGATATTAGAGTGTAGTTCTGATTAGTTTAAAGTTATCTTCATTGAAAAAAACAGTGCTTTTCTTTCAAAAATAAGGAAATTTCTAAGTGACCCCAAACTTTTGAACGGTAGTGCAAGTCCAACTATCGCCTCCGTGGATTGCCACCTTATCATGATGGAGGAGTTTGAGTGCCCGAATGATCCCAGCAGCTGTATCATCAGGTGCAACTTGCCCTTGGTAGGGTCTCCAAAGGCAAATGGGTCCTGGGTGAAGGGCCAGACTAAGAGTGGTCCAGTGGATCTCCATGAAAAACGTTACATCAAGAACCCAGTGGACACGGGTCCGCCCTCCAGTGGGCTCACCACCTGCAGGAGGGATCATGGGTATCATGGTGCTATGTGAACTGGACGGAGGTCTGGGCTGCTCTGCCTGGTCTGAGGTCCTCACGACCCAGATCCCCAGATGGGCGGTAGAGGATGGATGGAAGTCCAACTATTTGGTTTTGCCCTGAAAATCCAGAATCGTCCATGCCAAGTGTGTCTTATTTTCTTTATGTGGTATTTTACGTGGCGTTGGCAAAAGGTGCCAAACTTTCCCAAACAGTTGCTAATGGATGCAAACACTGTCGTTGACATTTTGCAAACGGTTGCTAATGTTTGCCAAATGTCTTTCATAAATACTTTCGCAGACATTCACGAAGATGTTGCTAATTGACACTCAAGGTCGCTAACTTTTGCTAATGACAGAGGTGATACCTGATTTTTGTGAACATTCGTCAGAAGTTATCGAATCCAAAAATGGCAACATTCCTCAGCATATGTTGCTTCGTGAGATATTATGCTGAGCACCAAGCTAGAATGTGGAAAGTACCATTTTTATGGTCTTTGGTATGACCTAGCTGGGGCTTGAACCCACAAACAGATGGGGAGGGCCGGATGCTCTACCAATGTCTTAAAAATGTCCAAATTCTCCTGTAAATTTTCTCTGTTTTTTTCCCACCATAAATTTGCACCTTAATGCTCCAAATTTGCAGCTTCATTCTTTGTAAATTTATGAATTTTGTCCTGGATTTTCTGCCTTTGCCCTGGAAAAATTGTTCAGTAAATTATGTCATAAATTTTCAACCATTTACTTGTGAATTTGACAAATTTTTTCTTAGAAATTTGTGGCGTCTTTTCTGGTAAATTTGCAATATATATTTCATAAAGTTGCAACTATTTGTCATTCACCATAAACTTGAAACTCATTCTTATGAATTTATGACTGTACTGGAATGTAGAACTTTTTTTTTTTTTTTTTTACATACACATAAACTTGCCCATTTTGCACAAAAACACATGTTTTTTTTTTTTAAATCTGCAGCTTTTTGTAATTTTTTTTGGTCAAAGCCACTGGCCAAAGTTTGCAGAGCCTCGTCATGATGGGACTGGAGGCACCCCGTGGAGTCTGAAATCAGGACACACACATCATTACAGGGAGGACTGTTTTTGCTGAGTGGAGAGGACTAATGATGGTTATGCACCATTTAAGCTATAAAGTGCTGCTGTGCAAGCTTTTTCTTCTCTGGCCTCACCTCACTTTGTCTGGAGAGAAAATGATGGATGTTTGCAAAAGAAAAACTCATTTTCCACCTATTTAAGACAATGATGAGAATTTTTACAAAGTAGAGGGAATCTGATTTTGGTCATTTAAGAAGAGGAATTAAACTTCTTAACTCACAACTTTGAAAATAAAGTTATATAGTTACACAAATGCAATCTGTGTGGATTTAAATGTCCCATTTACTGCACTGCAAATTGCATTTAAATATCTATTTCAGCATCACTGTGAATCATCTTTTGCAGGCTTCCTCAGAACGGTTTGCTTCAGTGCATGTCTCTTTAAATGCCCAACAGCTGCAGTTAACACCGCCCTCTCTCTTTTGTCACTATTGCTAATGTTGACTGGTGAGCTCCAAGCTAATGTAGTGAGCCTGAGTCAGCCAGCATAAATTCATCTTAAAGAATGAATGAAATAAAACAACACTGGTGGACAGGGGTGTGTGGTTAACAGGATATGACTGGCCCCTGGAGTACCAATAAGCACAGAAACATTAGCTAACACCAGCTAGCCCTTGAGTCTTGGTTAAAGAAAGCAAATGATAGTAAACTAAGCTTAAATAATATTCTAAGAGCAATGTACAGTATATGGTCAAGTGTTGGTAGATGAACAAGGATTTTATTGGGGGTGAATACAATTCCGTCTCAACAGTTAAGCTAATGCCAGGCGGCCTCTCCGTCTGCATCTCCTCACTGAGGTGAGCTCTAAGGTGGTTAGACTGACCCACTCCGACTGCCTAGCCAAGCTAATGCTAGCAGTTCACTGTACTATCAATATAACAAAATAAGCCACAATGACGCAAGCTATATTATCGACTGAAATCTAAAGAAAATAACAATATAAACTGCAGTTGGTAAGCTAACTCCCCAGTAGCACTGTTAGCGCAAGTGTCCAGCCAATAATAAAGCAGTGGGCTGGTATCAAGGCTGGGTTTACCTTTTCTTGACGTACAGGAGCAAACCTAGAAGAGTTGCATTGGCTCTTCACAGAGAAAGATAAGATAAGCCTTTATTAGTCCCACAATGGTGAAATTCCAGAAAGGCTGTGGTTTTTGCTTTTTTAAGAGAAGCAAGCATTTTGATGTTTTTTTTAAAATAATCACATGACCAACTGACACATTTCAGAAGGTTAAAACCTACAAAAACACAATTTTTCAGTGAATGGGACCTTTAAAGGGATACGAAGATACAAAGATGAAGTTTTGCTTGCAACACTGAAATTATTTCCTTGTTTTTAGTGACCCCTGCGGTCATTTAGTGAACTGCAGGCCAATCTCTACAAATAAGACAAGCCTTTATTATTGCCACAATGGGGAAATTCCAGGATTGCAACAGCACAGGGATAGCAGCACTCAGAACAATAATTTAGAAGATAAGAAAATAAGAGCAGTGAATATACATATGTACACATAAATATATATACACAGTGCGGAGCTTTGTAGCTAGATGGAATAAACAGCATAACAGTCTATTTAGTTACCCCACATAGTATGAATATGTACCCATACATATTGTCATCCTCCGTAGCGATTGATATTGTCCTAGTTGTATACTGGAGGGGACCAATTTTGTGTAAGTCTGTTGCGTCTTTTGCATTCAATACTATTAGGTCGTCACATTTTTTTTGCTATCTTTGTGAGCAGCCCTGCTTAGGTTATAAAGTCTGACAGCCGTAGGTAGGAAGGACCTGTGAAACCTCTCGGTCGCGCACCTAGGATGATGTAGCCTACTGCTAAATGAGCTTCTCAGTGCATTCAGTATGTCCTGCATAGGGTGGGACTCGGACTCAGGCAGAGATGACAGTTTAGCTACCATCCTTCTCTCTCCTATCTCCTCCACTGGGTCAAGGCGCTGCCTCAGGACAGAGCTAGCTTTCTTGATCAGTTTGTTCAGTCTCTTCCTATCGGCTGCTGTGATGCCACTGCCCCAGCAGACCACTCCAAAAGTGATGGCTGATGCCACCACCGAAACATAGAAGGTCTTCAGGAGCACCCCTTGTACATTAAAAGACCTGAGCCTCCTCAGTAGGAACAGCCTGCGCTGTCCGTTCTTGTAGAGTGCGTCAGTATTGTGTGACCAGTCTAGTTTATCGTTCAAATAAACACCCAGGTACTTGTAGGATGTCACCATCTCAATGTCTGTTCCCTGAATGTTTACTGGTGCTGTGAGGGGTTGTCCTTGCCTGCGGCAGTCCACCACCAGCTCCTTAGTTTTTCTCGCGTTGATCTGGAGGCAGTTCCGATGGCACCAGTCCACGAAGTCCTGGATAAGTCCTCTGTACTCAGTTTCATCTCCGTTGGAGATGAGGCTGACGATCACAGAGTCGTCAGAGAACTTGTGTAGATGGCAGTGTGTTGTGTTGTGTGAGAAGTCCACAGTATAAAGGGTGAACAGGAAGGGAGCCAAAACCGTTCCCTGGGGGGCCCCCGTGCTGCCGATGATTGTGTCGGACACGATCTACGATTATAATAGATATGATAATAGTCCAGGATCCACGATGACAGGTGCTGGTCCACCCCTGCGCACAGCAGCTTGTCCCTCAGGATCATTGGTTGGATGGTGTTGAAAGCACTGGAGAAGTCAAAGAACATGATCCTCACCGTGTTCCCAGGCTTCTCCAGGTGGAACAGAGAATGATGAAGGAGGAAGATCACTGCATCCTCCACCCTGATGCCATGCTGGTAGGCGAACTGGAGTAGATCCATCGCTGGTCCCACCAGGGGGCAGAGGTGAGCAAGGAGCAGTCTCTCCAGGGTCTTCATCAGGTGAGACGTCAGGGCCACTGGTCTGTAGCTGTTCAGGTCTCTGGGGTGGGAAGTCTTTGGTACGGGTATCACACAAGATGTTTTCCACAACTGTGGTACCCTCCCCAGCTTCAGGCTCAGGTTGAAGATGTGCTCCACAATCCCACACAGCTGGTCTGCACAGGACTTGAGGAGCTTCACGCTGATGCAGTCCAGACCCGAGGCCTTCCTCGCCTTGATCTTCCTCAGCTCCGCCTTCACCTGGGTCTTAGTGAGGGTCAGGTTGGGGGGCTATGTGCTGGGAGTGGGGGTGTTGGTGGGGGGGTGGACAGCAGGTCTTCATGACGGTAGAGGCAGCAGTGGTTGTTGTGCAGTCGGGGGGGGGG
Source organism: Pholidichthys leucotaenia (assembly GCA_020510985.1). Classification (NCBI taxonomy): domain Eukaryota; kingdom Metazoa; phylum Chordata; class Actinopteri; order Cichliformes; family Pholidichthyidae; genus Pholidichthys; species Pholidichthys leucotaenia. Next base: position 319,212,431 of record CM035844.1, read on the forward strand.
GGGGCGGTTGGTCAAACCTATTAAAAACAGGTTCAGATTGTTCACCCACTCCCTGCCCTCGTGGCCTGGGAGGAGGTATTCTGGAGCCCAGAAATGGTTTTAAGGTTTCTCCAGACCCCGCTGATGTCGCTCTGTTGCAGCTTGTCCTCCATCTTCTTCCTGAAGCTGTCCTTGCCTTCTCTGATCTTCCTCCTCAGCTCCCTCTGTATGGACTTCAGCATCTCCTTGTTCCCCGACCTGAAGATCCTCTTCTTCTTTCTCAGTAGTGATTTTATCTCAGGGTTGATCCAGGGTTTGTTGTTCGAGCAACACTGTACGATCTTGGTGGGTACGGTGTTGTCCACACAGAAGTTGATGTAGTCCTTGATAGTGTGAGTGAGGCCATCGATGTCCTCACCATGTGGATCGCAGAGCTGCTCCCGGGCAGTGATTTCAAAACAGTCCTTTAGAGCGTCCATTGCCTCCTCAGACCATAACTTCACTGTGCGCATAACCAGAGGTTGTCTGTGTACTAGGATTTTGTACACCGGCAGGAGACGAACCAAGTTGTGATCCAATCTCCCGAGTGGGGGGAGTGGTGATTAGATGTATGCCTCCTTAGTGTTTGCATAGAATAAGTCCAGTGTTTTATTGTCTCTAGTGTGGCATGTGACATACTGGGTGAGCGTGGGTAGAATGGGGGACAGTGAGATATTGTTAAAATCACCGGAGATGAGGAGGAGAACACCTGGGTGTTGTGTCAGCAGCCTACCAGTTACTGAGTGGATGATGTCACACGCTGCCCCAGCATTTGCCGTCGGATTTGCATAAGTAATGCAGATCACGTGTGAGTATTCCCTCGGGAGACACACAGGCCACATGCTAACAGCTAGCAACTCCATGTCTTTGCTGCAGTGTTGCTCTTTAACCGTGATACGTCCCGGTTTACACCAGCTGTTGTTGACAGACATTATCACTCCTCCGCCCCTTGTTTTCCCACAGTCTGGTGTCCGGTCTGCCCGTATTGCGTGGAAACCCTCCAGTTCGATGTTAGCATCTGTTTGCTAGCTCTGTTAGCCACGTCTCAGTAAACAACATCATGCTAATCTCTCTGAAGACGCTCTCGTAGCGGGACATGACCGTCAGTTCTTCTGTCTTATTGAGAAGTGATCGAACGTTCCCCATAATAACGGATGGGAGGACGGGTACATCCATCCATCTTCTTCTGCTTAATCCTTTTCGGGTCACGGGGGGGGAGGGCTGGAGCCTATCCCAGCATCTTTGGGCGAGATGCAGGGTACACCCTGGACAGATCGCCAGTCCATCACAGGGCCAACACAGAGACAGACAACCATTCACTCTCACAGTCATACCTAAGGACAATTTAGAATCCCCAGTTTGATGCCAATTAACCTAACTTGCAAGTTTTTGGCATGTGGGAGGAAACTGGAGAAATCCCGGAGTAAACCCACGCAGACACGGGGAGAACATGCAAACTCCACACAGATCACTGTTGGTCAGGGGCTGGGATCAAACCCAGGATCCCCCGGCCAAGGGTGAGTTGCTGTGCTGCCGCAGTGCTAACCACTCTGCCACCATGCTGCCCGGGAGGACGGGTCTGTACCTTATATTCCTCACCCGCCGTCTTACTCCAGCTTGACATCCACACCGTTTCCGTCTTATTTCTCCCGGTATGCCGAGTTTTTGTGTTAGCACCGTGGGCCGGTTAAGTGCTAACAGCTGGTCCCTGTTGTACTGGCTCCTGCTATAAACAGTGGCTCCGTCCGCCGACTCAGGAGACATTTGGGGCGATCTGTGTGTCTGTGATGGATAAGGTGTCGCCGGATCAGAAAATTTAGCGAGAGAAGCCAGATAGTAAATAAGAAATAGAAGAAAAACTCAGAATTGAGCCGCTGTTGCAAAAAGGCAGCTGATTCGTGTGGCTCCGGAAGTGGTGGCCACTGTTTTCGAGATCGTCACTTCCTTGTGGTAACGTATCGTCACTTCCTGTTTTGCTGTCTGCCTGTGTGGTTTGCTCTCCAGCTCTCGAGCCACTAGCTATGGCTACTAGCTCTCTTTCCTCTCCTCCTCTGGTGTGCTCTCTCTGTCAGATGTTTAGCTACACCTCTGCCTCTTTTAGTGATAACGGTAAATGTAATAAATGTTGTCTTTTTGAGGCGCTCGAGGCGAGGTTGTCTGATTTGGAATCCCGGCTCCGCTGCATTGAAACACCGTCTGCGCCAGTTAATCTCGACGGACGCCCCTTAGCTGCAGCGGAGCTAGCTAGCTTAGGTCCCCCTGTCACCGGTTCCCCGGCTCTCCTTAGCAGCGAGGAGACTGGGTGGGTGACGGTGAGAAGGAAGCCTAGTCGCAAAGCCCCGGTTCACCACCAACCTGTTCACGTTTCTAATCGTTTTTCCCCGCTCAGCGACACACCCGCTGAGGAAAAAACTCTGATCATTGGCGACTCTGTAGTCAGAAACGTGAACCTAGAGACTCCAGCGGCCATAGTCACATGCATTCCTGGGGCCAGAGCAGGCGACATCGAGTCAAATTTGAAAATGCTGGCTAAAAGTAACTGTAAATATTCCACAATTGTTATTCACGCCGGCATTAATGACATCCGTCTCCGGCAGTCGGAAGTCACGAAACTTAATGTAGAATCGGTGTGTGACTTTGCAAAAACGATGTCTGCCACTGTAGTATTCTCTGGGCCCCTCCCCAATCTGACCAGTGATGACATGTTTAGTCGCTCGTCATCCTTGAACCGCTGGCTGTCTGTGTGGTGTCCTAAAAATGACGTGGGCTACATTGACAATTGGAGCTCTTTTTGGGGAAAACCTGGTCTTATGAGACGAGACAGCATTCATCCCACTTTGGATGGTGCTTCTCATTTATCTAACAATCTGGCATCTTTTTTATCCAAATTTCCAAAACCATGACTACTCAGAGTTGGGACCAGGAAGCAGAGTCGCAGTCTTACACGCCTCTCTGCAGCTCCTCTTCATCCGCCACCCCTCAGCTTAGCCCCTGTCTTCCCCATCAGAGAATCGTTGTCTGCTCCCTCCAAAGTAAATAAAAATATAATGTATAAGCATCCCAAAGTGATAAAGCAAAATATTGGTAAAACTCAAATTAAACATAAAGCCTCTAAATTGAATGATTTGGCCTCTGTTCCTCCTCATAATTTAAAAATTAAATGTGGTTTATTAAATATTAGGTCTCTAACTCCCAAGTCTCTGTTAGTCCATGATCTGTTAATTGATCATCAGATTGATTTAATTTCCCTTACAGAGACTTGGTTAGGACAAGAGGATTATGTTGGTTTAAATGAATCAACTCCCTCTGGTTATTTAAACTGTCAAAATCCCAGAAGTTCTGGTCGTGGAGGAGGAGTAGCAGCAATTTACCATTCCAAATTACTAGTTAATGTAAAGCAAAAAACATGTTATAATTCCTTTGAGGGCCTGGTCCTCAGTATTGGGCACTTTAGCAATTCCAGGTTAAACCCAATTTTATTTGCCATAGTTTATCGTCCCCCATCAACCTATTCAGAATTTTTATCCGAATTTCCTGATTTCTTAGCTGATTTAGTGCTGAAATCTGATAGAATAATTATAGTAGGGGACTTTAATATACATGTGGATGTAGATAGTGACTGCCTTAATGTGGCTTTTAATTCAATATTAGACTCGATTGGGTTTTCTCAGAAAGTAGGAAATTCTACTCATTACCTCCACCATACATTGGACCTTGTTCTGACATATGGCATAGAAATAGAAAATCTGGTAGTGTCTCCTCATAACCCTGTACTGTCAGACCATTGTCTGTTAACCTTTGATTTTACTATTTCTGACTATTTGGCTCCTAAAGAAAAATATTATCACAGTAGATGCCTCTCAGATGATGCTGTTTCCAAATTTATGCAGATTGTTTCCTCTATGCCATGTGTCAACACAACGGAAATAAGCTATAGACAGCTTGCTCCTTCTGTAATTGATAACATGGTGGATAGTGTTTCAGCTTCTCTACATCAGGCTCTAGACTTGGTGGCCCCCTTAAAAAAGAAAAAGTCTAATCAGAGATTTTTAACTCCTTGGTTCAACACAGAAACTCGTAGCTTAAAACAGAAGACTCGTCAATTAGAAAGAAAATGGCGCTCTACTAATTTAGATGAAATCTATTTAGCTTGGAGAAATCATCTTTTAATTTATAAAAAATCTCTTAGAAAAGCTAGAACGAGTTATTACTCTGCATTAATAGAAGAGAACAAGAACAATCCCAGGTTTCTTTTCAGTACTGTAGCCAGGTTGACAAAGAGTCAGGACTCTGTCAATCCTAGCATCCCCTTAGAGCTTACTAGTCAGGACTTTATGAACTTTTTCAATAATAAAATTTCATCCATCAGAGATAAAATCAATCAGATTCTTCCCACAGTTAACTTAAATACTGTAACTACTACAACTCCTTCTATTGATGTCTGTCTTGATGAGTTTACTCCAATCGACCTTTGTGAGTTAGACAAAATAGTTTCCTCATCCAAACCTTCAACTTGTCTTTTAGACCCTATTCCTACCAGGTTATTTAAAGAAGTCTTCCCACTTATTGGTAGCTTTATTCTTCATATAATCAATTCTTCATTAACTTTAGGCCATGTACCGCAGGCTTTTAAAACGGCTGTAATTAAACCCTTACTCAAAAAGCCAACGCTAGATCCAGGAGCTTTAGCTAACTATAGACCAATCTCTAATCTCCCTTTCATTTCAAAAATCTTAGAAAGAGTTGTTGCTATGCAATTATTTGACCACCTGCAGGGAAATGGTTTATTTGAGGAGTTTCAATCTGGGTTTAGAATCCATCATAGCACTGAAACAGCCTTAGCGAAGGTCACTAACGACCTCCTCATTGCATCTGATAATGGACTAGTTTCTGTACTTGTCCTTTTAGATCTTAGTGCAGCTTTTGATACTATTGATCATAATATTCTACTTGATAGATTAGAACACTATGTTGGACTTAATGGAACTTCGTTGCAGTGGTTTAGATCTTATTTATCTGATAGGTTCCAGTTTGTTCATGTAAATGATGAGTTTTCTCTCAGCTCAAAGCTTAGTCATGGAGTTCCACAGGGATCTGTGCTTGGCCCTACTCTTTTTAGTTTATATATGCTTCCGTTAGGCAACATTATTAGAAAGCACTGTATACATTTTCACTGTTATGCAGATGACACACAATTATACCTGTCAATGAAGCCAGATGATACTAATCAATTAGCCAAGTTAGAAGCCTGTCTTAAGGAAATCAAAGTTTGGATGACTTGTAATTTCCTGCTATTAAATTCAGATAAGACTGAAGTCATTCTTGTTGGTCCAAAAAACCTTAGAAATTCCTTTCCAAATCAAACTTTCAGTTTGGATGCAGTTACTCTTTCTCTTAATAGCTCTGTGAGGAACCTTGGAGTTATTTTTGATCAGGATTTGTCCTTCAATTCACATATTAAATTTGTTTCTAAGACTGCCTTCTATCATTTGCGTAATATTGCCAAGATTAGGAGCATCTTGTCTCAGAGTGATGCTGAGAAGCTGATCCACGCTTTTGTTAGCTCGAGATTAGATTATTGTAATTCTTTATTATCAGGTTGTCCTAAAACATCTTTAAAAAGTCTTCAGCTGATCCAAAATGCTGCAGCAAGAGTTTTAACAGGTACTAGAAAGAGAGATCATATCTCTCCGGTTCTGGCCTCCCTTCATTGGCTTCCCATAGAGTTTAGAATTAAGTTTAAAATCCTTCTTCTTACTTACAAAGCTCTAAACAATCAGGCTCCTTTTTATTTAAAAGATCTGATACTACCGTATCATCCTAACAGAGCACTACGCTCCCAAAATGCAGGTTTACTTGTAATACCTAGAATCTCCAAAAGTACAATGGGAGGCAGAGCCTTCAGTTATCAAGCTCCTCTCCTGTGGAATCAGCTGCCAATCTGGATTCGGGAGTCAGACTCGATCTCTGTTTTTAAGAATAGGGCTAAAACCTACCTTTTTGATATAGCCTACAATTAGGGAGGGATCATGTGTTTTCTGAACCCTCCCTTAGTTATGCTGCTAATAGGTTTAGTCAGCCGGGGGACCTCCAGTAATGCACTGGGCCTCACTCCTTTCCTCACTCTCTATGAAATATTTTTTTTTTTTGCTGGTCATTAACATTTGTTTGTTCTCTCCCATAGATTGAGTCCCCATCGTGCTGTTTGCTCTCTACATGTCTGCTCTTTTCTTCTTCTCTATCCCCTCACCCCCCAGCCAGTCGCAGCAGATGACTGCCCCTCCCTGAGCCTGGTTCTGCTGGAGGTTTCTTCCTGTTAAAAGGGAGTTTTTCCTCTCCACCGTCGCCAAGTGCTTGCTCACAGGGGATCGCCTGATTGCTGGGGTCTTTCTGCAACTGTGGGGGTCCTCCCTACAGTTGATAGTGCTATGAGATGACTGTTGTTGTGAAATGGCGCTATATAAATAAAGTTGAATTGAATTGAATTGAATTGAATTATAGGGCTAACAAAGCAAATTTTCACTTACAAAACTCAAGAATTTATACAAAATATCACAAATGCATTTAAGAAAAAGCAAGTTTATGAAGAAAAAGAGTAGCAGATGAAAATCACAAATTTACAAGCAGGAAAATCAGGAATTTATGAGAAAAAATTACAAAAATTATTCGAAAAGTCTCACATTTATTAATTATTAAGAGAAAAGTATCAGATTTATGAAAAAGGGTAAAAAAAATGACCTCCAGCTCTTGCTGGGATGGTTTGCCGCTGAGTGTGAAGCGACTGGGATGAGAATCAGCACCTCCAAGTCCGAGTCCATGGCCCTCAGCTGGAAAAAGGTGGATTGTCCTCTCTGGGTTGGGGACAGGCTCCTGACCCAAGTGAAGGAGTTTAAGTATCTTGGGGTCTTATTCACGAGTGAGGGGAAAATGGAGCGATAGATTGACAGACGGATTGGAGCAGCATCTGTAGTGATGTGGACGTTGTACCGGTCTGTTGTGGTGAAGAGGGAGCTGAGTTCTAAGGCAAAGCTGTCGATTTACCAGTCAATCTACGTTCCCACTCTCACCTATGGTCACGAGCTTTGGGTAATGACCGAAAGAATGAGATCGTGGATACAAGTGGCTGAAATGAGCTTTCTCCGTAGGATTGCTGGACTCACCCTCAGAGATAGGGTGAGGAGCTCAGTCATCCGGGAGAGGCTCAGAGTAGAACCGCTGCTCCTCCACATTGAAAGGAGTCAGTTGAGGTGGTATGGGCATCTGATTAGGATGCCTCCTGGACGCCTCCCACTTGAGGTGTTTCGGGCACGTCCCACTGGGAGGAGACCCCAGGGCAGACCCAGGACTCGGTGGAGAGACTATAGCCCCATTTCCACCAGTATCACCTTGGCTTTACTTTTTTTTACTTGTTTCTGTTTTTCGCCATTTCCACCTCAGTCCTCACGGTTTAACCGTTACGATTTTCGTGCCTGTTAAGAGGCAGGGTACAGCTGAGCGAAAAGCGAGGTGTGATTTGACGTAAATCGACTGCTAACCGCTGATTGGTCAGGGCGTAACGTCACAAAACGCGTCCGTTTTGTTTTCTGTTGAAGCTACACGAAATTTGTAATTTCAGCGAGTAACCACGGTGACTGGATTCACAATTGTGTTCTCATATAACGATGTCCACGCGTAAGTTTATTCCATGAACAAACGAGGAGGTGCGGACTTTTCCGTCCCTCGTAGCCGATGACTACATCCAGAGCGAGTTGGATGGGGCAACTCGCAATGAAAAAATATACCAGGAAGTGTCCGACCTGCTAGCAATGGCAGAGAATTTAGACTGGACACGGCCACGCAATTGGAAAACAGTGACGGTGAGTGTTGTTTTGTTATTGTCCGTCTTCTTGCCTTTCGGTCAAAAGCGCACTTTATTTAAGCAATAAAGAAAGTTGTTTGATTGTGGACAATTGTGGTGATGGCTAGCCCACTAATACCTAGCTACCTCTGTACCTTGCTGCTACCTCGCATCAAGCTGCTGAATCGCGCTTTTATTTCAGTATTCACGTGAACAAAACGCTGACGTAAGCTTATTGTATCCTGGTTAAAAAGTTTTGTGTTTGCGGTACATGTTGCACTTTGTTTGTGAGCTTTATTGTGTGCTTTTTCCTTCTATACACAGTTTTCAAATCCCAGGGGTCCGCCTCACTGGACCGCCAGCTCCATCACTATCCGGCATCTCCCGGTCAAGTGCTGGTAAGGCACAACAAACTGAAAATTACCACCCGGTTGTTTTTATATGTGATTGTTATTTTCTATAGACGCATAATAAGGAATTTAAAATGTCTTTCTACGTTTATAAAAATACTAGATTCAGGGGTGTTCATAGCCACAGTGGCCCAGTGTTATAGGTGTGTTGGTGGTGGAAATACTGTTGTATTTTCACAAAAAAAGAAGGAGCACATGTACCAACTTCAAATCAACATGCTTGATTGAAATTCTTCACGTCAGCTAACACTGTTAACCCATTCTGATTTATGAGGCCACAGTACAAAGAAATTCTTTTAAAAATAACCCATTAAATCAAAATACTTTTTACAATTAATCCTTTTTGAAATGAAGGGGGGCCTAACCACAGCACCACAGAAGTTGCATATAGTCCACTCTACTGAGGGGCAGCAACATGACAGTTGAGCTTAAATACAGCAACGAAGCATCCCACCACAGGCTTTCAATAGTTTAATTCCATAATATTTTTTCTGACATGTTTTGATCCAGTGTTATCTAAATACAATGACTTCTGTCTTTCATATAGGCAAGCTGAAAAGGTCCAACAACATTGCAGACCTTGCATCACTGATGGCCCAGAATCATGCTGAGGAGATGCGGATCCATGAAAGGATGCTCAAACAGCATCAACGGCAGCACGAACAGCATGAAAGACACGTGCAGTTAGCCCAGGAGCAGGAAGCCGCATTAAGAAGGGATGAGCTGACAGAGACGGCTTCCTTCCACGGAGCCTTCCTAAACCATTTTGGCAGTCTGGTCGAAGTACTGAAAGCTCCCCATTTGTAAACATGTTTTGGGAATATTTGTAATGTAATAAAATGTTAGTCTTTTGGATAAAAGTGTGGTTTGTATATTATAACACTGGATGATAAAGGTGAATAATTACGTACACATTCCATTGCCTCATTTGACCCTAATGCTGCTGTTCAGCCATAAAGGTGTCAAGATTTTTAATGGTAATGTAATTGTTATTGTTAAATTTAATAAATATTACCACTGCTGTATCCATTGCTCTACATTGGGTACAGTTTTTAAGTAAAATTGTAAGCAGTTGCACAGGTGTAATTTACATTCAGCAGTAGACACTGATAAAGGTGAAAGTCGAATTGGGTAAAAGGTAAGTACATGTGAACTGAATGTTCTATCGGCATTCCAAATTCTGAGAATTCCAATAAATTATAAGCAGTCTAGTATAATATAAAGCGAAAATACCCATACATGTAAAACCAAATATAACATTTTCGATGTTGTAAACGTTGACATGAATATGATAAACCTATGCTATTGTGATTCAATAGATCCATAGTGATCTTTGGTTTGAAAAAGAAAATTATAATTTGGTGTTGGGCAGTGTGACAATGTCACAGTATTTAGTAGGATTAAAAAAAGTTTCATAAAATTTCTAGGTTCATTGGCAATTCCATCAAACCAAAAGTGAGTTGTCTAGCTGCAGCATTTTTTTTTAGTCATTTCTACGTTGTTTTAGTGTGTAATTAGCCACCACTGAACAGATAACCGTTATAAATAACAATAGATGGGAAAAATGATACTCAAATGATACACAATGGGCCTAGATTTGGATTGGCTTTTTTATAATATAAATTATTTGGTAAGTTAAAGTTAACTGGAAGTATAACAAGTTTCCACATATAATTCCAAGGTCAATTGGCAATTCCATCAAACCAAAAGTGAGTTGTCTAGCTGCAGCATTTTCTTTGCAGTCATTTTCTACGTTGTTTTAGTGTGTAATTAGCCACCACTGAACAGATAACCCTTATAAAGAACAATAGATTGTAAAATGATACTCAAATGATACACAATACAAAAAATGGGCCTAGATTTGGATTGGCTTTTTTATAATATTTTTAATTATTTTGTAAGTTAAAGTTAACTGGAAGTATAACAAGTTTCCACATGTAGATAAGATAAGATAAGCCTTTATTAGTCCCACAACGGGGAAATTCCAGGATTGCAACAGCACAGGGATAGCAACACTCAGAGCAACAATCAGAAGGCAAGAAAAAAACAAGCAAGCAAGAGCGGCTAATATACATATGTACATATTACTATAAAATAAATATATACACACACACACACACAGACACACAGGTTCCAAGGTCAATTGGCAATTCCATCAAACCAAAAGTGCATTGTCTAGCTGCTGCTTTTTTTGGGAAGTCAGTTTATCATCAGTGTATCATTATTACACAATACACAAAATGGGTCTAGATTTGGATTGGCTTTTTTATAATATTATAAATTATTTGGTAAGTTAAAGGGGTTTAGGATTAAACTTCTGCATTATTTTAAATTACTCTGGTGTTTCAGCATTTAATTAACCGTCTGTTAACATTTAACCGTTCTGAACAACAGAGGCGATGTAGATGAAAAGTGCACAACATTTTATTTAAAAAACACGTTTGACATATGTATGCACATGAACACTGAACAAATGAAATGATCTCTGAATGATCTCTGCTTCATATGCAGCTGCTTCAGATTCCTCCTGGGCAACCGCTATTCTCCTCTCCTGCTCCAACGTGTGTTGTCTCAATCCACGTCGTCTTCTCCTGTAAAATTCTCTTGTCTCGTTAAAGACATTCATTGTGTTAAAAACCCACAGAAGAATAGTGACCACCGTGTAAATCCTCCGCTCGTAATCCGCTATTTTTTTCTTTGTTGTGGAGGAGTTGGTCGCGTCCTTTACTACGTCAGCAGAGTGTAGCGCCACCTCAATCCCGCCCACCCCCAGCAATACTCGGCTTTCCGCGGTTGTGATGGAGGCGCAGCCGCGGGAGAAACAAGTAAAAAAGAAAAGAAAAGAGTAGAGCAGAACTATATAGTGGAAATGTGGCATTTGTCTCCCAGCTGGTCTGGGAACGCCTTGGTATCCTCTCTGAAGAGCTGGAGCAGGTGGCTGGGGAGAGGGAAGTCTGGGCTTCTCTGGTTGAACTGCTGCCTCCGCGACCCGGTCAAGTCTACATGCAAAAATTCAGAAATTGGGAAAAAATAAAAGTGAGCTTTCACTTACAAACAACAAGAATTTATAGAAAATATCACAAATGTAATTAAGAAAAGGCAAGGTGTTAAGGAAAATAGCATATGAGGAAAGTCACAAATGTACAAGCATGAAAATAAGGAATTTATGAAAAAAATTAATTACAAAATATATGCAAAAAGTGACATTTAATAATTAAGAGAAAAGTATCAGATTAATGAAAAAAGTTAATACATTTTTAAAAAAAAGTTTTTTTGGCAAAAATTTTAATTCATACACTAGGAAAAAAGTAGTAGTAGTGTATGAGGAAAATAGGGTTTTAAGTAAAAAAAAAAAAAAACATTTCTACATTTTCAACTTTTTCACTGGTCTGATATAGAGTTAATTACATCCACTGGGGATTAAAGTATTCCGTGCCTGCCGGTGGTGCTTACGGAGAAAACTCATAAATTCACCCATCTTCATTGAGCCAACAAAGAAATTGATCGGTGGCCTTAATTCTAAACTGTTTTATTCCCCTCTGTCACAGAGTTTATTTTTTTTAAAAAAAAGAAGAGTCACTTCTCCAAAATATTTGTACACAGTTCGTGTCATCCGGAGGCCGAAGCCAGAAGTCCCCCGATTCTCACTGCCACCCTGCCTCCTCGTATTAGGAGTATTCGGAGAGAAGGCTTTGACGGAAAGGTCAGGCCACATTTTGCTATTGAAAATCATTGGCTGCTAAAGATCATGACATTAAAGGTATGAGCTGAGAGGCCAAGTGAGAGCATCGACGGGGAAGAAGTGATGAAGGGCGCAGTGGAGAAGACGGGCGTATCTACAGATTCGACAGAAAAATAAAACAGAAGTACCGGAGTAGGAGAGGAAAATAGAAAAAATGGCCAGTAGTTTGACATTGAGGGTAGTAAGGAGAACAACAAGAACAAGTTAACATTTTTTTACTAATGCCTCACTCCTGCTGAGATCAGGGGAATTCTTTGGACGAGAATGAAATGCAACATTTGTAGTTTTGACAATTTTTTAATTACAAAAATTGGAAAAGTTTTGAATCGAATTGTTTTATCTTTTCATTTATAAACCACTGTTGGCAGCTCGGTCTGATTATAATGGTATCAAGGCCCATTTTCCCCTGGAATATTTCTCCTGCAGCCAGACAAAAAAATGTCCTCAGATGTATGCAGATCCAGATTTATTATGCAAATTGCTTCCCCCGGAGCCTACCATGGATTATGTTTAGGACACTTACACAGAACGACCAGGGGCAAAAACAGTATCCAAGGCCAGAGCCGAGGTTTCTGGTTTCCCTGTGGAATGTGAGCAACACCTGCCTTGAAAATTCACTTCTCTCCAATAACTTGTTCGAAGACTTTCATGACCATCTGAGGGCAGAAACTGTGTCATAGTACCCAAATATATGGATTTTTTTTGTCTATTCTACAAAGATTACAGCGTAGTCAGCCCAACCAAACATGGAAAGAGGAGTAAAGCCCAAAAGAAACTATCAGGCTATATCCCATCATCATCATAGCAGTCTGTTGGGGGCGACAATGACTGTTTCATTTAGGTCTGATCAGATTCCTCCATGCAGCTCTGTCCTTCGCCCTCCGTTGCCTGACCTTGTTAACCCAGGCAACATCCGAGCTGGTATAAGTTGCTTTCTGACTGACCTTTTCATGAAACTGCTTGCAAAGGGGCAAATACTGGGCTGCACGGTGGCGCAGTGGTTTAGCACTGTGGCAGCACAGTTTTACCCTCGGCCGGGGGACCGCGGGGATCATGAGATCGTGGGTTCGATCCCAGCCCCCGACCAACAGTGAGCTGTGTGGAGTTTGCATGTTCTCCCCGTGTTGCGCGGGTTTACTCCGGGATTTCTCCGGTTTCCTCCCGCACACCAAAAACATGTAGGTTTAGGGCGCTCGCGCACGCAGCGACCAGCAGCCGGTGGCTTGTCACCAGACTGCAAACCAAGTCTACTTACGGGTACAAATAAGTAACAAAAAAAAAAAAAAGAAAAAGAAAAAAGTATTTGAGTACCGCTAGCTTTTGCTGGAATAGCAGCACATTCTTGGCAGATAGAGGTATTATCAGTGGCAAGGACAGGCCAAGACAAACTGACTCCAGTATCTGTTGCAGTGACTGACCAGATGATAGGTTTGTTTATTTCTGCTCTTTGTGTAGTGCATGTGACGATGCACCAACTGGCAAAAGTCCACCACAGACCTTGCGACAGATGTGCTTATCTACCAGGATGTCCAGACTCAACCCGTGTAACTGGGAGTGGTCCACCACAGACCTGTGACAGATATTGCTTTTAGTTCTGCCAGGATGCCCAGTTTCACCCTCCACACCCTCGAAAGGGCGGGGTTGCCGGTTGAGTCGCCGACAGCCCGACCCATGAGATAGGTAGTACCGGTTTTCATGGTTATCCGGTAGCAAGCAAACCAATGCCTGACCTGACAACCATCAGGCTATAAATGCGACACAAACAGCACATCCAGACGGATTCCTCATCACTGCAGCAGACTTCAACTATGCAGATTTAAAGGGTCTCCTACCAAATCTACACCATTTTTTTTTAATTTTGTATATTTTATTGATCCCCAGAGGGGAAATTGAGGGCATCCACCTGGATGGATGAAGCAGCCACGGTACGGCGCTATTCCTTAACCATTCACACACACATTCCCACCTAGGGCCACTTTAGAGTTTCCAATTAACCTAACCTGCATGTTTTTGGCCTGTGGGAGGAAAACCAGAGAAGTCCCGGCGTAAACCCACACAGATACGGGGAGAACATGCAAACTCCACACAGATCACTGTTGGTTGGTGGCTGGGATCGAACCAGGGATCCCATGGCCAAGGGTGAGTTGCTGTGCTGGTGCAGTGCTAACCACTGTGCCACCGCACCACCCAACATGTGGACTTTCCAACAAGAGGAGACAATTTGCTGGACCTGGTGTACACAACTCACAAGAGTTAACCAAAAGCAATGGATGACAGCAGAGGTCCACAGGCTCCTGAGGGCTCAGGAAGCAGCCTTCAGGGCCAGCGACAGTGCAGGACTAACAACAGCTAGGGCCAACTTGTCCCTCGGCATCAAGGAGGCAAAACGACAGTACAGCAAGAAAATATTCGGCCACTTCAGCAACACCAGAGATGCACGTTCCTTCTGGCGTGGCATACAGACCCTCACCAACTACAAACCTCCATCTCAGACATGTGTGAGTGACATCACACTGCTTAACAACTTAAATGACTTCTTTGGCCGCTTTGAAACACAAAACAGCACATCAGCACAGAAGACCACTTCTCCCCCAGACAAGCAGGCTATAAGTCTGGATCCGGCTAGTGTGAAGAGGACCTTCTCCAGGATCAACCCACACAAGGCAGCTGGACCAGACAACATACCAGGTTGCGTTCTGAAGGACTGTGTGGAGGAGCTCAAGAATGTCCTGGCCGACATCTTCAACATCTCCCTGAGTCAAGCTGTTGTCCCCATATGTTTCAAAACTGCTACCATAATACCAGTCTCAAAGAAGCCTGTCCAATCCAGCTACAATGATTACAGGCCCGTAGCACTGACCTCCATCATAATGAAGTGTTTCTAGCGGCTGGTCATGCAGAACATCAAGTTCATCCTCCCTTCCTCCCACAACCCATCTCAGTTTGCATACAGGTCAAACAGATCCACAAAAGATGCCATCGCTGCTGCTCTCCATCCAGCCCTCACCCACCTGGACTCAAAGAACTCCTACGTGCGAATGCTGTTCTTGGACTTCGGTTCAGCATTCAACACAATCATTCCCCAGCACCTAATACAAAACTCACACATTTGGGACTCAAAACCTGTCTCTGCAACTGGGTGCTGGACTTTCTCACAGGGAGGCCACAGAGCGTGTGGGTTGGCAGCAACACATCCAAGATCATCATACTGAACACAGAGGCCCCCACAAGTGTGCGTGCTCAGCCCGCTGCTCTTCACCCTGCTGACTCATGACTGTGTACCAGCCTACAGCACTAATCACATCAAGTTTGCGGACAACACAACGGTGGTGGTCCTCATCACCAACAACGAGGAGGCCAACTACAGAAATGAGGTGAGTCACATGGTCCAGTGGTGTAATCCAATCCACCTTTATTTATAAAGCACTTTAAAAATAACCACAACTGACACAAAGTGCTGTACATAAAAACAATAAAAAAACTGAAAAATGCAATACAGCACAAATTGCACTATGGGTAGCATTACTGTACATAGACTGCTGTTGTTTTTTCCAGCCTTATTCCTTTTCTTTTTTATATTGTGCACACCACTGAAGAGAGAGAGAAACACCATTTCAATTCTCCTGTATGTATAGTAATATTGACAAATAAAATCTTTGAATCTTTGAATCTTGAAATAAATAGTAATCATAGAATAAAAGCAAGAAAAAAAAATCAAATCAAATCAAATTTTATTGTCATATTGCTGTACATACAACTGTAGTGCAGGCAAGATGAAATTGCGTTTCTCTCGGCATCCATATAAATAGAAGCAGCATGATTTAAGACACTCTCCCACATAGCTCCACCCCCCCACCATAAAACCAATGTCTCAAGCTAGGCCAAAAGCCAAAGAATCAAAATGGGTTTTAAGATGTGTTTTAAAACTGGACAGTGAAGGGGCCTGTCTGATGGACAAAGGCAGATTGTTCCACAGTTTAGGGGCTGCAACAGAAAAAGCTCGGTCCCCTCTGAGCTTCCTCTTCGATTTCGGTATGTCCAGGAGCAGCTGATCAGTTGACCTGAGAGACCGAGCTGGGGTGTGAGGATGAAGGAGCTCAGAAAGGTAAGGCGGGGCAAGGCCATTTAATGATTTAAAAACAAAGACAGACAAACAAACAAACAAAGACAATAATCTCTTCCTGAACGTGGGAAAAACCAAGGAGATTGTGGTGAACTTCAGGAGGGGACACACACAGCATCCCCCTCTGATCATTGATGGAGCAGCTGTGGAGAGGGTGAGGAGCATCAAGTTCCTGGGGGTGCACATCTCTGGGGACCTCTCCTTGCCAAACAACACTACATCACTGGCCAAGAAGGCCCAAACTCGCCTCGATTTCCTCCGCAAACTGACAAGAGCACGAGTCCCACCCCCCATCATGAGCTCATTTTACCAGGGTACCATTGAGAGCATCCTCACCGGCTGCATCACGGTGTGGCCTCCTGCCGGAAGACACTACAATGCACAGTGAAAGCTGCCAGCAAGTTCATTGGTGCCACTCTGACCCCCCCCCTCTTGTACATCTACCTCACCCACCTCACCCGCAGAGCTATCAACATTGCAGGTGACACCTCCCACACCTCACACTCCCTCTTCAGCCCCCTGCCCTCGGGGAAAAGGTAGCGGAGCCTCTGGGCCCGCTCCACAAGAGTGCTAAACAGCTTTGTTCACCAGGCCATCAGGACTCTGAACTCTGTCGACCCCCCGGACCATAACGCACTCACCAACACAATAACTACCTCAGCTGTTGGCACAGAAAGACTGACACGCCAACAGTAATACATCTGCTGCTGTATGTCTCTGCACCTTACTGCAATCATTTGCACAAATGCCCCATCAAACTTGCAGTTACGAGTATTACTGTTCTACCTTTTCTGTATATAGGATTGCTGGGTTTTATCGTTTATCTTTATTTGCATTATGGGCTGTTGGGGTCTATCTTTTACCGTTATTTGCACTACAGGTAGCATTGCTGTACATAGACTGCTGTTGTTGTTTTCAAGCCTTATTCTTTTTTTGTTTAAAATAATGTGCACACCACTGAAGAGAGAAACGGCATTTCAATTCTCCTGTATGTCCTGTAAGTATAGTAGTACTGACAAATAAAATCTTTGAATCTTTGAATGTACGTAGCTGGCTACACCCTAGGATCCTAGATGTTGCTGTTGAGCTAACCACAATGAAGCAACAGGACAGAGGCCTCTGGGAATCAAAGGGGAAGGGAACATCTTTCCTTGCCTTCAACCATCGAGGCAAAGGTAGAACAGCAGGGAGATGAGTCAACTGAGTGCTGTATGCTAGCTAGTACGCTAGTCGCCTCGAGACATTCCAGCAAGGATAGTCGGGAATTGATGGTGGCCTGATGCTTCAACAGGAATCTCATATGTTTTATTATTATTATTATTAGGGTTCCAAGCTGCTAACCATCAGAGGACTCTGTTTTCCATAGTTACCGAGAGGTTTCTCTTGACTTTGACTACAACCTCATCACGTATGTAAGAGTCCGTACCGTTTGGTGAAGGGGACTAGTGCTGATATCTCTGAGCTGAAGTATGTGCCTTCTTGTGTGGTGTCTGTTTTTTTAAGTCAATACAGGCAATTTACACCAACATTTTGGGACAATTTCTTCCATCTGAAACTATTCTAACCCAGGGTTTGAGCCTGGGTTAGGCTGACCTGTTTGTCCTTACAGTAAAAAGTCATTCAGCATGAATTACAGTTTGTTTGTTTTTTTGTTTTTTTTTTAAATTTTGGTTCTATTTTGGGACTGTGATCCTATTAAACCAAATGTCACTTAGTATTGCAGAGCATTTTTATTAACGAATTTAAAACTCAGTTTAAGAAAAAGATTAAATGCAGCTCTTATCTCACAGTCACATGTGTGCCACAGATAGAATCATAACCTAAGAGAAACACAGCTGTTGATTACACATAAATGTGGCAGTTTTGAATCGCGCTGGTGTGTAATGACTGCAAATATACCTGAGCCTAATTACAAGAAACTGCTTGCTAAGTAAATTTCACACAGGTGCAGAGTGATTTTTGCCTGTGTGGGTAATTCAGAGAACAAAACAGCTTTGATTTTCTTTTTTTTGCCACACTTTGTAGATTGGGTTAAAGTTTGGAGTGGGTTGGGAGAAAAAATGGGAATTGATTTTGACTCAATTTCACTCATGTGTCAGTTATTGTTAACTTTTCTTGTGTCGATGCAGCTACTGTCGCCCTCAGGCCTCTGTAAACCAATTTGTCCAGACTTTCTGACTTGTTTTCTTAAAAAAATAAAAAAAAATCTGCAGAAGCCTGGAGCAGGTGGAAACAACTGGCAGCACACCGTCAGCAATTGGCGAAAACGCTGAGCAACACAAAGCACTCCATCAACGGAACATTAAAGGATCGATACTGTGGGAAACATAACTCGACTGTATGAAGACGGTGAGGGAGGGAAAGCAATTCAAAGCTTAACCAAGTTTAACTAAGCGACCTGTGGTTCTCAGACTAGATCATCTATGAAAGGAAGAGCAGTCTGGAGCAATTTATAACCCCCCAAAAATCTACATGGAACCACATAGTATCTTTGAGTCTTAAAGTTAGGTTAAAAGAACTTAATGAAAAGCAGAATACGGAAATACTATGGGCATCATCCTCAGTTTTGGGGGGCGAGAGAATTAAAATTGCCTTTAATATTTTTCTTGTAAATTAGCTATTTTTATTTTGTAAATTTGCTACTTTTTCCTTGTAAATTTAAAACATTTTTTCTCATAAATTTGCAACTTTTTATTGTGTAAATTCACTAGTTTTTTTTTTTACAATAAATTTGCATTTTTTTACTCACAAGTTATCATTTTTTTCTCATAAAATTTCAACTTTTTTTTCTTGTAAATTTGAGAGATTTTCTTCATAAATTTGCTGTTTTTGCTGTGAAATTGCAACAGTTTTCTATTAAATATTCACCTTCATATCCCCTCAACTCCCTCCCCCATTCCTCTTTGTCAGGCCCAGCATAAGTAAGATAATTTAAATAAAATAGTTGTTATAAAGCAAGAGAAGTCTATAAATATTATTTATACACAGCAGATACAACTTTTGGTAAAGTAAATGTGTTTAGCACAGTAAAGCAAGAAGATATCTGTTCTGCTTGCTAAGCTGCTGGACGGGTTAAAAAAACCACAAATCCGCAACTTTTTTCTTGTAAATTCACTATTTTTTAACAATAAAAGTGCAATTTTTTTCCTCATAAGTTTTCAAATTTCTTGTAAAATTTGAACTTTTTTCTTGTAAATTTAAGATGTTTTTCTTCATAAATCTGCTATGTTTTTGTTGAGGAATTGCAACAGTTTTCTGTTAAATATTCAACTTCCTATCCTCTAAACTCCCTCCCCCACTCCCCCTTGTCAGGTCCAGCATCTGTAAAGCCCCTTTTCCACTAGTACCTACTTAGCCCGACTCGCCTCGACTTTACTCGGTTTATAGGGTTTTCCATTAGTACCGGTACTTTTTTCGTACCTACTCCAATTAGGTTCCAACCGTGCTGAGTCAAGCTGACAATGTGACGTCAACAGACTGCAGGCCACTGATTGGTCAGGGTGTAACGTCATGAGAGTGACGTCTTCACCAGAATCTTCAGCCACCATTTGCAAAAATTCTTCAGCGAGCGAGCGAGCGAGCGAGCGTCAGTGTAAACACAACAACAATAGAAATGGCTTTACAGGAATCAACACCGTGGTCCAACAGACTTTTCTGTGCCCGAGCTATAACAATGAGATAATAATAATGAGATGAACATTCATGCTGTGAATTCTTTATTCAGAGCAGCCAAGTGGAACAAGTTTTTTTCCTTCAGGAACATAAAGGAAAAACAGATTACACCTCACTGAAAACAGAACGCTGATTTAAGTGGGAACAGAAAAACAAATTACACCTCAAAAACAGAACTTTGACTTCAGTGGGAACAGAGAAACAGTTTCTCAGTTAACAGATTTTGGTCCAGTTTAGGCTAGCTAGGTAGCCATCAATGCTAACTCCATGCTCTGCTTGTATTTTGCACTTCTGTCAACAACATCTGATGAAATAAGCTAGTGTTAATTCGAGTTAAAAAGGTTTTTTTTTTTTTTACATATTGCACTTTTGTGCTGTAATTAAGTTGTGTCTATTTTCATTCTACAGTCTGACCAGCATCTGCTTTGAGACCTGTAACATAGCACGACACAGCAATGTGTTATGACTGGTAAGGAAAGTTGCACACCCTGTTGTTTTTAGTAGTGGTGGACAAAGTACTCAAATCCTTTGCTGTTTAAGTTAAAGTACAGATAAAGTGCCAAAACTAAAGTAGTACAATTTCAACTTAAGCAAAAATATTAAAGAACTCACTTTTGAATGTATGAATGAATGAATGAATGAATGAATGAATGAATTTATTTCGGATAGTACAGTACAGGTTAAAAGAAACTGAATAATGTAACAACAAGGTCAAATTAGACAATGACTCCTCTGATTATACAATTCAACGTAAGTTATCCGAAATGGGTGATGGCTGAAGCCGCAGCTTATATTGCCCACCCATATTCCATCCAAGAATTCAAAAGAGAAAAAGAGAAAACAGACAAGAGCGATTACAATTCAAAACAAATCTAAGACAAAATGTGACAGAAAAGAAAAAAACCCCCAAAAAACTAAGCTACAACACAACACAGGCTGGATATGGCAATCCTTATGTGATTTTACATGTTGTCTTGTATATATGTTTGGAGTATTTCTTCCTTTAGTTTTTGTTTAAATTGTCCAAGCGTTGTACATGATTTTAGTTCAGGTCCAAAATCGTTCCATAATCTGACTCCTTGTACTGAAATACAGTGTTGCTTGGTGGTTGTTCTCACTGTAGGCTTTTGAAATATACATGTTCCTCTGAAGTGATATCGTTTCTCCCTTATTTGGAACAACTTTTGGATATTTGCGGGCAGTGATAAATTCTTCACTTTAAACATTATTATTGCAGTTTTAAAGTCAACCAGATCTTTCAACTTGAGAGTTTTTTGTTTAAGAAAAAGTGGGTTTGTTGGTTCCCTGTAAGCTGCTTTGTTTATTATTCTAATAGCTCTCTTTTGAAGCATAAGGAGTGGATATATGTTTGTTTTATATGCATTTCCCCATACTTCATTACAATATGTCATGTATGGGAGTATTAATGAATGATACAAGGTGTATAGTGTGGGTTGAATCAGCAAATATTTCACTCTGTGTAATACTGCAATTGATTTGGTTACTTTACCTTTAATATAATTAATATGTGACTTCCAACACAGTTTGTTATCAATTATTACTCCAAGAAATTTAGTTTCAGATACCCTTTCAATCTCCACACCATTTACACTGAGTTTAGGTACTGGGATGTTGTGATGGTTGTTAAAGACCATAAATTTTGTCTTACTTAAATTGAGCGTTAATTTGTTTGAATCAAACCACAGTTTAAGCTTTCCTAATTCCTTTCCGAGTGTATCCAGAAGTTGTTCCAAATTGTTTCCACTGCATAATAGATTAGTGTCATCGGCAAACAATATTAAGTCCATTTTTTCTGAAACTTTACATATATCATTTATATACATATTGAATAATAATGGTCCCAAAACTGAACCCTGTGGGACTCCACAGGTAACCCTCAGTAACTGTGAGTTTTTGTTGTTAACACATACATACTGATATCTATTCTTTAAGTAACTACTTAACCAGGACAGTGCTACCCCTCTAATACCACAATTTTGTAGTTTCTTTAATAATAGATTATGATCCACTGTATCAAATGCTTTTTTAAGATCCAGGAATACTCCAACTGAATACTCTTTATTTTCAATGGCTGTTGATATTTTTTCTGTAAATTCCATTAGAGCATATGCAGTTGTCCTCTTGTGTCTGAACCCATATTGCTGCTCACACAATAAATTATTCTTCAGTATGAAGTTGTCAGTTCTCTCATAGAATATTTTTTCAAGTATCTTGGAAAATTGTGGTAATAGTGAAGTTGGTCTATAGTTTGAGAGTTCCCCTCTGTCGCCCGTCTTGTATATCGGAATTACTTTAGCTATTTTCATTGCATTGGGAAATATACCTGTTTGGAGAGACAGGTTACAGATATACGTCAGTGGTTTTACTAGGCATTCAATAACAGTTTTGACTAGGAGCATGTCAATACCATCAGAGTCCGTAGATGTTTTACTTTTGAATGATTTAACAATTTCAATGACCTCTCTTTCGTCTGTGTTCTTTATGAAGATGGAGTCTTTTACAGCAGTGTTATTGCATATTGTATCACCTGTAGGCACCGTAGTGGGTATTTCTCGAGCCAGATTAGGTCCAATGTTAACAAAAAAATTATTAAATTCATCTGCAGGTGAAGCTATATTCACACTCTGAGTCGTTTTATTATTTTTTGGAATATTGGTTGGGTTGCTTGTATTTCTGCTTTTATTTCCAAGGATACTGTTGAGTATTGTTCATGTGTTTTTAATATTGTCTTTGTTTTTCTCCAGTTCTTTACTGTAATAGTCTCTTTTACTACATCTTATTATATATGTCAACTTATTTTTGTATGTTTTATACCGCTGCTCTGCTTCTTTTGTCCTTTTCTTTAGGAAAGCTTTATATAATATTTTTTTCTTTTTACACGCCTTTTGTAGTCCTTTGGTTAACCATGGCTTATCAGCAAATTTATGTTTAAGCTTTTTTTAACTAATGGGCAGTTTTTTTCATAAAGAGTGGTTACAATGTTTATAAATGTGTCATAGGCTTCATTTACATCTGATACATAGACTTCTGTCCAGTCTTGCTTCAGCAAGTCCTCTTTAAAAGAACTGATTGCATTTGGTGATTTGTATCTGAATGATTTTGAAATTTTTTCTGTGTTGGCCCCGGTGTGGCCATGGATAAGTGCAAAGGTTGGCAAGTGGTCAGTTATACCATTTATCAATAATCCACTTTCTATTTTCTTATCAATAACATTGACAAACAGGTTGTCAATAAGCGTAGCAGTGTGAACTGTGATTCTACTGGGATGTGTTATTGTGGGATATAGACTCATGCTGTACATAGAGTTCATGAACTCTGTAACTACATTTTGTTGATGTGGATTCAGTAAATCAATATTGAAATCTCAATTCAATTCAACTTTATTTATATAGCGCCATTTCACAACAACAGTCATCTCATAGCACTATCAACTGTAGGGGGAACCCCCACAGTTGCAGAAAGACCCCAGCAATCTCCATAAATTGCTACCATTTTCTTACTAGTAATATTATTGTACAGCTCGACTAATTTATCTCTGAATGTCTCAATGCAAGTTCCCGGCATTCTATATATACAACTTATAATTAGATTTTTTGTTTTATCTTGGTCAATCTCAACAGTGACACATTCCAAGATCCCTGGTAGTGCAAAGGACATTCCATTTACAAGCTTACACCTATACAGGTCATCAATATACAGTGCAACACCACCACCCTTTTTTTTGAGATCTGTTAATATGAAACATCTGATATCCCTCTATTGCCATCAGGGGAGCCTGCTCTTCATTAAGCCAAGTTTCAGAGACTGCGATAGCTGTAAATTTTCTGTCTAGCTGTTTTAAATAGTCCTGAATCTGTGGAAAGTTTTTGTTAAGACTTCTGCTGTTGAAGTGTATTATTGACAGTTTACCATCTAATTGCACTTGACTTTTGAATTGCTTTGCAGTGTAATATTCACAATGGTTATGAATATTATTGAAAAAGTGGTTATCAGGATCAATATCATTCTCCATCTCTCGTGGTTTATGTTCAGCATAATGGCATATTTTCAGAGTTTCAGTTTCCTCACTCTGTGTCAAATGACTTCCTCCAACTGGGGATAATTGGTGTCTACTTGAGTCGGTCATAAGTTTTTGTTTGTTTTGCTTATTTTTTTAAAGTACTTTGGCATGGTGTATCAAAAGAATTATTCTTACCGTGTGTGTGAATATGGATTATCATTGACTCATAATTTTCTTAATCAGTGTTCATCTGTATTTATCTAAGTCAGTAGCATCTCTGATCATTATACTCTTTGCTTGCTCAGGTGTTCCATTTAGTTTAATCCAAATTCTACAATTTCTTGTCCAGGTTGCCTGTATCTTATTTTGTCTTTTCAGCATCCGTGCCTGTCGTGCTATTTCAGCGTTTGTTTTTGTCAGATGTTCATTTAGGTAAACTTGTGTTCCCCGTAGCTTTCTGGCCTGCCTCAGTATGTCATTCTTTACCCTTCTGTTCACAAAGCGCATCACAATTGATTTCTTTGTTTTGTTTTCTTTCTTCGGTAAAGCATAACAGGCTGAAATAGCATTAGCTTCTACCTTAATATCTCTATTATTAAGGAACTGAAGCACCTGATTTTCTAGGGAGACTGATTCACTCATGGGAGCATCCTCACCACTCAGTCCTGTTGTGGCATGGGCGTATGACTGATATCTGATGTCTAGTCCACTTATAACTAGGTCATCCATACGAGAACCTTGTTCAAGATCCTCGACGCATTGCTCCAGGCCCTTAATTTTTTTGTCTTTTTCTTGAATTATTAATTGTAGGGCTTGTACATCTTCTATTAGGCCTATTATTTTGGCCTGCTGGCTAGTCAATTTGGCCAATTCTTCTGACACAAAGTTCAGAGATTTTTTGATCTCTTCCATTTCATCTTTCTTTGGTGGCATTTTACTGACCTGTGGATAGTAAAAACAGTGAATCCGGCTGGGCCTCAGCTAGCCCCACCGCTGCTGGTCCCTCTGCTCACCGCTGCCGCAACCGAGCTCCTGTACAGCTTCTCCGCCAAGTCACGCCGCACACCGCCGGTGCAGCCGAGCTCCGCTGATCACCGCCGCTGATCACCGCTGCCTGCCGCCATCTGCCTGGGTGGTACCTTCGCTAGGTCCCGTCACCAACCGCCGTCAGTCTGGTTGTTCCTCCGCTGGGCCTCGCATGTACTTGAAGTATAACTAGTGCATGCCCGTAGAAAGCAAGTATTCCTGTCTGAAACCGGTAGCCCAATCAGGTTGTATAGGCCCAAATGTAGATTGTGTTTGAAAGTGGAATACAGAGTTGTAGCCTATATGTAGGCAATCACACGTTAGACTTTGACAAATATGAAAGGGACTGAACTGAGATTTATTTGATTGTGTGAATATTAATTACAGAATAATTGAAAATGAATGGGACATCCAGTATTAGCCACTGTTTAAGAACTGCTTGTTTATTTTTTTCTCAGATCACTTATTTGTGTGATCTTTTATGAGTTATATTCATAATAGTGTATCTTGCACTTTGGGGAATGGGAGTTGTTCAGTCACTATTTTAATTTAGTTTATATGTGTAGTTTATAGTCTATCATCAATAAACTCATGCAGTACTGTAACAGGACACATTACAAATATTTGAGACCCACTGTAGTGCATCCTTTTATATTTTAGCAATATTATAAGTACAAAACACCGCCCACACTTCTTGAAGCCAGGGCATGAAGAGACACAGCAGTGACAGAGCAGTGGCTAAACTTTTATTGATAAAAATTACATATTTTGACTGAGCGACTCCATACTTGGGGATACACACCTTCGTAATCTCAGCAAATCACGTATAAAACCTTGGGTCAGTCTGACGAATGGTTCAAGAGATATGCATGGAACAGACACACAGATAGACACATACACACATACACAGAGTGAGAGATGCTACATTTATAGTTAAAGTACTAGACTCAATTCAACTGAATGTATTAACTCATTCTGACTGCTGAGGCCACAGTAAAAAAAATGATTTTAAACACAACCCAGCCCTTGTAAAATTTACTATACTGAAGTGCAGCTACATGAAAATTGTGCTTAAATACAACAACGAAGCACTTTTTTTTTGGTCACATTCCACCACTGGCTTTTAGCAACAAGTGTATTTCTAAAATACATGTTTTAAACTTGCTTTGATTAACCACCACCCATTTCTGTATTTGGTCTAGGCAAGAGGAAAATGATCCACCCCAAACTGGATCTTACGACGCTATTTACAGAGATGCAGGCTGAAGATCTGCTGAACTGGGACCAACGTGAGCGGCACATCCAGTTGCTTCTCAGTGAGGCAAGGGGGCATGAAACTACCTTGTGAAGGGAGGAGATGGTTCAGAATGCTGCCTTCAATCAAACGTTCCTTGATGTGCTGGGCCACCTTGTGAAGGTGATGAGTGGCCAGCGTGTGACCGATTCTCAGTTTGTTTGTTTTTTTACAGTTTGAATTTTGCACATTCTAAATAATATGGATTTTGCTGCTGATTGTAATAAACAATTTAGTGAATTACGTGTTTGCATCATGATTTTCTATTTTGTCTATAAAGACACCAGTGGGAAAACAGTCAACAGCAGAAACCATTTATCAGTGATGTTGAAAGTAATGGTTCATTTTTAAGAAAAAGTAACCAAAACAATTATTTTATTTACTGAAGACTGTATTGTTGGATGTGCCAGTGCAGAAGACACTGCACACTTTAGTGATAGTACCAGTATATGGAGGAATTCTGGGCCATATTAGCATCTGTATTTCCTAATAATGGGTCAGGGCAGGGGAGTCCAATCATGTGCCAAGGAGGGCCAAGACCCTGCAGGCTTTACCTCCAACCAGTGTCTTCAGCAGCAGATTCCACTGAATTTCTTCCCACTGACTGATGATCAGTGAAAACACCTGCTGAAAAGACTGGGTAGAAGAAAGAACCTGCAGGGTCTTGGCCCTCCATGACATATGATTGGACACCCCTGGGTTAGGGTTTAATGGGATTTAACTTTTTAACACTAACTTTTTAAATTGCTTTATGGTTCATGATTTTGTTGACAGACTTACACCAAATCAAAAGTGATTTCTCAAACCGCTGGATTGTTCTTTTCCAATCTTTTAGCATTTAATTTGTGTCACTTGGTGGTAACCTTCACACATAAAACAAAAGTGGAGACAAATCTGCAAAAAGTAAAAAAGTTTATTTTCTTCAAAATTTGTAGTGCAATACTAAATGAATACAAGTACAGAACATCGTTGACACATAGAATATATATTTATACAGTATCTACATGTATATATCCAGTAAATCCATGCATTTAGCTATGTGACCTTGTGACTGTATTATTTTAATTACTTTTAATCCTAGATCAAGTTTGTTTTGGTTTAGAAATGCATCATAATTGTCAAATATATCTTATACCTAACTCAGTACTGTTTACCTGTTGAAATATATATTTTACGGCTAATATAACCCCATGACTACAATATGGCACCTGTCGATCAATTTTTGGCAGCTGATCACTTTTTGCCATGACACCACCACAGACTCGAGTGCTGTTGGAGCAGTACATCCCATGATATCTCATCAGTCTCTACATGATTTTCACACAGATCAGAGCAATTTGTAGCACAGGAAGTTAGTTTCTACAGACATTCTGAAATTCTGCAACCACTGCGCGTTTGTGAAGCTGGGGTGACATCCCACCACTGGGAGGCTCGGTTGAACGACTAGACCGATGGTTTGAAGCGATAAATTTTGCCACAAGAGAGCCATCTGAAACACACACACACACAGCATACGTACATATTTTAGTACCTAATAACGCTAACTTTCCGCCATGACAATGTAGTACGGGGGACTTATTAATGACTGGCGCAAACTAGCATTAGGAATCATTAGCTTACCCTCCCATGTGATCTAGTTTGCATCCTCAAGTCTTCGGCTTTATAATGCTCCATGGCTTCCTAAACTCTCCAGTATTTTTACCTCCGCCAAGGAGGTTATGTTTTCATCAGCGTTGGTTTGTCTGTCTGTCTGTTTGTTTGTTAGCAAGATAACTCAAAAAGTTATGGACGGATTTTCATGAAATTTGCAGAGATTGTTAGAAATGGGGTATCCTACAGATGATTAGATTTTGGTCGTGATCCGGATCACTGTCTGGATCCAGGAATTTTTTAAAGGATTCTTTAACATTGTCAGATAGGGCCATTTTCAATATTTGTGCATGTAAGTCTGCCAAAAATCGTCAGAACACTTGCAAAACAAAACAAAAAAAAATACAGGACAACATGCCCACAGGTTCTATAATAAATCCAACACTGATCCGGATAATGCAATAATTCCGGATACCATGATCCACAATATCAAAAAAAATAGGGGACCTTTGCAATTTTCCTCATAGGAAGAGAACAAATGAAGCTAAAATCACTCAACAAACACCATTATGTAGCCAAGACACTGTGGAATCTGTACTGTGTCAACAGATTGGTTGTATATTTAAAAGCTATGGAGCTACATCCAGAAGAAAACCGCCATTATGCGAAATGCAATTTTCCGGAATAACTACTGAACCACTAATCCTATCCATGTCAATCCAATTGCTACTCATGTGTTTTCATGGTCAAGGAATCTGAAAACGTACACACAATAAATGTAGGATTAATATTTATGATGTAAAACACTGTATGGGGGGGAACTGTGGCGCTTGGTGGAGGTCTGCGCTCTCCGAGTGCTTTTCTAGTTCCAGAGTGTTTCGTCTTGCTGCCTGAAGCCTTCTCTGGCTCTTGTTTTTTGACTTTACTCTGACAAAAAGCCAGCGAGCAGCAGGCTCCCCTCGATAAATGACGTTACGGGAGTGTTGGGCCACCTTGCTGTAAAGATCCCACTCACTTTGAGGTGGTATTCAGTCGTAATGGAAAACAAACCATACAGTGTCGAGCTGAGCTGGGTAGAGTCGAGGTGAAGTGATTCGGGCCAAGAAGGTACTAGTGGAAAAGGGGCTTAAGAGGAGTCTACAAATACTATTTATATACAGCAGATATAAGTAGAGCTCCTTTTGGCAAAGTAAGTATGTTTGGCACAATAAAGCAAGAAGATATCTCTTGTCTCCAGTTTGTATCTCTATGTCTAGATATCGCTATGTCTCTGCACATTAACTTCAACCATTTGCACAAATGCCATATCTGCTGCTGTCTGTATGTCACTGCAATACTGACCACGTGCACTACACTACCGCATTGAAATGCAACTACGGGTATTCATCTCTAGCTGTCTGTATATAGGATTGCTGGGTTTCAAATCAAACTTTGTCATATTGCTGTACATACAACTGTAGTGCAGGCAAGATGAAATTGCGTTTCTCTCGGCATCCATATAAATAGAAGCAGCATGATTTAAGACACACTCCCACATAGCTTCACCCACCCCACCCCCACCCCCCATCTATTCACACATCCCTGAGACATACTTGGGGAAATAAAAAAACAAAACAACTAACTAACTATAATATACAAATAATATACAAAATGTCCGTAGGTGCAATAGTGTGTATGAGAGATTCCGGGTCAACTGTTCAGCATCCTGACAGCTTGTGGAAGGAAGCTGTTGATCAGTCTGGTGGTTCTGCCTCTGATGCTCCGGAATCGTTTACCAGATGGAAGAAGTTAAAAGTGTTTATGCAGAGGGTGAGAACGGTCCTTGACAATGTTCAGTGCCCTGCTCCTACAACGGTTCTGAAAAAGTTCTTGGACAGAGGGGAGGGAGACTCCAATTACCCTCTCAGCCCCCTTGACTATCCTCTGCAGGGCTTTTTTGTCTGACATACTGCAGCTGGAGTACCATGTAGCAATGCAGTACGTCAGAACACTCTCCACCACACCTCTGTAGAAGGTCCTGAGGATGCAGATGGGGAGAGAGGCCTGTTTGAATTTCCTCAAGAAGTGCAGTCTCTGCTGGGCCCGCTTCCTGATCCCCAAGGAATTCTTGCTCCAGGTCAGGTCCTGCGAGATCTGCACTCCGAGGAACTTGATGTTCTCCACTCTCTCCACTAAACGGCCACCGATGCTGAAGGGGACGTGCTCAGGCTGTGACCGCCGGAGTCGATAATCATCTCCTTCGTTTTGTCCACGTTCAGCACCAGATTGTTCTCCCTGCACCAGCCCTCCAGGTCTCACTTCTTCCCTGTACATTGATTCCTCATCCCCCTGAATAAGTCCCACCACCGTGGTGTAGTCTGCAAACTTAATAATCTGGTTCCCCTCGTGTCTGGATACACAGTCATGTGTTAGAAGTGTAAACAACAGTGGACTGAGTACACAGCCTTGAGGGGATCTGGTGCTCAGCGTGACAGAGTTGGAGATGTTTCCAACCCGGACAGACTGAGGTCTCAGTCAGAAAATCCAGGATCCAGAGACATGTGGCGGTGTTCAGACCGAGAAGGAGTAATTTCTCCATCAGTCTCTGGGGAATAATGGTGTTGAATGCTGAACTGAAATCAATGTACAGGAGTCTGGCGTAGGTGTCTTTCTGGTCCAGGTGGGTGATGACAGAGTGTAGGGTGGTGACTATAGCATCCTCCGTGGAACGGTTTGAACGATATGCAAACTGGAGCGGGTTGTGTGATGCAGGGAGGCAGGCTGTAATGTGTGGTTTGACAAGCCGTTCAAAACACTTCATCACAATTGGTGTCAGTGCAACAGGACGATAGTCATTCAAACAGGATACAACTGGTTTCTTTGCCACCGGTACAATGATAGAGGTCTTGAAGCATCTGGGAACGATGGCCTGACTCAGGGAGATGTTATGTCAGTCAGGACATCCGCCAACTTGCTCGCGCAGTCTCGGAGCACACGTCCCGGAATGTTGTCCGGACCTGCAGCTTTGCGTGGGTTGACTCTGGTTAGGGTCCTCCGTGTGTCCGCTGTGTTGATGGTAAAAGCTGGTCCGACCGATGGTTTATTATTGCTCATGGTTTATCTTTATGGAGGTTAGAGTCCTTCTGGCTGCCATTCGCACCACGGGTTGCATCACTGTACATAGACTGTACATAGACTGCTGCTGTTGCTGTTTGTTTTCTTTTATTCTCCAGCCTTATTCATTTTCTTTTTATAAAATGCACACCAAAGAAGAGAGAGAGGAACGCCATTTCAATTCTGCTGTATGTCCTGCATGTATAGTAGTGTTGACAATAAAATATTTGAATCTTGAGTCTGTTCTGCTTGCCAAGTTGCTGGACAAGACAGGTAAAAAAGAAACTTCTTTCTCATAATTTTGCAACTTTTTGGTGATGTGTTGGCTGCGAACGAAATGGCTCTTAGAGATGGCTTTTTGAAGTGAACGATCTGAGCCGCTTTGGTTTTTTGTCCTCTATTTTTTTCCGTTCAAGCTGCATGTGATTGGTCAACTACATGATGTGTGGTGGTGCCTATGTGTCTGCACAGAGAGAGAGAGAAACAGGAAGGAGAGAGACAAGAGAGAAGGTCTGGAAAGGTGAGAAAATGAGTAACCACAGTAAAATTTGGATGCATTTCCAATACATCGATAATACAAAGGTAGAGTGCAGGTGTACCATTATTTCTGTCATGTCCGCCAGCTCAGCTTCCTGCTGCACAGCTCCTGTTTGGGGCTCCAGGTCATGTTTTCCCTCATCTGTTTAAGCCTGCACCCCTGTGAAAATCACTTTGTTGTCAGTCTCTGCCTTAATATAATGTAGCCTATTATAAAAAGTTCCCATAGCTAAATAAAATAATGAGCCATTAAACATGAGTTGGAAACTTGAACTTGACAGCTTAATCATAAGTGTTTGTAGCAACACAATTAAATAATAGATGTTGAAGTGTAAAAATTCAAATATCAGCCTCTGCTGCTCCATAAAGGCTGTAACTGTGTGTTAAAAACAAATTAGAGTAATATTCAACTCCATTAAAGTAAAAAAAGAATCACAATGGGGAAATTCCAGGATTGCAACAGCATAGGGATAGCAACACTCAGAGCAACAATCAGAAGGCAAGAAAAAAACAACATCTAGTAAACATATGTCCATATTACTATAAATGTATATATATATAGACACACAGTGCAGAGCATTATGGCTGGTGAATGTGCAGCAGAAAGTCTAAGCTCTCTCTCCGCGGATGCAGCGGGCCAGCTGGAAGTCTTTGGGCATGATGGTGACCCCCTTAGCGAAGAAGAGACCCACCAGGTGGGCCTCGCAGGTCTCCTGCAGAGCCATGACGGCGAAGCTCAGGAAACGCAGGACGGTCTTGAAGTCCTGAGCGATCTCCCTCACCAGGCGCTGGACGGGCAGCTTACGGATGAGCAGCTCCGTGGATTTCTGGTAGCGACGGATCTCTCTCAGAGCCACGGGCCTGTGACGGCGAGGCCTCTTCACTCTGCCGGTGGCCAGAGCGCCTCTCCGAGCAGCCCTGGTGGCTAGCTGTCTCCTGGGGGGGGGGGGGCTTCTTCCTCCAGTAGATTTTACGGGCGGTCTGCTTGGTTCTTGCCATCGCTCTTTATTATTCTGTCTTATATTTCTTTCACGCCGCCTAAACTCCAGCCCAGCACCCGCGTCGTTTTCGCTACAGCTCCCGGTATGTCGAGTTTCCCATTAGCACCGGGCGGCGGCCAAGTGCTAGCTAGCACTAGCTCCTCCCCGCTGTAACGTCTCCCGCTGCAAACCGTGGCTCCGTCCGCCGACCCGGGAGACCCCCGGGGCGATCCGTGCGTCCGTGATATATATACAGAGTGAAAGGTGTAGAAAGAAGAAGGAAGATTAAAAAAAAGGCTGTTGCAACAGGCAGCCGACTCGAACGGCGGCGCCACACGAGTAGCTAAAAGTAGCTAACACATGTAGCTAAAACAACGAAAGCAGCTCAGCTGTCAGCAACCATCGTAAGAGAGAGTATTGTCCGACAGCAGGTAAACTATTTAAACAGCATGTACTAATAGTGTGGTCAGTTTTCTAAAGCTGAGCGAGTCGTTCATTGAAAATAAGAAGCACTAACTTAACGTGCTAACCTTATCGGTGCAGTCCGCTGACAGGTGGCCGGAGAGGGAGGAACGGAGAGGAGGAGGGAATGGATGCATCGCTGTAGTGCAACTGTGATAGGACAACTCTGCTTTACAGTCTACATTTAATTTGTTTCATTTATTAATTTTCAGTAAAATCCTCCCATACTTTGGAAACTTTTGCCCTTCTCCGTGATTTTCTCTCTGTGTCGCCATGATGTGTTCCTCTTCTTCCTCGCTGGAACAGTTAAACAACATTTCCGCGGCATGCATATAAACTTTAAAATTAAACAATTTGTCGACAAAAATCTCAGTCGACAAATTTTTATAATTGACATTATCGACAACGTTGACTAATTGTTTCAGCCCTAGTAGAGTGTAGAGTATACAAGGTAAAAATTCATATCGACCAGGCTCTACAAATAACCTGCACAGGCACATTGAGATGGGTATTTGGTTTCTGCACTTTAAAACTTATTTTTTGTAGCACTCTGTTCCATGTTGAGTATAATAAGCCATATAAATTAACATTTGATATAACGCTTGTTTTGTATGTAATGGTTTATTTTATTTTCCTGTTTTTCTAGACAGTGACAATTTTTATTTTTTTAAATAATGTTTTGGTATTAAGGGAAGATTTTCTTTTTTATTTTAAAGGGTTTAAACTCTTCCCCATTAAAAAAAAGGTCTCCAAAAACAACCTTAAATAGAACCCCTATAAAGCTAGAAAAAAAAGTAAACTGGCCATGCCAACATGCTTTATTAGATTTCACCTTTATTTTTGTGTATTATGTAGAAATTTTGTGAAACCCAGCCACAGGGGGTTCACAAGCCAGTGTACTCCTAGTGCCCGTCCCAACCCCGGGTAAATGGGGAGGGCCGTGTCAGGAAGGGCATCCGACATAAAACCTTTGCCAAATCAAACATGAGGATCATGACGAATGAGACTTTCATACCGGATCGGTCGAGGTACTGGGTTAACAATGACCGCCACCGGTACTGTTAATCAACAGGGTGCCGGTGGAAATGGGGCTACTGTTTCAAAGATAGAGGAGGAGGAGGAGAGGGGGAAGCCGTGTTAGGAGGGAGAGAGAGAAAAGGGAAGGTAGAAGTGTGGAGGTGAGAGCAGGGATGTTAAATGTAGGGACTATGACTGCTAAAGGCAGAGAATTGGCTAATATGATGGAGAGAAGAAATGTAGATATAGTGTGTGTTCAAGAAACCAGATGGAAGGGAAGCAAGGCTAGGAGCACTGGAGGAGGATTTAAACTGTTCTACCATGGTGTAGATAGGAAGAGAAATGGAGTAGGAGTAATCTTGAAGGAAGAGTATGTGAAGAGTGTTCAGGAGGTAAAGAGGGAGTCAGACAGAATCATGAGCTTGAAGCTAGAAGTCAAAGGTGTGATGTTGAATGTTGTCAGTGCGTATGCCCCACAAGTTGAATGTTAGGTAGAAGAGAAAAAGGAATTCAGGAGTAAGTTGGATGAAGTAGTAGAGAGTGTTCCCAGGGGGGAGAGAGTGGTGATTGGAGCAGATTTTAATGGACATGTAGGTGAAAAGAACAGAAGTGATGAAGATGTAGCGTTACAAGCTGGTTTGAAATAAGGAAAATTTCATCTTTCCTTGGAGAAGAGCTAAGACCCCCTTTTCTTACCTTTCACCTAAAGACCACAGCTTTGAAGCCACATTCCATTGGTAAACTGACTCTAAAAATTCCCTCTCAGTGCTAGGAACGTTTGAGAACCCCTTATCATAAATTTGACGGAGTACATTCCCCAAGAGACAGTTTGATGTTTTAAAAGCCATTTGAAGTTGACCAGATCCACAGATTATACTACCCAGGTTCCTAATTAAAACTCCAAAAGTCCAACATTGCTCTCCAATGGATAACACAGGAATATTTCTCTCTCTGAAGTTAAACTCTGAATTGTAAACAATGAAATAACTTATCCATCTCCTCAAGACTCCCATTTTTCAGAAGATACATTTCGAGAACACACTGGAAGATCAAGAGTGGACTCTGACATACTATTCTGGTTTGATATGTTTATTAATCATTGATTTAAATGTACTGTATTTTTGAAATATGTTACACAAAATTTTATTCAATACATGTTAATATGGAAATGCATGCTTACTGTAGTGATAATGAAAAATAGTTGTGAATCACTGAAATTTAGTTAGCTTATATATAATGTGAATTCCAGTTTAATCATTTTTTTTCTCTTCATAAGCTCACGCAAGCCATCTGACTTGAATCAGCCAATCACCAACTAGTCTAGTTTGTGTGATGCCTCCTTCATCCTATTAGTCAGTTTCAAACAAAGAAACTCTTGAGTTGGTTAGTCAAGTCTGGAAGCTCAGTGACTCCTGAAGAGCATTTTCTGCTCTCTCCATTTTTCCCCTTTTTCTAAGTAGGCCCAGAGTCCATGCGCTGTGTAAATTCTTTTTCTTTTCTTTAAAATTCACTTTTTCCTATTTTATTCCTTTTCCTTAAATTACCATGTTAAGAAGATTTAGTTTGATTTTTTTATGCTAAGCTTAAATCAACTTTGTTCTGACCACAACACATGGGAAGAAACAGATTTGTGGTTTGTTTTTTTATTTATCAAGTTTGATTTTGTGATCAGACTATGAAAGATAAGCAAATATTATCTGGAATGTGCCAACCTGGCCAAATTCCTTTTTCTGTGCATGAGCAGACCTCGCGCAGCGTGCTGAACACCCAGCTTCTACAGTTGTGATCTTTAGAGTAGGCCTGAGCCGTGGGGCAGATAGATAGATAGATAGATAGATAGATAGATAGATAGATCTTTAATTGCCATTGTCACAGGTACAACGAAATTCAAAGTGCTCTCCAGTCAGTGCCCCATTTAGAAAAACATTGCCCCATTATAAAAAACATAAAAATCAGATAAAATAATTAAAAAGAATAAATAACAAGCCACATTCACACAGACATCAACACAGGACATCATGCACACACAGTCATTGCATGGAGCATTCAACAACATACAATCATGTCCATTTAGCACATTACTTCCTCATTTTATTCAAAATGGTTATTGCTGTTGGATAGAAACTGTGTTTGAGTCTGTTTGTCCTTGTGTTCATTTGTCTATATCGTTTCCCAGATGGCAGTAGTTCAAACAATGAGTGTCCAGGATGTGAAGTATCCTTTAAAATATTTTGAGCCTTCTTCTGGCAACGGGAGTGATGTAGGTCTTCCAACGTGAGGAGAGCAGCCAATGATCTTCAGGGCGGTGTCAATGACCCTCTGATGCATTTTCAGTATATTAATATGCTTTCAATAGAAGCTCGATAAAAGGACACCAGCAGTCTCTGTGTGATGTTCTCCTTCCTGAGAATCCTCAGGAAGTACAGTCTCTGCTGGGCCCTTTTCACCAGCTCAGAGGTGTTCACACTCCAGGACAGGTTCTCCTCTATGTGGACTTCCAGGAAACGGAAGTCAGCTACCCTCTCTACACAGTCCCCGTTGATGATGAGAGGAGAAATCTCTGTCTTCTTCCTCCTGTAGTCTAATATCAATTCTTTAGTCTTAGAGGTGTTCAGGAGAAGGTTATTCTCTTTACACCATGACGACAGCCGCACCACCTCATCTCTGTAGGCAGACTCGCCCCCCCCCCCGAAATGAGACCCACCACTGTAGTGTCGTCTGCAAACTTCACGATGGTGTTATTGTGATGGGCGGGGGTGCAGTCGTGTGTATACAGACAGTAGAGCAGGGGACTCAGTACACAGCCCTGGGGGGATCCAGTACTGAGGCTTAGGGCCGTAGATGTATGATGGCCCACCCTGACTCTCTGTCTGCGACCAGAGAGGAAGCTGCTGATCCACATACAAATAACCTGAGGAAGCCCCAGGTCCCCCAGCTTGACCACCAGTTTGTGTGGAAGAATGGTGTTAAATGCAGAGCTGTAATCCCCGAAGAGCATCCGCACATAGCTCCCCTGCCGCTCCAGGTGGGCTAGAGTGGCATGGAGTGCTGTGGCCACCGCATCCTCTGTGGATCGATTCGCTCTGTAGGCAAACTGGTGGGAGTCCATACTGCGGGGCAGGGCTACTATGATATGACTACGGACCAGCCTTTCAAAGCACTTCATCACCACCGGGGTGAGTGCGACTGGTCTGTAGTCGTTGAGGCTAGAAATGTGAGGTTTCTTGGGTAAGGGGACTATGGTGGAGGACTTCAGGCAAGATGGGACAGTGGACTGTGCCAGGGATTGGTTGAAAATCTTAGTAAAGACTCCAGCCAGCTGATCTGCACAGTCCCTCAGCACACGTCCCGGGACACCATCCGGACCCGCTGCTTTTCTTGGGTCGATGGACCGCAGGGTGCGCCTCACCTCATGTTCCTCCAAAGTGAGGAACTTACTGCTGTGGGTCTGGTGTAGGTTGGCCGAGACAGGTGCAGCGACCTCAAAGCGGGCAAAGAAGATATTCAGCTCCTCCGCCAGTGTGAGGCCACCTACCGCGGTTCCCGGATTCGTTCGATAGTTGGCCAGGTGCTGGATGCCCCGCCACACCTGCCGGCTATTATTGCTGTCCAGATGGTCCTCAATCCTCCTCCTATAGTCTGCCTTAGCCTCTCTGATGCCCCTCTTCAGGTTGGCCTGAGCTGTGCTGTAAAGTTCGCTGTTACCAGACCTGAAGGCGATGTTTCTCTCCCTCAGCAGTTGCTGGACCTCCCGGTTCATCCAGGGCTTCTGGTTAGGGAAGATGCGGATCTGTTTGTTCACTGTGATAGTGTCTATGCAATTCTTAATATAGCACAGCACACTATCTGTGAACAGCTCCAGGTCCTGATGTTCAAAGACTTCCCAATTTGTTCTATTGAAGCAACCCTGCAGCTGCTGGGAAGCATCCTCCGGCCATATGGCAACAGTCCTACAGATGATGGGAGCAAATCCATCCGGATCAAGCTTGGTTCCAGAGGCCTGCTGCCACTACGGGACACATTTTGACTCTGCTGTACTGAAGGTCTGCTGTTCAATTTAAACTTAATTCTTCAGAATATTCCTGGTATAGGTCCTATAAACTTAATATCTTCAAACTCCTATCAGAACTTCAAATGCATTTATCTTTTCATTAATCTCTGTTCCTTTTCAGAAAAACATCAATTTTCCTTTTTGTAAAATAGTTTAATCATCATTTTCTTCATAAAATTGCATCCATTTTTCTTAATACTCTTTTATGGTTTTTCATTTTCCATTACATTGCCAAGTTAAGCTATGGTTTTCTTTGGTTACACAAATGTTTGATAATACATGTTATGCTCAGTAATTCAATAACAGTCTATGGTGCTCTCTTTCTTATTAAATTATCAAAAAGACATATGGGAGTTATTGTTTGATTTCATGTCCATCTTCTTGATCAAAAGCAGACAAGAACTCACAGGGTTTTTTTTTTTTTAAGACTGATTCATTATTTGTACAAATACAGAATTATTAATAAAATTGTCCATTCTTTTGGACTGGTGCCCCATGAGCTTATGTGTGTTGGTAATGAAAAGAAATCTTCATTCCGACTCACATTCATATTTACATTAATAGTTGTACCAACAATAAACTACCATATAAAACCCTACAAGAAGGTCCTGGGTAGGTATGGTCTTAAGGAGAGAAATGTGGAAGGACAGATGGTTGTGGATTTTGCTAAAAGGATGGTAATGGCTGTGGTGAACTCATACTTTAAGAAGACAGAGGAACATAGGGTGACTTACAAGAGCGGATGAAGGTGCACACAGGTGGACTACATCTTATGCAGATGGAGAAATCTGAAAGAGATAGGATACTGCAAAGTGGTGGCAGGGGAGAATGTAGCTACACAGCATCGGATGGTAGTCTGTAGGATGACTTTGCAAAGCAAGAAGAGGAAAATAGTGAAGGCAGAGCCAAAGATTAAGTGGAGGAAGTTACAGAAGGAAGAATGTCGCACAGAGTTCAGGAAGGAGTTGATACAGGCTCTGGGTGGTCGGGAAGAATTACCAGATGACTGAGAAAGTACAGCAAAAGTATTGAGGAAAACGGGTAGAAAGGTATGTAGTATATCCAGTGGACAGAGGAAGGAAGACAAGGAGACTTGGTGGTGGAATGAGGAGGTACAGGAAAGTATTCAAACGAAGAGGCTGGCAAAGAAAAAGTGGGATTGTCAGGAAGATGAAGAAAGTAGACAGAAGTATTTGGAATCTAGGTGCATGGCAAAGAGAGAGGTGGCAAAGGCAAAGGATAAGGCATATAGTGAGTTGTATGAGAGGCTAAATACTAACGAAGGAGAAAAGGACTTGTACCGATTGACTAGACATTTAGCTGGAAAGGATGTACAGCAGGATAGGTTGATTAAAGACAGAAATGGTAATGTACTAACAAATGACGAGAGTGTGTTGAGAAGGTGGAAGGAGTACTTTGAAGAGCTGATGAATAAAGAAAATGGGAGAGAGAGAAGGATGGATGAAGGAAAGATGGTGAAATTAATTAAATTAAATTAACCTTATTGTCATTCAACCGTACAACCAACCAGCGGGGTCTGGAGAAACCTCAAAACCATCTCAAGGCTCCAGAATACCTCCCCCCAGGCCACAGGGGGCAGGGAGTGGGCGAACAACCTGAATCTGTTTTTCAATAGATTTGACCAACCGCCCTCCCCCCTGACTGCACAACAACCACTGCTGCCTCTAAAGAAATCAAGTCCTGCTGCCCACTCCCCACTCTACCAACACCCCCCCACTCCCAACACACAGCCCCCCATCCTGACCCTGACCAGGACCCAGGTGAGGACGGAGCTGAGGAAGATCAAGGCGAGGAAGGCGCCGGGACCGGACGGCATCAGCGCAAAGCTCCTCAAGTCCTGTGCAGACCAGCTGTGTGGGATTGTGACGTATATCTTCAACATGAGCCTGAAACTGGGGAGGGTACCACAGCTGTGGAAAACATCTTGTGTGGTACCTGTACCAAAAACTTCCCACCCCAAAGACCTGAACAGCTACAGACCGGTGGCCTTGACGTCCCACTTGATGAAGACCCTGGAGAGACTGCTCCTTGCTCACCTCCGCCCCCTGGTGGAACCAGCGATGGATCCACTCCAGTTCGCCTACCAGCATGGCATTGGGGTGGAGGATGCGGTGATCTTCCTCCTTCACCGTTCTCTGTCCCACCTGGAGAAGCCCGGGAATATGGTGAGGATCATGTTCTTTGACTTCTCCAGTGCTTTCAACACCATCCAACCGATGATCCTGAAGGACAAGCTGCTGCGCGCAGGGGTGGACCAGCACCTGTCATCATGGATCCTGGACTACCTCACGAACCGGCCTCAGTTTGTGAGAACCCGGGACTGTGTGTCCGACACGATCATCAGTAGCACGGGGGCCCCCCAGGGAACGGTGCTGGCTCCCTTCCTGTTCACTCTTTATACTGCGGACTTCTCACACAACACAACACACTGCCATCTACAGAAGTTCTCTGATGACTCTGCGATCGTTGGCCTCATCTCCAATGGAGATGAAGCTGAGTACAGAGGGCTTATCCAGGACTTCGTGGACTGGTGCCATCGGAACTGCCTCCAGATCAACGCGAGGAAAACTAAGGAGCTGGTGGTGGACTGCCGCAGGCATGGGCAGCCCCTCACAGTACCAGTAAATATACAGGGAACAGACATCGAGATGGTGACATCCTATAAGTACCTGGGTATTCATCTGAACAATAAACTAGACTGGTCACACAATACTGATGCACTCTACAAGAAGGGACAGCGCAGGCTGTTCCTGCTGAGGAGACTCAGGTCTTTTGGTGTACAAGGGGCGCTGCTGAAGTCATTCTATGACACGGTGGTGGCATCAGCCATCACTTTTGGAGTGGTCTGCTGGGGCAGTGGCATTACTGCAGCCGATAGGAAGAGACTGAACAAACTGATTAAGAAAGCTAGCTCTGTCCTGGGGCAGCGCCTTGATCCGATGGAGGAGATAGGAGAGAGAAGGACGGTGGCTAAACTGTCATCTCTGCTGGAGTCCGAGTTCCACCCTATGCAGGACATACTGAATGCACTGAGGAGCTCATTTAGCAGCAGACTACATCATCCCAGGTGCACAACCGAGAGGTTTCGTAGGTCCTTCCTACCAACGGCTGTCAGACTGTACAACCTAAGCAGGGCTGCTCGCAGAGATAGCAAAAAGACGTAACAAACTAATAGTTTTTTGAATGCAAAAGATGCAATAGACTTACACAATGGTCCTCTCCGGCATACAACTAGGAACATACCGGTCGCTATGGAGGGTGAGAATATGTATGGGCACATAATCATACCATGTAGGATAACTAAGTAGACGGTTATGCTGTTTCATTCCATCTAG
Organism: Pholidichthys leucotaenia; assembly: GCA_020510985.1. NCBI lineage: Eukaryota > Metazoa > Chordata > Actinopteri > Cichliformes > Pholidichthyidae > Pholidichthys > Pholidichthys leucotaenia. The sequence continues at coordinate 319,253,660 of CM035844.1, forward strand.
CAACAATGCTCTGCACTGTGTGTGTTTATATATTTGCATATTTATTCCATCTAGCTACAATGCTCCGTACTGTGGGTGTTTATATATTTATATATCTACATATTATTCCATCTAGCTACATTGCTCCGCACTGTGTGTGTTTATATACTTGCATATTTATTCCACCTAGCTGCAATGCTCCGTACTGTGGGTGTTTATATATTTACATATTTATTCCATCTAGCTACAATGCTCTGCACTGTGTGTTCATATATTCATATATTTATTCCATCCAGCTACAATGCTCTGCACTGTGTGTCTGTGTGTGTGTGTATATATATATATTTTATAGTAATACGTACATATGTTTATTAGCTGCTCTTGCTTGCTTGTTTTTTTTTTTCTTGCCTTCTGATTGTTGCTCTGAGTGTTGCTATCCCTGTGCTGTTGCAATCCTGGAATTTCCCCGTTGTGGGACTAATAAAGGCTTATCTTATCTTATCTTATCTAGAACGAGATTGTGCTTTACCTATCTACAGTGTTAATCACACACACCCCAAGTGTAGAATCAGAGGGCTGCTGCCATGCAAGGCGCCGCCATAGATTTCCCTCCCCATTCCATGATTGCTTAGCACCAAGCTGGACGGCAGGAAGTTCCACTTTTATATGGTCTTCGGCATGACCCGGCCGGGATTTGAACCCCTGCCTCCCAGGTGTGGTGTGGATGCTCTATCAACTGAGCCACCACTCCGGTAACTCCCGGAACAAGGAAGTCCCGAGGATTAGCAAGGCAGAAGTGAGGGCAGCTTTGAAGAAGATGAAAAGGCGGTTGGTTCAGATGACATACCTGTGGAGGTATGGAGATGTTTAGGAGAGATGGCAGTGAACTTTTTAACCAGATTGTTTAACACAATCTTGGAGAGTGAGAGGATGCCTGAGGAGTGGAGAAGAAGTGTGTTGGTACCAATTTTCAAGAACAAAGGTGATGCTCAGAGCAGTAGTAACTATAGAGGGATAAAGTTGATCAGCCAAACTATGAAGATACGTGAAGGAGTTGTAGAAGTCAGGTTAAGAGGAGAGGTGACACTCAGTGAGCAGCAGTACGGTTTCATGCCAAGAAAGAGTACTACAGATGCAATGTTTGCTTTAAGAGTGTTGATGGAGAAGTATAGAGAAGGTCAGAAGTAGTTGCACTGTGTCTTTGTGGATCTAGAGAAAGCATATGATAGGGTGCCAAGAGAGGAAGTGTGGTACTGTATGAGAAAGTCAGGAGTGGCAGAGAAGTATGCAAGGGTGGTGCAGGACCTGTATGAGGACAGCGAGATGGTGGTGAAGTGCGCTGTAGGAGTGATGGATGGATTCGAGGTGGGGGTGGGATTACATCAGGGATCAGCTCTGAGCTCCTTCTTGTTTGCCTTGGTGATGGCCAGGCTGAAAGCCAAGGTCAGGCAGGAGTCTCCATGGACCATGATGTTTGTAGATGGCATTGTGATCTGTGGTGAGAATAGGGAGTAGGTGGAAGAGAACCTGGAGAGGTGGAGGTATGCTCTGAAGAGAAGAGGAATGAAAGTCAGTAGAAGCAAGACAGAATACAGAAGTGCGAATGAGAGGGAGGCAGGTGTAACGGTGAAGATGGAAGGAGTAGCAGTAGTGAAAGTAGATGAGATTAAATACCTGGGGTCAACCATTCAAAGCAATGGAAAATGCACAAGAGAGGTGAAGAAGAGAGTGCAGGCAGGGTGGAATGGGTGGAGACGAGTGTCAGGGGTGATTTGTGACAGAAGGGTAGCAGTAAGAGTGAATGGGAAGATTTACAAGATGGTAATGAGACCTGCTATGATGTATGGTTTGGAGATGGTGGCACTGACAAAAAGACAGGAGGTGGAACTGGAGGTGGCAGAGTTGAAGATGTTAAGATTTTCATTGGGAGTGACTAGGAGGGATAGGATTAGAAGCGAGTATATCAGAGGGACAGCTTAGGTCGAGCGGTTTGGAGACAAAGTAAGAGAGGCAAGGCTGAGATCATTTAAACATGTGCAGAGGAGGGATAGTGGATAAAGGATGTTGAAGATGTAGCTGCCAGGCAGGAGGGAAAGAGAAAGACCACAGAGAAGACTCATGGATGTAGTGAAGGAGGACATGGAGAGGGTTGGTTTTACAGAGGAAGATGCAACAGATAGGGTGAGATGGAGGCAGATGATCCGCTATGGAGACCCCTAAAGGGAGCAGCCAAAAGAAGAAGAAAAAGAAGAAAATGTAGAATTTTTGTGAGATTATATGGCCTGCAAAGTCAAAAAGCTAGTCCTCATGCACAGGGGTTCTCTGTCACAGAAGCTAGGACTACAACTATCCCTGAAACAGCTCATTTGGATTTGCCGTTCTCTTCCAATGGAGTTATAACATCCTAATTCTCCAGACCTGGTCAAGACCTGCCCCCTAGTGAGTCTGGCAGACCCTCAATATTTAAACTCAAGCAGAAGAAGAGGTAATGACGTTTTGCAGTGAGCGCTACAACTCATACTCCTTTGGTGCCATTAAGTTAGCTCAGTGGTCTGACAAGGTTTTTTTTTTAGGGCTCTTCTCTGTAAATTCTTGTCACTCCATGTTCCCACCTCCTTCAGTAATATGTCTTGTGCTATTCTGGCTTATTTTATTATATTTTTGCCATGATAGACAAGAAGATTTGGCCGCTACTGCTAGCTAGGCTTAAGAGCTGTAGACAGCTTTTCTGGCTGAGTTAAGCTGGATTTATGCTTTGTTTAAGGCCGGTGTGATGTAAATTGCATCATCCTCACCAGTGAGCTAGGCTCAGCGGGGTCCCCTCCGCAGTTGTGCGATTGCAAATGAAATTTTGTGACTGCAATGAATGTGCACGCCGACTATGCATCCGCAAAATCTAAACACCCATTCAACAGGTGGTGCCAACAACACAGCATACAGAGACAAAGAGGAAGAAGAAAAGCACATGAGAAGACGAGACCTGAGAAAGAAAACACAATTTGGAGTTCCTTTTCTCGCCTTTGTGCAGTCCCATCTGTCATTGATAAAATGCACGTGGCTCTCGCTTTTCTTCTCATTTATATAATATAGGGGTGGGAATTGTGAGGGCCCTCACAATACGATAAATACTGCAATACTTGGCTCCCGATGTAATATAATGCTATAATGATACTACAATTCCTGAAGTATAGTAATACCATATATTTTCCCCACGCCCACTGTTTGATGTCAAATTTGGTCCCCAAAGTACAACTGTCAGCATCTGTTTCATATAAGTATTCAATCATTTCAACTCACCATGGTCATTTTTGTTTCGGAGACTGGAGGCTCTCAGTCCTCTGTGGGATGGTGTGCCATTGTGTGGTTCTTTCTGCTGTGCTTGGGGAATTCTCGGCTTTGGGCTTCACTTCTCGGTTCAGTTTCTGGACCACCGTAGCAGCAGGATTTGATCACATGCTTGCTTTCCAGCTTCTCATATTACGAGGCGGGCTTCATTTTCTGCGGCAACACAGGTATCTGCACATAGGGAGGGGGGAGGACCGTGTTGTCTTTTCAACTCACTCAGAGTTCGAAGGTACCTTTGTCATGTGCGGGTCCCAGGAGTTGCTTGATTTTTACCAGGTGTCATTATGGCTTAACTGTCGCTGGGACCAACAGCACTCATGATAGAGTGGTATTAGCTTAGCTGTCATCTGCTAACATTGCTGTTGCTTGATGATTCTGAGAGGAGTGTGCCAGCCCATGTGTTCCGAGTGTTTTTTTTTTCATGCGGTGTTCCTTGCAGGTTGAGTATGTCATGTTGTGGTCTTTCATTCGGTCTTTGTATTATAACCCACAAAAAGACCTGACTGTGGCATATGGGAAACTGCACTTTATTGTGAAGTGCGGTGTGGTGACGTGCACTTCCCGTCACGTCACCGCACTGCCCTATATAAGAGGTGGGCCACCATCTTGTGGTCTCTTTGACCAGTGCCCATCACCAGGTGCCTGCCGTGCAACCGCTACTTGAGTTCCACCAATAAAGCTGTGTTCGCCAACTCCATCTTGCCTCATTCTTTGCCCATGTATTTTCCATACATAACATCTGACGATCGAGGATTAACTCATGGAGGCGTATATCACACCACTTCGTCCCTTTCTCGAGCTTCCGGGCAAACCACAGGTACCTTGGCCCAGGTGGTTCGAGGCCTTCCAAACTTACATCACTGCGCTGGACCTCGGACAGCTTGACAAGCTAAGGGCAAGTGCGCTTCTCGTCCATAACCTGGGTATTGAGGGCCAGCGAGTCCTGCGGACACTTGGAGCGTCGGACTCCTTTGAGGATGCTGTGGAGCTGCTAGCCAACCATTTCCACACCCCAGATAGTGTGACTGTCGGGAGGATTCGCTTTTGGCAGCAACATCAGCGGGTAGGTGAGTCTATCCACCAGTTTATCGCAGACTTAAGGCAGTTAGCTAGCGAGTGCCGCTTTGGGCCGTTGGAAGATGAAATGGTATGTGACCAGCTTGCGGAGCACATGTGCAGCGCTGCATTGCGGGCTAGGCTACTCACGGCACCCAATGACTTAACATTAGCCAGAGCTGTCGAACTAGCTCTCCAGCTGGAGGCCGCAGACAAGCTAGCTTTGGAGCTAACCTGGTGCCAGTCACAGCAGTCACCGGAGCCACCTGCCGCTGCAAATGTTGCGTACTCAGAAAGTGAGGATAGCTTGGATGATGATGATGTTACAGAAACCAATGCTGCCAGCTGAAGGTCTGCCCCGGGAAAACCCGTGTGCAAGGGTTGTGGGTCTGCAACGCACCAAAATAAGGTGAAGGACTGCCTGGCTAGGGTAAAATGTTGTAGCAGATGTGGACACTTGAACCATTACTCTAGAATGTAAAGTGTATCTGAACCGGAGAGCCCACGGAAGAAATCACTCCGTCTGCCGCCGACAACCATCCATTTGGTGTCCCCCAGCACAAAAGGGTACACGTACTCCACAGTGGAGGTGCCGCTGCTGCTCGACTTGGGGGCGGAGGGGTCATTGCTGAATTGGGCCACGGTGAGGAAGTTTTTCCCCCACAACAGGATTAGAGGTAACCCAGCACCGTTGCATGGCTATAGAGATGGCAGGCTGTGCACGGTTGGAACTTTGGAGTTAACGGTCCAGTACAAGTCTGTGAAAATGGTTGATTTCAGGTTCCACGTGACAGCACGAGGCAATAACATCATGGGCTGTGATTTGTTTTACGGACTGGGTTTCGCTATTAAAGATGGTGCCGGGAACAAATAGTTGGGTTGTGGCCGCTGGAACCCTCTGGTTCCAGTGGTTGAAGAGAATTTTGTGTGGGATGAAGAGCTAACGGACACCACGGTGGTCAAGCAGGACCAGTTTCACTCAGGTTCAGCGCAGGAAAGTCTTAGTGCCGGTGCTCAGGACATGGTAGAGGGGGGTACCGAGCATGGCGGCAGGGCACCTGCATTGGCAAGTGACACCTTGCTAGCCCCAGATGCCTACGGAGCTTGGCCGCAGGAGGATGGAGGGTCTGCAGCTACAACAGTAACTGCTACAATGGTTTTAGAAGAGGACGGGGCCAGGCCGACGAGCACGGAGTTACCGCATGCTCAGCAGCACCATGTCAGGCCGAGCCGGGCCCCGCTGAGGGTTTTGGACTTGGTTCGGGTTCAGGGTGAAGAATGTCCACAGCAAATATGGGCCAAACGACAGCCAGTGAAACACCGAGGATATCTGTGCATAGTGGCGAATTTGGACGCAGCATACTTCCGGTTGTCCGACGGCTCATTGAGGCATGCCAATCAGCTTCGGCGTGTCCAGGAAGAGGCGCTGGGTGACAAGGCTGGGTGGGAGTCGATGTTGGTGGTGAAGGAGTCGGGCTTCACTGTCCAGAAGATTAGCCATCGCCCCAAGGGTTTGCTGCTTCCAGGGGCACGCTTGCTGAGGGGCTTCTACCTCTCCCACCCAAGTGACTGTGCTGTAAAAATGTGTGTTTGTAGCTTTGGTGTTTTCTGCATGCATGTTATGATATGGGGTTATTTTTGTGTTTGTATTTTAGTTTAGGAGCACAGCAAGTAATTTTAGTTTAATGAAGGACTTTTTGTTTTAGCTATTGGTGGCAGAATAACCCACCATGCCATGCGGGCTGGCAGCAGTCCACCTGCCAGCCCTATTCTAGGTTGTTGAGTGAATGTGTTAGGCTAATTTAGTACATTTGTTTTCGTTATTTTAGTGCATGCTTCGGGCCCTAAATTGGGGGGGGGGGGCGTTCAGTTGTGTGTGTGGTTTTGGACTTTTCTAAGGGGGGGAGGAAATGTGGTATATGGGAAATGGCACTTTATTGTGAAGTGCAGTGTGGTGACGTGCACTTCCCGTCACATCACAGCACTGCCCTATATAGGGGGTGGACCATCATCTTGTAGTCTCTTTGACCGGTGCCCATCACCAGGTGCCTGCAGTGTAACTGCTACTTGAGTTCCACCAATAAAGCTGTGTTCGCCAACTCCATCTTGCCTCATCCTTCGCCCAGGTATTTTCCATACACAACACTGACATTTGAGCTTTTCGGCGCATCCAGCTACTTCCTAACTTGTACACCTGGCTGCAAATCTCACAAGACAAGCTATGATTTCATCTGACCATGCACACTTAACTTTGTGCTAATTGACTGAAAACTCAATTGGTTGATTGATACCTAAGAATTTGCAACATTTACATGAATACTGTATATAAAATTAAAAAAAGATTGGTATATGTATTTAGGGACTGGTGCATCATCACATGTGCCAAGTATCGTGATACTTCACCAAATCAATCTTTTGGCCCACCCCTAATATAGCCGGTGAACAAACATCATCAGCACATTTGCCCTGCCTCTCAGGATGGGGTGAAACTGCAGATGATGGTTATATGCATTTATGGCTGCATGATTTGTACCAGGAACAACAGCCATACCCCGCATATGCAAAAGTACTTCACTCAACGTACACGCTTGTGCAACGCCTTTACACCATGACAAATGTATTTAATTTACAACTGAACAGAGGGTTTTGAATAACTTGCAGATTTTTATTAAATACTTGGTCAAGTCTTCAGTATACAAATGGATAATTTTTAAACAATATTTTGTCCTTGATGCTGGGTACCGATCTTGTTACAGGTACCGATTTGGCATCCACAGCATGCGTCAAATGCTTGGTTGAATGGTAGCTGCAAATGAGGCATATATACAGCCGCGTGCGCATTGGCCTTGTATGAAGTGTAGGCGTATCACAGATGTGCAAAGCGTAAATTCACTTTCAGAAGATAAACTGAGCAGTACAGACCAAGAAATGAGCCAGCTACTCTTTAGGTTTAGCAACCTTCAGGATGATGTCTGCTTTTCTCCATTTTCTATATTCTAGCTATCCATTACTCAAATGCAAAAAACCCTGAGAAAACAGGAGTGTTTGTGTCATGGTTTGGCTGCACACTGATTTTCTCCCTCACTAATCAATCTCATTCTCCACAGCTGTACTCACCATCTGCGAGCAATCAGCAGACTCCTTAAATAGCCCAGGCATCCTCCACTCTTCAGGAGATTGTTGATGACTTCATACCGCCTCCAGACGTGTCTACAGCTAGTACTTCTCCTCTAATGCCTCTGCAAAGGAAAGGAAAGTATTATTCCACTACTCTTCCCTCTTCCTTTCTCCAGGACTCTCCAGGCAGACAGTGGACCCAACCCTGGCGGCTTGGACCCCTAGGTTGTGGAAGCCTCACCTGGATCTTTCACCCATACCCTGTAAGTGCACTTACCAACATTCCCTAGCATGTCTCCCTTTTCCCCCAAGCTCCTCACCGCCCCCCCACCCCTGCAAGCACTCACCCACTCTGCTGCGACACTGACGGTTCCAGCCATTTCTTCACCGCCCAGCTCCCTCACAGCACCTGTAAGCAAACAGCAATCATTAGTACTGTGAATAATTGCTCATAATTGCTGTACTCACTGTTGGTCTCCTCTCTCTCTCTCTCCATAGGGGTGCCAGACCTCTTGCCACAGCTCATTCCCTGCACATTATCAATAAAATCATTGTTAACTAGCCACATGTTCTCTCTGTTGCTTGTTTTTGGGTCTATCGCTATTGAATCATGACAGAATGATCTGCCGCAGCAGATCCAGCAGCTGCAGATGGAACCTGGGTGGCTCGGTTAGCTTTACTTGAACAGCGGGTTGACCACCTCACTTCACAGAATTAGTCAATAATTGCCCAGCTATCACAAGTCACGGACAGATTGGGCCAACTGTCTCTTGCAGTGAGTGCCAGTCCCTCAATTCCTACTCCTACAATAGCCTGCTCAGGCCATTTGGTGGCCGTTTCCACCCCCGCTAGCTACAGTGGGAAAGCAGGGGAGGGAGGGGGGTTTATCCTGCAATGTAGCTTGGTTTTTCAGCGTGTGCCAGCGGATTTCCCATCTGAACAGAGTAAAATTTGCTACGCGGTAAATCTACTGGACAGACGAGCACTTTCGTGGGCTCGCACAGTATTGACCCACCCCAAATATCTCACTTACTCCGATTGTTTTTTTACCGAGTTCCTTGGGACTTTTGATCATTCAGATCGAGAGCGAAGCACGTCAGCTTGGCTTACTAACCTTCACCAGAGTAACCGGCTGGCCACTGAACACCCAATCGACTCGCGGCCAAGGCGGGTTGTGACGATACTGTGCCGAGGTCTATGTTCATCGGTAGCCTCAGTCCCCAGCTTTGGGATGAGCTCACCCGCCGGGATGAGCCTGACTCTCTCGACGCTCTAATTACTCTGGTTATTCGCCTTGACAACCATCTCAGGGAAGGTATGCGCGAACGCCAACATGATACACATGCACCCTTCCACTGCACCTCCCCATCGGCCACCTGCCTCCCAGCTCTCCCTGCCCCTTCCTCCCCTAACTTTCCTGAGCCCATGACATTGGGTCGATCTCGTATCTCGGTCACTGAATGGCGTTGTTGTTCTGACGGGGGCTTTGCCTGTATTGCGCTGGGAACGGTCATTCTGTAGAGGCATGATCCATTAAGCCAAAAGGGCCAGCGCGTCCGTCACAGTAGGGGGACTGGGGGGCCTTTTCTCCAAAGCCCCTCAAACCAAGTTCATTCTCCCCAGCCTCCTTCTGTTATCCTCCCATGAACACACTGATCATGCCTTAATCGATTCAGGGGCCAAACAAAACTTTTATGTCCAGGGGTCTGGCAACCCGGTTAGGAATACCCTGTTCCCCACTCCTAACTCCCGTTAAGGTATTAACATTATCAGGCAGCCCACTACTCACCGTCACCCACATTACTGCCCCGTTGTCCCTGTTGGTGTCGGGCAATCACAGAGAGAGGATTTAATTTCTCATTCTCCCCTCATCTAACCCAGAGATTGTCTTGGGGTATTCCCTGGCTCTGTCTGCACAATCCCACCATCAACTGGCAGAGGAACGCTATCACGCCCTGGGGCACCCTCTGTTACTCTATCTGCCTATGGTCCGCTGCCTGCTCCCCTTCAATCACACTACCACTTCCTGCGGCTGAGCCATCGGATCTATCCAAGGTACCTCCTGAATAGCATGATCTAGACCCTCTCTTCAGCAAGGCTAGGGTCCTTTCCCTGTCTCTCCACAGGTCATATGACTGCTCCATTGAGCTGCTGCTGGGGGCGTGCCTCCCCACCAGCAGGCTCTGCAGCCTTTCTGGGCTGGAGAGGGAGGCCAGAGACAAATACATCAAGGAATCCCTCAACGCCGGCCTCATTTAATGCTCTCCCTCTGCCTTGGGGGCCAGATTTTTCTTTGTTAAAGACTTGCATCGACTATCGGCAGTTGAATGACATCACCATCAAGGACAGGTATGCCCTCCCACTTATTAATTCTGCCTTTGATCTGCTCCAGGGCTCTACCATCTTCATCATCATCAGGAATGCCTACCATCTGATTAGGATTCGCAAAGGCGAAGAGTAGAAGACTGGATTCTGCACCCCTAGCGGCCACTTTGAGTCCTTGGTAATACCCTTTTGTTTGACCAACGCCCCAGCAGTCTTTCAACAACTCATTAACAATGTACTCAGGGATTTCCTTAATTCCTTCATCTTTGTCTACCATGACGATATCTTGATCTTCTTTCTAGCCGAACACCAGATCCATGTTCGCACTGTCCTCCAACGCCTGCTGGAGAACCAGTTGTTTGTCAAAGTGGAGAAGTGCAAGTTCCACACCCCTTCCACAACGTTCTTGGGATTCATTGTAGCCAAGGGGCAGATCCTCCTGGACCTTCAGAAGGTCAGAGCCATTCTCGACTGGCCCACACCATTCTCCCGCAAACACCTACAGCAGTTCTTGAGTTTTGCTAACTTTTACCGCTGCTTCATACGTAATTACAGCTCCTTAGCCCTTCCCCTCACTAGCCTCACCTCTAGCAAGACCCCCTTCCGCTGGGCCAAGTAAGCCAAAGAAGCCTTCTCACTCCTCAAGGCCAAGCTTTCGGATGCACCCATCCTGGCGCAGGTCGACCTCGACCGTCAGTTTATCGTGGCAATCGATGCTTCCGATTTAAGGGTAGGGGCAGTCCTGTCCCAGAGGTTGGCTGCCAATGGGAAGCTCCACCCCTGCGCCAATTTCTCTCGATGACTGAGCCTCGCCGAGAGGAACTATGACATTGGGGACTGGGAACTACTGGCCGTGAAGCTGGCCCTAGAGAAGTGGCGCCACTGGCTTGAGGGCTCTCCCTTACTTTTTTTGGTATGGACTGACCACAAGAACCTGGAGTACCTCAGAATTGCCAGACGCCTCAACTCCTGGCAAGCCAGATGGTTGCTCTTCTTCAGTCGCTTCCATTTCACCATCACCTATCATCTTGGCTTCCGTAACACCAAACCTGATGCCCTCTCCAAGTAGTTCTCCACTGGATCCATGGAGAGCGGATCACACACAGTCAGTGGGAGCAGACCAACCAGGAGGTGGAAGCAACCCTACACTGCATCATAGCCTCTGGTCCCTCTTCATGGAGTTCCCACCTCTCCTGGGTAGAGTATGCCCACAACACCGCTATCTCTGCTGTTACTGGTTATCCACCCTTTGAAGCCTCGTTAGGCAACAACGCCCCCCCTCCCCGCCACTGAGAGGGATATTGCTATACCATCCATCCTCCATCACATCCAGAGGTGTTGCCGCATCTGGAAGGCCACCAGAGTAGCACTCCTATGTACGGCTGACCAGAATTGCAAACGAGCTGACCAATGGAGGAGCACGGCACCCACCTACATGGTCGGGCAAAAGGTTTGGCTTTACACCAAGGACACCCCGCTCAAAACTAACTCCAAGAAGCTATCCCCCCGATTAATTGGACCCTTTCCCATCTCCCACATATTCAACCCTGCCTCAGTGTGACACAAGCTCCCCCGCCCCCCCTGACATCAATCCATCATTTCATGTCTCTTACATCAAACCGGTTTCCACCAGCCCTTTGTGCCCCCCCACCCAAGCCGCTTCCTACCCCGCCATGGTCGACAGCGGCTTGGCCTACAGGGTCAGTCACATTATGGACTCTCGTGGCCCGGGGCCGTGGAGTTCAGTTCCTCACCAACTGGGAGGGTTATGGACCGGAGGAACAATCCTGGATTCCACGGTCCTTTGTCACAGATGCCCATCTCATCAATTTTTACAGGAGACACCCAGACAAGCCTCGTGTGTCAGGAGTTGCCCCTTGAAGGGAGGGTACTGTCATGGTTTGGCTGCACATTGATTTTCTCCCTCACTAATCAATCTCATTCTCCACAGCTGTACTCACCATCTGCGAGCAATCAGCAGACTCCTTAAATAGCCCAGGTGTCCTCCACTCTTTAGGAAACCATTGATGACTTCATGCCGCCTCCAGATGTGTCTTGCAGCCAGTACCTCTCCTTCAATGCCTCTGCAAAGGAAAGGAAAGTATTACTCTACTACTGTTCCCTCTTCCTGTCTCCATGACTCTCCAGGCGGACAGTGAATCCAACTCTGGTGGATTGGACCCCTGAGCTATGGAAGCCTCACTTGGATCCTTTACCCATACCCTGTAAGTGCACTTACCAATATTCCCTGTCTCCTTTTTCCCCCAAGCTCCTCAGCCCCCCCCCCCACTGCAAGCACTCACGCACTCACCTACTCTGCTGTGACGCTGAGGGTTCCAGCCATTTCTTCACTGCCCAGCTCCCTCACAGCACCTGTAAGCAAACAGCAATCATTAGTACTGTGAATAACTGCTCATAATTGCTGTACTCACCGTTGGCCTCCTCTCGCTCTCCATAGGGTTGCCAGACCTCTCTCCACAGCTCACTCCCTGCACATTATCAATAAAATCATTGTTAACTCACCACCTATTCTCTCTGTTGCTTGTTCTTGGGTCTATCGCTATTGAATCATGACAGTTTGTCATGATCTGGATATGGTTTTAGACTTTGTCCACACCTTTTGTTCATTTCAGGTTCTGTGTTTTCTCTTGTCATTATTATTTTCATTATTGCCTTCTGTGCTTCCCGAGTTCCCATGTGTTGGTCTCTGTTGTTTATTATTGTCTTCTGTGGTCCCTGGTCTTGCGTGATATTCTGCGTCATTCTCTATTGTCATTCTGTTTCCTCAGTCCTTGGTTTTGTCCTTTGTCTGCTCCCTATCTGGTCCTGGGTCTAGTGTGTATACTTGTTTACCCATTGTTCCCAGCCCTTCGTGTTTCCCCTATCTCTAGCCAGTTTCCTCATGTTACCCTTTAGCTCTTAATTGTCGCCACTGGTCCCGTGTTTGTTAATTACCTGTTCCCCTATATATGCGAGTCTTAATTCTCTGGTGAGCGCCCTCTCCCCCGCCCGTCCGGTTCAACTTTCACCTACTCTGCGGGCAATCATCTCCACCTGCGTGATGAGACACACCTATCACCTCTGACTTGCCAGCGCTTAAATAGACCTTCTCTTCAACACCTCGGCGCTGGCTCATTGGGTATACTACCTGCTTCAGCAGTAAGTTCTATTTTCCTCTAAACTTGAAAAACCTTCTAATCATTTGCTTACCTCTCCACAGGTTGCTACCTCCTTCGTGGTGCATCTCCAGGGTAGTTGTGTGCTCACCTGCCTCTTCACCATCACTATGTCAGCGACCATCATCACCCGGTCAGACACCTCACCCAGCGCCAATCCTGCCTTCTAGCATCATCTGGTTCGCCGTAAGTGCTGGGTTCTTCTGCTGGGCTCTCTTATACTCCCAGTTGAGTTTAGTCCTATTTTCCCTTATCTGAGTCTCCCTCCTAATCTACTGCTCTCGTCTCTCTCCTCAGGCTGAGTGTTCTCCTGGCGAGTGGCGTTTCTCTCTTGCGGAGTGTTCTTCTTGCATTACAGTGATCCCTCACTTATCGCGGTTAATGGGTTCCAGAACCGACCGCGAAAAGTGAAAAACCGCGAAGTAGCGTCACCCCTAATGACGTCACTCATAAATAATACGTACGTTCATTCTCTCACTCTCTCTCTCATATGATACGTGTGTGTGTATGTAAGTGTACATACATACGTAGATGTAAATAAAGTGTACATAAATATGTTTTTAGAGCTCTTTTATTCTTATAACAAGATACGTAACTCAAGATGAAGATGATTTACTGCACAGGTTAATGAGAGCTTTACTGCTCCTCAGGTGACGCCTCATCGTCAGGTGCTAGAGGCGCAGGATTGTCGAGGGCAGCTTCCGATAGAGCTGGAGAAGCTGCAGGAGGCGGCGTAGTGGCTCGACGGGAAGACTATTTCGCACAAAAAGGCACAAGAGAACAGCGAAAAGTTCCACGTGGCGAGACTAAGCAACACGAACGATAAAGAACAATGAATGCGGTCTTCCTTCGCTGCATGGGCGCTCGGCAGGGAGAGAAGCTGGGTGAAATGTCTCGGCCAATCAGCTTGTGGGGTGAAACGTCTCGGCCAATCAGCTTGCGAGATTCCCGAGCCGAGCCAACACGAGAACAGCGAACAGAGAGGTGGATTTTGAGTTGTGCGGGCTCTCCGTGTTGATACCTGATGTTCTAATGTAGTCTCCCTGCCTTCTGCTAGCGCCCGCCCATTATTTCTCAATTTTGAATTTTTGATGAATATTTTTGAAAAATCCGCGATGCACTGAGGGCGCGAAAGGTGAAGCGCGAAGTAGCGAGGGATCACTGTAATAAAATTCAAATCAAATTTGCTTCTCTGTATCATAGTGTGCTTTCTCTGTTGTCACTTCCTGCACGTGAGCTGTCAATAAATACCAATCATGACAGTTCTCTCTGGTGTCATAGTCGTGTTTGCCTCTGGTCTCACCGCATTTTCCAGTGATATCTTCGCAAGTAAGTTTAGCCTCCCATGGCTCATTGTGCTTCAGCCCCCGTACTGTTAATTATTTGGTTTTGAGTTAATAAATATGATTCTCCTGAAATCTGTCTGCACTTGTAAGTCCACTCATTCCTTCATGCGGGAGGTAGTGCATGACAGTGTTGGTAGGTAGGACATTGGCAAAATAACTGTTCAGCCCTCACCCTCATAAAGGGAAGAGGTCCTCATGGGTTCATTCTCGTCAACATTTCGGAATTAGAGCGCTGAAAAACTGCATTAACTATAGACCACCCTAGTCTTAAACAAGATTTAGAGTCAAATTTCATATAGGGTTTAGGCATACAAAAGAAACTGGACATGTACAGCCTCAACTAGATGACACTGTCTGTTGACTCAGCTAAAACATCGGTCTGGTTCAATGTGTTTACAGATTCAGCTTTTGTGTCTTGCCCGAGACCTTCGATTGTATCTCGGTGTGCAAAATGAACACCAATTCAAATCAAACAGCTCAGGCTGAACACCGCAGGGGATAATGACCACTTTGACAGCCAGCGCTTTTCAAAGAGGAAAGAAAGAAATTCTTTGAGCCCCCCCCCCCCCCCGTCCTGTCAGGCAGCTAGGTAAGCAGAACAGAGATCTGTTACCCTTATTGTGCCAAAATAGATTTATTTTGCCAAAAGGAGCTTTATACAGTACCTAACTATGTACTGTATATTGTTGTAAACTCCCCCTGTAAATAACTTTTAATACTTTATTTAAATTATTTTACCCATGGAGGACCCGCAGAATGGGGAAAAGGGAAAGGAAGTGTGTGGAGGGGGAAAGAAAAGGGAGGGGAACAGACAAAAAGACAAACAAACCAACAACTAAAACAGAAGACAAACTGCTTCTTCCACCGAAGATGTCTCAACACGAGTTTGGTACCCGCGCCTGTTAAAGGAGAGACATTTGTGTGTGTGCGTCTGTGTGCGTATATATGAGAGCACGCCCAAAATAAGTGTGTGCATATGAGTGATTTGTCAGGAAACATACGAAGACGGGGGCTGGTCGCAGCAGCTCTCCCCCCGGGAACCCTGAGCAGGCAAGGCAGCACCACCAACGCCCACTGGGCATAAATGCCCGAGGTCAACAAGCCCCAGGAAAGCCAGACATCTGTCCCCGGAGGGACGATCGAGGGAGGCCAGGCCAGCAGGCGGCTGGCGTGGCAGGCCCACACCCCCGGGCCTGCCACCCCCCACCCCCCCCAATGGGGCCAATGGCAGTCCCCGGGCCCCAGGTGCCAGGAGACCAGCGACCTCACCCCCCGGGCCGGAGACCGGTCCGCACCCCCCAGTGCAAGCCCCCCAATGGCACCCCCACAGCGGGTCTGCCCCCCCCCCCCAGCGCCACCGCCGCACACCCTAGGGACCCCCATGTCCAAAGAAGTCCCCCCTGCCAAGGGGAGCCCACATAGCTGAGAGGCATTATTCCCCTCAATCCAGCACCTCCCAACTCGCAGACACACCCATTCCCACACCTTCACACCCTCATGCTCCCATATGCACCCACATGCACGCCCTCACTCTCACTCACCCACTCCTCACACTCCCAGACCCACCCATTCTCTCTCACTCCTGTACCCGTTAGAAATTCTTAGTTTGAAATGACTGCTGGGCTTTTGCTTTAAAAGCTTCGAATAACGAGATGGCTGACACATGTTCTGTCTTCCCCATGGACCCTTTTTCTTCTCTTTTTTTTAAAAAGAAAATATATATAAGATAAGATAAGATAAGATAAGCCTTTATTAGTCCCACAACGGGGAAATTCCAGGATTGCAACAGCACAGGGATAGCAACACTCAGAGCAACAATCAGAAGGCAAGAAAAAAAACAAGCAAGCAAGAGCAGCTAATAAACATATGTACGTATTACTATAAAATATATATATATATACACACACACACAGACACACAGTGCAGAGCATTGTAGCTGGATGGAATAAATATATGAATATATGAACACACAGTGCAGAGCATTGTAGCTAGATGGAATAAATATGTAAATATATAAACACCCACAGTACGGAGCATTGCAGCTAGGTGGAATAAATATGCAAGTATATAAACACACACAGTGCGGAGCAATGTAGCTAGATGGAATAATATGTAGATATATAAATATATAAACACACCCAGTGCTGAGCATTGTAGCTAGATGGAATAAATATGCAAATATATAAACACACACAGTGCAGAGCATTGTTGCTAGATGGAATGAAACAGCATAACCGTCTACTTAGTTATCCTACATGGTATGATTATGTGCCCATACATATTCTCACCCTCCATAGCGACCGGTATGTTCCTAGTTGTATGCCGGAGGGGACCATTGTGTAAGTCTATTGCATCTTTTGCATTCAAAAAACTATTAGTTTGTTACGTCTTTTTGCTATCTCTGCGAGCAGCCCTGCTTAGGTTGTACAGTCTGACAGCCGTTGGTAGGAAGGACCTACGAAACCTCTCGGTTGTGCACCTGGGATGATGTAGTCTGCTGCTAAATGAGCTCCTCAGTGCATTCAGTATGTCCTGCATAGGGTGGAACTCGGACTCCAGCAGAGATGACAGTTTAGCCACCGTCCTTCTCTCTCCTATCTCCTCCATCGGATCAAGGCGCTGCCCCAGGACAGAGCTAGCTTTCTTAATCAGTTTGTTCAGTCTCTTCCTATCGGCTGCAGTAATGCCACTGCCCCAGCAGACCACTCCAAAAGTGATGGCTGATGCCACCACCGTGTCATAGAATGACTTCAGCAGCGCCCCTTGTACACCAAAAGACCTGAGTCTCCTCAGCAGGAACAGCCTGCGCTGTCCCTTCTTGTAGAGTGCATCAGTATTGTGTGACCAGTCTAGTTTATTGTTCAGATGAATACCCAGGTACTTATAGGATGTCACCATCTCGATGTCTGTTCCCTGTATATTTACTGGTACTGTGAGGGGCTGCCCATGCCTGCGGCAGTCCACCACCAGCTCCTTAGTTTTCCTCGCGTTGATCTGGAGGCAGTTCCGATGGCACCAGTCCACGAAGTCCTGGATAAGCCCTCTGTACTCAGCTTCATCTCCATTGGAGATGAGGCCAACGATCGCAGAGTCATCAGAGAACTTCTGTAGATGGCAGTGTGTTGTGTTGTGTGAGAAGTCCGCAGTATAAAGAGTGAACAGGAAGGGAGCCAGCACCGTTCCCTGGGGGGCCCCCGTGCTACTGATGATCGTGTCGGACACACAGTCCCGGGTTCTCACAAACTGAGGCCGGTTCGTGAGGTAGTCCAGGATCCATGATGACAGGTGCTGGTCCACCCCTGCGCGCAGCAGCTTGTCCTTCAGGATCATCGGTTGGATGGTGTTGAAAGCACTGGAGAAGTCAAAGAACATGATCCTCACCATATTCCCGGGCTTCTCCAGGTGGGACAGAGAACGGTGAAGGAGGAAGATCACCGCATCCTCCACCCCAATGCCATGCTGGTAGGCGAACTGGAGTGGATCCATCGCTGGTTCCACCAGGGGGCGGAGGTGAGCAAGGAGCAGTCTCTCCAGGGTCTTCATCAAGTGGGACGTCAAGGCCACCGGTCTGTAGCTGTTCAGGTCTTTGGGGTGGGAAGTTTTTGGTACAGGTACCACACAAGATGTTTTCCACAGCTGTGGTACCCTCCCCAGTTTCAGGCTCATGTTGAAGATATACGTCACAATCCCACACAGCTGGTCTGCACAGGACTTGAGGAGCTTTGCGCTGATGCCGTCCGGTCCCGGCGCCTTCCTCGCCTTGATCTTCCTCAGCTCCGTCCTCACCTGGGTCCTGGTCAGGGTCAGGATGGGGGGCTGTGTGTTGGGAGTGGGGGGGTGTTGGTGGAGTGGGGAGTGGGCAGCAGGACTTGATTTCTTTAGAGGCAGCAGTGGTTGTTGTGCAGTCAGGGGGGAGGGCGGTTGGTCAAATCTATTGAAAAACAGATTCAGGTTGTTCGCCCACTCCCTGCCCCCTGTGGCCTGGGGGGAGGTATTCTGGAGCCCCGAGATGGTTTTGAGGTTTCTCCAGACCCCGCTGATGTCGCTCTGTTGCAGCTTGTCCTCCATCTTCTTCCTGAAGCTGTCCTTGCCTTCTCTGATCTTTCTCCTCAGCTCCCTCTGTACGGACTTCAGCATCTCCCTGTTCCCTGACCTGAAGATCCTCTTCTTCTCTCTCAGAAGTGTTTTTATCTCAGGGTTGATCCAGGGTTTGTTGTTTGAGTGACGCCGTATGGTCTTGGTGGGAACGGATTTGTCCACACAGAAGCTGAGGTAGCCCGTGAAGGTGTGAATGAGGCCATCGATGTCCTCACCATGTGGATCGCAGAGCTGCTTCCAGGCGGTGGCTTCAAAACAGCCCTTTAGGGTGTCCATTGTCTCCTCAGACCATAACTCCACAGTGTGCATGGCCGGAGGTTGTCTGTGCACTAGGGGTTTGTACACCGGCCGGAGATGAACCAAGTTGTGATCCGATCTCCCGAGTGGGGGGAGTTGTGATGAGGTGTACGCCTCCTTAGTGTTTGCGTAGAATAAATCCAGTGTTTTATTGTCTCTAGTGTGGCATGTGACATACTGGGTGAACGTGGGTAGAATGGGAGACAGTGAAACATGGTTGAAATCGCCTGAGATGAGGAGAAGAGCATCTGGGTGTTCTGTCTGCAGCCTGCTGGTTACTGAATGGATGACGTCACGTGCTGTCCCAGCGTTCGCCGTCGGATTTGCATAAACAACAATGCAGATCACGTGTGAGTGTTCTCTCGGGAGATATGTAGGCCTCATGCTAACAGCTAGCAACTCAATGTCTTTGCTGCAGTGTCGTTGTTTAACAGTGATATGTCCCGGTCTGCACCAGTTGTTGTTAACATACATTATCACTCCACCGCCCCTAGCCTTGCCACTGTCTGGTGTTCGGTCAGCTCGTATCATGTGAAAACCCTCCAGCTCAATGTTAGCATCTGCTGCTAGTTCAGTTAGCCACGTCTCAGTAAACAAAAGGAGAGAGCACTCCCGGTATGTGCTATCATAACGGGAGATAGCCGCTAGCTCATCTAACTTTCCCAGTATCGACCGTACATTTCCCATGACAACAGATGGAAGGGAGGGTCTGTACCTTATATTTTTTGTCCTCCGCCTTACTCCAGCCCGGCAGCCGCGGCGTTTTCGCCTCAGTTCTCTCGGTATGTCGAGTTTTTCCAATGGGACCGGGTGGCGGTTGAATGCTAGCAGCTGTTCTCTGCTGTATCGTATCCTGCTATAGACAGTGGCTCCGTCCACCGGCTCAGGAGACATTTAGGACGATCTGTGTGTCCGTGATATAAGTGGGGTGAAAAAAAAAGACGGATCAAAAGAGAGAGGAAGGGAAAAAGACTCGGAATCGAGCCGCTGTTGCAAAAGGCAGCCGACTCGTGTGGCGCCGAGAGAAAAATACTATATTATATTATATATATAATATGGCGTAATAATGGCGCATATATTATGGCGTAATAATGGACTGCAGAGATTACAGAGAGAGAGAAGAGGCATGCATGACTGAAGGAGAGAAAATGACAGGCAGACAAAAATGTCACCAAAAAGAACTCAGATTAAATCTTAAACTTCATCTCCATCAAAGCATTTTAAGGTGATTTATACGTATTTTCTAAAATAAACAACTTAAAATCTTTTTTTTTTCTGTTTTCTTCATTTTTAATAAATTTTTGTAACCTTTTTTGCACTTAAATTTACCAACATTTATTTGTGTCATTTTATAACTTTTTCATGTAATTTTAGACCTTTTTTCACGAAAAATAGTTTTTAACATAAGAAATTTTTAATAAAAATATTTTGGTGACCTTTTTCAGATAATTTTTTCATTTTTTCATGTCATTTTGTAACTTTTTCACATGAATTTGTAAGTTTTCCCATGTAAATTTGCAAATTTTTCACATAAATTTGCAAATTTTTTCAAGTCAGTTTGCAACTTTTTCACATTTTACTACAGAAATTAAAAACCCTTGAACATGTATGAAAAACACAAACGGGTCAAAATACAACACCAGTTTGAGACTACACAGTTTACACAGATTCCCTGAATTTGCAGTGGACAATGACAGAACCGGGCCAGGACTATTAACAGAAACCAGTAACAACAGCAAACTGATTAGCATGTACTGTAGCTACCTAGCTTACCATGTAAAAGTAATGTTTTTAACACTGCACTAACTGAGTCCAGCACTAACTGAGTGCTGGACTTTCTCACAGGGAGGCCACAGAACGTGTGGGTCGGCAGCAACACCTCTAAGACCATCACAATGAGCACAGGGGCCCCACAAGGGTGCGTGCTCAGCCCGCTGCTCTTCATCCTGTTGACCCATGACTGCATATCAGCCTACATCACCAACCACATCATCAAATTTGCAGATGACATAACGGTGGTGGGCCTCATCACAAACAATGAAGAGGCCAACTGAGGTAAGCCAACTGGTTCAGTGGTGTAAAGACAATAATCTCTTCCTGGACGTAGGAAAAACCAAGGAGATTGTGGTCAACTTCAGGAGAGGACACGTACAGCATCCCCCGCTGATCATCAATGGAGTGACTGTGGAGAGGTGAGCAGCACCAAGTTCCTGGGGATGCACATCTCCGAGGACCTCTCCTGGTCTAACAAACCACATTACTGGCCAAGAAGGCTCAAACTCGCCTCTATTTCCTCCGCAAACTAAGGACAGCACGAGTCCCACCCCCCACCATGTGCTCATTCTACTGGGACACCATTGAGAGCATCCTCACCAGCTGCATCACTGTGTGGTACAGAAGCTGCACCGCCTCCTGCTGGAAGACTCTACAACGCACAGTGAAAGTAGCCAGCAGCAGCGGCTGCATTTCTTGCGTAGATTAAGAATACATGGCGTTGATAAAAGGATTATGCTAATATTTTACCAGGCTATGTTGGAGAGCTGTATTGGATACAGCATTACAGCTTGGTTTGGCAACCTCTCTGTGAAACTAAAGAACAGAGTGTTGCGTTTAATTCATACAGCATGGAAAATTATTGGAGTTAAAGAGTATTTACCCATGCAGATCTTACATGACCAGGCAGCCTGTAGACAAGCTCAAAAAATAATCAGTGACATGAGCCATGTACTAAACAATGAATATGTGCGGCTGCCCTCAGGGAGGAGATACAGAGTCCCCAAGCGCAGGTTCAATAGATACAAGAACTCATTTATCCCGACGTCAGTAAAACGTTTAAACTCAGATAAATAGGTCAGGGACACTTATAACTCCTGTTCTTAATGACTGCTGTTATATATTTATGTATGTATGTACTTGTATTATTTACTGGGTTTTATTTTATTAATTATGTACTACATCCATTGTGTATGTGTGGATTGTGTGGTTGCAGCACGGGTGACAAGCCCAAGACAAATTTCCCCTTGAGGGACAATATCTTATCTTATCTTATCTTAGCAAGATCATCGGTGTCCTGCTGCCCTCCCTCTCGGACATCTACCACACCCACCTCACCTGCAGAGCCATCAACATCGCAGGTGACACCTCCCACCCCTCACACTCCCTCTTAAGCCCCCTGCCCTCAGGGACAAGGTACCAGAGCCTCCGAGCCTGCTCCACAAGACTGCTAAACAGTTTGTTCACCAAGCCATCAGGACCCTGAACTCTGCCCCCCACCCCTGGACTGTAACACACTCACCCACACAACAACTCTACCTCAGCTGTTTGCACAGAAAGACTTGGCACACCAATAGTACCACATCTGCTGCTGTATGTCTTGCACCTTACTGCAACCATTTGCACAAATGCCATACCTGCTGCTGTCATTGCAATATTGATAATGCACAGACCAGTCTGTCACTGTTTGCACCCCTGTTACCACATTGAACCTGCAATTTACCGGTATTTCGGTTTACTGTACATAGAATTGCTGTGTTTTTACCATTATTTGTACTATGGGTAACATTACCGTACATAGATTGTTGTTGTTGTTTTCCATCCTTATTCCTTCTTGTCATATATTGTGCACACCACTAAGAGAGAGAGAGAGAAATGGCATTTCAATTCTACTGTATGTCCTGTACATATAGAAGTATTGACAAATAAAAATCTTTGAATCTTATACTGTCCCAGTCTGCCCCACATACAATTTCTCAAATTGAATTCTCCAGCAATCTCCTGACATCACGGATATGTCTTCATGTTTGTTTCCAGCTGTTTTCTAAATCACCTTTGTTTCGTGAAAAGCTTCTTGGACTCGAAGTGAGCAGCCAGTTAAAGCTCATGAGCGGCGCCGAACTTTGACCCTGATGGTCAGTTTAACAGCTGATGCTTTGCTGTCCCAGGTGGAAAATTCCTTTTGTTGGGCATGTTTTTTTTTTTTTTTTTTTTTTTTTAAACTCCTGAACACACAGAATCAAAGAAAGCAGGAGCTAGGCTAGAGTTTCACTGTGCTGCTGCAGCTCGTCTGAATCATCACACTTGGCTGACTCGGCAATCTGATCTGGGCGGCCGGGACCTTAAACCACTGCGAGAGAGGCAAGAGTGAACCGGGAAAAATGAGTCAAATAGGAAGAAGGCAAGAAGAGGATGAATTATTCTGTTTGTACTGTACAATCGTGAAAAAATTAGGACACCCCATTAAATATTCAGTTCTTTATTAAGAAATCTTCACAAATCTATGTCTAACCTAGTTTTTGTTTTTATTTGCATTTTCTAACATTTATTTTAGCCATTTTAAGTGTGAATGAATGTAGGAGTGTCCTAAAAAAGATGGGGGGGGGGGGGTTGTCCAAATTTATTCCTCACTATTTGTTTAGAATTATTTAGAATTACATTTTACAGAAAATTTGAAAAAAGTCTTTAATTCATTTTTAATTGTTTAATTGTATTACATGACTCTCCCAGTATTTTTAGCATTGATATTAAATATCCATCTGTCCAAATATGAAAAAAACAAACCCACACAGGCTTATACAGGGTGTCCTAACTTTTCACACGACTGTATGTGCAGGCGTGTCTGTCCACAGTTTGTTCATGTGGGGGTGTTTTCATTAAAGGTAATTTAGTCTTCGTGCTTTTGCATGACAATGTTTTATTTTGGACAGTTTATCATTTACAAATAGCAAACCACAATGGGAAAAAAAAGCTTTAGGAATTATAATTTGGGAAGCAGTTTAAAGGTGGGTTTTTGCTGCTTTCCGCTCTCATGCACTTGTGCTTTGGACAAGGCAACTGCACATACGAGGGAGGGCTGAAAAGTTCATAGGCTGACTAAGAAGGAGCTATGTCTTTGAGGATCAAGAAGAGAGCTTCTATACCGCAGGGATCCAAGCGCTGCAACACCAACGTTGAAATGTTGAAAAATAAACCACGTTTGGTCAAATTTGACCACTGCATCATGGTCAGCCTATGAACTTTTCAGCCCCCCGTATGCTTCATTTTTTGCGTCTGCTAGGCCAAGTGTCCTTTTGAATGGGAGCTTGGAGCTTGTGCATAAACCATCAACACGCACAGACAACACGGTGATAAAATTTGGGCAGCACACACTCAGCTGTGGAGGGACCCCACGACTGGACCTAATGACAAAATCTGTACATCACACAAGCCTCGCGCTTGAGGGGATGCACAGAGTGGAGGTGGATCATAAATAATCCATAAAAAAGACTGATGGGCAATTAGTAGCAGGGGCAATAATCGTTCACAAGAAGTTAGTAAAAGAGGAGAAGGGAATGAGCGAACTGAGTGTTACATTTCGTTGCAACTGGTTCCAGTCACTAGAAGCTGCAAACTGAAATGAGAAATGACCAAAGGATACACAAGCTTTTGAATTGAGTAAGTTAATGTAGTTACTGGAGTGTAAATTATGGTCACCCTTATGGGTGTTGAGTAAAGAGCGGAGACAAGCAGGGGTTTTGCTAATTATGGTTTTATATATAAACTGATACCAGTGGATCAGTCTGTGGGAATGAAGTGAGGATTGATTGACATGAGTACAGATTGCAGTCATGGGTGTTGTACGGAGTGCTGGTGACAAAGCGGACTGCAGTATGGTGAATGACGTCCAGTTTATTAAGAAGATTCTTGGAAGCTATTCTATAGATTACATCACTAAATCCTGTCAACATCAGTCAATCCTGGATATGACATTGGAAAGCAAGGTGTTGATGTGCACGTCAAAGGAAAGGGAGCTGTCAAGCCAAATACCCAAAAGGTGTTAAGAAATTGGATTTCTGAACCATCTAGAGAGGAGATTTTGAGGGGGCACTTGATCTGAGGTAAACTGGGATTGAAAATCATACGTTTTGGGTTGCTTGTAAATGGTAAATGGCGTTCACTTATATAGCGCTTTTTCCTCATCTCTAGATGACCAGAACACCTTACAGATCCTGCTATCCACCCATTCACTCACACATTCACACACTGATGGCAGCAGAGCTGCCATACACAGGCGCTAGCCTGACCCTGTGTTTAAAAAAAAGTGAAGGTTTATAAAAGCATACTGCAAGCTGTTAAAACTGTGTTGTAAGGAAGTCAAGGCAGTGTTCAGGGATGGACTGAAGGTGTACAAAATAGTATCATCTGCATACAGAGGAACCTGAGAATTACCTACAGCATGAGCAATATTGTTTAAATAAATTCTGAAAAGGGTTGGACAAAGTATGGATCCCTGAGGAACAGCCTTGGATAGGGCGGGTGGATCAGACAGAAAGCTCTCCACTCTTACAGATTGTAAACGGCCAGAGCAATAAATCCTAAACCATGCCAAGCAACTATCTGAAAGTCCTACATCTTTGAACCTGCTAAGCAAGATGTTATGGTCCCCAGAATCAAAGGGCTTCGTCAGATCAACAAACACAGCTACACAGTATTCTTATGTGGGTCCTTGTGTACACTGGATCCTTCTTGCACATTTTTCATGAGGATTCGATGGATCGATTTTGGTCTGGCCCTTCACCAAGACCTGTTTGCCATGGGAGACCCTACCAGGGGCAAGCTGCCCCCGACAACATAGCTCCTGGGATCATGACGGCACACAAACCCCTCCACCACGATAAGGTGGTAATTCACGCAGGAGCATTTTTTAACACAATATAGAAATTTCTGATTATCTGTAGTTTTAACTGATAGAAGCGTCTAGGGAAAATTGTATTATAGAAAACAAACAGAAAATATAAAAAAAAAAATATACACAAAGAATACCAGTACATGAACAAAAAACAGACTAATTTATCAAATTTAAATTAAAGTTGCAAATGTGCTAAAAAATAGCAAATTGAGGAGAAAATTAGTAAATACCTGAAATGGTTCCACGCAAACCAAATTTACAATCCTGCAAATTAATACAAAATAGTCTCAAAGTCACATCAAGACCCTTAAAAATGTATGAGAAAAAATTTTATACTGTATGTACAAGAAAAGAAAATGCAACAGGTAAAAGATTAAAACAATTTGAAAAATTGTAAATTTGCATTGAAATCACAAATGTGTAAGCAAAGTAAAAATCTGTTTATTTATAAGTTTACAGTCACAAATGTACAAGGAAAAAACATGAGAAAAATCATCAGTTACTAATGTTGGCTAGTTTATTCTTATAGTATATTTGAGCTAAAATATTATTTATTGTTTCTTTGTTTGCTCAAAATCTTTCCATAGTACACATTTTTGACCCGTGGCATATGATAATAAGTTTAAATCTTGGTCAGCAGGGGATGTACCAACAACTATTTTCTGCTTCTGAAGGTGACTCAGTTGTGATTAGAGGATCAAACCTCTCTTGTCTTTTATTTTGTCCTTATCAATGCCTTTCAATCTCTTCTGGTTTGGCTAGTCCACCCCGTGCAGCTCGTAGCTTGCCGTCTACCTTATCTCAGTCACAACCGCTAAATCTTATCTAACCCCTCGCACCCCCAACTCCCTCGAAGCCCTCCGGACTATCCACCTCATCTCGCCCTCCTTCCTCCTCTCTTATCGCTTCTTCTCCACTATTGCCTACATCTTCCTCCCCCTGTTGTCCTCATTTTTGGACCACCCTGTGCTTCTTTCTTCACGGGATAAACCCAGGTGGCATGATGGATTTCGATGGGACCAGGAGCAGTTCGAAGGGCCACGGAGGCTTCGGATTGTGCTGAATAAGCAGGTCAGTTAAGAGTTGTTTGAGGAGAAAACAGCTGACAAGAAGCAATAAGGGCGTTAATGAAAAAAAAAAAAAGCTAGGCCACCAAGAGATAAATGGATCTCATGGAGGGGACTGTGCAGAATGGGCCATTTCCATGTAAAAACCACAGAGGAAGAAAGCGGGAACGCACAGGGGGCGATCTAAATCAGAATCACTTTATCCGACGAGTATGATAAATGTGCGGGATACGCCTTGGAGGCACCAGTGCAGAGAGGTTGGCACCTTCCAGGGTTTTTCTGCACATGCTTATGAAGGAGAAAAACCTGATCCATAAAGAGCGGCACACTGGATTACAGGTTTATAGCAAGGACAGGGAGCTGGGAGCAGGGCGTGAAATCAATTAAACTTAAGGCAAATGCACAAAATTGTGCTGCACCTGCATTTTAACGGTACCCAGTAGATGGAAAACTGAACTTCCATTTATTTCATTTCAATGAAAATTTGTCCAGCGGTGGAAGTGAGAGCAGCATATCAAATTTTTGTTTTTCCATCTGCTGAAATGACACCGGATGCTTATAATCCGAATAACTGTCCAATGAACTGTCTGAAGTATCTTTGAAAATCTGCATTTTTCTTTTCTGCCCGTTTTTAAATGATAAGCAGTGTTGTCAGATGTTAAATGAAGAAATATTGTACTGTTGCTTTGAAATTATCGTATTTTGACCCAAACTACTGTATGTACTAAAATAATTTGAAAAATCAAAGGATGGGACAGTGCATTTAAAAACAAACCCATTCTATATGTATGGAAGTGCAGTAACCTGAGGAATAAATGCAAAAGCTTGGCCATTTGAATTAAGCAACTGCTGTATGCACTGTCACCCACACCCACCCACACAGTGAACCGCACATTTTTGCACAACCACTGCCTCTGTTCTTAAACGTAGGGCAGGGTGATAAAGGCTGCTGTGACTGGTGGAGGTGCTTTATTTTCTTACCGGTGTCCGCGTCTGTGCTGCTGGACTCTTTTCTTTCAGTACTTTTTTCCTCCGAGTCCCAACATGTGTTCACTGATTTTTTAAAATTCACTGTGGTGTCAGTGCAGCTGCCCAAACAAATGTGAGCTAAGCACTGCTGATGTGATTGGCACGTTTGGCAGTGAGGAGGAGCCAGCCAGGTATGAGCTGATGAGCCATGAGTAGGGCTGTGCCATATGACCAAAATTTCGTATCATGTAGTACTGCGCTACGGAAGAGCCTACTGTT
Organism: Pholidichthys leucotaenia; assembly: GCA_020510985.1. Taxonomy (NCBI): domain Eukaryota; kingdom Metazoa; phylum Chordata; class Actinopteri; order Cichliformes; family Pholidichthyidae; genus Pholidichthys; species Pholidichthys leucotaenia. The sequence continues at coordinate 319,281,378 of CM035844.1, forward strand.
GTGTATGTAAATAGGCTGTATTACTAACATGGCAGCTGTGTTGGACACGGGATGGACTGGGATGGTCTACTGCCGATTTCCGGTGGTGACATCGTCCTTGGTATAAAGGAGATGGGCGGAAGAGGCTCTGCCTCTTTCGTCATTGGAGCCACCTGGCAGGCAGGCAAGTGCCGTAAGCCTATTTATGTAAATCAGAATCAGATTTATTGCCATTGTTCATGTAGTACACAAACTAGGAATCTGTCTCGATGCCATGCTGCAACATTAAAAACATGATGAGAAAAAGAGATAAACTAAAAAACTAAAGGACTGAAAACGTGCAATAAGTGTAGAAAAATAAGTAATAATAAGTAATAATGATAATAATAATAATAACAATACTAGTAATAATGAGTAGTACTAGTCAAGGCAGTTTTAAAAAATTAGCAAGTAGCAGATAATGTGAAGTACCACATAGTGCAGTCGATAATGCAACAGAAAACAGTGATGAATGACGTGAGTCTGGTTGAGCTGCTGTACATAGTGCACGAGAGTCAAAAAGTCATTTAATGTTCAGCAGTCTGATGGCAGAGGGGAAAAAGCTGTTCATGTGCCGGGAGGTTTTAGTCCGAATGGACCGAAGTCTTCTACCTGAGGGGAGGGGAGCATAACAAATAACAAGTATTGTAATAAAGCTCCGTAAACTGCATCAGTTGTGTATTTGTATTTGTTTTTACCCAGTTATGGACAACAATTGGCGACGAGGTAAAAGCGGGAATGGAAGGGTCAGCAACATTTGCATTGTTTAAGGAAACTTGCACACTTCCAAATTGACTGAACCATAATGACAATGTTTTATCGGGCTTTTATTGAATCTGTTTTATCCTTTTCTTTAGTGTCATGGTTTGGTCATATAAAACTGAAACAGAGGAAATCCTTGGATCAGGTAGTGAGATGGTCCAGTCGTTTGCTTGGTGAGTCACAGCTGAGCCTGACATCCCTGTACACCAGACACGTACAGAGGATGGCTACCTCCATTTTAAATGACTCCCTCCCTTTGCACTGCCACTTTCAGCTTCTTCCCTCCAGATAGAGGGTTTGCTGTCCCAAAAAGTAAAACCCAGTGCTACAAAAGCAGCTTTGTTCCTGCTGCTGTCAAAGAGTTGATCAAGATGTAACAATATATTGCACATAATTTAGTTACCTATTTATTAATTTTTATTTTATATTTACTTATTTTTGTAGGTTTTTTATTTGGGTTCTAAATCTTTTATTGGGTTTCAGACTTTTGAGTTTTTAACCTCTTTGACTAGTCTTTAACTTTTAATATGACCCTTCTCTCTTATCTCTTTGGGGTTTTTTTTTTCCTCTCTTATCTCTTTGTCCTATGCCCCAATTGGTGGAGCCTTGAGTACTTTTATCATGTTTATAGTCAGCTTCATGTGTGCCTGTGTTTGTGTTCATGTTGAATGTAATTGTGGTTTGTAAATATGGATGTCACCTGACTGCAAAACAAATCTACCTATGGGTACAAATAAAGTAACCTGAACCTGAACCTGGAGAAGCCTGTTGCTGAATTTTGGCCATTTCTGGAGGCCCGTGTCGTGGCCTCGTTGGTTCGCTGCTTTTACCAACTACCTCATAGTTCTGAACCTCGGCGAGCACGAGAGGCTTTGCACGAGGGCTGTGTTAGTCCATAATTTGGGTACTGAGGGACAGAGAATACTAGTGTTGTGAAGTTGATGGCGTGCCATTTTCACGCTCGGGAGAGCGTCATGGTCCGGCGCATCCAGTTTCGACAGCACCGCCAGCGGTTGGGAGAACCAGTGATGAGGTTCATTGAAGATCTCCGAGGGCTGGCGAAGGGATATGACTTCGGACGCCTGGAAGATGAAATGATTCGGGACCAAATAGCGGAGCACGTCCGCTGTGCAGCGGCCCGGTCCAGGCTGTTGGAGTATCCAGTAAAGTTGACATTAGCCACTGCTATCGAGCTCGCCCAACGGTTCGAGGCAGCAGAGACCATCGTGAGAGGCCTTCCTGAAGGGGCTTTTCTGGGTGAGGATGAGTCTTGCGCTGAAGCACTGTTTTGGGACCCTGGTGATTGTGATGTCAGAGAGGATGTGTATGCCTCCATTGTTAAAATAAGGTCCGCCCCAGGTATGCCACATTGTTACGGTTGTGGGTCCCCTGTTCCCACCCTCTGACGACCTCCACCACCTCACACTCACCCACACCGACGTCCGTAACGCACTGAGTCATGTCAACGTACGTAAGGCTGCTGGCCCTGACGGCATTCCTGGGCGTGTGCTGAGGGCATGCGCTGAGCAGCTGGCAGGGGTCTTCACAGACATCTTCAACCTGTCCCTGGCCCAGGCCGTGGTACCAGCGTGCTTCAAGACCACTTCAATAGTACCAGTGCCGAAACATTCAACACCATTGTGCCTAAATGACTATCGCCCTGTGGCACTGACGCCCATAGTCATGAAGTGCTTTGAGCGACTGGTCTTGGCACAGCTCAAAAAATGCCTGCCCCCTACACTGGACCCTCACCAGTTTGCCTACCGGAGCAACAGGAGTACAGAGGATGCGGTTTCTACAGCGCTGCACTATGTACTCTCACACCTGGATGACAAGAACACCTACGCAAGAATGCTGTTTGTTGACTTCAGCTCAGCATTCAACACAGTTATCCCCTCCAAGTTGATCACTAAACTTGGGGACCTGGGAATCAGTACCTTCACCTGCAACTGGATCATGGATTTTCTGACCAACAGACCCCAACATGTTAGGTCAGGCCCCAACCGCTCTTCCGTCATCATACTCAACACTGGTGTACCACAGGGCTGTGTGCTCAGCCCATTCCTCTACTCCCTCTTCACCCATGACTGCAGGCCTATGTATGGATCCAATTCCATCATAAAGTTCGCAGATGACACCACGGTGATTGGACTCATCAGGGACAACGATGAGTCAGATTACAGGGCAGAGGTTGAGCACTTGGCCACTTGGTGCGCTGACAATAACCTGCTCCTTAACATCAGCAAAACCAAGGAGCTCATAGTGGACTACAGGAAGGAGAGGGGAGAGACACATGACCCCATCCATATCAATGGCATAGCTGTTGAACGTGCCCCCAGCTTCAAATTCCTGGGGACCCACATCTTGGAGGACCTGTCCTGGTCAGTTAACACCACCAGCCTGATCAAGAAGGCCCATCAGCGCCTCTTCTTCTTGAGGACACTGAAGAAGAACCATCTGTCAACTGACATCCTGGGCAACTTCTACCGCTGCGTGATAGCGAGTACCCTGACCAACTGTGTCACAGTCTGGTATAGGAGCTGCTCTGTCGCTGACCGTAAGGCGCTGCAGCGGGTGGTGAAAATCGCCTAACGCATCACAGGGACTCCACTTCCAGTTATAGAGGACATCTACAGGAAAAGATGTCTGCGCTGGGCACGCAGCATTCTTAGGGACTCCAACCATCCTGCTCATGGACTGTTCCAGCTTCTCCCCTCCAGAAGGCGTTTCAGAAGCCTTTGGACTAGAACCAGCAGGTTTAGGAACAGTTTCTTTCCAACAGCTGTCACGTTATTGAACTTAGTTCCCCGCTGACTCTCTTACCATCATCTCTTACCATCCTCACCTGTACATAACTGCCCATCTAACTTATTGTACATTATTTGCACAAAACAGTACTCTTAACTTTCTGCACTGCTGCATATATTTGCTTAAATTGCACATACTGTTAATTACCGTATATACTGCACTGCTGTCCTTTGCACTTCTGATTGGATGCTAAACTGTGTTTCGTTACCTTGTATTTATACATGTGTAATGACAATAAAGTTGAATCTAATCTAATCTAATCTATAAGGCCAGTGTGTGCCCGGTGAAAGGAAAGCGTTGTGGCAAGTGTGGTTTGTTGGACCACTTTGCCAGGGCGTGCGCTAACTTCGAACGCAGGAGCCATAGGGGAGAACCAGGTGCTGCGCAGAAGACTCCAACAATAGTGCACACGGTCTCCCCAGGGACCACGGGGAGGATCGGGTGCAATGTCATGCTCGATGGCGTGGACACTGGAGCAGTTATCTCCGTGTTGAACCTGTCGACCATGAATAGTTTGTTTCCCCACCAACAAATAAAACAACAAGGAAGAGACTATTATGGCTATGGATGGAACAGACTGGAAGTTTTGGGATTTGTGGAAATGGAAGCCCGTTATAAGTCTGTTGTTGTGCCCCAGGCCCGCATTCACGTCAGTGCTGCGGGGGTTAACATCATGGGGTGTAATCTTTTGCATAGCCTGGGTTTCTCGATTGCCAGTGTATTGGGTGAGGAGTGGTCGGGCTGCGGACTGTGCAGCTGACCGACTCCGCTGGTGGATGGCGTGGCGGTGAGGGAATCGGACTGGCTGGACATGAGTAACGAGGGAGAGCATGTTCGGTGCCACACAATGCTGTCTCAGGACGGACCCGATGCCGGTCTTTCTGTTACCCTGGATGAGGGTGCGGTACGGCACGACGGAACCCCAGGGGTGGTCTTTAAATACGAGGTGCCCACGCCGGATGCTGAAGGGGCGAGACCAGACAGCGTGTTGATAAATTGCTCAGGAAGGCAGTCTACCATGGATGACACAGACCAGACCCGCGAGTCGACCGGATCAGTGGTGGAGACCAGTCTGACCCAAAGTGACCAGAAGAAGAAGACACGGGCTTCCCTGTGGGTTAGAGACATGGTGTGGCCCAGGGTTGAGGCCTGGATGAGAGGGATGCATGGTTTACGCGATTGGCGTGATGAACAGAGACGGTTCTGAGTGGAAGCCGTTCGGAATGATGGATATCTACGCTTGTCTGACCAGGCCTGGAGGCACCCAAATGAGTTACGTCATGTGGAGGAGAAGAACTGACGTAGTAGGACCCCCGAGGTCAAAAGACGGAAGCGGTCGGAGAGAGACCCCGGCAAAGGACTGAGAGTGTGGTGTGTCTTTTTTTTTCCTGCTTGTTGTTATGCATGTTTTACTCTGGTCCTGATGTGTTTATTTTACTGCTGATGTGGTACCCCAGTTGATTAAAAAAAAAGAAAAGAAGATGATGAGTGAAATGTAAGAAATGGGGTGTTTAATGATGCCTGGAAGCTAAATTTGAAAGGATCTGTATTGTAAATGTGGGATTTTATTGACTCAACGGCAGAGGTTTGGCGATGTGTTGAATTGCTATGTACTGCATTAGTTTTACTGACGTATTGGTTTTAATACCCAAGTTTGGGGTGGTGGGGTGTGTCTACCCATGTAAACCGTCTGTCTGTATAGATTTACATACCAAACGTCAAGTGTAATATGATGTACCCATTATGGGGTGAGTGTTGGGGGGGAAGGGTGCCAGTAGTTTGGATGCGTTTTGTGATTGTGTGTCTTATGTGGAGCTGTTCTGGGATTGTTTTAGTTGAGAGACACGGCTTTGTTTTGAATGTTTGGCGGCAGAATAATCCGCCTAGCTGTGTGGGGGCGCTGGTAGTCTACCTGATCCCCCAGCCTTAGTTGTGTGCATGGATAGGAGGTTTATTACCTCCGCCAAAGGGGGAGGTTATGTGATCATCGGCGTTTGTCTGTCTGTCTGTCTGTCTGTTTGTCTGTTAGCAAGATAACTCAAAAAGTTATGGACGGATTTTCATGAAATTTTCACAGATTGTCAGAAATGGCATATCCTACAGATGATTAGATTTTGGTGGTGATCCGGATCACCGTCCACAAGAAAACCGCCATTACGCAAAATGCCATTTTCGTGAATAACTACTAAACCACTAATCCTATCATTGTCAATCCAATTGCTTGTCATATGTTTTCATGGTCAAGGAATCTGAAGACTGTATGGGGGGAACTGTGGCGCTAAACCGCCATTACGGAAAATGCCATTTTCGTCAATAACTACTGAACCACTAATCCTATCATTGTGAATCCAATTGCTAGTCATATGTTTTCATGGTCAAGGAATCTGAAAACGTACACACAAACACTGTATGGGGGGAACTGTGGTGCTTGGCGGAGGTCTGCGCTCTCCGAGTGCTTTTCTAGTTTGTTTCTGTGATTGTTTTGTTTTAGAGTGTGAGTCGGGAAGCAAATTTTGGTGAGCTATCTGTGCGCTTGGCAATTTTTTATTTTTTTTGGGGGGGGGGGAGCATGTTGTGTATGTAAATAGGCTGTATTACTAAGATGGCGGCCTGGTTGGACACGAGATGGACTGGGATGGTCTACTGCCGGTTTCCGGCGGTGATGTCGTCCTTGGAATAAAGGAGGTGGGCGGAAGAGCCACCTGGCAGGCAGGCGATTGCCGTAAGCCTATTTATGTAAATAACTAGAATTGTAATAAAGCTCTGTAAACTGCATCAGTTGTGTATTTGTTTTTACCCAATTATGGACACAACACCTACCACAGAGGATAATGAGCAACCACAACAACCGCAGTGTATAACCCCCTGAAAGGTTTATTATTTTAGGCTAATTATCTGATCAATAATTTTGAGATATGTATTTTTTGATCTCTGCATAAATGTTTTCCTATTAGTAGTTAATTTTACAAAGTATAGAGGCCTTATGCCATCCTATGCACTTAAGTAACAAAGCAGGCTTTTCTTTTGATAACTGGTTTTGTTTTCACTTCCTGTGCCTGCCTGTGGAATTGTCAGTAAGGCTACAGCACTTAGCAGAGACAGTCGAGCTATAAATGCTAATGTTAATTGGTTTATGGACCTGTAATGACACACAAGCTCTTATGGTGGTTGTAATTTATGTGTTTTACTTAATATGTACTGTCCTAAAATACCAGCAGTCAAGACCATTGCCATCACATATTACGGGGATCCATACAGGCAGTGTTCACTTTTTTTGTGTGTGTGGCTAATTCTCGTTGTTCACTTATGTACCCCTATTGATTATTAAAGAAATTGTTAAATATTAAATGCATTTTTATTGCCAACAGCATGTTTGCACCCGTACTGTGGAAGCTTCCACAGCACCGGGTGGTGCCATCGCCAGCACCATTTGGGGCACTCTCCAGACGGACTCCAGCAGGTAGTTAGTGGTGGAAGCGTTTGGACAATTTGCTAAATACAGCTGTGACAGTGAGCACTGAAAGGGCACAAAGCGTGTTATTTCCTTCTGAGTGGATTGTTGATGATTCTGACAATTGAGCTCCAAGAGCGAAACAACTACTGCATAGTGCATTGCTTGTTTGAACATGATTTTTCGGACAGTGGCAAAAATCCAAAAATCACAGAGACAAGAGCCAGGCAGGGTCCTGTACGGAGGTTGTCCTTTTTAAATATGCTGGATGTCACTGCAGTCACCAACCAGTCCACAAAACCCTGTAGTTGAAATACGGGAGTTACTGCCACTGCTTTACAAAAATGATTGAGTTTTATTTATTTATTTTTTTACAGAGTCAGCAGTTCATGCCTGTAGGAAGACTGGAGGGCTGCACAATTGTCACACACGCACAAGTTGAGAACGGAGCAGCAGCGAGTTTCTCACAGCTTCCATCGTTTGCCACATGTTATGAACCTGTTTAAATTACGAGACCACAGGGTCTTGAAAATATTTGCAATAATACTGCATATCGCGGTGCTGAGCTATCCACCATCAGCGCAGGGGAAATTCCTCCACCATGACAGCCCTACACGATATAAGTAATCTTATATCACGATAACGATATATATCACAATATACATTTTCTGTAAATTCTACAGTTTAGATAATCACATAAAAAGACCATCTCTCTCTTTTTACATGCAGCTTTTTCCTCTCATAATCTTGCAGTGTTATTGTTTTTAATGAGCATTTGATACTTGATTCTCATAAATTTGAGTTTTTTCTTCTAAATCATATCAAATGAATAAAAAGTAAACATCAATAAGTTAAATATTTGCTGAGCCAGAGGAGAATAACAAAAAACAAAAACACACATAACAAAAGAATCTCTGAAAATGAGAAAATTACCCATCGATGCCATCTACAGATATAAATTAGCTGTTAGTTTAAATCAATGAAAATTTAAATGTAGATCTACAGCCTGAAGATGCCATTCTGGCCTGATTTAACCTGCTTGCTTCTTAGTAAAAATATTTCAGATTGGTCATGATCTGAAAATCAAAGACACAAAAAGTAATGTAATAAAATACATGTGATGACTTTAACTTTATTAATTATCACTACTTGACTAATAAAAATGATTAGAAATCAAATAAATTACATTAAGAGCCAACTTGCTCCTCTGACCCGTTTTAATTTATTTATTATTTATTTTGCATGTATGTGCCACCATCTTGCACTTTTGCAGCTTTAATAATTTTTTCAGACAAAACTAAGAAACTCAGCAGTAATTTAAAACAAAGAAACAATGGTCTGATACACTAATACTTCCAGTTAGTACAACTTAGCATCGTCATTTAGCATTTACTGTTTTACAATTAGACATGGTGTTAACGTTACTTACCTCCTATTAAAACGAGGTTAGCGGACTATCTTCTCTGACGCAGCACGATAAAAAACAGTCCCACATCCCTGGCAAACAGGAGTAGAAGCTATGTGCCCAAACTGGTAGTTTGAAGCTAGCAACTCACCGGACTGAAGCCTAGTCAAACCACCACACACCTGTTCTGCTGTGGGCACTGCAGGGAGAGGCAGGGTGCTGACAACTAGTGCGTGAGGAGCTTTGCTCAAGGAATGGAAGTATGTGCATTTTAAATCATGATATAAACGATAGAGTATTCTATGAAACAACAGGCGTTTTTATATCGTCATCTGTTATATCGTCATACCACACAGCCCTAGCTATGAGCATCAGTTTCTGGTGATGTGTGGGTGTTTACATACAGTAAATAGAAATTATGTTTTTTTGGGGGGTGCACAGAAATGCCAAAACTATTGTATATTTTACCTTTTTAAAACTATTGATCGTATATTATATAGGCCCGAAAACTATTGTATAAATATGATAATTATCGCATATCTGGCAACACTGATGGTAAGAGTGTGGGCTTTTCTGCAGTTTCAATAGCCATCATTTCATCCATGCACTTTCTACTGCTTATCCAGGGTTCTGGTTCATGGAGGGAACAGTCAAAGCGGAACGACCTAGACTTCTGAGCCAGTCACATAAGCATGTAAGATCTTTCCTGCAGATGAGCTGAAGAAACCTGGTTATTGGGTTCTTGACAATGAGTGTCCCTTTCTAACCCCATGGAGTACACTGGATCAATCCACTTCGTTCTTTCAATGTTTCATTTCTGAAATGAAAACAGAACAACTGGAAATAGCCATTATAACTAAGCCAAAACGGGATAAGGGGTCTGATTTCATTAGCTGTTTTTTTTTTCTTTTTTTCGATTTGTTGTTTTGGTCACAGCTGAAAGTATGAATGGATAGTTACGTCACAGTGGGTGGAAGACTGGACCCAAATGCAGTATTTAAAGTTTGTACTGATGTGTTAAAGAGCTGGCCAAACTGGCGCAGCTCGATGGTGCAAACACAAAAATAATAAACAGCTCGGAAGTTGCAACAAACTCACATGACTTGGCAGGAAACGGTGGGATAGCAGGCAGAGCAGGAGCATGTTGTTCACGTATACATGACGAGAACACCCATAAGGAACAGAGATTGACACTGACATATAGACACAAGTAATCAACATAACACAGAACAGGTGGACACAATCAGGGCAAACGGAGATGGCAGGGCATGGTTACAAAAAACAGGATGGGTGGAGCTGCACAGATAATCACCAACAGTGGATGCATGACAGACATGAACAGAGGATCAGAGGGGAGACAAGATCATGGCAATAACGATAAGTAATAATAATGCTAATACACTTAGACTAAGATCAACAGTGAAATGAAGACGCAAGACCCTAAAACCCGAAACAAACCCGGGTCAGGTTGTCTACCCAAGTCCATGGGCCCTCGGACCGGAGAACAACGTGGGTCAGGGGGCCTGGCCCAGTCCATGGACCCCCAGACTGGAATGCAGGGCCAGTTTGGTGGCCCGCCACTGTCCCCAGGCCACCAAACTGGAGAAGAAGGTGGAACAGCGGCTGTAGGAACAGAGTTCACCAAACAAACACAAAGCAGTCCTATGCTTTGCGACCAATGACTGCTGCATGCTGACCCCGGCCTCTGGAACAAAAGGTGGAGGCCCGCTGGCCTCTGGAATGAAAGGTGGAGTGGACTGCTCGGCCACTGGAATGGCAGGTGGAGTTCCCCCAACCTCTGGAATGACGGGTGGCTGAGTTGGAGCGTGGTCCTCCTGTGGCTCCATCCTCAACATGGCCACCTCAGATGAGGGAGGAGAACACAAGGTCAGTGAGGCAACACCACAGTCATAAGCAGCAGAGACTGGTGGGGAGGACTCAGCAGCTGGTGGAATCTGCGTTTGGGTCCCCCCAGTAGCAGCAAGGCAAGTCTTCTGAAAAATAGTGGTTGAAAAATGAAAAGGTACTTGCCTTAACTCCTGGTCTCCTGTCGCTGGGGTGACAACCTCAAGGTGAACAGCAGGTACGGCGGCCTCTGGAAAAGCTGCAGGCAGGATATCCCCCAGAGCTGGTACTTGAGCTGGGGTGCGCCGTGGAGCTGGTACTGGAGCTGGGGAGCGACATGAAGCTGGTACCGGATGTTCCTCATGCAGCCCAGCCACTGAAACAGCAACCAGTGGAGAATCTGGTCTGCGGGCGACAGCCGCTTGGAACCCCTTCCTGGAGGCAGCTATGGCTGGAGGTGTCTCTGGGGCAGCTGGCTCATTCCAGACCAATAAGTTCCTTCCCAGTATAGCCAGTCTTGCAGAATAAACAAAATTAGAGGGGAGAGATGCGGGTGAGGATGGATGGATGGAATTGGCAGCAGAGTTAAAAGCAGAGTGAAGTGGAGAGAGCTCAGCAGCGGCAAGCGGCCATGGCTGAGTCTCCCCATCAGGGACCAGACAAGTCCCTTCATTCACTGATGTTAGAAAATGAATGGGTACTTGCCTGTATTCCCGCTCTGCTGCCACCAATGCGTCAGGCGAGTCTTCCCGGGAGTTGCAGGAACTCGTCTGATGAGGTGAGTCTGCCTGCTGGTGTTGAGCTGGCAGTGGACCGAAGGAGAAGGAAAGAGGCCTGGGATACTCCTGCTGGAGATGAGGAGCTGGCCCACTGTGTCTTATGGCACAGGTGACGACAACGTCTTCCCCCAGATGGATGCGGTCCCTCCTTCACTGGCTCCTCTTCTGCCGCCGGGAATGACTCCATCAGCCTGCGGATGATGATTTGCATGTTGACACTCTGCTCATGCAGTCGGGCGAGCTGAGGGACTCGCCGCAGGTGTAGTGTGGCTGACTACTGATTGTAGGGTCAGGGGTTCGATTCCTGCTCTGTCTGCAGTCTGCATGTCGAAGTGTCCTTGAGCAAGCCACTGAGCCCCCAGCTGCTCCTGGTGGGTCAGGCCAGCACCTGTGTATGGCAGCTCCGCCACCATCAGTGTGTGAATGTGTGTGTGAATGGGTGAATAGCAGGATCTGTAAAGTGCTTTGGTCATCTAGAGATGAGAAAAAGCGCTATATAAGTGAATGCCATTTATCATTTACTCATCTCTTCGGCACATTCGAGGAAGAGGAGGGCTTTGTCCGATATGTGGGGGTGCTGGCATTCTCAATACTGGCCATGACGTTAGAAGACACCCATGCTTCTTCCTAGTCAAGGCCGAACTGGCAAAACTTCAAGTATGCTGAGCCCATTTGGATGGGTGTCCTACTGTCACGGTTGGTGGAAGACTGGACCCAAACGCAGCACTTAAAGTTTGCAATGATTTATTAAACAGCTGGCAAAACTGGCACAGCTCAATGGTGCAAACACAAAAATAGTAAATGGCTTGGAAGCTGCAACAAAAAACTCACACGACTTGGCAGGATACGGTAGGATAAAAGGCAGAGCAGGAGCGTGTTGTTCACGCCTACGTACATGACAAGGACACCCATAAGAAACAGATTGACGCTGACATATACAGTGGGGTAAAAAAGTATTTAGTCAGCCACCAATTGTGCAAGTTTTCCCGCTTAAAGGATGAGAAAGGTCTCCAATTTTCATCATAGGTATACCTCAACTATGAGAGACAAAATAAGAAAAAAAAAATCCAGAAAATCATATTGAAGGATTTTTAATGAATTAATTGGTAAATTCCTCGGTAAAATAAGTATTTGGTCAATAACAAAAGTTCATCTCAATACTTTGTTATATACACTTTGTTGGCAATGACAGAGGTCAAACGTTTTCTGTAAGTTTTCACAAGGTTTTCACACACTGTTGCTGGTATTTTGGCCCATTCCTCCATGCAGATCTCCTCTAGAGCAGTGATGTTTTGGGGCTGCCGCTGAGCAACACAGACTTTCAACTCCCTCCAAAGATTTTCTATGGGGTTGAGATCTGGAGACTGGCTAGGCCACTCCAGGACCTTGAAATGCTTCTTACGAAGCCACTCCTTCGTTGCCCGGGCGGTGTGTTTGGGATCATTGTCAAGCTGAAAGACCCAGCCACGTTTCATCTTCAATGCCCTTGCTGGTGGAAGGAGGTTTTCACTCAAAATCTCACAATACATGGCCCCATTCATTCTTTCCTTTACACGGATCAGTCGTCCTGGTCCCTTTGCAGAAAAACAGCCCCAAAGTATGATGTTTCCACCCCCATTCTTCACAGCAGGTATGGTGTTCATTCTCCTCCAAACACAACAAGTTGAGTTTTTACAAAAAAGTTCTATTTTGGTTTCATCTGACCATGTGACATTCTCCCAATCCTCTTCTGGATCATCCAAATGCTCTCTAGCAAACTTCAGACGGGCCTGGACATGTACTGCCTTAAGCAGGGGGACACTCGTCTGGCACTGCAGGATTTGAGTCCCTGGCGGCGTAGTGTGTTTCTGATGTAGCCTTTGTTACTTTGGTCCCAGCTCTCTGCAGGTCATTCACTAGGTCCCCCCATGTGGTTCTGGGATTTTTGCTCACCGTTCTCGTGATAACTTTGACCCCACGGAGTGAGATCTTGCATGGAGCCCCAGATCGAGGGAGATTATCAGTGGTCTTGTATGTCTTCCATTTTCTAATAATTGCTCCCACAGTTGATTTCTTCACACCAAGCTGCTTACCTATTGCAGATTCAGTCTTCCCAGCCTGGTGCAGGTCTACAATTTTGTTTCTGGTGTCCTTTGACAGCTCTTTGGTCTTGGCCATAGTGGAGTTTGGAGTCTGACTGTTTGAGGTTGTGAACAGGTGTCTTTCATACTGATAACGAGTTCAAACAGGCGCCATTAATACAGGTAACGAGTGGAGGACAGAGGAGCCTCTTAAAGAAGAAGTTACAGGTCTGTGAGAGCCAGAAATCTTGCTTGTTCGTAGGTGACCAAATACTTATTTTACTGAGGAATTTACCAATTAATTCATTAAAAATCCTTCAATGTGATTTTCTGGATTTTTTTTTCTCATTTTGTCTCTCATAGTTGAGGTATACCTATGATGAAAATTGGAGACCTCTCTCATCTTTTAAGTGGGAGAACTTGCACAATTGGTGGCTGACTAAATACTTTTTTGCCCCACTGTATATAGACACAAGAAACCAACATAACAGAACAGGTGGACACAATCGGGGCAAACACAGATGGCAGGACATAGTTACAGAAAACACGACGGGCGGGGCTGCACAGATAATCACCAACAGAGAATGCACAACAGATATGAACAGAGGATCAGAGGGGAGACAAGATCATGGCAATAACGATAAATAATAATAATGCTAATACACTTAGACTAAGAGGAAAGCCCAACAGAGGAATGAATATGCAAGAGCGAATAATAATAATAATAATGACAACCCTGGAAAATATAATAACAGTGAAATTCAGAAAATCCCAAAATACAACTTAAAGAACTTAAAGCGAGAATGAGGGATGGGACCCATGCCCTGGAGACAAAAAAATAATGTTACAACTCAGGGTGAGGATACGGCGCCAAGACCACGTCCTGACAAGATATGAAAAAACATGCGCCTTTACAGTTTATTTTTAAGTCTACTAGTGCATGCCCATAGAAAGCAAGTATTCTTGTCTGAAAACAGGTAGCCCAATTAGGCTTTACAGGCCCAAATGTAGGAGTAGCCTATATGTAGGCAATCACACCTTAGACTGACAAATATAAAAGGGGCTGAACGGCACTAAGATTTATTTGATTCTGTGAATTATAATTACAGAATTATTGAAAATGAATGGGACAACCAATATTAGAGACTATTTCAGAACCCTTGTTTATTTTTTATCAGATCACTTATTTGATCTTTTATCACTTACTGTATATTCATAAGTGTATCTTGCAGTTTGGGGAATGGAAGTTGTTCAGTCATCATCATAATTGTTTTAATTTATATGTGTAGTTTATAGTGTATTGTCAATAAACTCATGCAGTACTATAACAGGACATGTTTACAAATAGTTGAGACCCACTGTAGTGTATCCTTTTATATTTTAGGAATATTGAGTACAAAACACCAAACATTATTATAAACAGCAGAATGACCTGTTTGGCTGCAACTATTGCATCAGCGTTACCCATTTCTCAGAAAATATTTAAATAAAAATTACAGTGGTGTGGAAAAAGTGTCTGCCCCCTTCCTGAGTTCTCATTTTTTTGTATGTTTGTCACACTTAAATCTTTCAGATCAAACAAATTTAAATATGAGACAAATATAACACAAGTAAACACAAAATGCAGTTTTTAAAATTAATGTGTTTATTATTAAGGGGGGAAAAAATCCAAACCTACAAGGCCCTGTGTGAAAAAGTGACTGCCCCCTAATAACTGGGTGGGCCACCCTTAGCAGCAACAACTGCAATCAAGCGTTTGCGACAACTGGCAAGTTGTCTTTTACAGTGCTGTGGAGGAATTTTGGCCCACTCATCTTTGCAGAATTGTTGTAATTCAGCCACATTGGAGGGTTTTCGAGCATGAACCACCTTTTTAACCCTTTAACTGCCCAGATTAAATGGCCGGGTCGCGCGCCCCCAGTGGCACAGCACAGCAACTGCACGTGTCAACTTATTGACTAAGTTATGTAATTTATATAGCTGCTGTGACATTATGCCAATTAGATGTGTAAATTTATTCCTATCTGAAACTTTGGATCATATTCTACATCTTTCTAATTGACATTAAGCCATTATCTCTTGTAACTTTCAAGTTATAGCCTTGGAAATCTGAACTATTTTATTGACAAATTTTTTACCACTTTTGACCACTGGGGGGGTGGGGGGCACTTGAGCTGCCTTGCATTGCCCCAGGCGCCACATGGCACCTAGGGCAGTATTCAGGTCAGGACTTTGACTAGGCCACTCCAAAGTCTTCATTTTGTTTTTCTTAAGCCATTCAGAGGTGGACTTGCTGGTGCGTTTTGGATCACTGTCCTGCGGCAGAACCCAAGTGCGCTTCAGCCTGAGTTCACAAACAGATGGCCGGACATTCTCCTTCAGGATTTTTTGGTAGACATTAGAATTCATGGTTCCATTTACCACAGCAAGTCTTCCAGGTCCTGAAGCAGCAAAACAGACCCAGACCATCACACTACCACCACCATATGTTACTGTTGGTATGATGTTCCTTTACTGAAATGCTGTGTTACTTTTAAGCTGGATTTAATGGAACACACACCATCCAAAAAGTTCAACTTTTGTCTCATCAGTCCACGGAGTATTATCCCAAAAGTCTTGGGGATCATCAAGATGTTTTCTGGCAAAACTGAGACAAGCCTTTATGTTCTTTTTGCTCAGCAGTGGTTGTAGTCTTGGAACTCTGCCATGCAGGCCATTTTTGCCCAGTCTCTCTTATGGTGGAGTCATGAACACTGACCTTATCTGAGGCAAGTGAGGCCTGCAGTTCTTTGGATGTTGTTGTGGGGTCTTTTGTGACCTCTTGGATGAGTCATCACTGCACTCTTGGGGTAATTTTGGTCAGCCGGCCACTCCTGCGAAGGTTCACCAGTGTTCCATGTTTTCGCCATTTGTGGATAATGGCTCTCACTGTGGTTCATTCGAGTCCCAAAGCTTTAGAAATGGCTTTATAACCTTTTCCAGACTGATAGATTGCAATTACTTTGTTTTTCATTTGTTCCTGAATTTCTTTGGATCACAGCATGATGCCTAGCTTTGAGGATCTTTTGATCTGTTTCACTTTGTCAGGCAGGTTCTACTGAAGTGATTTCTTGATTGAGAACAGGTGTGGCAGTACTCAGACCTGAGTGTGGCTATTGAAATTGAACTCAGCTTTCCAAAGATGTGGTAAACTACAGTTAATTTATGTTTTAACGGGGGGGAGGGTGTCTCTTTTTCACACAAGGCCATGTAGGTTTGGATTTTTTTTTACCCTTAATAATAAACACCTTCATTTAAAAACTGCATTTTGTGTTTACTTGTGTTATCTTTGTCTAATATATAAATTTGTTTGATGATCTGAAAGATTTAAGTGTGACAAACATATAAAAAATGAGAAATCAGGAAGGGGGCAAACACTTTTTCACACCACTGTATTTATTTCGTTATTTGGGTGTTTTTGTGTCCAGTTTGGTGACGGTCGTCGTTTAGTCAAACCGTGCACGTGGCCGCATATGATATGCAGTTGATCTGGGCATTCTGTTCCACAATCATGGTATTCTTATTATGAATTTTAATTTTTAGATAGCCGTGCAAGCACACAGAGGAGCGCTGATGGCGAGTCGTGGTCCTGCAAAGGTCTACCGCTGACCAGGCGGTTTGGGCTTGCTTCCCTGCGAAGGGCCCCGTTCCGCCCGCTGCCTCTTCACTTCCGCCCTCCAAAGACAGCAGACGCCTTTTTCTTCTCTCCTGCTCTGACTTATCTCCTTCCTCCCATAACTAACTGGATCCCAGCTTGCTATCGTCTGTCTGCGTGTCTCTACTGCTGATTATCGAAAGAAATTATGGAATTAATAAGCTGGGCTTTGAACGCAATTGACACTATTTTCTCAACGAGGAAAAGTGCCCTGGGGGAGGTTGTTTGCCCCGCAGGAACGGCTGCTGCGGGCTATTTGAGGGACACAAGTAATTGGAAACTCTTGTGCCTGTCTGATCTTTCCATCGAAGATGTAGAAGATCTGTACGTCTTCGTAGTAATGGTGATTGGGATCGTTCTGATTGGATCTGGAATTGTCCTGGTGTACCGTAAATTGATGATGATGGACACAACCTATCAAAATGCTGGCCAAGCGAGGTTTAACCATCAAATTGAAAAAATGGAGAGCACTCTGACAGCGGCAAATGGAGAACTGTCTAGGAAGGTGGATTACATCATGATTACGCTGAGAGCGGTCCATGAAGGATTCAACGTCCAGCAATGAAGGATTAAGTACTGAATCTGTAAGAGAATATAAAGTTTTTTCTCTCTGGGATCAGTACTATTCAACGAATCTGACTCCCCTCACACAAATCCCCCAGATTATCTGCAGTTTTTTGTTTTCAAAACATTGAGCTCACGGCCTTACGGATAGCCAGCTGCATGGCCCAAGGACAATGCCAGCAGCTAGACAAAACATCTCCTGCCAAAGAGACCTTGTTGTTCTTAACTGATACAAACACCTTCACTCAACACTACATCCACACTGACTCACAAAACTGATGAAAAAGATTACTCACTCACTGCTCTCTCTGTGTCCTTGTGAACTTTTTTGTCTGCTAACTGTGCATTGAGGGTTTTTTTTTTCTTGTAATCATAATATTGATCATATATGACCAGTATTCTGACAATGGTTTTTTTGCTCCTTCCTATTGTATTATCCTTTCTTCCCTATGCATCCTGTACCCATCTGATGACAGGCGCATTCACAGATGCTGCCATGTCACCGGAAATGCAGGTCGTTTTCTGTGTCAAGTCAAATCCCTCGTATGTTATCAGTTGTTATATCTGTTAATGTACTTGGCAATAAATCTTTTCTGAGTTCTCTGAGTTCTGAGTTCTCCAACACTGAGGTTCTTTAGTCAGACCCCGGGTCCCCACTGGCATTCCCCGAATTATCCTTTAGATGTACACAATCATGGCAACATTACAGTAAAATTTTTTAAGCATTAAAGCTTCATTATTTTCTCTTCCTTATCAAATTTGTCGCTTTTCACTTTAATTGTTTGCGAAGCACTGACTCTCTCCTTTAAATGGGATTTGAAACTGTACTCTTAAATTTTTTTATGTGTGCTGTTTCTCTTATCTTTTTACCTTTTAAACTTTCTCCCTGCTTGTTTCAGGGTCAACAGTTTCTGAAACCGACCTGAATTGCTTTCTATGTGTACTGTTTTCCTTTTAAAATCTTCTTTCCTGCATCAGGGACTACAGATGGAAATAGTGAGAACGCTATAATCTGGTACAGAGCATCTTTACCCTGTGTTTAATGTTTCTTTCTGTACATGGTCCCTGACAAATAAACCAATAAACTATACTAAACTAAGCGCTGTGGTGACTGACTGGTCATGATGCCACATATTATCCAATCAGCATGGTCGTGATGCTGCATATTATCCAATCAGCATAGCCGTGACGCCGTGTATTATTCAGTCAGTCAGCATGGCTGTGATGCCGCGTATTATCCAATCAGCACGGAGTCAATCTGAAACCCCGCACACACTGAAGAGCATGAAGAGACAGAGTGGTGACAGACAGGTGGCTAAACTTTTATTAATAAAAATTGCATATTTGACTGAGTGACTCCATACTTGGGGATGCACACCCTCGCAACCTCAGCAAAGCACTTATAAAATCTGAGGCTAGTCTGATGAATGGTTCAAGAGATATGCATGGAACAGACAGAGATTTTGTGTATTTATAGACACTGTAGATGTGATAATTTCTATAAAACAAGCATTACTGGCAAAAGCAACGGCTGAATCTGATATAGATAAGTAGATTTAAATATGAAAAACGTTACGTTCATTTCCGGCTGTGGCCCAAACAATAAAAATGAGAAGAAACAACAAAATCGCATCTCTTATCCCATTTTGGCTCAATTACGATTTTATCTCAACAAGGCCAAAATGACATAACAGCTATTTCTGATGGTTCTGTTTTCAATTCAGAAACAAAATATTGAAAGAATGAAGAGTACACGGACTATGTACTCTTTGTTCTTTCAGTATTTCTGAAACGAAAATGGAACAACTGGAAATAGCTGTTGATTTCTGCCTTGAAAAAATAAAAGCAGGGTTGACTCAGAAGGGTATACTTATATCTAATTTTTTTTTAAATTTTATTTCTTAGGCCACATCTGATAGTGCATTTAAGTCTTTATTTAAATAGGGCTCAAAACCCATCACATAATACTTGGCAGGTGTGGGTGCCTGAGCAGGCGGGAGAAGGCAGTAATACAGAATCAGGATCAGCTGGGTGAATGAGGGGGAGGCAAACCACAGACTCACAGCTGACAGGGCACGCCCACATGAAGCTTTACGCCCCTGACAGCTGTCAACAGAAAAAAGGACAATACTGGGGATAACAGGATAACACATCGTGCCAAAGTATAATTATGAATAAGTGCAGAAAGTAAAAATATAACACTAACACAAACAGAAAAATGACAAGCAGAAAACAAATACATGAACCCAAACGGCATGAAGTGCAACAGATGAATAAATAAACAAACAGAAAAAGCCATGAGACCGAGTCTGGAGGAATCTTCCAGCCCTCAGCTCATGACATAGACAGGGCTCAGAGAGGGAAAGATGAGACAGAAGAGAGGAGAGGAAAAAGTATTCAGGCAGAGGTTCCAGGAGAGGTGAAAGCAGAGGAAGGAGAGAAGGATGACACCAGTAAAAAGTCCAAACACAGGCTGTTTGCGTGGGACCCCAACTGACCCAATATTCCAACTTTCAAGCCTTGGTTGTACAATTCTTCAAATGGTAAGTTCCACATGTAAAGTTACTGTGCAAAAATTAAAAAAAAGAAATAAATAGTATAAAATTAACAATACAATAGTGTCATGCGTTTTCTGCCCCCTTCCACCCGAAAATATAAGTTATCCCCGCACCAAGGTTTTTAAGCCAGAGGAAACTCTGATCAGTGCAAGTTACTGTACTCCCCAAATATTATCAACATGTTGATATTCCCACCCATGACAAGAACACATTAGATAATGTCTATAGCAATACACATGGTGCATATAGGGCTGCACACTCGGACCATCCATCCATCCATCCATCCATCCGTTTTCTACCGCTTTTCTGGAGGTCGGTGTTGCAAAGGTAACA
Source organism: Pholidichthys leucotaenia (assembly GCA_020510985.1). Taxonomy (NCBI): domain Eukaryota; kingdom Metazoa; phylum Chordata; class Actinopteri; order Cichliformes; family Pholidichthyidae; genus Pholidichthys; species Pholidichthys leucotaenia. The sequence continues at coordinate 319,301,655 of CM035844.1, forward strand.
GCTCAAGCAGAGAAGCCTAAACTTCCCTCTCCCCGGCCACCTGCTCCAGCGCTTCAGAGAGGACCAAGACGATCCCAGGCCACTGGGAGACAGTCTCTCCAGCGAGTCCTGGGTCTGCTCTGGGGTCTCCTCGCAGAGGGACGTGACAGAAACACCTCAAGTGGGAGGCGTCCAGGAGTCATCCTGATCAGATGTCCAAACCACCTCAACTGGCTCCTTTCAATGTGGAGGAGCAGCGGTCCTACTCTAAGCCTCTCCCAGATGACTCAGCTCCTCACCCTAACGCTAAGGGTGAGTCCAGCAATCCTACAGAGAAAGCTCATTTCAGCCGCTTGTATCCGCAATCTCATTCTTTCGGTCATTACCCAAAGCTCATGACCATAGGTGAGGGTAGGAACATAGATTGACTGGTAAATCGAGAGCTTTGCCTTAGGGCTCAGCTCCCTCTTCATCATAACCAACTGGTACAACATCCGCATCACTGCAGAGGCTGCTCCGATCTGCTTGTCAATCTCTCACTCCGTTCTCTCCTCACTTGTGAATGAGACCGAGATACTTAAACTCCTTCACTTGGGGCAGGAGCTCCGACCTCTGAGTCTCCAACGCAGAGAGGACAATCCACCTTTTTCCAGCTAAGCACCATAGACTCGGACTTGGAGGTGCTGATTCTCATCCCAGCCGCTTCACACTCAGTAGCAAACCGCTCCAGCAAGGCCTGTAGGTCATTGCTTGATGAAGCCAACAGGACAACATCATCCGCAAACAACAGAGATGAAATCCTGTGATCACTGAGCATGACACCCTCCAATTCTTGGCTGCACCTAGATATCCTGTCCATAAAAATTATGAACAGGATTGATGACAAAGGGCAGCCCTGGCAGAGTCCAACTCTCACTGGAAACAAGTTTGACCGGGTGTTGGCAATACGAACCAAACTCTTGCAATGGTTGTATAGGGACTGGATAGCTTGTAACAACGAGGTTGATACCTCATACTCCTGCAGCACCCCCCACAAGAGACCACGAGGAACGCAGTCAAATGCTTTCTCAAAGTCCACAAAACACATGTGAACTGGTTGGGCAAACTCCCATGAACCCTCAAGGATTCTCCAGAGGGTAAAGAGCTGGTCCAATGTGCCATGGCCAGGACAAAAACCACATTGCTCCTTCTGAATCCGAGGTTCGACCAGTGGTCAGACTCTCCTCTCCAGTACCCTGGCATAGACCTTCCCAGGGAGGCTGAGAAGTGTGATACCCCGAAAGGTGGAACACACCCTCCGGTCCCCCTTTTTAAAAAGAGGAACCACTACTCCAAAGGCACTGTCCCCAACTTCCACACAACATTGCAGAGGCATGTCATCCATGACAGCCCTACAACATCCAGGGCCTTGAGGGACTCAGGATGAATCTCGTCCACCCCTGGGGCCTGGCCACCAAAGAATTTCTTAACCACTTTGGCGACCTCAATCCCTGTGATGGGCAAGCTGTCCCCCTCGTCCTCAAGCCCTGCTTCCTCTATGAAAGGCAGTGGGATTGAGGAGATCCTTGAAGTATTCCTTCCACCGCTCGACAATGTCCCCAGTCGAAGTCAGCAGCATCCCATCCGCACCATACACAGTGTGGACGGGGAGCTGCTTCCCCCTCCTGAGTCACTGGACAGTCTGCCAGAATCTCTTCCAGGCCGACCGAAAGTCTTGTTCCATGGCCTCAGCAAACTCCTCCCACACCCAAGTCTTTGCTTCAGCAACCACCTGAGCTGCACTCTGCTTAGGCTGCTGGCATACCTCAGTTGCTTCGGGAGTCCCACAAGCCAACCAAGGTCCATAGGACTCCTTCAGCTTAATGGCCCCCCTCACCACTGGTGTCCCTTACTTGTTCGGGGGTTGCTACCACGAGATGCACCAACAACCTTGCAGCCACAGGCAGCTGCTTCAACAATGGTGGTGAAGAACATGGCTCATTCAGACTCCGTGTCTCCAGACTCCCTCGGAATGTGGTTGAAGTTCTTCCGGAGGTGGGAGTTGAAGACCTCCCGGACAGGGGCCTCAGCCAGATGTTCCCAGCACACCCTCACAATACATTTAGGTCTACTGGGTCTGAATGGCATCTGCCCCTGCCATCAGATTCAACTCACCACCAGGTGGTGATCACTCACAGCCCTGCACCTCTCTTTACCCGAGTGTCCAAGACATGTGGTCACAGGTCTTATGACAATAACAAAATTGATCATCGACCCAGGGTGTCCAGGTGCCAGGTGCACATATGGACACCCTTATGCTTGAACATGGTGTTTGTTATGGACAAATTGTGGTTGGCACAGAAGTCCAATAACTGAACACCACTCGAGTTCAGATTGGGAAGGCCGTTCCTCCCAATCACGACTCAGGTTTCATTGTCATTGCCCACGTGTGCACTGAAGTCCCCCAGTAGGACAATGGAGTCTCCAAGAGGAGCACTCTCCAGTACCCCAGTCAGATACTCCAAAAGGGTGGGTATCACCACCCTGGACCACCACCCAGGACCACCACCACTGGTGGTGGTGGTCCTGGTGGTGGTACAGGACCACCACCAGCACCATCAGCTCTATAGACAGCCTTCCAGATGATCTCAACACCTTCTACACGTGCTTTGAGTCCTCCAGTCACAGCACAGAGAGGAGGCACAGACACTTTGACCACTCGACTCCCTTCCCCTCCCCCAACAGTCTCAATATGCCAGCTGTACAAAGCTCTGAGGAGGGTCAACCCCTGCAAGGCAGCAGGGCCAGACAACATCCCTGGGTGGGCCTTCAGAGCATGTGCCAACGAGCTGGTTGATGTTCTCACCTCCATTTTCAACCTTTCCCTCAGCCAGAGCACTGCTCCCTCCTGCTACAAGACCGCAACCATCGTCCCCGTTCCCAAGAAGAGGAAAACTATTTGCCTGAATGACTACAGGCCAATAGCACTCACTCCAATCATTATGAAGTGTTCTGAGAGAGTGGTGCTGGCCCACTTCAGAGCAGCATACTGGACCCCCTGCAGTATGCCTACCGGCCCAACAGGTTCACCTCAGACGCCATCGCTGCTGCACTCCACTACTCCCTCTCCCACTTGGAAAAGAAAGACTCCCACATCAGGATACTCTTTGTTGATTATAGTTCTGCTTTCAACACAATCATCCCACATAAACTCACCCATAAACTGTTCACACTTGACTTGCACCTCACCCTCTGACTGGCTTTTAGACTTCATAACTGGCAGACCCCAGTCTGTCCGGCTTGGAAACAGAACCTCAGCCAGCACCAGTACAAGCACAGGCACCCCACAGGGATGTGTCATCAGCCCCATCCTTTACACCCTGTTCACTCAGGATTGTGTCGCCTCTCACAAGCACAACATGCAAGCACAACCCATTACTTGGGCTGTTACTGATATCTGGTAAAAATCTCAGGTCAGTGGCTCCATCAGAAATATGTTTAATGAAAAAATGTTGACGTGCTCAATACTTATTTTTCCCGCTGTACACCCACACATCACATGCATAAAATAAATGTATATTAACATACGGGTAAAACCTCAAGACAATGCTCATTCTGGGAAAGAATAATTCAGTATTAATCTGTAACTACATCACACGTACCACCTACTCAAACTCCAGCTACTCTGTGATCATGAATGGATGCAAGCCTTGCACTACAAACCAGGGGTGAAAATCCAATTTCACTGTTGGGGGGGACAATAAACAGGAAAATTTGAGACCTTAATTTTTGAGGGGGACATTAAAAAATATATGCATTTTTGCTGTGTCATCTACGGGGGTTACATTTTCAAAGGTCAAGTCAATACAACTATATACTTTGAAAATACTTGGAAAAAATTATTAACCTTTTTACCGACAATGCATAAATGCAAAATCTCAACTTTGAAGATTGTAAAACGTGGCGTTGGATCACTATGATTTCTAACCCTCTTTGAAACATTAAAACATCTGGCAAATAAACATAATTTAACGATAATTTACAAGAGGTAATAACAATTTTTACTTCTAAAAATGTAGAACAGGTACTTCTGAAAATGTACAAATGGTTACAAGCCTGGCTGTAGTGTTATATTTTATAGTTTTAGTGGATGGGATGCAATTCTCGGCAAATGAGCAATTCTTGGCACAACACTGGCAGACTTTGAACAAGAGATGAAATATCGCTTTTCATGTTCTGTATGTGACTGTTGAAAACATGGACTGATAAATAACTTACTAACCATTCACTCATTAAGCTTTCAATGCTCTTACTTACCGCTCTCTGCCTCTCTGTCAGCGTGTGTGTAAAAGGAGCTACAACAGCCCCGCCCGCGGGGCAGAAACAGATTGAACTAAACCACTGTGAGGATGGGGGGGGGGGGGGGGTTCTAATATCTCAATAGTTATAAACGTCAAACAATGTGTTTTTAAGAAGTAACACTTGTATCATGCCTTCAATGAACATTACTATGCTGTTCAAATAAAACATGTTTGCGATTACAATGTGATTGGGGGGGGGCAGCTTTATGGAGGGGGGGGGGGGGCACAACCCCTGCATCCCCCCTGGGATTTACGCCCCTGCTGCAAACTTCACTGCAGCTCCATGTGCAGCTAACGTCAGTGGGTTCTCCTGGCAAGGACCGGAGGACGAGCAGGTTGGTAAAACCTCAGAGCTACACCTGTTGCTGTCATTGTCAAATAAGAATAAGACTAGGGCTGGGAACAATCCCTAATTTCCAGAATCGATTCGATTCCGATTCTTGAGATTCTGAATCGATTCGATTCCGATTCGATCTGGGGAATTACCATTTTAATAGCCATTTTACTTCCCATGAAACAAAAATCTTTGAGACCTAATGCTGCAAATTGTACCAAGAATCTTCTAACTTTGTTAATACATAAATTATCACATATAGAACTGACCCAAAATCAGTTACAATAATGCATTTTTTATTATTTAACTTATCATTTCATAAAGTGCTCACAGGTGCTTTCTTTAGTGCAAAGGGTGTGTCGTGTCAAGTTCACCACCCAGAGTAAGTAAACAAATTCAATGCATGAACCATGCATACATAATCTCACTGTATTTCAGTCCCTCCAGGATTTTGTCAGCTGTTTTTGTGATTGTTGTGGCCCAAAAAGCCTGGATTTGTGGGAGCTTTTCCAAAAAGTTATGGCACTTTTAGAGTTTTTTTTGCACTCAAAGTTGTGTGAGGAAGTACAAATTTTAAAGCAGCTGCTTTTGCCATAGTTTACAGTGATGCTATTCTATGTAACACCACAAGAAAAGCACAGGATTGCCAAAAATTTCCTGTTAAACAGTGATTTATTTAGAATTAAATGCTCAGTAAAATTGTAAAAAAAAAAAAAAAAAAAAGACCAATATTGTGTTCTTGCTGAGAACTTAAAAAAAAAGAAATAAAAGAATTTTTCATTACAACAACTAAATTGCATTGAATGCATGTTAGTCTGGACTCCACTGACGACCTCTGACCTTCAGATGGTCTCAGTGAGGATGAAGCTTCCAGTCTTCACACATCTGAAGGCAAATAAAAAGAATAGATTTCACAGTAAAATTAACATTCATATTTTTAGATCCCCACACCACAGTAGGGTTTGATAATTTAGTTTTTTATATATATTTTAACTACAAATTAACTTTCAGTGTTTGAAAAGGGTTTCAATTCATTTCCTGAGGTTTGTTCATTTCAATTTAGTTCTACTGAGTAAAAATAGCTTGTTGTACTGCAGCCTTTATTAATTTTATTGTGATTTATTCTCTTCACATCTCTTACTTAAGTGGCAGAAGTCCATAATCTCATAAAATATACCTTAATTCTGCATTTATTCACAGTGCTTAACCAACAGTTCTCTCTGTGTCCATAGTTTGTAAAAGAAACCACCATCATGCCAGATAAATTAATTGACGACATAAATGTTAAAACAAACAAATGATATTATACTTACAGTCTCAGCAGCTCCGAGTCTCCCTCTGCTTCACGGGTTTCAGTCTCCGCGCATTTTCCGTTTATCAGTCGTCAACTTTATGTTCCAACACAGCGCTGCACGGAGTAAAAGTCCGTTTATCCCCGCTTTATGAAAAATATTCAGAAGCTGTTGAGGACAGTCTTTACGGTGACTTTTGTTGCTAAATTAAGAGACACGCACGTCTCTTAACGTCCCTGCCGCGTGTGCACACGTCTTCCGTGTTTACGCGCGGCAGGGAACTCTTGCCGGATGAGAACCGTTTTAACACCACAGAAGAAGAACTAGCATATCCGTTAGCTTGCTAGCTCCGTTAGCGCGTCGGTTGTTTATGGTTCTCGGCCATTGTTCCTGGCTCACTGACCCGGTTTCCACCCGATTATACTCAGCAGACGTTTACAAATGTAAAAATATTATATTAAAATATATTAATATTATATTAAAAGATCGATCCGCAGATTTTGTGGATCGATATCGGCTCAGTCAAACGTGGCTCGATCTATATCGATATATCGATCTTTTGAACCTACCCCTAAATAAGACCATATTTAAGTATCAAACGTTTTTAGTTGGTCATCTCTGTTGTTTGCAGATGATGTTGTCCTGCTGGCTTCATCCAACAATGACCTGCAGGTCTTACTGGGATGGTTTGCTGCTGAGTGTGACGTGGGCGGGATGAGAATCAGAACCTCCAAGTCCAAGTCCATGGTCCTCAGCGAGAAAAAGGTGGCTTGTCCTCTCCGGGTTGGGGACAAGCTTCTGCCCCAAGTGGAGGAGTTTAAGTATCTCGGAATCTTATTCACGAGTGAGGGGAGAATGGAGCGAGAGATTGACAGACAGATTGGAGTAGCCTCTGCAGTGATGCGGACATTGTACCAGTCTGTTGTGGTGAAGAGGGAGCTGAGCTCTAAGGCAAAGCTGTCAATTTGCCAGTCAGTCTACGTTCCAACCCTCACCTATGGCCAAGAGCTTTGGGTAATGACCGAAAAAATGAGATTGCGGATACAAGCAGCTGAGATGAGCTTTCTTCATAGGATTGCTGGACTCACCCTTAGAGATAAAGTGAGGAGCCCAGTCATCCTGGAGAGGCTCAGAGTAGAACCACTGCTCCTCCACACTGAAAGGAGCCAGCTGAGGTGGTTTGGGCATCTGATCAGGATGCCTCCTGGATGCCTCCCACTTGAGGTTCTTTGGGCACGTACCACTGGGAGGAGACCCCAGGGCAGACCCAGGACTCGCTGGAGAGACTATGTCTCCCAGTTGGTCTGGGAATGCCTTGGTGTCCTCTCTGAAGAGCTGGGGCAGGTGGCTGGGGAGAGGGAAGTCTGGGCTTCTCTGCTTGAACTGCTGCCTCCACAACCCAAACCTTCGGAAAAGCAGTAGACGATGGGTGGATGGATGTTTTTCGTTGGGTTTTGTGAGTTAAAAAACAGATAAAACTTAGCCTGCAAGGCTGCTAGCATCACACTAATATTCTACTAATAATAATAAGTTAATATTACTGTCACTAAGGTGCTGCTGTTTGGAAATCATGTGCAGGTGCACTTCATAGAGTGTCGAACACATTGCAGTCTTTCATTTTATCCCATGCTGCCCCGTCAACAGATGTTTCAACTCATGTTTATGATACGGCACGCTGCTAGTGTTTACATACGGTTATACTATTATCCTGTGGTAGCGATGGCGTCATGGCGTTGCTTGGTAACAACAGTGTGTGATGTCAGGACACATGCTGTTTAAAAAAGAAAACACAGAAGTGTTTCAACCCGCAGTAATGTTAAGAGGAATTGATAACATCAGCGATGTACAATTCTGGGGACTCGGAAAAATTTAGAACTGGTTCAAACAGGAACTGGTTCTCAATTCCTATCTCCAGACAACAACCTCACCCTCAACACAGACAGGACAAAGGAAACGATAGTGGATATGAGGAAGGACACGAGACCTCATTGCCCACTGTTAATCAGGGAGCTCGAAGTGGAGAGGGTGAGCAGCTTGAAGTATGTGGGTGTCCACATCACTGAGGACCTCACCTGGACAATGAACACCGCATAGCTGGTCAAAAAGGCTCAACAGCGGCTGTACTTTTTGAGGAAGCTGAGGAAGTTTGGGATGTCGCAACTTCTACAGCTGCATTGTTGAGAGTATCTTGACCAGGTGTTTCACTGTGTGATACAGCAGCACCACTGTCTTGGACCACAGACAGCTGCAGAGAGTGGTGAAGACTGAAAAGCGGATCATCAGGACTCTGCGGCCTTCTCTGCAGAGCATCTATAACCGCAGAGTCCACAGGAGAGCTGCCTCCATTCTTAAGGACCCCACCCATCCCCAGTATGGACTGTTCACACTTGTACCCTCAGGTCAAAGGTACAGACGTGTGAAATATAGGACTTCAGGACTCAAGAGCTCTTTCGTTCTCACTGCCATCAGACTCATAAACAGCTGATAGAAGTCTGTAATCATATGACTACCTCATGCAACTGCATTCAACTGTTTACCGTTTACTTCTGTCACTTTGCATATGTGCAACTGCACTCATTGCTGGAACTGTTTACATTCACTGCTCTCAGTGCACTTAAGCTGATGTTGCACTAATTTGCACAATGTATATAGTATTTGCAGCTCCATTTCTATAGTTTCTATAGTTTTTATTGTTTATATTTTTACTCATCACACTCCTGTGTATATGTTTTGTGTATTTTTTAAAAATCTTATTGCTTGACTCTTATATTGTGTGGCATTTGAGGTAGAAAACAAAGGAAGATTTTCATCGTACAGGGAAACGCGTTTCCTTACTGTACATATGACAATTAGGTCTGCCAAACCCTTCCACCATGATAAGGTGGCAATCCATGGAGGAGTGTATTTAAATATTTGCCAAATTACAAAACTGTTTTTTACATCCTCAGAAATGAATGTACAGTGGTGTGAGGTGGAAAGGTGGAGGTATGCTATGGAGAGAAGAGGAATGAAAGGCAGTAGAAGAAAGACAGAATACATGAGTGTGAATGAAAGGGAGGCAGGTGTAATGGTGAAGATGGAAGGAGTAGAGGTAGTGAAAGTAGACGAGTTTAAATACCTGGGGCCAACCATCCAAAGCATTGGAAAATGTACAAGAGAGGTGAAGAAGAGAGGGCAGGCAGGGTGGAGTGTGTGGAAACAAGTGTCAGGGGTGATTTTTGACAGAAGGGTAGCAGCAAGAGTGAAAGGAAAGATTTACAAGACAGTAGTGAGACCTGCTATGATGTATGGTTTGGAGATGGTGGCGCTGACAAAAAGACGGGATGGAGCTGGCAGAGTTGAAGATACTAAGATTTTCATTGTGAGTGACTAGGAGGGACAAGATTAGAAATGAGTATATCAGAGGGACAGCTCAGGTTGAATGGTTTGGAGACAAAGTAAGAGAGGCAAGACTGAGATGGTTTGGACATGTGCAGAGGAGGGATAGTTGGATATACTGGACAAAGGATGTTGAAGATAGAGCTGCCAGACAGGAGGAAAAGAGGAAGGCCACTGAGAAGATTCATGGATGTAGTGAAGGAAGACATGGAGAGGGTTGATGTTACAGAGGAAGATGCAAGGGACAGGATGAGATGGAGGCAGATGATCCACTGTGGCGACCCCTAAAGGGAGCAGCCGAAAGAAGAAGAAGAAAATGATTCTTCCCCTTAAAAGATTTCAGTTTGTTTTTCAATTGGGTTGTACAGTTTACATTAATGATGGAAAAAGTTTTGAAATGATTTATCTTGGTCTCATTTTTTTTACATCACAAAAACCTGGTATTTGAACAGGGATCTGTAGACTTTTAATATCCACTGCATGTTTAATGGAAACAATAATTGAATAAACTTATAATTATACATTAAAAACGTATGCCCTCAGAATGTTTAGATAACTGCTTGAGATGAGATGGAAACACACTTCTTTAGGCAAACTACCAGAAATGTGCATTCATAATGAAAACAATGTGGATGTCAACCCAGTGTACTGCTGAGCTCCTCCAGCTTAGGGAACTGCCAAAGAACTGCAAAACGTTGTGGGGAATAAAGAGTGCAGAGGATGCACGCAACCCTCCTTGAAAACTGTCTGATGGAAAGACTGTCCCCAGAAGCGATCTCGGCATTGGCAATTTATATTGCTGTAGCATCCTGGAAAGGTGGCTGTTCAGGATCCTTGGAATTACCTTTTTTTTGATGTAAAATTCATTTTTAAAGATCAAAAATGTACAAGTAGAGCTAAAATATTCATAATCCAAACTAGCGTGATAACAGTATCAGATTGAAGACTGATAAGGTATTTTAAGAGGCTTGAAGCTGACTGATTATAATCTTCTTTTTAAAGTGGAACTTGTATTAAGAGGTTATCAGTGTAGATGATATTACATAATTGTTTTGATTAAAAATAGAAAAGTTTTTGCATATGGATTTGTTGAGAAGAAGCAGTTCATTTGTATTGATCACAAATCTTTGTTAGAGTGTGTTTTTGTTGTGTTTCCACTTCTGTTATTTTAGCAGTAGCTCAAGATAAGAGCCGTTTTCCCTGGCCCTTATCGTAAATCTTCACAGTGACTTTTTAGTTTTAGTAGAGAGCAGATGAGCTGTACCCGCTGGAATGAGAAAAAGGAAAAAAAAAAAAAAAGATTCTTTCATGGCTGGGAGGTATGTGCTGTCACGTCTACAGAGCTCTTAATTTCGTGTAACAGCAGACATTCACTTCAGCTAAAGTTCATTCAGCAAAGTCTGCTTAAAGGAAAAGTGTAAAAAAAATGCAACATCTTAATTCTGGAACCTAAACACACAATATGGTTCAGAGCTACCTCTTTGTGTTGGCTTTCTAAAATGTCCTGAATGCTGTTGTTTTTTTTTTAATTACATGTTCTAAATGTTATCCTAAAGATCAATGTTCTGAATACTACTATAAATGTTCTAGAATGTTTAAAATATGAACACTGAGAAGATTCCAAACTAAAACAATATGTGGATCCAGAACAAAGGTGAATGTCTTAAAAGACATTTTAGATTTGCACTGAAATTGTAAATAATGATATTCCGAATGGTCTAGACTGAAATGTTTGAATAAGTGCTCTATAAGTGAATGTTTAATACCGTCTTTACACAGGGGTGGAGATCATTGAGAGATATGGCCAGTTTATGATCCATCAAAGTTCTTCAGTGATCTCCACAGTTGCCACAGTCTCCTCAAAGTTCTGACTTGGTCTAAAACACACAAGGATCTACCAAACGATCCCAAAGATCATAAAAAGTGGCCCAGTCTCTCAATGATCTTGGTACTATATAAAGGGGCTAGTGCTGTAGTCGAGACCAGACCAAGACCAGAGTCTCCCAAGACCATGCAGGTCTTGGTCTTGACTAGATTCTAAATGTTGCAAAGGGTAATAGTTTACTAAACATTGTAGAACTGCATGTTTTTTTTTTTAGATACAGTAAGTGCCCGGTTGTAGAGTAAAATGTTTTGTCAAATGTTCTTGAGGCTTTAAAGGTTTAACTAAATGTTTAGTTGTGAATTTTTCAATAAATGCTGTTTGGAGATATAATGTGTTACCAAATGTTCTACAAGTGAGGTTTACTAAATGGTGGTCTATAATGGAATGTTTTTAACCAAACATTCTAGAAGTGAGTTTCATGAAATGATCTTCGATGTAATGATTAACTAAATTTTGTAGTATTTTTTTTTTTACTTTTTAAGTAACTGTTGTGAAATACCTTACTCTATGCTGTAAACGGCAAGGTTTGCAAACTAGTTGAGAAGTTAATCAAGTTGTGTAGTACAAAACGTTGAAAAATGGTATACTGTATGTACTAAATGTTGATATTGTAAATGTTATACTATGGAATATTGTGTTAATCATGGCTCTCAGAGTGAATTAAGCAATATTACATGAGAGAAAGTACAGTATTAATATCACATCTGTAGTTACTATATTCATTGATAATGTATGACCTCGAGTGTAATATGGCTTTTATACAACAGTTCCGCAAGCATAATTTATTAAATGACAGCAATACTGGACAAAATATTATGATTTGCTTGTTTAACCAGTTATTTTGTACAGTTGAGAAAAAATAGTGTCTTCTAAATGTAGCCAGTAACTGTTGCTAAACATCTCAATTAGCATGAAGACATCTATTGTTATTTCAGATACATGTAAACAAATAATAAATATTGCCTAGTGCAAAAGTAAATGTTTAGAAAACATACCGATCATCTGTTGAGTCAGTACCACAGAAGGACTGAGATCCAAACGTGGCCAATGCCAGTGGCTAGGTAGCATGCTAGCGATTTGGCTTCAACACACTTCCCTCGCTTTTTCTTGGCATTTTCAGATGAAACAAAGAGTCCATCACCACAAAGGTATTGCTGCTGTCCCGATGTCAGGCTCCGTCTCCCCGGGGGTTGGAAAGGACGTCTGGCTGGGAGAAGAGGTCACAGGCTCGGGATAAGGGTGGTGAACTCTAGGCTTCCAGGAGCACCTCTTCAGCTGCTGGGGTTGTACGGGGAATGGTTCTCTCACCGCTCCCTCAAGATGCTGACAAGAATCGAATATCATTGTGAGGAGCGGTGTTAACCCCGGGCATCTCCACAGGCTGGGACATGTCTGGATCACCCCGCCAGCGTTATCCAAAAAATTAAAAATGGCTTCCGGAGAGTGGGTGGCTCAAGCCCTGGAAGCAAACTCCACAGCCAGCTTGGCCGCTGCATACTCATCTGCGCTCAGTCCAAAAACTGTAAAGACCATGGTGAGCTTCTCAAAAACAGGTTGGTGGAAAACACAGAAGATGAAAAAACACACACACAACACCTCCACTGGGTTTCCTATTCGGGTCGAGTTATTCTGTCATGAATTGCTGCCCCTCTGGGGCAGAAGAGACAAAAAGACCCACGTGCTGGATGATGTTGTGCGTTTTATTAACATAAATGTCTTCACAATAACCCCCATGAACAGACAGGTGAACTGGTACAGCGAAAGTTGATACAAATTGTCCCCAAACTTACTGGAAATTGTCAACATGAAAAAATGAACCCAAAGCGCTCCCAGGCGAAATGGTGAGCGGGGGGAAGAAATACATGAACCCCAAAACACTCCTGAGCAAAAGTACAGGCCTGTGTCGGGCAACCCAAAACACTACAAGCCTGCACAAAGGAGGTGCCAGGAAAATACAGAGAAAACCAAACACTCTCACAGCTGACAGGTGCTGGTACTTACAGTGATGACAACACTAGAGCTAATCGTGCTCTGGTGCAGGGGTGAAAATACAATTAACCAACAAAGACCAAGTGAACAAGCAGAGCTTAAATAATAAGTGACATAACAAGCAGAGTGATCACAGGTGGTGTGTGTGGACTGACCTGAGCAGAGAGGGAAGCGCAATTACAGATTGGAACCAGCTGTCAAGTGATAACAGGAGAGGGCGGTGTGGCTGCCAGCAGACAGGAGGCACAACAGGACCCAGAGCCCCTGACTGCTGCCAGTCACAAAATAAATATAAACAAAACCAAAAGCAGACTGAGGAATAACTACAAATAACTCAGGAGATGATCAAATAACCAGAAACATAAACAGACAAATAAAAGGCACCAAAAATACAACAGAACAAGATAAATAATGACAAGGAAGAGAAGAGAAACAATATGGAACTCCAAAGGTCACACAAAACACAGATAAATATGAAAATGGGAAAAAGCCATGAAGCTGAGCTCGAGAGAAACCCAAGCTCAGTTCATGACATCCATCTGTTCTTGAACCAAATATTTTTAAATAAAGCAATTTTTTACAAGGCAGAACTCAACATTACTACCGATAAATTATCTGAAATTTACAGATAATGATGGAAAATCTTTTGGTGAAGAGAAGCAATTGTTGTTTGCGCATGCCATGCTATCATTTTATTTCCATAAATGCAGTTAGACAAGAGAAAAACTGGATTGAATGACAAGGAATTATGTCTTTTACTATGCAGAAATAATATACATCACTCACAACTTAATTTCTTATTTATTTGAACCAAAATATTCCAACTTGGAACTGACAATAACAGATTTTGTCTGGCACAGCCAGATTTTTAATTATCAAGCCTCACATCGATGCCATCAAACCAAGACAAATGTATTACTTATGGGACATAATGTCCCAAAGTTTAAATTACATGTCAGAAAGCTTAATTATATCAGTGTATACAAATGTAGTTTACATTTAAATGTACTGACATTATCCATCAACTGTGATCCAGTTTGTAACTTACTGTAGCTTCAGCTATGAACATAGTGAAGTAGCTCAATCTATACAAATACACCCATGTCAAATGTCAAAAAAACAACCATAAATAACATAAATCCTCCTAGGATGAAGTCCTTGCTAAGCCAGGGGACTCCCCGTGGGCTCGTGTGGCTATTATAGCCTAATGTCTACAAATGTAGAAGTTATCATTGTGGAGAGGACTGGCAAGATATCATTTGACCACAAATACTCACGCTGTTTAATCAATCAGTTCTGTTAATGCAGAGTGTGTCACAGCAGCCATCTGGCCTGTAGAGGAGAAACTGGACTAACTTTTCTCTTTAGCCAACCAGCATATTTATTTATTTTATTTTACAAATCTTAACAAGTTCCTCTCCACAATTACAAGACAATAAGGGTGGCAAGTTCATCCCACTTTGTGCATAATCATTTCTGTAAGATTTTCCATTAATAAGTTCCTGTCCCCCTCATTAGTTCCTGTGTTATGATCCCCCGTGTGCTATTACGCAGTGCATGGAGGGAGGAATGACAAGCCCATGAGCAGAGATAGTTTGTGCACTTTATTAGCAAAACCCCCCAAACCTTGTCCAGCAAACGGTCCCACAATGAACGGGTAATGAAAATGATGAGTTAGGCCGCCAGACATACAGGGACGCCACCTGGATGCTCTACAGCCCGAGGAGAGGAATGCCTAGTGCCGCAGGGCTGCTGTCGGCAAGGGGTGAAAGGCAAACATAGGCTTACCGAGCTGGAGTGATCCGGTGCAGTCCGTGCAGTCTGGTGGATGAAGAAAAAAGGCAGGAACAGCCGCTTACACCAGCAAACTGATTCAGTCATTGAAGCGCAAGACAATATAGTCAGGATGAAAATACATGAAGGGAATGACAACTTACATTCACGGAGGAACACGCTACCGTAAATGAAGCACATCGAATGCTCCGGCGATCTCTCTCAACTCTCCCAGCGTTAAAGTAATCGTAACACTAATGAGGAAAGAGACCGCCGGTGTGAAGATGAGTGGGCTGAACATAATTGACAACATTTTCTGTTGCATCCCAGGGATCTCCTGGGATTGATCGTCACTTCCTTGTGGCAACGTATCGTCACTTCCTGTTTTGCTGTCTGTTTGTATGGTTTGCTCTCCTTACTCTCCTGAGCTTTGGGTTAGCCACTAGCGATGGCTACTAGCTCTCCTTCCTCTCCTCCTCTGGTGTGCTCTCTCTGTCAGATGTTTAGCTACACCTCTGCCTCTTTTAGTGATAACGGTAAATGTAATAAATGTTGTCTTTTTGAGGCGCTCGAGGCGAGGTTGTCTGATTTGGAATCCCGGCTCCGCTGCATTGAAACACCGTCTGCGCCAGTTACTCTTGACGGACGCCCCTTAGCTGCAGTGGAGCTAGCTAGCTTAGGCCCCCCTGTTAGCGGTCCTCCGGCTCTCCTCAGCAGCGAGGAGACTGGGTGGGTGACGGTGAGAAGGAAGCCTAGTCGCAAAGCCCTGGTACACCACCAACCTGTTCACGTTTCTAATCGTTTTTCCCTGCTCAGCGACACACCCGCTGAGGAAAAAACTCTGATCATTGGCGACTCAGTAGTCAGAAACGTGAACCTAGAGACTCCAGCGGCCATAGTCAAATGCATTCCTGGGGCCAGAGCAGGCGACATCGAGTCAAATTTGAAAATGCTGGCTAAAAGTAACTGTAAATACTCCACAATTGTTATTCACGCTGGCATTAATGACATCCGTCTCCGGCAGTCGGAAGTCACGAAACTTAATGTAGAATCAGTGTGTGACTTTGCAAAAACGATGTCTGCCACTGTAGTATTCTCTGGGCCCCTCCCCAATCTGACCAGTGATGACATGTTTAGTCGCTCGTCATCCTTGAACCGCTGGCTGTCTGTGTGGTGTCCTGCAAATGATGTGGGCTACATTGACAATTGGAGCTCTTTTTGGGAAAAACCTGGTCTTATGAGACGAGACAGCATTCATCCCACTTTGGATGGTGCTTCTCATTTATCTAACAATCTGGCATCTTTTTTATCCAAATTTCCAAAACATTGACTACTCAGAGTTGGGACCAGGAAGCAGAGTCGCAGTCTTACACGCCTCTCTGCAGCTCCTCTTCATCCGCCACCCCTCAGCTTAGCCCCTGTCTTCCCCATCAGAGAATCGTTGTCTGCTCCCTCCAAAGTAAATAAAAATATAATATATAAGCATCCCAAAGCGATTAAGCAAAATATTGGTAAAACTCAAATTAAACATAAAGCCTCTAAACTGAATGATTTGGCCTCTGTTCCTCCTCATAATTTAAAAATTAAATGTGGTTTATTAAATATTAGGTCTCTAACTCCCAAGTCTCTGTTAGTCCATGATCTGTTAATTGATCATCAGATTGATTTAATTTCCCTTACAGAGACTTGGTTAGGGCAAGAGGATTATGTTGGTTTAAATGAATCAACTCCCTCTGGTTATTTAAACTGTCAAAATCCCAAAAATTCTGGTCATGCAGGAGGAGTAGCAACAATTTACCATTCCAAATTACTAGTTAATGTAAAGCAAAAAACATGTTATAATTCCTTTGAGGGCCTGGTCCTCAGTATTGGGCACTTTAGCAATTTTAGGTTAAACCCAATTTTATTGGCCATAGTTTATCGTCCCCCATCAACCTACTCAGAATTTTTATCCGAATTTGCTGATTTCTTAGCTGATTTAGTGCTGAAATCTGATAATATAATATACATGTGGATGTAGACAGTGACTGCCTTAATGTGGCATTTAATTCAATATTAGACTCGATTGGGTTTTCTCAGAAAGTAGGAAATTCTACTCATTACCTCCACCATACATTGGACCTTGTTCTGACATACGGCATAGAAATAGAAAATCTTGTAGTGTCTCCTCATAATCCTGTACTGTCAGACCATTGTCTGTTAACCTTTGATTTTACTATTTCTGACTATTTGGCTCCTAAAGAAAAATATTATTACACTAGATGCCTCTCAGATGATGCTGTTACCAAATTTATGCAGGTTGTTTCCTCTATGCCATGTGTCAACACAACGGAAATAAGCTACAGACAGCTTGCTCCTTCTGTAATTGATAACATGGTGGATAGTGTTACTGCTTCTCTGCATCAGACTCTAGACTTGGTGGCCCCCTTAAAAAAGAAAAAGTCTAATCAGAGATTTCTAACTCCTTGGTTCAACACAGAAACTTGTAGCTTAAAACAGAAGACTCGTCAATTAGAAAGAAAATGGCGCTCCACTAATTTAGATTTAGCTTGGAGAAATCATCTTTTAATTTATAAAAAATCTCTTAGAAAAGCTAGAACGAGTTATTATTCTGCATTAATAGAAGAGAACAAGAATAATCCCAGGTTTCTTTTCAGCACTGTAGCCAGGTTGACAAAGAGTCAGGACTCTGTCAATTCTAGCATTCCCTTAGAGCTTACTAGTTGGGACTTTATGAACTTTTTCAATAATAAAATTTCACCCATCAGAGATAAAATCAATCAGATTCTTCCCACAGTTAACTTAAATACTGTAACTACTACAACTCCTTCTATTGATGTCTGTCTTGATGAGTTTACTCCAATCGACCTTTGTGAGTTAGACAAAATAGTTTCCTCATCCAAACCTTCAACTTGTCTTTTAGACCCTATTCCTACCAGGTTATTTAAAGAAGTCTTCCCACTTATTGGTAGCTTTATTCTTCATAAAATCAATTCTTCATTAACTTTAGGCCATGTACCGCAGGCTTTTAAAATGGCTGTAATTAAACCCTTACTCAAAAAGCCAACGCTAGATCCAGGAGCTTTAGCTAACTATAGACCAATCGCTAATCTCCCTTTCATTTCAAAAATCTTAGAAAGAGTTGTTGCTACGCAATTATTTGACCACCTGCAGGGAAATGGTTTACTTGAAGAGTTTCAATCTGGGTTTAGAATCCATCATAGTACTGAAACAGCCTTAGCGAAGGTCACTAACGACCTCCTCATCGCATCTGATAATGGACTGGTTTCTGTACTTGTCCTTTTAGACCTTAGTGCAGCTTTTGATACTATCGATCATAATATTCTACTTGATAGATTAGAACACTATGTTGGACTTAATGGAACTTCGTTGCAGTGGTTTAGATCTTATTTATCTGATAGGTTCCAGTTTGTTCATGTAAATAATGAGTTTTCTTTCAACTCAAAGCTTAGTCATGGAGTTCCACAGGGATCTGTGCTAGGCCCTACTCTTTTTAGTTTATATATGCTTCCGTTAGGCAACATTATTAGAAAGCACTGTATACATTTTCATTGTTATGCGGATGACACACAATTATACCTGTCAATGAAGCCAGATGATAGTAATCAATTAGCCAAGTTAGAAGCCTGTCTTAAGGAAATCAAAGCTTGGATGACTTGTAATTTCCTGCTATTAAATTCAGATAAGACTGAAGTCATTCTTGTTGGTCCAAAAAACCTTAGAAATTCCTTTCCAAATCAAACTTTCAGTTTGGATGCGGTTACTCTTTCTCTTAATAGCTCTGTGAGGAACCTTGGAATTATTTTTGATCAAGATCTGTCCTTCAATTCACATATTAAATTTGTTTCTAAGACTGCCTTCTATCATTTGCGTAATATTGCCAAGATTAGGAGCATCTTGTCTCAGAGTGATGCTGAGAAACTGATCCACGCTTTTATTAGCTCGAGATTAGATTATTGTAATTCTTTATTATCAGGCTGTCCTAAAACATCTTTAAAAAGTCTTCAGCTGATCCAAAATGCTGCAGCAAGAGTTTTAACAGGTACTAGAAAGAGAGATCATATCTCTCCGGATCTGGCCTCCCTTCATTGGCTTCCCATAGAGTTTAGAATTATGTTTAAAATCTTTCTTCTTACTTACAAAGCTCTAAACAATCAGGCTCCTTTTTATTTAAAAGATCTGATACTACCGTATTATCCTAATAGAGCACTACGCTCCCAAAATGCAGGATTGCTTGTAATACCTAGAATCTCCAAAAGTACAATGGGAGGCAGAGCCTTCAGTTATCAAGCTCCTCTCCTGTGGAACCAGCTGCCAATCTGGATTCGGGAGTCAGACTCGATCTCTGTTTTTAAGAATAGGGCTAAAACCTACCTTTTTGATATAGCCTACAATTAGGGAGAGATCATGTGTTTCTGAACCCTCCCTTAGTTATGCTGCTAATAGGTTTAGTCAACCGGGGGACCTCCAGTAATGCACTGGGCCTCACTCCTTTCCTCACTCTCAATGAAATATTTTTTTTTTGCTGGTCATTAACATTTGTTTGTTCTCTCCCATAGATTGAGTCCCCATCATGCTGTTTGCTCTCTACATGTCTGTTCTTTTCATCTTCTCTATCCCCTCACCCCCCAGCCAGTCGCAGCAGATGACTGCCCCTCCCTGAGCCTGGTTCTGCTGGAGGTTTCTTCCTGTTAAAAGGGAGTTTTTCCTCTCCACCGTCGCCAAGTGCTTGCTCACAGGGGATCGCCTGATTGCTGGGGTCTTTCTGCAACTGTGGGGGTTCCCCCTACAGTTGATAGTGCTATGAGATGACTGTTGTTGTGAAATGGCGCTATATAAATAAAGTTGAATTGAATTGAATTGAATTGAACATGTGTGTATGGGTGCGTGTAAGAGCGTGTGAATGAGAATGAATGAAGTGTGTGCGTGTGTGTGTGTGTGTGTGTGAAACCCCCATAATGCGGATCAGCTGGCGATACTGACAAGAGGAGGGGGTGTGCCCGAGCTGTCAGGGAGCAAGGACCCAAGGGCTCCCTGAAGCGCCTGATGGAAAATAAATAGGAACGCAGGCCAAAACCCATGGGTCAGAACTGGGTTTGGGACTGCCAAACCCAGGTTCATGACATCCTGGTACCTTTTCAATGGAAACCCAGCTAAATATTTTTATTCCTTCTACCTAAGTAGGATCAATGAGCTCAACGGGACAATTAAACATTATGTAGCATACCTGTGAAATCACAACGAAAAAATAATGCTCTACCCACTGTAAATTTTATTCACATAGAGTCCCTAAAGAGTCACGAGCATGCATAGTTACAGCCCTCAGGATCACACATGAAGCATTAGTTACATACAGTGGTGTGAAAAAGTGTTTGCCCCCTCCTGATTTTGCATTTTTTTCTGTTTGTCACACTTAAATGTTTCAAATCATCAAACAAATTTAAATATTAGACAAAGATAACACAAGTAAACACAAAATGCAGTTTTTAAATGAAGGTGTTTATTATTAAGGGTAAAACAAATCCAAACCTACATGGCCCTGTGTAAAAAAGTGACCCCACCCCCGTTAAAACATAAATTAACTGTGGTTTATTACATCTTTGGAAAGCTGAGTTCAATTTCTCTAGCCACACCCAGGCCTGATTACTGCCACACCTGTTCTCAATCAAGAAATCACTTAAATATGACCTGCCTGACAAAGTGAAGTAGACCAAAAGATCCTCAAAAGCTAAGAGATTGGGCAAAAATGGCCTGCATGGCAGAGTTCCAAGACGAAAAAAAACAAATGAAGACTTTGGAGTGGCCTAGTCAAAGTCCTGACCTAAATCTGATTGAGATGCTGCGGCATGACCTTAAAAAGGCGGTTCATGCTCAAAAACTCTCCAATGTGGCTGAATTACAACAATTCTGCAAAGATGAGTGGGCTAAAATTCCTCCACAGCGCTGTACAAGACTCGCTGCCAGTTATCGCAAACACTTGATTGCACCTGTTGCTTCTAAGGGTGGCCCAACCAGTTATTAGGTTTAGGGGGCAATCACTTTTTCACACAGGGACATGTAAGTTTGGATTTTTTCCCCTTAATAATAAACACCTTCATTTAAAAATTACATTTTGTGTTTACTTGTGTTATCTTTGTCTAATATTTAAATTTGTTTGATGATCTGAAACATTTAAGTGTGACATAGAAAAAAATGAGAAATCAGGAAGGGGGGCAAACACTTCTTCACACCACTGTACCATAATGGGACAGAACAAAAAGTTTGCATCCACCTTTGATTTAGCAGATGTAGACATGTACATATGCACTTGACCTCAATATATTTATTTACCAAGACATAAATCTTCAGGAAAATGGTGATTGCATCATACTTTTATCTCATTTGTGTAAAATTTCTCAAATTAATATAATGCTTGAACATGGGACACAGAAAAATTACAAATAGTGTCATGTATTGGTTTATTGATTTTGTGATGGAACCTGGATATGTATCATTTTCCAGTGATTTTATGAGATTAACAATTGGGAAGAGGTGAAAATAACAATTAAAATGTGTACAGACACGTATTTTGACTCTCAGAATCAGAATCAGAATCAGAATCAGATTTATTGCCATTGTTCATGTAGTACACAAACTAGGAATTTGTCTCGGTGCCATGCTGCAACATTAAAAACATGATGAGAAAAAGGGATAAACTAAAAAACTAAAGGACTAAAAACGTGCAATAAGTGTAGAAAAATAAGTAATAATAAGTAATAATAATAATAATAATAATAATAATAATACTAGTAATAATGAGTAGTACTAGTCAAGGCAGTTTTAAAAAATTAGCAAGTAGCAGATAATGTGAAGTACCACATAGTGCAGTCGATAATGCAACAGAAAAACAGTGATGAATGACGTGAGTCTGGTTGAGCTGCTGTACATAGTGCACGAGAGTCAACAAGTCACTTAATGTTCAGCAGTCTGATGGCAGAGGGGAAAAAGCTGTTCATGTGCCGGGAGGTTTTAGTCCGAATGGACTGAAGTCTTCTACCTGAGGGGAGGGGGGCAAACAGTACGTGACCAGGATGTGAAGGATCGGCTATGATCCGGTCAGCACGCCTCCGGGTCCTGGAGGTGTACAGGTCCTGGAGAGATGGGAGCTCGCAGCCTATCACCTTCTCAGCAGTGCGCACGACGCGCTGCAGCCTTAGACTGTCCCTGGCAGTGGCTCCTGCATACCACACAGTACTGACCACACAGACTCTGTAGATTCTTTCACAAAAATCAGCTGTAAAAAGCTTGTTTTTAAATACATTATTTGCCGTAACTGTGCTGATTGCCGAGATTTTCAGATTGAGAAAATTTTCAGGAATTGACAGTTACAAAACCTCCTATATATTGATTCAAGATGCAACACATAATTGCTTTTGCTAAAGGGAATTACATATACACTACCGTTCAAAAGTTTGGGGTCACCCAGACAATTATTTTGTGTTTTCCATGAAAAGTCACACTTATTTACCACCACGAGTTGTAAAATGAATAGAAAATATAGTCAAGACATTGACAAGGTTAGAAATAATGATTTGTATTTGAAATAATAATTTTTTCCAGATACTCAACCTGCTCAAAGGAAGGTCAGTTTTATAGCTTCTCTAACCAGCTAAACTGTTTTCAGCTGTGCTAACATGATTGCACAAGAGTTTTCTAATCATCCATTAGCCTTCTGAAGCAATGAGCAAACACTTTGCACCATTAGAACACTGGAGTGATAGTTGCTGGAAATGGGCCTCTATACACCTATGTAGATATTGCACCAAAAACCAGACATTTGCAGCTAGAATAGTCATTTACCACATTAGCAATGTATATTAGATATTAAGAGTGTATTTCTGATTAGTTTAAAGTTATCTTCATTGAAAAAAACAGTGCTTTTCTTTCAAAAATAAGGAAATTTCTAAGTGACCCCAAACTTTTGAACGGTAGTGTATATTGGGTAGTTGTCCCACTTTATTGTGAAGCAGGCCTTCAGCAAAGACTGTCTCAGAGAGAAAAACTGAAAGACTGAGTTTCTTCTTCGTTGGGACAGAAGACCATAAAAAGATCAGTATGTGGCCAGAACTGTATTTCAGAGAGGAGACTGAGTGGCAGTCATAAAGACGTTTTGGTGGTGCATTGAGACTAATCCAGCCATCACTGGGGCCAAATGGCAGAACTGAAGAAATTGGACCAAGTCATTTGGATAGCAAAATTCTCCAACATGTCTGGCATTTTCGGCGAGGTAGGGCGCCGCTTCTCCTGGCAGAGTCACGGACTGGAGCCCTGACAGTTTGGAGAGAGGCTTCCGAAGCAAACGACCAATACAGAGAGAATATGACTGCTGCTTCAAGCAGGAAAATCTAACAAATCAATCAGAGGTTAGACCACCACAGTAGTTGTTGGTCTGTAGTGATGCACCTGTAGAAAATCAAGGATGTGGATTTTTTGGAATGATAGAGGAAAATAATAATCAATTAGAAAAAAATAGTAGCCTAATTTAATCAAAAAAATACATTAAGTATGATTAGTGTAGTCGATAACTGCTGAAAACTTTCAAAACATAAGAGAATTTTTTTGTAAATGTCATTCTGAATGTGGCTCTGAATATTTTAGAACGAAGTGCTTTCATTGTTCAAGAACTATTAAAAGTTGTAGAATTAGTATAGATGTATCTTTTAATGTGGCAACTGTTTAAGAGCAAAATATTAGAAACACTCAACATATTGTGAATTAATGTTCTAGAAAGTACTGTGTTACAATGTTAACCTGCATTTGCTTTTGTGCTCTAAATGTTCTAGAGGCAAATCGTGTGTAAAGCTGTTATGAATGTTCTTAAACATTATTCCATATGTTGGAAAACCAAATGATCTAAAAGTTCAAGTGCAAGCTATTGAAAATGATGAACATGACCATAATCTACTAAATATCTCTTCAGTTCAGAACATTGCCAATGTAAATGTTGGTGTTCTAACTCCTCTAGAACCGTTCTTAATGTTGCTCTAAATTTTAAATGAATGTTAAAAATATTGCTCCACGTGTTTGTCTAAATGTATTTGAACTTATCATTTTAGCTTAGTGTCAACATGTAATAGAATACACTGAAGATAGTCACAACTGCATTTAGAACATTTAACTCTTAAACAGCTAGAAGAACAATTAGAACAATTTTGAGAACACTGACATATAAGTTAGAGGACT
This sequence comes from Pholidichthys leucotaenia, assembly GCA_020510985.1. Lineage (NCBI taxonomy): Eukaryota > Metazoa > Chordata > Actinopteri > Cichliformes > Pholidichthyidae > Pholidichthys > Pholidichthys leucotaenia. The sequence goes on from CM035844.1 coordinate 319,325,868, forward strand.
ATTCCATTCTACAGCACATATGGCATTATTTAAATCGGTAACATTGAGACTTTCAGAAGTTTTTGATAATATTGATATTTTCAGATTTTTGTGACATTGCCTACATTTGTCAACATTCACCAAGATGTTGAATATTTCTAATCTTTACACTTATATGGGGAAATTATGGAGTTCTGTAATAGCATTCATTCTGTATTTAAATCCAAACGGCTGACAGTCATCTGTTTCATACTCATGTTTTATCTTGGAGGCGTATTAAGTAATTTCTGGATGGAGATTTGACTAAAGGCATTTTTGACTTATTCTTAAAAACACACTACTATTGGGCAGAGGCCAACGCTCATATGGTAGTTTTCCATTTTTCACTAATGATGATGATGATCAGTACTTGGCTCCAGCAGATGGTGGGCCACATTCAGAGTAATTTTCTATTGAGTCCCACCATCCATTACAGGAGATGCTGCACACATTTATGGACAATGATGACAGTGATGAGACGAGTGATTATGGAAGCGATTATGAAGACGGCTGCGTCCTTTCAAAAGCAACGTATGCGTACACACAAACAGCAACAAGCTGGAAAGTTTAATAGTCGCTCAATTATGAGTTGTAGGATTTGATGCCAGCAATCAATTTGTCAGAAGAGTCGCTCCACTTTTTTATTTTTTTGTAATTGTGGACATCTCAATCCATGATGAAATTATGCATCATTTCCTCTGAGATGATGGAGGAGTCTTTGAAATCTATCCAAGAAGAGCTTTGGGTAACAAAGTTATTCACGTCAGCCCCTGAAATTTAACAAAAACAAAACGGATTCTGTTATTGGCGTTTTCAGTGAATGACGACAGCTGTATACGTCTTTAAGCTTAAAGTAAAATAATACTATCACAATTTTACACCCTTTTAAGTTAAAAAAAAAAGTGGAAGGTTTACAGGAAAATGTTGCAAATTTATGAGAAAAAAAGTCAGATTTTTTGAGAAAAAGTTTGAGAAAAAAGTTGAAAACTGACGAGGGGAAAAAAAGCTGCAAATTCACAAGAAAAATGTGGCAAATTTAAGAGAAAAAATTCACAAAATGTTAAGAAAAAAGTTGTAAATTTATGAAAAATTATGAAAATTTATGGATGAAAATAGTCTCAAATTTATGAGGAAAAAAGCTACAAATTTATGAGGAAAAAAGGTTGAAAATGTACAGGAAAAAGTTGCCAGTTCATGAGAAAGAAGTCACAAATTTTGGGGGGAAAAGTTGAAAATTTATGAGTTTTTTGAGACTAATGTTGCAAATCTAGGAGAAAAAAAGCTGAAAGTTTACAGTAAAAAAAAAGGCAAATTTACAAGAAAAATTTAGCAAATTTATGAGAAAAAAAATCATAAAAGTAAGAAAAAAGTCAGATTTTTTTTTAGAAAAAGTTGCAAATCGCCGAGAAAAAAGTTAAACGTTTATAGGGGAAAAAAAGCTGCAAATTTACAAGAAAAATTTGGCAAATCTATAGTGGATATAGAAAGTCTACACAGCCCTGTTCAAATACCAGGATTTTGTGTTGTAAAAAAATGAGACCAAGCTAAATTATTTCAAAACCTTTTCCACCATTAATGTGACCTAAAATTTGTACAACCCAATTGAAAAACAAACTGAAATCTTGTAAGGGGAAAAATAAAAAATAAAAAACTTAAAATAACCTGTTTGCATAAATATGAACACCCTTAAACTAATACTTTGTTGCAGCACCTTTGGCTTTTATTACAGCACTCTATGTGGGAATATTTGTCCACTCTTTGCAAAAACGCTCCAAATCTGTCAGATTGTGAGGGCATCTCCTGTGCACAGTTCTGCACTCTGGCTGGGCCATTCCAGAACCTTAATCTTCTTCTGTTGAAGCCATTCTTTTGTTGATTGGGATATGTGCTTTGGATCACTGTTGTGCTGAAAGATGAAGCTCCTCTTTATCTTCAGCTTTCTAGCAGAAGCCTGAAGGTTTTGTGCCAACACTGACTGGTATTTGGAACTGTTCATAATTCCCTCCATCTTGACTAAGGCCCCAGTTCCAGCTAAAGAAAAATGGCCCCAAAGCATGATGCTGCCACCACCATGCTTCACTGTAGGTATAGTGTTCTTTTGGTAATGAGCAGTGTTCTGTTTGCACCACCGGGCTTGGATGCTTTTCTTTGTAAGATGAGGCTTCTGTCTTCCCACCCTACCCCATAGCCCAGAAATACAGTGGTGTGAAAAAGTGTTTGCCCCCTTCCTGATTTCTCATTTTTTTTTGTATGTTTGTCAAATTTAAATGTTTCAGATCATCAAACAAATTTAAATATTAGACAAAGATAACACAAGTAAACACAAAATGCAGTTTTTAAATGAAGGTGCTTATTATTAAGGGGAAAAAACATCCAAACCTACATGGCCCTGTGTGAAAAAGTGATTGCCCCCTAAACCTAATAACTGGTTGGGCCACCCTTAGCAGCAACAAGTGCAATCAAGCGTTTGTGATAACTGGCAATGAGTCTTTTACAGCTCTGTGGAGGAATTTTAGCCCACTCAGCTTTGCAGAATTGTTGTAATTCAGCCACATTGGAGGGTTTTTGAGCATGAACCGCCTTTTTAAGGCCATGCCACATCATCTCAATCAGATTTAGGTCAGGACTTTGACTAGGCCACTCCAAAGTCTTCATTTTGTTTTTCTTAAGCCATTCAGAGGTGGACTTGCTGGTGTGCTTTGGATCATTGTCTTGCTGCAGAACCCAAGGGTGCTTCAGCTTTAGGTCACGAACAGATGGCCGGGCATTGTCCTTCAGAATTTTTTGGTAGGCAGCAGAATTCATGGTCCATTTATCACAGCAAGTCTTCCAGGTCCTGAAGCAGCAAAACAGCTCCAGACCATCACATTACCACCACCATATTTTACTGTTGGTATGATGTTCCTTTTTTGAAATGGTGTGGTATTTTTACGCTGGATGCAATGGGACACACACCATCCAAAAAGTTCAACTTTTGTCTCGTCAGTCCACAGAGTACTTTCCCAAAAGTCTTGGGGATCATCAAGATGTTTGCTGGCAAAACTGAGACGAGCCTTTATGTTCTTTTTGCTCAGCAGTGGTTTTTGTCTTGGAACTCTGCAATGCAGGCCATTTTTGCCCAGTCTCTTTCTTATGGTGGAGTCATGAACACTGACCTTAACTAAGGCAAGTGAGGCGTGCAGTTCTTTGGATGTTGTTGTGGGGTCTTTTGTGACCTCTTGGATGAGTCATCACTGTGCTCTCGGGGAAATTTTGGTCGGCCAACCAATCTTGAGAAGGCCATTTGTGAATAATGGCTCTCACTGTGGTTCGCTGGAGTCCCAAAGCTTTAAAAATGGCTTTATAACCTTTTCCGGACTCATAGATCTCAATTACTTTGTTTGTTATTTGTTCCTGAATTTCTTTGGATCGCAGCATGATGTCTAGCTTTTGAGGATCTTCTGGTCTACTTTGCTTTGTCAAGCAGGCCTTATTTAAGTGATTTCTTGACTGAGAACAGGTGTGGCAGTAATCAGGCCTGGGTGTGGCTAGAGAAATTGAACTCAGCTTTCCAAAGATGTGATAAACCACAGTTAATTTATGTTTTAACAGGAAGGTGTTAAAGTGTGACAAACATACAAAAAAAATGAGAAATCAGAAAGGGGGTAAACACTTTTTCCATACCACTGTATGAAGAAGACGGGAAATTGTTGTCACATATATTTAACAGCCACTACTTGCCAGAAATTCCTGCAGCTCCTTCAATGTTGCTGTCGGCCTCTTGATAGCCTCTCTGACCAGTTTTCTTCTCGTCTTTTCATCAATTTTGGAGGGATGTCCAGTTCTTGGTAATGTCACTGTTGCACCATATTGTCTCCACTTGATAATGACTGTCTTCACTGTGTTCCATGGTATATTTAATGCCTTGGAAATTCTTTTGTACCCTTCTCCTGACTGATCCCTCTGATGCTTTGGAAGCTCTCTACGGACAATGGCTTGTGCTGTAAGATGTGGCTACAAAAATGTCAGGAAAAGCCTACTAGAACAGCTGAACTTTATTTGGGGTTAATCAGAGACACTTTAAATGGTGGCAGGTGTGTGCTGACTCCCATTTAACATGAATTTGAATGTGACTGGTTAATTCTAAACACAGCCACATCTCCAGTTATAACAGGGTGTGCATATTTATGCAACCAGGCTTTTGTAAGTTTTTTATTTTTCCCCTTAAAAGATTTCAGTTTGTTTTTCAGTTGGGTTGTACAGATTATCGGTCACATTAATGGTGGAAAAAGTTTTGAAATGATTTATCGTGGTCTCATTTTTTTACATCACAAAAATCTGGCATTTGAACAGGGGTGTGTAGACTTTTTATATCCACTGTAAAAGAAAAAAATCACAAAATGTTAAGAAAAATGTAAATGTATTAATAATTATATGGGAGAAAGTGTCAAATTCATGAGGAAAAAAGTCACAAATTTTTTGAGACAAAAGTTGCAAATCTATTAGAAAAAAAGTAGAAATTTTCCAGAAAAAAGCTGCAAATTTACAAGAAAGAAAATTTAAGAGAAAAAAGTCACAAAATCTAAAGAAATAATTTGCAAGTCTATGAAAAATGATGAATATTTACAGGGGAAAAAGTCACAAATATGAGAACAAGAGCACTCTGGGGTGAGTGCAATATTGTCTCTGTTTTCTTTGAAGATCTCAATATTTACTGACGGAGAGCAGTTTTCAAATTTTCAATATAATTATTGTGGCAGAACCAAATTATGATAAACCCATCATCCACGTATACACAACAAAGTATACAACACATAGCTGGAGGTCAGGATCCCAAGGTGAACCTGTGTAGCAAGTATGGTGACCCTAGAGAGCTTCACATGTTCTATAGTAAGAGATCATAGGGAGTGCCAACCTTTGACTTTTGACCCCAAACCTGTAGTCAGAGGTTATGGTCTCAGCGTGAACCTGTGTACCTGGTTTGGTGACCATAGCTTTCTTTGTTGTTGAGATATACTTTATAAGGCATTTTGACATTGACCTTACGATCCCAAAACCACAGTCACATTTCAGGGTCACAAGATGAACCTGTGTACCAAGTTTGGTGGAACAAGCTTTACTTGTACAGTAATAAGGCATAAGGAATGTTAACATTGACCTTTGACATTTTGGCCCCAAACTCACAGTCAGAGGTCAGGATCCCAAGGTGAACCGGTGTACCAAGTTTGGTGAATCTAGCTTTCTTTGTTGTTTAGATATAGTTTATAAGCCTTTTTGATGTTGACTAGGGGTGTGCCATATTGTATTGTTCACGATAATACCAGTATAAATTTTGATACCGGTGTAAAAATTAATATTGCGATATTTGGGGTCTGCTTTGTGATGACGTCACACCGCATAGAAATGGCAAAACAAACATGGCATGGGAAGCTGCAGCTCCAAAGTCAGTCCAGTTGACTGGAAATATTTAAGTTTCACTTTGTTTCAGACTGCTGTCATGTTTTAAAGCGAGGTAGTCGGATACCCAAAAGCCGATGGTGTATAGAACACGTATATTAGGATTTGTATGTGAAATTTTGGCATCGAAACTGCTCCCGTTTAGCTGTAGTTAATATTCAAAAATCATATTTTCGGGACGAAAGAATTCAAGCGTCCCTGCATTTGTTTACTTCTCGGGGCCGCCGCCGGAGAGCGAGCCGTGTGCAAAATGCGATCGTGTTGTTAATATAGCACATTTTTTGTGGAAATGTTACTATTATTAGTTGTGAAATGTGTTATAAAACGATTAGACGATGATACTATGGCTCTTCCTGCTGTTCCTGTTCCACTGTTTTTTCCGGATGTAAAATACGGGATCCTACGGCCCATCGGCGCACGAAGTATCCTGGCCGATGTAAACAGCCACGGACCAAAAAACGTACATTTGCTTGTGGAACAGGTCATTCACACTCGCAGACAATCACGCTATATGTGTCTATAGGATTTTCTTTCCATGCATGCAAAAAAAAAATTTTTTCCCGGCTCCGACTACCTCGCTTTAAAGAAACAGTGCAGCAGTGTGGATAATCTTTCCGCACATCAACAACACCGCTGCAGTGGTATTAACGTTGGACAATGTGCAGCTCTGAAGTGGCTGTAGATTTTTACTTCCATTTTGGCTGCTTCATCTTGATTTTATTCAACCACCCGAAGAGAGGGAGCAAAAAAACCCCCAAAAACATCCGTTCATTGCAATGACAACCAAAAGCCCCAGAACAGGTCCATGCAACGGGACTAATGCAGGTAAAGTGATTCAGTTTTTCCTGAATATGATGAAGGTAAATAGTGCTGGCCTGTGAAACTGGCCTTTTTGCATAAATTTAAAAGAAAAAACCCTATATTTTGTAATATCATGAAAGATATCATTATTGTGAAAATTCACAGAAATATCATGACATCATTTTTTTGCCATACTGCCCACCCCTAATGTTGACCTCTGACTTTATGATCCCAAAACCACAATCACACTTCAGGGTCACAGGGTTTGACCCCAAACCCATAGTCAGAGGTCAGGATCCCAAGGTGAACCTGCATAGCAAGTTTGGTGACCCCAGCTTTCTTTGTTGTTCAAATATAGTTTATAAGCCATTTTGATGTTGACCTTTGACCTTGTGATCCCAAAACCATAGTCACAATTCAGGATTCCAGAGTGAACCTGTGTACCAAGTTTGGTGACCCTAACTTTACTCGTGGTACAGTAAAAAGGCATAGGGAATGTTAACCTTGACCTTTGATCTTTTGACCCCAAACCCATAGTCAGAGGTCAGGATCCCAAGGTGAACTTGTATACCAGGTTTGGTGGCCCTAGCTTTACTTGTTTTATAGTAATAGCAAATGTAGCATTTACCATAGTGCAACTGCAATGTTAACTTTGAACCTTTGACCCCTTGACCCCAAACCCATAGTTTGGTGAGGGTGTAAGTCGTCCAAGATGTGTATTAGATACAACTACTATATTGATTTGAAAAGCCTACATCATTTCTTTCAGTAGTTACTGTGTTTACAAGAATTTAGGTAAAAATCTGACCTGACCTTTGGCCTCGAGATCATGCGATGAGAGTGAAATTGCAGTATGCGCATCATCAGCGTATATCAAATCATGGTACCAAGTTTCAAAACAATCGGAAAAAAACTGTAGGAGGAGCTGATTTCACAAGACAGTTACTGTCTATGAAGTGAGGTGAAACAGGTCATTGGTCGGGGCTACAATTCCCGCAAAAATCATACAATCAGAACCAAATTGCAATATGCATATCCTCAGTGTATATCAAACCATGGTACCAAGTTTCAAAACAATCAGATCATAACTGTGGCAGGAGTTGATTTGACAAAAGTTGAAAATGTACAAGAAAAAAGTTGCAAATTGATGAGAAAAAAGTCACCGATTTTTTGAGAAAAAAGTTGCAAATCTATGAGAGAAAAAAAGTTGAATATTTACATGGAAAAAAAAACTTCAAATTTGCAAGAAAAAAATTGTAAATTTATGAGGAAAAGGTCACAAAATGTTAAGTAAAAAGCTGCAAATTTATGAAAAATTATTAAAATTTTCAGGGGAAAAAGTTTACAGGAAGTTGGTCTCTTTGACAAGTATAAAAGACACTATTTATGAGTAGTTCAATGCTTAATCAATTAGCACTTCAATACACCTCAATAAATCTCAGCCACACATATCAAAATAACGACATCTGCCTCCATGTGGGTGTTATGACTGAAATTGAGCTGTCACCTTTGTTCTCGTCCTTTAATAATAATTTGCTCCTGTTTAAAATTACTATAATTCAGCATTTCTGCTGCTGATGAATGGACAGAGTCGTTGGGTTTGCTTGTCTCATTTCTCCGGAGAGCAGAAGTAGGATTACAGAAACAACCACAAAGGGAAGTGGGCATTTCTTTATTATGAATATCGCCGTAAACTTGGCAGCGCGGCTCCGACATTAATCTTGATCCAGTTGCTCTTTTTTTTTTTTTTTTTTTTGAAAGCCTTGTGATAGATACCACAGGCGAAGGATTATTCGTTGCCCCGCTGTGTTGTTGGCTGTGGAAGCTCACCCCGGTGGCAGCGGACGGCTCCACAGATTCATCTTCATGCGGTGTGAATGTGGCCGCTGCTGATAAAGCGGAGATTCAGCACCGGCGTCGAGAGAAAAGGGAGGGGATGAAGCATCTCATTTTTAGCCCTCAGCTACTCCACCTGATTTGTCCTATCTTTTACGTTGGTTTATCGCCATTTTCTCCTCAGCACTTTTTTTTTAACCTCACCATGTTTCTCAGGCCTTTTTTCTTTTCTTTTTTTTTTTTTTTTGCTTTCAGGTTACGCACTAAACATATTTTTGAGTTTTCCTGACCAGAGTTGTGCTGAAATCTGTGACCCATGGGAATCTGTGATGTTTCCTTTTTTGTTTGTCTGGAGGATTACCCACTCACTGCATTCTTTCCACATGTCTGCACCCCACACAGGTCTTAATGAAATGTTTCTGACATATTTTGGTCAAAATGCCTTTAATTATTTAATTATTGCAGCATTGTTGTAAATCATCTTTTGCAGTCCACCTCAGAATGGTTTGTTTCCGTGTATGTCTCTTTAAATGCCTAAGAACCACAGTTAACACCGCTCGCCATTTTACATCACTTTTGCTAATCTTAGCTGGCTAGCTCCTAGTTCGAGTAGCAAGCATGAGCCAACTAACAAATTTATCTCAAACAATGAATAAAACTAGAGGGCACTAAGGGCACATTCAGATTGCCACTGTTTGGTCTGGACCAAAGCACCAAAGAGTGGATTCCGCGGATAGTTCGGTTCGTCTACTGCCGTCTGAACGGAACTCTGGTGTGCACCAAACAAGTGAAGTCTGGACCGCTCAAAAATGGGGGTCTCGGTTCACTTACAAACGAAGTCTGGTGCGCTTCACTTGCCGTATGAATCCAAACGGAGTATCCAGCAAACCAAACGGCAGAAGTGCCCTTCGGCGTTTGTGTAACCATAGCAACACCAAGTCTCAGAAGAGGAAGTGATATTTACCATAGTACATTCTGGGTAGAAAATAACAATAAAAACAACTGTGTTCCAAGAAATCCTTTTACTGGTGAAAGCCGAGGAGAAAAGTTAAAAAATGTCTCGTTTGTGGTGGACAAACAACCCAGCTGTATGGAACAGATTTCCGTTTTTGGTCATGGCCAATCGATGAGCCTGATTTTTCTTCTTCCCCAAGAATTTATTCTTCCTGGTGGTTTTGGCTACAGCGCCCCAGACAAGTAGTAGTTGTAACTGTGTGACGTTGTCCAGGCAGTTTGGTCCGCTGCAGTGTGAATGCAAACCAAACGAAGGTGTGAAAATTCTCGGCATTCCTCACCCAGTCGAACCGAGACCCCCGGACTATCATGGTTTGAATGCAACCTTAGTGTGTGCAAACCTCTGCCAAGGCACTGCTGTTCCCTCCCTTCACCTGTCTATAGATTGCAAGACAGGGCCTTTGCAGACATATGCACTTGTGGATCCCCTCCAAAATCTAATGGGTGCATTCATAGCCCAAGGGGCACTTCTGGTGAAAATTTCATCAAAATCCGTCAGTAGCTTTTGCATAACCCTGCTAAAAGACAAACAAACTGCCCCAATTAGTAATAAAGCATTACTGGTTGACAGATGTGCTTCCTTACTTGCTTACTACTCCTGCGGGGTGAGGGCTGGGTGGCCATCACCATACATAGAGCCAATCAGGTTAACCAGAGCGTGCCAACATTGCCAGTTTTGGGCCAGCTCCTCTGCGTAGTCAACAGTGACTCCGAGCTGTTGGAGGTCTCTCTCCACCACATCGAACCATCTTGTGCATGGCTTGCCCTGAGGACTTTTCCACCCTGAGGCCCTGGGGTTGAACATGAGGATGGCTTTTGTCAGGTGTTCTGGTGGGAGGCGGAGGACATGGCCAAACCAACGGATACACCCCTGTGCAATAAGGTGGGATGCTGCAGGCTGATGTGTGCGGGCTCAGAGTGCGTCATTAGAAATGTGCTGGGACCACCTGATATTCTCGATGGTTCTGTGGGGCGTGTGAACAGGTGTGCACAGAAACATTTATGAATCAAACTGCTAGCTTCAGCTACCTGCCTTGGGCTGAGGTGAACTTTAATGCCGTTAGACTGACTGATGCTGACTGCCAAGCTAATGCTAGTGTATTAATGTAGCAATCATGGTGAAAATATAACAAAATAAGCCAGAATAACAAGATATATTATCGACTGTGGATTAGTGAACCAGTTGGAATTAGGAAATAGGGTGACTGAAATCTAAAGGAAATAACAACATAAACTGTGCTTGTAAGCTAACTTGCTAGCAGCACTGTTAGCTCTGAAGCTAATACTGTTGGCACCCTGCTAATTGGAGATTACTAAAACATGAAACGGCTGGTACATTATGTATGCATTCTTTCCGTGCACCACACATGTTCTGTACGCATTCCATCCATGTTCCGTGTGCGTTTTGTTTGTGTTCCATATATGTTCTTAGGTCCTGCTAGCTAGCGGTCCAGCCTCCTGACATACTCAACTGCTTTATGTATGGAACATTCCTTATGGAATGCTAGCGTCCTGCCAGTTAGCAGTCTCAACTGTTTTGCTTACATGTTCCGTGTATGTTCTGTTGTTACGTACTGTTCCGTATGGAATGCTAGCAGTCCTGTTAGCTTGCGGTCCAGCCTGATAATATTCCCAAATCCCTTACGTACACGTTCCATAGATACGGAACGTTCCTTACAGAACTCTAGTGGTTCTGCTAGCTAGTCAGCCAGCCTTCTAACATTCCCAAGTGCCTTACCAACATGTTCCATAGATACATAGAGCACAGCAGGCAGCACAGTTTCACTGTACCCTGAGCAGTGTGGGGTGCTAGGTGTTCCCCAGTCCTGTGAGGGAGCAGCCCGCGGTGAGTCTGGAAGGAGGAGGTGGATCGAGTCCTCAGATTGACCATCTGATGAATGCTTCAAAACATATTAAACTGATGAAGCGTGACGTGAAGCAGTGACGACATTTGAAGCTTCAGACGTCATTGGTCACGTGACATTAGTGTTTTGATACAAGCGCCGACACACTGAAGAGTGAGAGGAGCTCTGAAGCCTTAGTATCATTCGCCCATCGCTACTTACGGTATGTTCTGTAATTTCTTACTGCATTTATTTATTTGTTAGCAATTGCGGTTTATTTACAACCATCATGTACGGGACATGTCCGGTATATGTATGGAACATACTATGTGCGGACTGCAGCTAATGGTGAAGGCACACTAACATAGAACTGACAGCAGGCAGGACCGGTAGCAGGATGTCATGTAACGGGACATGTACAGAATGTTCCGTACTGTACTGGCCATTCCGTGTTTTAGTAGGCACCCTGCTCATCGACATGACAGACAGCTAGGCTGGCCAACTGTATACCAACAAGGGTGTACAGTGGTACCTCTACTTACGAAATTAATTGGTTCTGGAAGTAGTTTCGTAACCTGAAAATTCCGTAAGTAGAGACGCGTTTTCCATGTAAATGCCCTAATCTGTTCCAAGCCCCCCAAAATTTGGACATAAATTTTTTATAAATCATAAAAATGCATCAAAACATGTAACAAATACATGTTACAATTAGATTACTGCACAATAAACATAAAATGAGAGTTGTACATAATGTAAAAAACAAAGAATAAAGTAAAGAATAAAAATTATGCTCATTTACCTTTTAACTGCTATCGTCGTCACCTTTTGCCTTCTTTGGTTCATGTTCTCTCTCAGCAGTGGTTTTTGCCTGACGTTTTGTAAAGAACCGATCCAAGGACGTTTGCTTTTGTCGGCTTTTAACAATCCTTCGAAAATGTGCAAGGCAAACATCATCATAGTGAGCGATAGCCCGACTAGTGAACACTTTTTCTGGGTGATTCTTTTCAACAAATTCCGAAACTTCATGGAATTTTCCTAAAATGTCTTTTATTCAGGCTGATGGAATAATGGCTGCCTCCTCCTTCACCTCGTCCTCTCTGAACTCCTCCTGCACTGCCGTGTGTTGCATCGCCTCCAACTCCTTCAGCTCCTTCGTCGAAAGCTCCTCGTTGTGCTCCTGAATCAACTCGTTGATGTCCTCGTCATTCACCTCAAGACCCATGCCCTTTCCCAGCGAAATTATTTCGTCAACTTCAGGCTCAACTTCACCCTCCACCTCGAACCCCTCAAAATCTCGTGGGGCAACAGCATCGGGCCACAGCTTTCTCCAAGCTGCATTAAGGTTACGTCTGGTCACCTCCTGCCAAGCCATGTCGATTATCTTGAGGCAAACAACAATATCGAAGTGCTGCTTCCAAAACTCACGAAGGGTAAGCTGGGTGTTTTCAGTGATGTTGAAACACCTCTTGAACAGGTGTTTTGTGTAGAGTTTCTTGAAGTTCGAAATGACTTGTTGGTCCATGGGCTGGAGGATAGAGGTGGTGTTAGGTGGGAGGTACAGCACCTTAATAAACGAGAACTCCTCCAGGATATCATCTTCGAGGCCGGGCGGGTGGGCAGGGGCATTATCGAGAATGAGGAGGCACTTGAAGGGGAGATTGTTCTCCTCTAGGTACCTCTTAACAGCAGGGCCAAAAATTGACCCACTCAACAAAAAATTGTCGGGTGACCCAGGCCTTGGCATTGGCCCTCCATAGCACCTGAAGTTTTTCTTTTTTTTTTTTTCCACAATATCTTTATTGAACCTTTTTTTTTTTTTTTAACAAACATGATACAAACAATCAAACACTAACACTAAAGTACTACAAAAAAAAAAAAATGCACTAAAAACACCAACAACCACCAACAAAATCAAGTCTTCAACAATGCTCCTCTGTTTAGTCTAGACAATCCAATACATAAGTATACATATTATGTTCACCAGTTTGGAATTTACAAGGTCCACACACATCATTCACCTTCTTCTTCAAGAGTTATGTTTAAATTTTTTACATAATCAATAAAAGGTCTCCATATATTCTCAAACACAATTTCCTTTGATTTTAGTATATATGTTATTCTTTCTAATGGAAGGTTTGTTAACATCTGTCTTAACCACTGAGTCACATCTGGTCTATGAGTCTTTTTCCATAATAGTGCAATACATTTTTTGGCATTAAGCAAACTGAGGTCTATGAATGTTCTTTCACTTTTATTAAAATTATGCTTTTCTGGGTACAGACCCAACAAAAACAGTTTAGGATTCAATATGATTTGTTTTGAGATTATTTTTTCAATTGTTACCCTCACCTCTTCCCAAAACATTCTTATTAATCTACATTCCCATAAACAATGAAATAGGGTTCCTTTACTTTCCATGCATTTTGTGCATGTATCTGGTATATTTTTGTTATATCTATTTAATTCCTCCGGTGTAACATACATCCGCATTAACCATTTGAAATGTATCAATTTAAGGCGTGCATTTATTGATTTGGTTTGAGCTTCTGTACAAGCCAATTCCCATTGTTCCTCTGAAATTTCAATTTGCAGATCTTCTTTCCAGTAGTTTAATCTTTTCAGTGAATTTTCACTTGAAGATAGTGTCAATGAGTTATAAAACTCTGAAATAATACCCTTTCTTTTACTATCTTTCATCATCATTTTTTCCAAGGATGAATAAATAGGTCGAGTGAGAGCTTTATTTTGATTTGATCGAATAAAGTTTCTAAGTTGAAGATATTTAAAAAAATGTGTTCTATTGAGATTAAATTTGATCCTCAGCTCTTCAAAAGACATTATGTTGTCTGCACATGGCAAATATAAATCCTGAATCTTTTGTATCCCTTTTAAATTCCATACTTTAAATACAGCGTCCGCTCTCCCTGGTTTAAAATATTGATTACCCCATATTGGACTAAATTGTGACAATAACTGTGGTTCTTTTAAATAGTTTTTAGCTTCACACCATATTTTGATCATATGCTTTACAAATGGATTTTTAACTTGTTTTTGTAATTTTTTTGCCGAATCTGAGTATATGAATATGGGAAGAGGTAAAGGTAAATTGTATGATTCCATTTCAGTCCAGTGAGGGAGATCATTTGATGAAAAATAATATGTCATAGACCTCAGTTGTGCCGACCAATAATACAACATAAAATTTGGACATTTCAGACCTCCACGATCAAATGGTAAATATAATAAAGACAAACGTAATCTAGCCCTCCTGTTGTTCCATATAAATTCCACTAACTTTTTTTTTATTCTTGAGAATAGATCTAAAGGTGGTGATAAGGGAATGTATTGAAATAAATAAAGTATTTTAGGTAAAATATTACTTTTAAGTATATTGATTCTCCCGATCATCGACATTGGTAGTGACATCCATCTCTGAGTTAACTCACTGATATCTGACATTAAGGCTTCATAGTTGACACTGGCGACTGATTCTAGCTTAGGCATAATTTGGATTCCTAAATATTTAAACTGATTTACAACATTGAATTGATTTACCTCAGGGGCTGGGTAATTTCTCTGGGTCTCATTTAGCATTAATATTGAAGATTTAGTTTTATTTATTTTATATCCTGATATTTCCCCAAAATTCTTTATTAAATTCAACAAGGTTGGAATTGATTTTTTTAGATTCGACATAAACAAAATTATATCATCGGCGTACAGGGAGATTTTATGTTCTGTTGGTCCAACTTTAATTCCATATATTTGTGAATGTAAACGTATCGCTATCGCTAAAGGTTCAATTGCCATAGTAAACAGTAAAGGTGAAAGTGGACAGCCTTGTCGACATCCTCTATTGATTTTTATTGGTTTTGAAATATTGTTATTTGTTAGGATTTCTGCTGTAGCATTATTGTATATTATTTAAACCCATTTTATGAAATTATTTCCAAGTCCAAACCTTTGTAGGACTTCAAAAAGAAAGGGCCATTCAACTCTATCAAAGGCCTTTTCGGCGTCCAATGATAGGAGAGCTGTATCCGGTGCTTCTTTATTAAAATAAATAATATTAAATAGTCTTCTTACATTATGGAAGCCTTGTCTACCCTTTATAAAGCCATTCTGATCTCGATTAATAATATTTGGTAAAATTTCTTGTATTCGTCTTGCTAAAATTTTACAGATTATCTTAAGGTCGGCGTTTAATAGGCTTATTGGTCTCATATTTTCACATTTATTAGAGGGCTTACCTGGTTTTGGCAGCAGTATAATTAAGGCATTATTTATGTATGATGGTAAATTATTATTTTGAAATGCTTCTAAAACCATTTCCAAAAAAGGTTTTATTAATTTATTCTTAAATTTTTTATAAAGGTCAACTGGAAGACCATCTGGTCCTGCACTTTTTCCTGATTTCATATTATCAATGGCTAGCCCAACTTCTTCTTGACTAATTTTAGACTCCAATATCTCCCTGTTTTCATTTGGAATACACGGTATAGATAGTTCGTTCAAAAACCCATTTAGTTTTGTTAAATCAGGTTCATTTTTGGTATCATATAATTTTTCATAGTAATCTCTAAAGGCTCTATTAATTTCTAAAGGATCTATAACTACCTGTCCGTTACTTATAATACTGGTAATTGGTGTTTTAATTTCCAATTGTTTAATCTGCCATGCTAATAATTTTCCTGATTTTTCACCTTGTTCATAAAAAGGTTGTTTAAATCTTAGAAGACTCGAGGCAGCTCTATTCGCTGATTTTTTGTCGTATTCAGCTCTCAAAATCAGTAATTCATTCTCCAACCTTGGGTCACTTCCTGCATACACTTTTTCCTGAAGATTTTTTATTTTATGTTCCAATTTAGCTCTCTCCTCTCGAGTCTTCTTAGATTTTGATCCTGTATAACTAATAATATGCCCCCTAATAAAAGCTTTGAAAGCCTCCCACTTTACACATGCTGATGTTTGTGTAGTATTGATGTCAAAGAACTCGTCTATCTGTTTTTCTATATACTTGACAAATTCCTCATCCTGAAGCCATTTATGCTGAAATTGCCATCTACCTGATTCCTTTGTCAATTTTTTATCTACATATATTAGACAACAGGGTGCATGATCAGAGATCACGATGTTATCATAAAAGCAGTTTTGAATCTTGGACCTTAATTCTGTGGAAATCAAAAAATAATCAATACGTGAGAATGTCTTGTAGGTACTGGAATAACAAGAATAGGCTTTAACTTGTGGTTTCATTTCTCTCCATATATCTAACAATCTCAATTCTTTCATAAAATGATTAATAGTCATCCTACATCCAATGTGCGTACAATCCAGTCCTGTTGATCTATCCACACCTGGATTCAATGTACAATTAAAATCCCCTGCTATTATATGTTGCCCTGTAAGTGATGATAAGATGAGAAATAAATTAGCAAAGAACTTCTGATCATCTATATTGGGACCATATAAGTTCACAAGATTTATATTTTCTAATAGCAAAGAACCTTGAATGATTACATATCTTCCAAATTTGTCTCCAATTACATTTTTCACTTGAAAAGGAACTGATTTATGTATGAGAGTCATAACTCCCCTGGCTCGGGATGAAAATGAAGAGGTGAATACACTTCCCTGCCATCTACTCCTAATTCTTTTAACATCCTCCTCTATCAGATGAGTTTCTTGTAAAAACACAATTCTTGAACCCATGTCCTTTATTTTATTCATAACTTGTTTAAGTTTTTTTAAATTTTGTAGACCTCTGCAATTCCATGAAGTTAAATTAAGATTAACACTTTGGTCCATGATCAATAGAGAGTTTGGGATTACCTTGCAGTGTAAACATGCTCATACAGAGAAGCAAAAACATGAGTGGTTGAACATTCATCCTACAAACTACACACAAACAAATTTCCCCTTCCCACACTTGTGGCAAACCCCCCAAAATCAAAAGAAAAATTCTGTCTCCCGATATAGCCATCGACCGTTCCACACCCACGGGGAACAGCCTAAGCCACTCCTTCTTCATCCTCCCAATCACCCTAACTCTACTGCTTTTAATGACGTAACATTAACTCTCCTCTGTAGTTTTCCAACTTAACTCCAAAATTTTTAACAACTTTGTACATCATAGTTTTTTTTTTGTTTTGTTTTTGTTTTGTTTTTTTAATATATAATACAATCTATATTTTGTAAACTTACTATTTACTTCAAGTCAGTCAGATGCCTGTGCAAATGCTTAATTATTCTACCTTATATTTTGTTCATGCTTAGCTCCCACCAGTCTCTTCTTCTTCTTTGATCTTCTTGATGAACTCCTGCGCCTCCTCTGGGGTCTTGAAGATGTGGGTTCTGCCCTCATACGTGGTCAGCAGTCTCGCAGGATAGATTACACCATGACGAATCCCAAGGTTGCGCAGCTCCTTACGTACGGGATCAAACTGCTTCCTCAATTGCTGGATTCCTGTGGCCAAATCTGGGTAGAACCGCACCTGCTGGTCCTGGTGTTTAATCTCTCCTTTAGCACGTGCAGCGTTGAAGATCTTCATCCTGTCTCTGTTGCTAAGAAACTTCATAATTAAGGTCCTCGGCGGTCCCTTATCTCTCCGTGGGCCAATACGATGTGCTTTTTCCAGAACCACTGCTGATTGCAACTCCTCGCTGCCCAGCACCTCCGGAATCCACTTTTCCAGAAAGGAACATACGTCCCGACCTTCTGATTCCTCTGGAAGACCCACCAGCCTCAAATTATTCTGTCTCGACCGAGATTCCAAATCCAAAATATTATCTTCCAGAGATTTTTTTTTTTTTTTCCAAAGTGCGCACCTTTAATTGAAGACGGGTGACGTCATCTTCAGCACTAGCGAGACGGAGCTCCATCTGCGCCGTTCGTTCTACACAGTCACCCAATTCCTTTCTTATTCCTTCCAACGCTGTCATAATCCCATCAAATCTAGAGGAAAAGTCCGCTCTCATTGAACTCATGGCAGCCATCAGCGCATCTGCGCCATTCCCCGCAGATATCGCACCGTTGCCAGCCTCCTCCGCCATATATGGAGTTTTGTTTGCTGCGTCACAGACCTGAAAGTCCGTTAATTTGGACTGTTTCGGCGGCTCGCTTTTTCCTTTTCCTGGTTTTCCAGCCTTAGGCTTCGCCGACATATCCTCGCCCAAATGCTGGGATACGTTCTGTCCCAAATGAGAGAGTTATTTGCCGATTTTTTTTCTCCAGGAGCAGAGCAGAGCGAGACACGTCCGTCCTACGTGGCAGCCATAACCGGAAGTGAAGTTTTTCTTTTAATATTTTGTGAGCCTTGAATGCTCTGGGATTTTCGGAGTGGTACACCAGCAGGGGCTTGATTTTGCAATCCCCACTGGCATTGGCACAAAGGGCAAGCGTAAGGCGGTCCTTCATGGGCTTGTGGCCTGGCATTTTCTTCTCTTCTGCTGTGATGAAGGTACAGCGAGGCATCTTTTTCCAAAAAAGGCCCGTCTCGTCACAATTAAAAACTTGCTGTGCAACATAGCCTTCATCGATCACCAATTGTTTGGATTTTCGCACAAATTCGTCAGCCGCTTTGTGGTCGGCGCTACATGCCTCGCCATGCCGAAGAACAGAGTGAATTCCAGTCCTCCTTTTGAACTTCTCGAACCACCCACTCGATGCCTTAAACTCCTGGTATAGTTCTTGCGCCAAAGTTCCCTCGCCTGCATCCTCCTTCATGAGGTCATTAAAGATGGCGGTTGCCTTTTCGCAAATTATGGCCTCGGTCACTGTGTCATCAGCTATCTCCTTCTCCTTTATCCACACGAGTAACAACCTCTCCATCTCATCGTTCAATGCCGACCTCCTCTTCGAAATGACAGAGAGGCCTTTGGAAGGAGTCGTAGTTTTTAGGGCTTCCTTTTGTTTTAATACCGTGCCGATCGTAGATGTATTACGGCCATATTCTTTGGCGAGATCAACCAAACGCATCCCTTTTTCATACTTTTCTATTATCTCTTTCTTTGTTTGTATGGACAAAAAAACTCTCTTCTCCTTCTTTTCTTCTTTTCCACTTTTCTCCATCACTTTCTTGGGGTCCATAGTGAATAAAAGTTAATACACACGTAAAACTGTCCGAACACTTCGTGGCCAATGGGATGCCAGGAAGATGCTAGGCGATAGCCAATGGCAGAGCAGCTACAAGTATGTTTACGTTCGGTAAACTCTGGGAGCTGCGAGTAGCAGCGCGTACTGTATTTTTGCCTTTCGTATCCTGAAATTTCTTTCGTAACAAGAGGCAATATTTTCCCGTTGAGGCGTGTCGTAGCCTGAAAATTCCATATGTAGAGATGTTCGTAAGTAGAGGTACCACTGTATCAAGGATGCATTTACCATTTCATCACATACACAAAAAAACCTTGGAAGAGTTACATGGGCTACTCAGACAGAATCGATATAAAGGCTGTGTGTTTTTTAAGAGAAGTGTGTTTTGATGTTTTTTTTTTTTTAAATCACGTGTCCAATAGAAGGAAAAATATCATTTTTTCAGTGAGCGGGACCTTTAAAAATCCATTTAAATTGTCTTTATGTCTGCAGTTTGATTAAGATTTGAAAATCCTTCCGTGTGTTGTCGGCCTAAAGAAGAAAAACTAGAGCTGACTGACATGGACTAAAGTGTGTAGGAGTGAAAGCACCTCAAGTGTTGTTTCTGTTAGTTAGAAAAGCATGTTATGTTTTCCATTGTTTTTACCAGCTTGGAAGACCAGAAGTATAGGAGAGGAAAAAAACTGTCAATGCAGTAGCTGAACAGTTTCTCATTTTTAAGTGGACACCCAAGGAGCCCTCGGAGGAGCCCCGGAGCTCTCAGAATTTATACTTCACTCACCATGCTGACAGTAGAGAGAAGCTTTGTGACAACTTCATTTAAAACAAGATGTTCAGTGGAACTCTCTAACATGTCTGCTAATTATCTGATGAAGGTTTATGGGTTTGTTTGGAGTAGCTGTGTTGTTGTGGATAAGGCTAACAACAGCAGGCCTGCAGGAATAGAGATGTGGGGGGGGGGGGGGGGGGCGAGGGTGAGACAATACAGCCAAGAGGCTTCATATCTGCCTGGCAACACTGCAGCCAAACACACAACAAAACAGGCCATGCTTTGTTGTTCCTGAACCACCTAACCTAACACTCCCAATCCTCATTGAGGATTTTAAAAAAGCGACACGCAACGGAGCATCTTTTCGGAGGAAATCGACTCCTCTGTTAGGTGACATCCAATTTGCAGTTAGCCCACTTTCCATTTGCAGTTAGTCGCCTAAAACACTTCAGGGACTGTTGTGGTGCTTCACTGATTAACTTTTTCCTCCCTAAAAGCCAAAATTAGGGGATAGAGTGTGAGAATGTGGGAGTTGAGAAATTTGGCAGGAGACATTATATTATTGTCTTCAGTTGTAGGTGAAGATGTGTGTGGTGTTTTTACATTTCAGACGTTTTCTTCCATTTATCTGTGGGATTTTGCTCAGGCGGCAGTCTAAAATCTGGGGTCCGCAACCTGACGCTCGCATGCTGCTGTTTTCCCTGATAACAGGCAGTTCCATCTGGCGCTGATAAAAATCTTAATTCCGCAAAGATGAGAAGGAAATCACAAGTTGGACAAAATTTGCAAATTAAGAGAATGTTGCAGATGTATTATACATTGTATATTGTACATTATATGCCCATCTATAGTGCATAGTTAGCACACCAGCAACCGGAAAATCAATTACAAACTCAAGATTCAATATGGTGTGGCTCTGTAATAACCCAGTAATTAAAGCAACTTTCGACAAAACGATCTACAATTCAAAGTGGAACAAATTCAGAGGAAATGTCAGAAAATCATTTAAACCCCTACAATATGCACATCTTCATCACATGTACAAACACTGTGTGAAATGAAAACGTCTTAGCTTAAAAACTGTGGGAGGAGATAGGCGGACAAACCATGGACCCAGATTGAACTTGTATCTATAAATGCAAGGAACATCTGCCTCTGTGTGTGTGTGTGTGTTCCTCGTATAGCTCTCAATCCGTTCATCAGACTGATCTCACATTTTCTTCGTATTCTGCTGAGGTTACGAGGGAGTTTATCCCTGATTACAGATATGTCATTATTATCAATGAAAATTCAGACATCACTCTGTCTTCTCATGCCCGGGCAATACTACTACTACTACTAATAATAATAATAATAATCCAGCCATCCATTTTCTATCACTTAATCCTTTTCAGGTCGCGAGGGAAGGTGGGGTGGCTGGAGCCTATCCCAGTGTCTTTGGGCGAGAGGCAGGGTACACCCTGGACAGCAGTGGTGTGCAATACTGCAAGAATTGGTATCGATCCGATACCAAGTAAATACAGGGCCAGTATCGTGATACTGATATGATACAATACATTTTAATAATGTAGGTGGATGCATCATCAAATTACTAAATCTGAATGAATTTTCATGACCTTTAAGTGTTTTGTGATTTTTCCTTTGGGTTATTAATTGGTTAAAACCCAGGAGAGAATTTGGGCAAAGTTTATAGGTAAATAGAAAACACTTTATCACAATAAAAGGTTTTATTCAGAAACAATAAAACAGTAAGAAAATGGTAATAAAACAGTTTTCCCACATACATTGTCATGTTTGGATTTTTTGCTTAAATAAATAAACTGCACAAAATTATCACTCAAGAACAAATTAAAACAAATTCTTTTTTGAGGTACAGTGCTCAGCAACTACAATACAAAAATTAAATAAAATATCTCCCTTCATTTGAAAATATAGCCACACTGCACTCCTCTTCCTCTCTGCCATTCTTCTGCTCCGTCTCTGTGCTGCTCGTGTGTGTGTGTGTGTGTGTGTGTGTGTGTGCTGCCGGCTTGTTTACCTGGCGCTGCTGAGTCACGTGATGGTAAAACATAAAAACACAAGAGGGAGGAAGAGGAAGTAAGGAGTAGGTGGCAGTGGCAGTAACACACCTAAAAGCTGGTTGCCAACCGCTGTAAAACTGCAAGAATTACATGACCAAAGTGTCCCTGCTCCGTGCTGTAATGGGAGCGGCACTTACACAGACATAGAGTATCAGTCTCATTACACTGGTATTGATCAGTATCAATACCAACGTTGGTATCGATGTTATCGATATTTGGATTGATCCATCCAGCACTACTGGACAGATCGCAGTCCATCGCTGGGCTGACACAGAGAGACAGACAACCATTCACTCACATTCATACCCAAAAACAATTTAGAATCCCCAGTCGATGCCAATTAACCTAACCTGCATGTCTTTGGCCTGTGGGAGGAAACCAGAGTACCCAGAGTAAACCCACGCAGAGACGGGGCGAACCCACGCGAGTCCGAGTTCCACCCTATGCAGGACACACTGAATGCACTGAGGAGCTCATTTAGCAGCAGACTACATCATCCCAGGTGCACAACCGAGAGGTTTCGCAGGTCCTTCCTACCAACGGCTGTCAGACTGTACAATCTAAGCAGGGCTGCTCGCAGAGATAGCAAAAAGATGTAACAACCTAATAGTTTTTTGAATGCAAAAGATGCAATAGACTTACACAATGGTCCCCTCCGGCATACAACTAGGAAAATACTGGTCGCTATGGAGGGTGAGAATATGTATGGGTACATGATCATACCATGTAGGATAACCAAGTAGATGGTTGTGCTGTTTCATCCCATCTAGCAACAATGCTCTGCACTGTGTGTGTTTATATATTTACATATTTATTCCATCTAGCTACAATGCTCCGCACTGGGTGTGTTTATGTTTATGTTTATATTTATATATCTATATATTCATTCCATCTAGCTACATTGCTCCGCACTGTGTGTGTTTATATATTTACATATTTATTCCATCTAGCTACAATGCTCCGCACTGTGTGTTTATATACTCATGCGGCGGATGAAAAAATAGGCAGCGATGGTGTGGTTTTAAGCAGGTTTTATTATATCATACCGCCGTCACGAGCTCTGCTCCCGGCGCTGTGCATGCACGCCGGGAGCGAGCCCACGGCTCTCCAGAGGGACACAAAATGTGTGTGTCCCGCAGCAGCAGTTGCAGAATCAGAATGAGAGTGAGAGAGCGAGTTACAGGACCTGTCCAGTATTTATACCCAACTCAGACAATACATCAAAGTAGATTCACAGCAGTTGGTACGATCAAAGGGACTGCAGAACAGGCATGAGACATTTGCATTTGTAAGACCTACATAACAATAGGCAGATGCAGTCCTCTGCTCCAGCTTGCAGGACAAAGAGGTTACAAGGCACATCTACATATTGATCTGTCTCTAGGTCACAGTAAGGACAGGACGCATGAACACTATACATGAATGGCACATTACATCACAATACATGCATGGCACATTGCATCACAATACATGAATGGCAGATTACATCACAATACATGAATGGCACATTACATCTCAGTAGTGCAGCGGGAAAAACCGAGAGAAGAGAGCTGAGTGTCCTTAACCTGTTGTGGGGGTTAACCGAACCGCCCACACTCATATATTTATCCCATCCAGCTACAATGCTCTACACTGTGTGTCTGTGTGTATATATATATATATTTATAGTAATATGTACATATGTATATTAGCTGCTCTTGCTTGCTTGCTTTTTTTTTCTTGCCTTCTGATTGTTGCTCTGAGTGTTGCTATCCCTGTGCTGTTGCAATCCTGGAATTTCCCCGTTGTGGGACTAATAAAGGCTTATCTTATCTTATCTTATCTTAACATGCAAACTCCACACTGAAGTGTCACCGATGGTCAGGGGGTGGGATAGAACCTGTGACCTTCTTACTGTGCTGCCGAAGTGCTAACCACTGTGCCACTGAGCAGCTGCACAATAATAATAATAATAAATAAACAATAACTACTGCTACGAAACACAACTACTATGAAATACTACGACTACTACTACTACAAAATACTACTACTAGTATTATTAAGAAATACTACTACTACTATGAAGAAATACTACTATGAATACTACTACTACTATGAAATACAACTACTACAAATAAATTCTAGTGCTACTATTACTACTACTATGAAATACAACTACTACTACAAAGAAATTCTAGTACTACTATTACTGCTACTATGAAATACTACTACTACTACTATGAAAAATACTACTTTGAATATTACTACTACTATGAAATACAACAACTAGCCTACTACAAAGAAATTCTAGTGTTACTATTACTACTACTATGAAATACAACAATAACTACTACAAAGAAATTCTAATACTACTATTACTACTGCTATGAAGTACTACTACTACTACTATGAAAAATACTACTATGAATATTACTACTACTATGAAATACAACTACTACCACAAAAAAATTCTAGTACTATTACTACTACTACTACGAAATACTACTACTACTACAATGAAATTACTACTACTACGAAATACTACTAATACTACAAAATACTATTACTACTACTATGAAATACTACTACTATGACTACTATGAAGAAATTCTACTACTACGAAATACTACTACCACTACTACTACTACTACTATGAAACACTATTACTACTACCACTACTACAAAGAAATACTGCTACTACTACTACTACTACTAGTACTGCTGCAATTAAGAAATATTACTACACTACTAATGCTACTATGAAGAAATAACACTACTACAACTATGAAGACTTTTCCTCATGAGTTTGAACCTAATTTCTAGTTGGAAAAAATACAAAGTCCTAAAACCTTTAATTTTCACAAAAAATATCCAAAATCTAAATCCTAGTAATGTGCACATCTTCAACACATGTACAAAGACTGTGTGAAATGAAAAGGTCCTAGCTTGAAAACTGTGGGAGGAGTTTTCCGGACAAACCATGTGTCCTCTAAGTATTGACCCCCCCCCCCCCACAAAGTCCTAAAACCTGTAATTTCGACAAAAGATATTCAAAATCAATATACATATGTATATCTCCGATATGTGTACAAACACAGTGTGAATTTAAAAACTAGAAAAGCACTCGGAGAGCGCAGACCTCCGCCAAGCGCCACTGTTCCCTCCCATACAGTGTTTGTGTGTACGTTTTCAGATTCCTTGACCATGAAAATATATGACTAGTAATTGGATTCACAATGATAGGATTAGTGGTTCAGTAGTAAAAGCATTACCTCCTTGGCGGAGGTAATAAACTGAAGTGTTGGTGTTGTGTCCATCTCCTCCATCTGCAAACTCCCAGGCTGCGGGCGTTGCAATTCATCGCACAACCGCGTACAACCCACAGGCCAATGAGTTATGCGAGTGTTTTCATAGATCACTGAAAGCAGCACTCAGGGCTTCACTGACGGATGCAAATTGGGTAGACAGGTTGCCGTGGGTTTTATATTGGGGTTGCGCTCCGCGGCAAAAGAGGATTTGGAAGCTTCCCCGGCAGAGAGCTTGTTTTTGCGCAGCCCCTATGGCTGCCCGGGGAATTTCTGCCAAATAATCCCGCGCCGGACAGCTGCCCATCTCAGCTTTTGCGGCGTAGCGCAAACACAGGCACGCTGCCGGGCCCGGCCCACCACTGTTTTCCGCGTGCTTTTGTGCCTAAAACTTTGAAGAACGCGGAGTTCATGTTCGTCAGACACGACGACCAGCGCCCTCCATTGCTCCTGCACACATGTTGAAAATGGCCGTATCTCATGTTAAAGAATCCTTTAAAAAATTCCTGTATCCAGACGGTGATCCGGATCATCCCCAAAATTTAATCAGTTCTTCCTTGTACCATTTCCAACAACGCCTGAAAGTTTCATCGAAATCCGTCCAAAACTTTTTGAGTTATCTTGCTAACCAACAGACAGACAAACAGACAGACAGACAAACAAACAGACAGACAAACGCTGGCAAAAACATAACCTCCTGCGGCCTGCGGCCTGGCGGAGGTAGAAAGTCTTAGCTTGAAAACAGAACAAACATCATCATATCACAAGGGAGTACAGAAAGTGACAGATTTAATGAATACAATCTTTGTTGTCCTATTTGGCCATTGTTGTAATCATAAAGTAATGGTGCCCTTAGTCTTGTTGACTTTAGTTTACAGTATGCTTCCAGATCTCCCTATCCAGCATGGCAGTGCTAAGTTCTTGAGTGTCATGTAGGCCTGCATCTCTAAGCAGCGTTGTTATGTAACTGGCCTGTTTTCCACCCCTCCTTTTATTACCGTGTGTGGGTTCCCAAAGTATAAGTGGGTTGGCTACCATATCAATATGTCTTGCGCAATGTCAGACCAGCTTCAGCCTTCTTTCTTGGATTTTGGTGGACATGAAGCTAACTGGCAAAGACTAACTGTAATATTTAAAACACAATGCTTTCAAGCCTTTAAACATGCAGACTATGTTGAAATGTTTTAGACAGCCAGTTACTCTGATTAGTTTGGGTACACAATGAAAAGAATTAAATTGTGGCTTGTTTATCCCTCCATTATTACTGGCACCTTGCACAGATTAGTTTAAAAAATAATTGTGGAAGACTTATTTCACAAATGCCAAACACCCACATTCTTACCCCTAAACCCAACCATTAGCAGGGTGAGTGCCTAACCCTAACCAATGCCCCATTCCTAGCCACCATGGAAATGTATGTATGTAGTGCACGTGAAAAACTTTTTTGAGTACGACATGTTTTTTTTTTTTTAATGGGTGGAAAACTCTGCTATTTACACAACTTTTGGATATAACAGAAATTAAAAGCTAATCCAGAATCACTGGGACCAACAATGGCATGCAGAGCTGGACATGGATGGATATTCCATTTCACTGTTTTTTTTGTTTTGGTTTTTTTGGGGGGTGGGGGGGGCACTACAAACAGAACATTTTCTCACCAGTAAAGCTTGAGAGGGATGCTCTAAGTATTATTATTGTCAGGTCGATTCCTACAGTCTGGGGGGCAATATCCAAGATTTTTGGAATGGGGAAGAATCCAACTTTACAAAATGTGAAAAAAAAATCTGTATGCATATATATATATATATATATATATATATATATATATATATATATATAATCTGTTTGCTATGATAATCGTCTTAGTTCTGTCTTGTCACTTTTCTTACCTTAGTCTTAGTTTAGTTCCTCATAGTCCTGTTTATTAGTATTATTATCATGGTCACAGTTACGTTTGGTTCTGATAATTACTGTTCTCATGGTTACGTTGTCATGCTTATTCCTGTCATGATCTGGGTTTGGGCTTTTGTTTTGACTGTGACTTTTGTTTACTTCCGGTTTTGCGTTGTGAGTTTTTGCTTTATTGTCAGTTATTCACGGCTGTTTTTGATTTCTTGATTATTGATCGTTCATGGGTGTTCTTGATTTTTGCTGTTCTATTTATAGAGGTCACAGCTGCCTTCGGCACAGTGACTTACACATTATCACACAATTAACGTTACACTCAGGTTTATGGTCTGGCATCTCGCTCTGGTTTCTGTTCTCGTTTGGAAGTCTGTTATTTGTTAATAAATCATGCCTCAAAATCGCCCTGCACTTGAGTCTGATCCTTTGCCCCGGAGGGGCAATCATGACAGTACTGGGGAGAGAGGCAGGGTGCTGACTAGTAGTGTGTGAGGAGTTTTGCTGAAGAAACAGGGTATATGCGCTTTAAATCCCGATATTAAAAATGGAGTTTTAGACATTTTTATTTCGTCATGCGATATATATCGTTATATTGCAAACCCCTACCCTCACCTATGGTCATAAACTTTGGGTAATGACCAAAAGAATGAGATTGCGGATAAAAGCCGCTGAAATGAGCTTTCTCCATAGGATTGCAAGGCTTACCCTTAGAGACAGCGTAAGAAGCTCAGAGGCTCAGAGTAGAACTGCTGCTCTTCCACATCGAAAGGAGCCAGTTTGTCATGGGATGGCCCTCGCGGACCATTAATGAGACGCTTTTGGCAGCCGATGAGTTTGCATATTTATTAATGAAAGATAACAGTCACAAAGTAATGAGCCACGTGGGGCAAAAACACAAACAAGATTACGACTAGGGCACGGTAGCAATACATACAGGATAACGAGTAAACTTACTGATACATGGAGGAAGAAGAGAGTGACTGGAGCTGGGGTTAGGGACTCCAGCCGAACATTAGGGAGACCAATGTTACGAGTGTGAGGTCGCAGCCCGAAGTAACCTGGGCTACTCCCTTAAATAGAGCTTAGAGGAATCAGGTAATGAAGGCTAATTAGTGGGATAACATCCAGCTGTCACCGCGGAGCTCGGCTCTGACAGCCAGAAGCCCCACCGAGACGCTGTCAAAATAAAAGCCCGGAAAAGCCATAAGGAAACAAACACAGAACGGGAGGAAAATACTGCATGACCAGAGTGCGGACAATATCAGCGCTCAAACCATGACACAGCTGAGGTGGTTTGGGCATCTGATCAGACCCCGGGGCAGACCCAAGACTCGCTGAAGACACTACATCTCCCAGTTGGCTTGGGGACGTCTTGGTATCCTTTCTGAAGAGCTCGAGCAGATGGCTGGGGAGAGGGAAGTCTGGGTTTCTATGCTTGAGCTGCTTCCTCCGCGACCCAGACCTCTGGAAAAGTGGTAGAAAATGGATGGATGGATGGATGGTTGCAAATTTAAATAAAAAAGTTACAAATTAAAAAGAAAAAGTTCCAAATTAGTGAGAAAAAAGTTACAAATTAATGAGGAAAAAAGTGTCAAATTTACATGAAAAATGTTGCAGATTAATGTGAAAAAAGTTGCAAATATACAGTGGGGCAAAAAAGTATTTAGTCAGCCACCAATTGTGCAAGTTCTCCCACTTAAAAGATGAGAGAGGTCTCCAATTTTCATCATAGGTATACCTCAACTATGAGAGACAAAATGAGAAAAAAATCCTGAAAATCACACTGTCTGATTTTTAAAGAATTTATTTGCAAATTATGGTGGAAAATAAGTATTTGGTCACCTACAAACAAGCAAGATTTCTGGCTCTCACAGACCTGTAACTTCTTCTTTAAGAGGCTCCTCTGTCCTCCACTCATTACCTGTATTAATGGCACCTGTTTGAACTCGTTATCAGTATAAAAGACACCTGTCCACAACCTCAAACAGTCAGACTCCAAACTCCACTATGGCCATGACCAAAAAGCTGTCAAAGGACACCAGAAACTAAATTGTAGACCTGCACCAGGCTGGGAAGACTGAATCTGCAATAGGTAAGCAGCTTGGTGTGAAGAAATCAACTGTGGGAGCAATTATTAGAAAATGGAAGACATACAAGACCACTGATAATCTCCCTCCATCTGGGGCTCCACGCAAGATCTCACCCCATGGGGTCAAAATGATCATGAGAACGGTGAGCAAAAATCCCAGAACCACACGGGGGGACCTAGTGAATGACCTGCAGAGAGCTGGGACCAAAGTAACAAAGGCTACCATCAGTAACACACTACGCCGCCAGGGACTTAAATCCTATAGTGCTAGACGTGTCCCCCTGCTAAGGCCAGTACATGTCCAGGCCCGTCTGAAGTTTGCTAGGGAGCATTTGGATGATCCAGAAGAGGATTGGGAGAATGTCATATGGTCAGATGAAACCAAAATAGAACTTTATTGTAAAAACTCAACTTGTAGTGTTTGGAGGAGAAAGAACACCATACCTACTGTGAAGCATGGGGGTGGAAACATCATGCTTTGGGGCTGTTTTTCTGCAAAGGAACCAGGACGACTGATCCGTGTAAAGGAAAGAATGAATGGGGCCATGTATCGTGAGATTTTGAGTGAAAACCTCCTTCCTTCTTCTTCCTTCTGTTGCATTATCGACTGCACTGTGGTACCCCATATTATCTGCTACTTGCTAATTTATTTAAAACTGCCTTGACTAGTATTACTCATTATTATTATTATTATTATTACTTATTATTCTACACTTATTGCATGTTTTTAGTCTTTTAGTTTTTTAGTTTATCTCTTTATCTCATCATGTTTTTAATGTTGCAGCATGGCACCCAGACAAATTCCTAGTTTGTGTACTACATGAACAATGGCAATAAATCTGATTCTGATTCTGATTCCATCAGCAAGGGCACTGAAGATGAAACGTGGCTGGGTCTTTCAGCATGACAATGATCCCAAATACACCGCCAGGGCAACGAAGGAGTGGGTTCGTAAGAAGCATTTCAAGGTCCTGGAGTGGCCTAGCCAGTCTCCAGATCTCAACCCCATAGAAAATCTTTGGAGGGAGTTGAAAGTCTGTGTTGCTCAGCGACAGCCCCAAAACATCACTGCTCTAGAGGAGATCTGCATGGAGGAATGGTCCAAAATACTAGCAACAGTGTGTGAAAACCTTGTGAAGACTTACAGAAAACGTTTGACCTCTGTCATTGCCAACAAAGGATATATAACAAAGTACTGAGATGAACTATTGTTATTGACCAAATACTTATTTTACCGTGGAATTTACCAATTAATTCATTAAAAATCCTTCAATGTGATTTTCTGGATTTTTTTTTCTCATTTTGTCTCTCATAGTTGAGGTATACCTATGATGAAAATTGAAGACCTCTCTCATCTTTTAAGTGGGAGAACTTGCACAATTGGTGGCTGACTAAATACTTTTTTCCCCACTGTATGAGAAAAAAAATGTGACAAATTTAATAGAAAAGTTGCACCCCCCCCCCAAAAAAAATGTTTGTTTTGCATGTATCCTTAGCATTTGTTCTTAAAAAGTCATGTTATTCAGTTCTGTAACATGATATAGAAAGGTTTATGATGATATTTGGGGGGGGGGGGGGTGAAGAACAATTCTCTTTCTTCCAGGTTGTGGGGGACATGACCACGAGCGTTTGTCTTTGTCCGTCGGGAACGACTCCTTTTAGGGCCATAAGACTGCTGGCTGTCTGACACGGGAGCTGAGCAGCAACTTTCCTTTATCTCTCACGCACGAACACGCTCGCCATTGGACGGAGAGTGAATATAGATGCTTGTTTACCCTTAGTGAAAGCCATTTAGCATCTGTTCATCCGTTAGTAGTTTCACAGTGAAGCAATAAAAGTCCTGCAATGATATGAATGACAACGAGACACGCAGGACCACCTAAGTACCAGTCAGCCACAGCTACAGATCTCCCTCCGAGGTGACTGGGGCGGTAACGCCACAGCTGAATGTGGTGCGAGCTCAAATTAAAGTCGGTGCTGATGACGGAAAACACAAAGAATGGAAGAACTGTTTGCAAAAGCAGCGTTATGTGAATCTTAATTAGATTACAGAATACACTCAACTAACACTTGTGACATGTTTAGAACTAAAACATTCTGCAGTAGTGTTTTTCAACCTTTTTTTGCGCCAAGGAATCCTTTTCACATTCAAAAAATCTCAGGGAACCCCACCAACCAAAAATGTTACAAAATGACACATTGTAGCCAGTAGACAATGTGTTATTTTTCAACAAGAGGGATGGAGGGTATTCACAAATTTAGCATAAGGTACAAATGTATAAATGTAAATTAGGTACGAATTTGCAAGAATAAAGGTGCAAAGATATGATAAAAGAGGCCAATTTAAAAATTAAAAAAAGCCACAAATTACAATTTAAGAACACAGAATAAAAATTTGATAAGCATCCAGCATTGCAAATTTATGAGAAAAAACATGAAAAACTAGAGGAGAAAAGTGCCAATTTATTAGAAAAAAAGTCACATTTTTGAGGAAAAAGGTTCTAAATCTACATGAAAAATAGTTGAAAACTTCTAGGGAAAAATTGCACATTGACAAGAAAAAAAAAAGCTATTTACAAGAAAAAGGTGTGTAAATTTATGAGGAAAAGTCACATATTTTTAATAAAAAAATGTAAATTTATGGAAAAAATCACAAATTTTTCAGAAAAAAGATGCAAATTTATGAAAAAGTTGCAAATTTACAAGAAAAACAAACCCTGCAGATTTCTGAGAAAAAAAAATCACAAGTTATGGAGAAAAAAGTTGCAAATCTGAGGAAAAAAGTTGAAAATATACAAGAAAAAATGCATATTTACAAGAAAAAATAGCTAATTTATGAGAAAAACTTACAAAGTTGAGAAATAGTCACAAATTTATGCAGAAAACAGTTGCAAATTTACAAGAAAAAATCTGTAAATTTATGAAGTCAAATTTTTAAGAAAAAGTTCAAAATTTATGACAAAAAAGTCACAAATTTGGAAAAAATATTGCAAAGAAAAAAGTTTCAGATTTACAACAAAAAAATCCCTGCAGATTTACAAGGAAAAAAGG
The DNA here is from genome assembly GCA_020510985.1 of Pholidichthys leucotaenia. Lineage (NCBI taxonomy): Eukaryota > Metazoa > Chordata > Actinopteri > Cichliformes > Pholidichthyidae > Pholidichthys > Pholidichthys leucotaenia. Next base: position 319,358,088 of record CM035844.1, read on the forward strand.
TCCCAAGTTATTGAGAAAAAATGTGCAAATCTATGAGAAAAAAGTTGAAAATATATAAGAAAAAAATTCAAATTCACAAGACAAAAATTCAAATTTATGAGAAAAAAAGTTGAGAAAAAGTCAAAATTAATGAAAAAAGTTACAAATTTTTTGAGAAAAAAGATACTAATTTATGACAAAAGTTGCAAATTTACAAGAAAGATTAGCAACTTTATTAGATAAATTTTTATGAGAAAAATTTTTTTTAGAAAAAGTTGCAAATCTATAACAAAAAAGTTGAAAATTTATAAGCTTTTTTCCCTTTTTTGCTTAAAATTAGTGGTTCAAAGTCATTTTATTTATTTTTATTTATGTATTGGGGACATTAACATCACTTAGATTTAAGTGCCTTGATGATGATGAACATGATATCAGGGTTTCCGCTGGTAACATTTCTGCGTGGCGGGCTGCCACCCCTGACACTATGCTGCCACGCTAAGGAAATATAAATTTAAGAAAAAATAAATGAAGAAATGATGCTCTGCAAATGTGCACACGAACAATGCGCATGACAGTCATCCGCGCATCAGAGTTTGGAAGCGCACCGCCCGTGTAAACTGTTCCAGTCCGCAGGCAGAGTGTCTCTCTAGCGTCACTGTCTGAGAGCAGCATGAGCTTATTAAAGTACTTCAAACGCGGAACAAAAGCAGAAGAGGTATGTAAGCAGTGGAGGCATTTATGGTGGTTTTAACCTGCTGGTAACGGGGAACAACAATGAAGAGTCGCTTAGCAAACAGGTGTGGTTAGGATTCATATGCAGGGAAAGGCAGAGTGACTGAATTGCTGAAGATTGACTTCACCAGCCACAACAATATTAACTAATTTATGTTCATTATTAAGTACCTGGTGAGTTAAGATGACCGAAATTCACGAAGTCAGTGACTTTAATCCGTCAGCAGCTTTCAGACAAACTAAACGTGTCAACATTTGGATTTCAAAATAAGGGAGGTTTTTCCTGCTGTCTGGGTGGTGAGAAGAGTTCTAAAAAAAACCATAAATATATAGAAATATTATAACAGAAATAACTGCATCTTTAGTTATTAAAGTTAATTTATTTCCATTACATACAATTTTATTAATATTTTTTTCTTTGAAATCAGAGTTAAATTACTGTTCTGTTCAGGCTCTGCAAAATTATGGTCAGGTGTGTAAATTGTATAAGGAAAAAAAAGTCAAAATTTTACCACAATCTGTTTCAAATTTCTTTTAAAAAATGGTAATTTTATAAAAAATAGACAAAATTAGCTATAAAATAATCCACAAGTTTATAATAAAGTTTCAAATATACAAGAAAAGTCAGTTTTACAAGAGGAAGTTACAAATAAGGAAAATGGCTGCAAATTTAGATAAATTTACAGAAGAAAGCAGAAAACTATAAGAAAATTGTTATAAATTTTAGAGAAAAACCTCAAACCTTTAAGACTGAAGTCATTACTCAAGTTTTTAAGTGGGTGCTCTTTGTACCCTTAACTCTATGAGAAATTTTTGGTTGTCTATTTTTAATTATTAATTTCAAAGCACTGCTTTTACATGAGTAGAATTTCTGACTACTATACTGACCTCTGATCATGTAATTTAAGTATGCATGAATAAATTACTATTATGAATGGTTTTCCCCCCCTGCTCTTTTCTACTCTCTCAATGAAAAAAAGAAACACTAGAAAAATAAAAAATACAAAAAAATACACATATTTTTGTCACTTATGTAACCCTTGACAAAAAATCCTGCAGGACAAAATAAAGACACTTGATATTTTCTAACCTTTTTGTATACCACCACAGACAGAGAGAGAACCTGAATTAGACAGAGCTCAGAGAGGACAAGATCAGACATGCATATAGGAAAGAAACGTTCTCTTATTTTACTCCTGTATTTTCTGTTAAACCATCTTCCTACCATAGAAAATATTTAACTGTATGTGCATTTGTTTTATGTCACACTTGCTTTGGCAATGTAAACGTACGTTTTCCATGCCAATAAAGCCAAAATTGAATTGAACTGAAAGATGAGACAGACAAGATGAGCCATGGAGAGGAAAGTGTTCAGGCAGAGGGTCCAGGAGAGGTGAGAGCAGAGGAAGGAGAGAAGGATGACACCAGTAAAAAGTCCAAACACAGGACGTCTAGGTGGGACCCCAGCTGGCCCAATATTCCAACATTCAAGCCTCGGTTGTACAATACTTCAAATGGTGAGTTCAATATGCAGAGTTACTGTGCAAAATTTAAAGAGAAGAAGTAAATAGTATAAAATTAACATATTCTGGTTACAATAGTATCATATGTTTTCTATCCCCCCCCCCACCATCCCTGGAAAAATATGTTGCCACCATGCCAAGGTCTTTAAGCCAGAGAAAACATTGGATATTGCTTCTAATTTCGACTAAAGATACATGAAGCCTTTGTGCAAGTGTCATAAAATCGTTACAGGCACACAGAGAAGGTATAGCTTATAGCCTTTTGGTTGCGTCTTCTCAGACCACATGCTATCACAAAGAAATCACTTGCTTACAAAGGAGTACTACAGATCCATGCATTCAGTACTTAACTAGCCACTGAGTCGGTACCTTGGTATCGATTGGGAACCAATGAAGGCTAACCTCAGAGTTGTTCTTTCAAGAATTAGCACACTGAGGAACACATAATGTTTAGGCGTCGTCTTCTCTTTCTGTTGAGCTGTTAGTTTCACTTGACTATTAAAAGGCACACATCTGCTTCAGCTATTTTCTTCACAACTGTCAAAATATGGCTACGTTCACCCTGCAGGTCTTAATGCTCAATTCCGATTTTTTTGGCACACATGTGACCCATACTTGATTTTTTTTTAATGACAGCACACATCCATTTTTTCACACCAGACCCAGGCCACTTTCATATGTGGTCCTCGTTCGGATATGTATCTGATATTTTCCAAAGCGACCTCAGTCTGAACGGTCATGTCGCATTTCATTCGACTTTTTCCTCAATGAAGTGAGACAGACGTGACGATTCTGCAGTGGAGGATGCAGCAAGCATGGCAGACATTAATTAAAGACACAAGCAGGCATTAATCTTAATCTTATCCTACACTTTATTACATGTATAGTTTATTTCTCTTATCTTATCATGTTTAATGTTGCAGCATTGTACCGAGACAAATTCCTAGTTTGTGTACTACATGAACAATGGCAATAAACCTGATTCTGATTCTGAGACACAGCTGATGTGCGCTCTCTTTTTAATCAGTCTTCTTCTTACCTTTATCACTGGGGCGCACATTGTCGACTCTGACTGCACGACAACTTCAACATTTCAGGAGGGGGGTGTCAGTGCTGAAACTGTCAGACATTACAGGCACACAGTAACGGCACATTTACTGGACACTGCAAATTCCTTTTTCCCTGTATTTACACAGGTAATCTCATTGAGACACGGGGTCTGATTTTCAAGAGAGCTGTTTAATCAGTCGGTTCTGTTAAAGCAGAGCTGATCACAGCGGTCATCTGGCGTGTAGCGGAATGAAGCTGATCTCATTTATTTTGTGCATAATCATTTCTGAATGATTATAACATTTTATTTTGCTGCACTGCATCAAGGTGAAGTTCTGTCCCCCTCAGTTGTTTGGGGCTCATATTTACCTCCGTAAACACAACACTGTGTCTAATGTTACATTTTCTTCCTTGTATGCGGGTCACTTCATAGCTGTAGACCAGGGATGGGCAACTGGCAGCCTGGGGGCCACATGCGGCCCCCGACGTCATCCACTGAGGCCCGCCAGTCCTTTTCCAAAAATCAATTATTTATTTATATCCCGTTTGAACGTATTTGGAACTGCATTCTTAAATGCAGTTATCGAGTCCGCCAGCAGAGGGAGCTCTAATCAAACCCGTTCTGTGTGAGTGGTCAAGCAAAAGTGAGGGAGCCACAGATAGAGGGAGCATTATGCCCCGGAGTACGTCTTTTAAGGTATGTATGTGTTGCATGCTGCGACGCTTAATTAGGCTGTGAACAGCAGTAAATGTACAGAGGAGGCTGCTTTTAAACAATAAATGCTACAGCTCCTCATTGAGGAGCATTTACAGTAACAAGTTTCAAAGTGGAAGGCAAATTTATATAAGAAACGGCAAATTTATGACAGAAAATCTACTTTAGAAAAAAAACCCAATACAACTAAAAAGTTATAATTTTTTAAATAAAGTGATGTAAATTTATCAGACAATTGAACATCTAATACCAAAATAAAATATAGGTTTGCAAAAAAATGGCTAACTTAAAGGTCTGATGACACATTTTTGACTTCCTCTAATTTTTCAACACATAATACAATATGACAAAATAGGTTGGCCTGTGCAGTTTTAAGTCAAACAGGCTTTTTTTTCATGTGAATATCCAATGTTTTCATGAGCATCATGTCACCAATTGCATCAGTGGCTGGAAACCCCCCCGGCCATGTTGGAACGTCATCAACAGAACTTCCATTGTACACATAGGATGGAAGCGGTAGAAAGGTGCGGTGGCGCAGTGGTTAGCACTGCGCCAGCACAGTAACTCACCCTTGGCCATGGGATCCCTGGTTCAATCCCAGCCCCTGACCAACAGCGATCTGTGTGGAGTTTGCATGTTCTCCCCATATCTGCGTGGGTTTACTCCGGGATTTCTCCGGTTTCCTCCCACAGGCCAAAAACATGCAGGTTAGGTTAATTGGAGACTCTAAAGTGGCCCTAGGTGTGAATGTGTGTGTGAATGGTTAAGGGATAGCGCTGTACCATGGCTGCTTCATCCATCCAGGTGGATGCCCTCAATTTCCCCTTTGGGGATCAATAAAATATACCAAAAAAAAAAAATTGACGATGGTTCCAGCACATGTAGTCTGGAATTGGTTTGTGTTGTCCAATCTTCAGACAATTATAGTTCCGAAGAATGGGATGACAATGAAGAATCTGGGGGCATCAGACCGTATAAGTTTGAGCCGTGCCAAGCGGGCATCGTGCCAAGTGAGTCAGACTCAGAGAGTGACAGTGGAGAGGCACACATGGCCGGCGCAGCAGCAGCGACAAACACACGGCAGGGGAATACTGAGTGTTATGCTTTTGTTACAGATATTGCAATAAATTATTTGTTCATAAATTTCCCTTTTGACTCACTTTCAGGTGGGCACTGTCCAAGATTCGCCGGTCCGACCACGACCCCTCTCTCTTTGACAGTCAGCTGTTCATGTTTTGTGTGCATCATCTGCTGTGTTGTCAGCCAGCCAATATTGCCAACACTATCACGACGTGTTAGCCGCTCCACACAGCCGTGGTTCCGTTACACCCTTGTAACCATGTTGGCTCTGGGGCGCAACCGTGGTTAACACGTTTCCTCTCCATACATTCGCTGGGCGATGTCGGCCCCGGACGCCTACTGTTTGTGTTTCTGTGTATTTTTGTAAGTCTTCACCTTTTGGGATCAGTCTTTATGTTCAATACACGTGCTGTGGTGAATCCTGCGCATAAATCCATTCTTCCTTCCCCTTCTCGTGCGCTCCTCCTGCTTAAAAGCGCACGAGGAGTGCACGGGGAGGCTTATGACAGTTGGAGCTGAAGTGTGTGATGTGGTCTTTCACGGCCTGCTGTTTATCTAAGCTGTGACACAACGCGAAGGCATAACTGTAAAATTAAAACAAGAAACCAGAGAAACTGTGAGCTACAAAGCTGCTGTCATTCCAGTCAACAACACCGGCATCCGTTCTGTCGCTTACATCATGGTGGTGCCGCCCTTCATTCGGTGTAATGAAGGGTGGCAAAAGTAGCAATTTTATGAGAAAAAGTTGCAAATATACAAGAAAAAAAAATTTGCAATCTTATCGGAAAATTTCAGATTTACAGGAAAAAAGTTACAATTTTATCAGAAAAAATTTGCAGTTTTTTTTTTTTTTAGAAAAAGCTGCAAATTGGCAATAAAAAATTTGCAATCTTATAGGAAAATTTCAAATTAACAGGAAAAAAGCTGCCATTTTATAGGAAAAAAGTGACAGTTTTTTCAGAAAAAAGTTGCAAATTTCTAAAAAAATAGCAAATTTTTATGAAAAAAGTTGCAATTTTCTTAGAAAATAGTTGCAAATTTACAAGTAAAAAGTTTGCCCATTCATAGGAAAAAAATTGAATTTTTTTTCAGAAAAAGACACAAATCTGCAAGAAAAAAATTTCAAATCTATAAGAGAAAAGTTTCAAATTTCCAAGTAAAATGCTGGAAATTTACAGGAAAAAACTTGCAAATTTATGAGAAAAAAGTTGCAAATTTAGAGGAAAAAAAGTTGCAAATCTTATTAAAATTATCTTATCATATAAAATATTATCTTATCTTCTAAATTATTGCTCTGAGTGTTGCTATCCCTGTGCTGTTGCAATCCTGGAATTTCCCCATTGTGGGACTAATAAAGGCTTATCTTATCTTAAATCGAGAAAAAAAAGTTGAACATTTATAACATCTTTTTGCATTTCTGCTCAGAACTGCTGCTTCAATTCCTAAAAGGCTGATCATATCACACCACAGTTGTGTTTGGGCAGATTCACGCAGCGTAAACTTGTAAATCTCACAGCGGGCTGGAGGGGAGATCATCAGTGCGCAGAGTTAAACACTCACTTCACTGCACAATCTAGCAGACATGAATACATGTATGACCCGCTGCAGCTCCACCGCTGCGTATTTATTATTAATCGCTGCTCCCCCTGGTGTGAGAACAGAAAAGAATCGCAAGAGAAGGCTTGAAATGTCAAATGACTGACAGCCAGGCCCACAAGAGAGAATCATTTTGTGTACATAATGAGCAGGAGCATTCCCACAGCAATTAAAATATGCTCAGGGATCTGAAACCTGTGGCTCCAGAGCCCTGTGTGGCCTTAACCAGTGGCTCCTTTTGACAAAGTTTTGTAAAAGGTCAGAATTTTAGTGATGGAAGCAAATTTAAGCTAAAAAGCCACACAAATTCACAAAAGCATTAACGTTATTAATGTTACACTGTGGGGACATGGTGTAGGGGTTTTCTCCATGCAGAGAAGGCAAGGGGAAGGGAGAACAATGGACTGAAGGAGGAGGTGTCACCGGGGGATATCAGATGGGATGGTTAGGTCTATGCACCCCCCGGGGAGAGTAACATCTGCCAGTGCCGCTAAGAGAATAAGGTGGTTGGAGCTGTGCCGGCGTTATGTCATGTTAATGTGCCACACAGTTCTTTGTTCAAATAACAATGTGTTATGGTTGGAAATTCCGGGTCTCGAGGCATGGGAATAAAGATATAAAAGAGGAGTGCACAGAGACCCGGGATTCTCTTTTGCTGTAAATTATATTGGAGAAGGAATAAAGTTTCTGTCATTCAGCTCGTTGCCTCGTCTGCCTCCTTTCTCCACAGTGGTGACCCTAAGATGTGCCATGGAAAGCGAGCTGAGTGTCGCCCTGGAGACTACCTGGAGGGAGAGCACCGGCACCGCGTGTGCAGGCTCAGTCAAGCTCCAAGACTTCTGGCTTCACAACCCGACTGCATGGTTTTTGCACACAGAAGCCCAGTTTGCACTCTGCGGGATAAGAACGGATGACACAAGATATTACTATGTGGTCGCTGCGCTGGATGCGTGCACCATGTAATAAGTGACGAACCTGCTACAGGAGCCGCCGGCCCAAGGAAAATATGAAGTGCTCAAGAGGATGCTTCTCCAGCGTTACACCCTTTCTGACAGTGAGAGGGCAGAGAAGCTCCTAACGCATTCGTATATGGGGACAGATCAGCAGTGGATCTCATGGAGAGCATGCTGGCGCTGAGGGGGAAGGATGATGAATCTTTCCTGTTTGCCCACTTGTTCCTCAGGAACCTACTGGCTACAGTGAGGGCGAACTTGGCCAACTCGCCGTGGCTGGTTGCTAAGGATTACCATGCCCTGGTGCAGGAAGCGGACCACATCATTTCGGCGACCAGAACTCTCAGCGCGTAGGCAGTGGCACCAGCCACTGGAGTCCCATAAGGGACTCCAGTGAAGTCGAGGAGCCATGGATGGTAGCCGGGATGGACATCAGGAGATGAAGGAACGGGGTGATTTGTTTTTACCATCGCCGTTTCGGCTCGAATGCCCCATGCTTCCTGGTGCCATGCCAATTCAAGGAACCGGGAGGACGGCATGTTCGGAATTCGGTTGCAGCTGCAACCGATGGCGACAGGAACAGACTGCTTTATGTCACAGACACACATTCGGGGAGGCTGTTTTTGATGGACTCCAGCTCACAGAAGAGCCTCATCCTACCAGTCACCGCAGATAGGGTGGCAGGAGGCAGCGGTCCCGAGCTCAAGGCTGCTAACGGACCCACCATCAGGACATTTGGCGAGTGGACACTGACAATATGCTTACATGGATGCAACTTTCAGTGGGACTTTGTGGTAGCTGCATGTTCCGGCCCCATTTTAGGTGCAGATTTTTTATGTGTTATTGGGTTATTAGTTGATGTTGCTAATAGGAGATTAGTGGATGCTGTCGCTTTTGCCTCTCTGCCCTGTACACCTCGGGGAGCTGGGTCGACAACACTGGCTAACGTTATAGCTCCACGGGGTAAGTACCAACAGTTACTCGCACAGTTCCCAGCACTCACGGTCCCGATGTTTTCGGCTACGATAACGAAGCACGGGGTCGAACATTTCATAACTACAAAAGGGCCACCAGTACTTGCGCAACCTCGGTGCCTGGTTGCAGCTTAACTGGCCAATGTGCACGAGGAGTTTGCCAACTTAGAACAGTTGGGCATCGTCAGGCTCTCCAACAGCCCGTGGGCATCCCTGCAACACATGGTGCCTAAAGCCGACGGGTTGTGGTAACCATGCGATGATTTCCGGTGCTTGAACAATGCAATGGAACACGATCACTATCCTATTCCACACATCCAGGATTTTTCCGTACACCTGGCCGGGACACGTGTTTTTTCCAGAGTGAATCTGGTCCATGGTTACCACCAGGTTCCGGTGCGCACAGAAGGCGTTCCAAAAACAGCGGTAATAACTCCTTTTGGCCTTTTTATGCATGCCGTTCGGATTAAAAGGCGCAGCGCAGACCTTCCAGAGGATGATGGGCACAGTGCTTCATGACTTGTCCTTCGTTTTTGTCTATTTAGACAACATTCTGGTAGCCAGGGCATCCAAGGAGGAGCACATCGCCCATCTCAGGACAGTTTTCCAGAGGTTGGAAGTGCACGGGCTGATGATTAACCCGACAAAGTGCCAGTTTGGTGTGCCAGTGACTGACTTTTTGGATCACCACATTTCACCGGAGGGCGCGATTCCGTTACCAGATAAGATGCGCGCTGTGGCAGACTTTCCGCGCCCACAGACCGTGAGAGCACTACAGGAGTTTTGGGGAATGGCTAATTTTTACAACTGTTTCCTTCCCTGGGCAGCCCAGTTGATGCAGCCGTTGAATGCCGCGCTTAAAAAAAGAAGCTCAGGAAAGCCATCGACTAACGCCAAAACAGCGCTTGCGGATGCTGCGTTGTTAGCCCACCCGGATCCATCTGCACAGATTGCGCTTACGACAGATGCGTCTGACGTTGTCATGGGGCAGTGGTGGAGCAGTGCATCTCAGGTTCATGGCAGCCGCTCGCATTTTTTAGCTGGACCTTGGGAGACGACCAACGCAAGTACAGCACATCCGATAAAGAATTGCTGGCTCTCCACCTGGCAACGCGCCATTTCCAGTTCTGGCTGGAGGAGCGCGAGTTCACCGCTTTCATGGACCATAAGCCACTGACGCATGCGATGTCAAAGACCTCGGAACTGTGGTCGGCCCAGCAGCAACGGCATTTGGCCGCAATTTTGGAGTTTACTACCGACATTCAACATGTTGCCGGAAAACTCAATGTTGTGGCCGATTGCCTGTCGCGCGCGTTAATCGCCCCAGTCTACATGGGGATAGACTGGGGCACAGACTAGAGCATTTGCTCACTCCAGTCTGTGCCTACTGGGTTAAGGCTGGAGAGCAGGGTGGTGCAAGAAGGGTGCCCTCACTTGCCCTGCGACGTCTCCAGTGGCTGCCCGCACCCGGTGGTTCCAAGTACTTGGCGCCATCGTGTTTTGGAGTCGGTCCACTCCCTTTCGCATCCGGGAGTGCGCGCTTCAGTGACGCTTGTGGGGGCGAAATTCGTCTGGCCGCACTTGCGCAAGGACGTGTAAGAGTGGGCTGCAGCTTGCGTCTCATGCCAGTGAGCCAAAGTGCACAAGCACACCAGAGCCCCCCTCAAGCCATTCCAAATCTCAGCCAGGACGTTCGACTACGTCCATGGGGATTTAGTGGGACCCCTCCTGCCGTCACAAGGTTTTACGTACCTCTTAGCGGTCGTGGACCGCACCACGCACTGGCCTGAAGTGGTCCCGTTGGCTTCTACCACGTCCACGGAAGTGGTGCGTGCTTTTTTGTTGGCTTGGGTTGCATGTTTTGGATCTCCATCGGACATCACGTCCAACAGGGGTCCACAATTCGTTTCAGAACTCTGGTCCGCGATGGCCCAGAGCCTGGGGGGTCAAAATTCACCCCACTACCATGTACAACCCCCAGGAACGGGTTATGCGAGGGTTTTCATAGGTCGCTTAAAGCAGCACTCAGAGCTTCGCTCACGGACACAAATTGGGTCAACCGCCTGCCCTGGGTTCTTTTAGGGTTGCATTCCGCACCTAAGGAGGATGTGGCAGCCTCCTCAGCAGAACTTGTTTTTTCTTAGCTGCTGCAGATTCCCGGAGAGTTTTTACCGGAAAACCCCCGCCCGAGGCTGACCCGCCCGCGCAATTTTTACACAGTACGGAGGCTGTGAGCATACTGGGCCTGGCCCACCATTGTTTTCCCCATACATTCATCCCAAAAAGCTTGCAGAACGCCAGTTTTGTTTTTGTCAGGCATGATGCGCACCGGACCCCACTGCATCCACTGTATGATGGACCATTAAGAGTGTTGGAACCTGGGGCGAAGCATTTTGTGTTAGACTTGGGGGAACGTAGGGAGACCATCTGCATCGACAGGCTGAAGCCCGCTTTTGTGTTGGCAGACGAGCAGGTGGTGTTGGCTCAAGCTCCCCGGCGTGGACACCCATCGTTGGTGGCTCCACAAGTTGGTGATTCCTCAGTAGGGACCTGCGCTCGTGAAGCTGATGATGTGTGGCTCTCTTTCCCTCCACAGACTGACGTGCCCTCCGGTACACCTCACCAGCAGGGCGGTTTGACTGGATCGGCAATTCCCCGCTACAGTCGCTATGGGAGCCAGCTCAAGCCCAAAGGATGGGGGGGTTAGTGCCCCTTCTGTGTGTTCGGGGAAGGAGGGGTGCTGTGTGGGAGCATGGTGTGGGTTTTTTTCCCACCCAGAGAAGAAAAGGGGAAGGAAGAACAATGGACCAAAGGAGGAGGTGTCACCGGGGGGTATCGGATGGGATGGTTAGGTCTATGCATCCCCCGGGGAGAGCAACATCTGCCGGTGCCGCTAATAGAAGAAGGTGGTTGGAGCTGCATCGGTGTTATGTCATGCTAATGTGCCACACAGTTCTTTATTCAAATAACAATGCGTTATGGTCGGAACTTCTGGGTCTCGATGCATGGGAATAAAGATATAAAAGAGGAATGCGCAAAGACCTGGGATTCTCTTTTGCTGTATGAAGGAATAAAGTTTCTGTGTTGTCCAGCTCATTGCCTCGCCTGCCTCCTTTCTCCACAACACCAGTATTGATAGTAACAGCAATATTTAAAGGTTCATTTCCTGCCTTTTTTGTGTATTAATTTCAAAGTCTGACATCATCAAGAAGATATATCTGTATTTTGATGAACAAAACATTTCTTTGTTGTTTTACACTGCAAATTTATAGGATAAAAGCTGCACATTTTTCAGAAAAAGCTGCACATCTGTAAGGAAAAAAAAAATGCAATCTAAAGAGAAAAAGGTTGCAAATCTACAAGAAAAAAATGCCATCTTTTAAGAAAATTTCAAATTTTCAGGAAAAATGTTGCAATTTTGTTGGAAAAAAGTCCCAAGTTTATGAGAAAAAGTTGACAATTTACATGGAAAAAATGCTAATTTTTGAGAAAAAGTCACAAATTTACAAGAAAAAGTAGCAAATTTATAAAGAAAAATAAGTTGCCATTTTTAAAGAAAAAAATCAAATTTATGAGACAAAAGTTGAAAAATTACATTTTACGAAATGCAAATTTTTGAGGAAAAAAGTCACAAATTTTTGAAAAAGTTGAAAATTTACGGGAAAACGTAAATCTACGAGAAAAAGTTGAAAATGTATTCTTTTTTTTTTGTATTTGTGTTTAGATTCTAACACTTTATATATAGCTGGTATGATTTTATAGCAACTTCGATTTTTATACACCAACTTTATTACAAAAACCAAACCCTTTCAGTGTATGCAGTAATGGAGAGTCTGTATTGACGTCCTCAAAGCAAAGGCCACAGTTTAGTCGCTGATCCATATCTGCATCCTCATGTAGGGTCATGACTTTGGGGTGGTGACCGGAAGATCACGAACACAGGTGACTGAGGCGTGAGGACTTCAGAATGCTCTTTCAAGGTGAAAGGAGGCAGCTGCCTCGAAAGGTGCCTGAAGGGGTCCACGGAGAGGCTTTCAACGAAATGTGCGCATCTCCCAGGACTAACTGGAGCATGTGACTTCTTTGCTGCTGCTCCTACAACCAAAACCATGTTTAGGAATTGTCTGACTCCAAAACAACAGGATTTGATTTTTATTTTTAAAATTTTTAGCAAACCAATAATTTAATAGTCTTCTTTAAAGCGACACTCCACCAAAAATCAAGTTTTTTCCTTAACATGTCTGTAACATGTTTTTACGACTTACAAGACATATCATGAGTGAAACTGTGGAAATATCTCATATTGTGGAGAGAGAAATAATCAGGCAGAGAGGCCCAGATCATATCAGACTTTATTCAACTATCTCTCTCCATTTCTCTAGAAACACAAACCACAAAAGAGTAACAGCTCTCAGGCACCTCTGCTCTTAAATCCTACCACTCGGTCAGCCTTCTCTGTGTGCTGCCTTCACATCAAAGCCTTTGCAATTCCCATCCTCTTTGTCACTGTTCACACCAACACACCACCCCTACATCCACACACAAACCCCCCATGACAATTCCTTTTTGTCTTTTACGTCTGAGTGTAAATATACTGAAGTGGATCCCCACACCGCCCCCCCAACGACTCAGACTGAGCCTTGACCCTCATATCCTTTGGGATTCAGCTTTCGTCCGTAGCGGCTGTAACGTGGGGTCTGTGGCTTCGAGGTTGGGGGTGCGTCCGTCTGTGGGGGGACATTGGGAGGGGGGAAAACATCATTAGCATGCCCTTGTGACTGATCTGACGAGTCATTTACCTGGGGAGTTCTCAGTGGGGGTCGACCGTGCTGAGGAGTTCGGGCCAGCACCACTTGCTCGTCTGATAACAAGAAAGCGGGCTTAAACCTGTCTATACAGACTGTTTCTCTGCGTCCCCCCAAGTCTAACACAAAATGTTTCTCCCCGGGTTCCAGCACTCTGAACGGGCCATCGTAGGGCAGGCGCAAGGGGGTCTGGTGGACATCGTGCCTGACAAATACGAACTCCGCGTCCTTCCCTTTCGCACAAAAGAGCGTGGAAAACAGCGATGGATTGGACCGGGTACCGTCCCTGCCACTGCGTTACACAGTGAAAGCGGGGATGGATTGGTGTTCGGTGCGGGGCTGTCCGACAAAAATTCCCCTGGGAGCTACAGCGGCTGGGAAAAAAACCCAGCTCTGCTGGGGAGGCTGCCAAATCCTCCTTCGGTGCTGAACGCAACCCTAATAGAACCCACGGCAACAGGTCCACCCAATTTGCATCCATAAACAAAGCTCTGAGCGCTGCTTTAAGCGATCTATGGAAACGCTCGCATAACCCATTGGCCTGTGGGTTGTACGTGGTTGTGCGATGAAGTGAGATGCCCAGGTTCCGGGCCATGGTGGACCAGAGGTCAGAAACAAATTGCGGGGCCCGATTGGATGTGATATCCGAAGGGGCGCCGAAATGTGCCACCCATGTTGTCAAAAAAGCGCGTGCAACTTCTACGGATGTGGTGGAAGCTAGCGGGACTACTCTGGGCCAGCGCGTGGTGCGGTCCACCACTGTCAGGAGGTGCGTGAACCCTTGCGATGGCGGGAGGGGGCCCACGAGGTCCACGTGAATGTGGTCAAACCGCTTACCTGGGATATGGAACGGCTCCAAGGGGGCCTTTGTGTGCGAGATCGCGGCCAGCTGTCTCTGCTGCCGGCCCGACCATGGTTCCAAAACCTTGGCCATCGCATACGTTAGCGGCTTGTGGTCTACAAACGCAGTGAAGGTGCGCCTTTCCAGCCAGAACTAGAAGTGGCGTATGGCCAGGTGGAGAGCCAGTAACTCTCTGTCGAACGAGCTGTATTTACGCTCACTGTCGTGCAAAGACCTGCTAAAAAAGGCAAGTAGCTGCCAAGAACCGGCGATGTGCTTGCTCCACGACGGCCCCTATGGCCACGTCCGAGGCGTCGGTAGTGAGCGCTATCCGAGCCGCCGGGTCCGGGTGCGCCAGCAGTGTGGCGTTCGCCAGAGCTGTTTTAACCTCGGAAAATGCCTGCTCCCGCTCAGGAGTCCAGTCGACTCTGTCCGCCGGCTTCCGTTTCTTAAGCGCAGCGTACCATGGCTGCATGAGCTGGGCTGTTCGGGGGAGGAAACGGTAATAAAAGTTAACCATCCACAAAAACTCCTGCAGCGCTCTGACCGTCTGAGGCCGGGGAAAATTTGCCACGGCGCGCACCTTGTCCGGCAAGGGTGTCGCGCCCTCCGGTGAGATGCGGTGGCCCAAAAAATTGATCCCCGCCACCCCGAACTGGTACTTCGCTGGGTTGATTATTAATCCGTGCTCCTCCAACCTCTAGAAAACTGTCCTTAGGTGGGTTACATGTTCGTCCTTGGACGCGCTGGCCACGAGGATGTCGTCCAGGTAGACGAACACAAACAGCAGATCGTGCAACACTGCATCCATCATGTGTTGGAATGTCTGCGCCGCGCCTTTTAACCCGAAAGGCATGCGTAAAAACTCAAACAGGCCAAACGGGGTTATTACTGCCATTTTGGGTATGACCTCAGCGCACACCGGGACCTGGTGGTAACCACGAACCAGGTCTAGCTTGGAAAAAATGCGTGTCCCGGTGAGGTGAACGGAAAAATCCTGAATATGAGGGATGGGGTAGCAGTCGTGCACTGTGGCGTTGTTTAATCTGCGGAAATCTCTGCACGGTCGCCACGATCCCTCGGCTTTAGGAGCCATATGTAATGGGGATGCCCATGGGCTGTTTGAACGCCTGATGATGCCCAACCTTTCTAAGTTGGCAAATTCCTCGCGCGCTATGGCCAGTTTAGCTGCGTATAAGCGCCGAGGTCTTGCGAAAACGGGCGGCCCCGTGGTGGTAATGAAGTGCTCCACCCCGTGTTTAGTGATGGTCGCTGAAAACGTCGGGACCGTGAGTGCTGGGAACTGGGTGAGTAGTGTGTGGAACTTACCCCCTGGAGCTGTGACGCTGGCTAGTGTTGTTGGCCCGGCTCCTCGAGCTGTACAGGGGAGAGAATCAAAAGACTTAGTGTTCATCACATGTCTGTTAGCAACGTCGACTAGTAGTCCGTGTGGACACAAAAAATCAGCTCCTAAGATGGGGAAGCTGCATGCCGCTATGACGAATGTCCATTGGTATGTACGGCCGTGCAAGGATACAATGTCCTCTCTCCAAAAGTCTTAATGTCTGAGCCGTTTGCGGCCATCAGCTCGGGGCCGCTAGTTCCTGCCTGCCAGTCGGCGTAGGATGGCAGGATGAGGCTCTTTTGGAAGCCAGAGTCCACGAGGAACCATCTCCCCGAGCGTGAGTTTGTCACATAGAGCAGCTTGCTTGCTTCACCGGCGGTCGCAGATGCTACTGACTGCCGGTCCTGGCGTTTCCCGAACGCTTGAATTGGCATGGTGGCATGCATCGGCATGCGTCCTCTCCAAAACGGCGGTGGTAGACACAGAGCGTGTCTCTCCGGTGCTTCTTGGCCCCTGCTGCAGTCACCATCGCTGGCTCCTCGCCTCCGCTGGCCGTCTCGCTGGGGTCCGACGCTGCTGCGTTCACTGTGAGGGCTCTGGTGGTGAGGATAATCCGATCTGCCTCCTGGGCTAGCGCCTGGTAGTTGCGCGCGGCCAGCAGTGGCGAATTGGCAAGGACCGCTCTGGCCGCCATCGGGAGGTTCCGGAGGAAAAGGTGAGCAAAGAGGAAATGCCCGTCATCTGTGCCCATCAACGCCAACATCTTCTCCATCAATTCGACCGCCGACCCGTCTCCTAACTCGGAGCACGTCAGGAGCCTCTCCGCTCTCTCACAGTCCGAGAGCGTGTAGCGCTGGGTCAGCGCGGTTTTGAGAGCGCCGTATTTGTCACGGGCTGGGGCTGTTGGAGCAGGCTCACCACCTGCTGAGTTGTGCGTGCATCCAGTGCTGCGACCACGTAGTAGTATCTGGTGTCATCTGCCGTTATTCCCCGAAGCACGAACTGGGCCTCAGTGTGGAGGAACCATGACTTCGGGTCGTGTAGCTAAAAGTCTGGGAGTTTGACCGAAACAGTGCACGCGTTGCTGGTACTTCCCATCCGGGTCATCTCCGGGGTGTATGCCTCACGTTCCATTGTGTGTCAAGGGCCACCAGTGTGGAGAGAGAAATAATCAGGCAAAGAGGTCAAGATCATATCAGACTTTATTCAGCTATTTCTCTCCATTTCTCTAGAAACACAAACCACAAAAGAGTAACAGCTCTCAGGCACCTCTGCTCTTAAATCATACCACTCGGTCAGCCTTCTCTGTGTGCTGCCTTAACATCAAAGCCGTTGTAATTCCCATTCTCTTTGTCACTGTTCACACCAACACACCACCCCCACATCCACACACAAACCCCCCATGACAATCTCTTTTTGTCTTTTACGTCTGAGTGTAAATATACTGAAGTGGATCCCCACAATATCTGTTTTTTTGCTGTAAAGTTTCACTTAAGCCACACCCCCTGAGAAAGGGGGAGTTGAGACGTAGCGTTTTTGGTGACGTAACTATTCGTGGTGCTGGCACGTGGGTAGTGGTGAGCCAATCAGGACTCGCTGGCCTAACCGACGTTATCCTCCAGGCTAGTTAGCATTTTTTAACAAACTGCTTTGAAAACTTGACCCAAATTAAGGCGGGTTTTTACCATTAAAGTGGTTTTAAGGACCAATGCAGTCATTATCCTGGGCCACCGTGCATACAACTGAGCATGTCCTTCAACTGGTAAGTCTTTTAATCACAGGATTTAAGCTGTTTAATATAGTACTAGCCATTGTTAGCCTTGTGGTATGCGGTTGGGCCTAGTAATCACCGATTCTGGCGTTTGAAGGGGTGGAGGGGGTGAAAAGACTTTGACATGAAACTGTAAGACAATGAAAGGTTTTTTGTAGAAAAAAAGAGCATAAGATACTTCTTCAGACTATGTAGATTTGTTTTTATAGGGGATTTATAGTCACCGGAGTGCATCTTAACAGACTTGTTGCCTGACATTGCCAAACACAACCCTCAATTCTCAGTAAACTCAGTTTTGGTGATGGCCAAAAGAGTAAAATTCAGAACCTTTAAATGAAGAAATTGCATGTTGTTATACTGAATTAATCCAATGTGGTTGAAATGCTCACTTACTCTCTACTTACTAGATAGGGAATTCAAATTTAGCGGGCTTTGTGGTGAACTCAAAATAATAATAAAATTTGAGCTTTTCAGACACTGTTGGGCTTTTTTTGGGGGGGGGGGGGGGGGTACTGTTAATTACACCATTACAGGAAGACAATGAAACTGTTTAATCCCAGCCAGCATGCCCATGTGGGGCCCGCTATGGGTCCCATGTGGGTTTGTCCGTGGGTTCCATGTTGACCCCATCTGTGTTTACCCACATGGACAACTTATTTTGCATCAACTCTTTGAGTGTGAGAATTTTCGTGCCCCTAGGGCAGAGCGCGGCACTGTGCCTGTCTTCTCACTCTGACATGATCGCTTGCCTTGGGGATTTGTACTGATTGTTCTGATTTGCCAGTTTCAAAAGGTGGCAGACATCTGTTGGAGGACTCAGTGGATGACATGTAATACACCAAAGAAGAAGAACTCCTCATTTCCTTTTCTTGTTTTAGCATTTAGCCCAGAAAGCTAATATGCCCGTGATCGCCACCGTCACTTTTTCAGCTTTGTATGCCGAAAATAGCCATGGGATACAAGCAAAATTTATGTAGGATAATCATAAGACTTTGTAGATGTGGTACAGACTTTAAATTACCAACAGAACGCAAAACATGAACCATGATGTGTGAAAACGCAGCGACCACGCCAACCAGCCATCCACTCAGCCAGCCAGCTCCCCTTTGTCAACAGTAAGTGACTTATTTTGTTTTTTTTAAAATGTATTGATTTCTTGTTCATATACTTTGACGATAAGATGATGAGGTACCGCTGTAAAAATAACTGTGTCAAAAGACTGAACCCATTCTTTGTGTAAATATGGCCAAAGTCCAGTTTTGACTGAGTTATGGAATTTAAAGAGGTGCCGTGACATTATGCAAATTAGATGCATAAATTTATTCCTGTCTGAAACTTTGGATCATATTTTACATCTTTCTAATTGACAGTAAGCCATTATCTCTTGCAACTTTCAAGTTATAGCCTTGAAAATCTGAACTATTCTATTGACAAAAAATATTTACCACTCTTGACCACCAGGGGTTATGTCACAGTTCACCAACATACACACTCAGAGGGTTAAACCTATCTGGGCCCTAAATTGTGTTAAAGGGGGTGAGCAGGTTTCAGTAACACCGGTGCCAAAATTACAACAAAAAAGTCACAAATTCCATCCATCTTCTTCCGCTTAATCCTTTTCGGGTGGTGGTGGTGGGGGGGGGGTGGAGCCTATCACAGCATCTTTAGGCAAGAGGCAGGGTACACCCTGCACAGATCGCCAGTCCATTGCAGGGCCAACACAGGGAGACAGACAACCATTCACTCTCACAGCCATGCCTAAGGACAATTTAGAATCCCCAGTTTGATGCCAATTAGCCTAACTTGCATGTTTTTGGCATGTGGGAGGAAACCGGAGAAATCCCACGCAGACATGGGGAGAACATGCAAACTCCACAGAGATGGGGCTGCACGGTGGCGCAGTGGTTAGCACTGTGGCAGCACAGTTTACCCTCAGCCGGGGGAATCACGGGGATCATGAGATCATGGGTTCGATCCCTGCCCCCGGCCAACAGTGATCTGTGTGGAGTTTGCATGTTCTCCCTGTGTTGCGTGGGTTTACTCCGGGATTTCTCCGGTTTCCTCCCACATGCCAAAAAAAAACAACATGCAGGTTAGGGATACGGGGCGCTTGCGCACGCAGCGACCGGCAGCTGGTGGCTTGTCACCAGACTGCAAAACAAATCTACCTACAGGTACAAAATAAGTACAAAAAAAAAAAAAAAAAAAAAGAGATCACTGTTGGTCAGGGGCTGGGATCGAACCCAGGATCCCCCGAGTAAGGGTGAGTTGCTGTAGTGCCGCAGTGCTAACCACTCCACCACACTGCCCAAGTCACAAATTGATGAGGAAAAAAGTTGCAAATCTATGAGAAAAAAATTTAAAATTTATGAGAAAAAATGGCACACATACTACAAAAAATGACAAATTTAGGAGAAAAAAGTGAAAATTTTGAAGAAGAAAGTTGCAAATCAACAAGAAAAAAATTGTAAAATTACTTCAATAAAATTACAAACTTACAAGAAAAAAGTGACAAATTTATTAAAAAAAAGACATTTACAAGAAAAAAAGTCACAAATTTATGAGTGAAAAATTAGAAAAAGTTGCAAATTAACAAAAAAGTAGCAAAAAATATGAGTAAATAAAATGAAAATTAATGAGAAAAAGGTACAAATTTTGGGGAAAAAGTCAAAATTTTGGGAAAAAGTCAAAAATTTATGAGAAAAAGTTGCAAGACTACAGTGCAAAAGTAACAAATTTATGAGAAAGATTCAAAATTACAAGACAAAGTTAGCAAATTTGCTAGAATAAACTCACAATGTTTCAAGAGAAGCATATTTATGAGGAAAAAGTTGCAACTTTGCAAGAACAAAGATCAGATTCATGAGAGAAAGTTGCAAGTTTACAGTAAAAAAAAAAGTTGAACATTTATGATAAAGTATCTGTCATGAACGGCCCGCTCCAAGGGCAAACAGAACACAAAATGCAGACTGTGAGTTTGCAAATTTATTAACTAAAAGAAAGACAAAATACCAAACATACACCAATGAAAAACACAGCCTCGAGGTTGGGGTGACATCGTCGTCGGCCTCCGTCGGTCTATGATGACCATGGAAGAGAATCCTAAACGTCTACTCTGCTGGAACAGCACCGCCTGTGGCTGAACAGGCCGATGCGCACCGGTGTTCTACCTTCCAGCGTTGGGCGTTGGTAGGATTCAAGCCTGGGCAGGAAGATATGGAGGACAAGATGTTACCCATGCAGCATGTCCCCCCTCTCCACGTCACTGATGAATCCAAAGGAACAGCAGGGCTGCTATAGTTTGGCACCAGCGCCGTCGCAAGAGCTGCCAGAACGATGTTGAGCACAACAGAGAACTGCCTTAGGGGCTCCGACTCCGGATTTTTCCTCAGGGTTGACTCCCGAAGCCTTTCCTGTGATCGAGTGTGCCGCAAGGCAGCGGAGGTTTGAAATCAGGGTTTACCTTCCCCTAGATGGGCTACCTTCCCAGGTTGACGAGCCACCATCTACCCGAAGCATCTGGTTTTAAGGCGCCAGAGATCCGCCCTCACCCCTTCTCCTATTAGTAAAAGCAGTTCCGCCGGGCTTAGAGACTAAACCACACGGGCAGGCTAGGAGTTGGACTTAGTTGTCAGAGGCTTTTCGAGACGCACGCCGTAAGGAGCATTTTATGAGCACTGGGAGCTTAACCCCAGTACCGCTCCTGGCTATGACAACCTTGGAACCTTGGGGTGACAAATGCCAAGGAAAACAAAAGGCGTGAACAAAGACAGGGAAATAATAACTTAGCTGTAAGACATCCAAGGGATTCCCGACTGGAGTGGTTTACGCCGCTGCGCCAGGGAAGTGGCGCCAACCACTTAAATAGGAAGCCCCTGGATTGACAACACCTACGGAGTCATGAGTGGCGATCAATGCTGGCAGCTGTGACAGCCCGCGAACAGAATTTGACAGCCGGGAGAGAAGCATGAGCTGTCACAGCGCCTGCAATGATCAACACAATAAACCAAAAAAGGAAATACAGAAACTAACAATGAACCATGTTTCTTTAAAGAAGATACTTAAAAACTTTTATCAGTATGTCTCCTGCCCAACCAGGCGAAAAAAGACATTGGACCTGTGCTATGGATCCATAGAGAGGGCCTATAAATCTCTCCCCCTTCCTCCTGTAGGATCCTCAGATCACAACTGTGTACATTTGCTGCCCACATATAAAACTGCTCTCAGAAGAGGCAAGGTAGAGATGAGAGACATTGATGTGTGGACAGAAGATTCAGAGCACAGCCTCCAGGAATGCTTTGACTGTACAGACTGGGAGATGTTCACACTGTCCTGCGGGGATGATTTGGACTCTCTGGCTGAGCTCACATGCTCATACATGGCTTAGTGTCAAAATAAGATTGTTCCATGTAAACGTGTCAAAATATATCCCAACAACAAACCATGGGTTACTAAATCAGTTAAATCCTGCTTACAGAGGAAAGCACTTGCCTTTAAACAGGGGTCTGTTTCTGAGCTACAGGTTGCCACTAAGGAGCTGAAATCCGAAATTTTAAGAGCAAAACAGAATTATAAATCAGAGTTGGAAAGCAAGATGGCAGCAAATAAACTTGGTTCGGCCTGGGCCAGTATGAAAACTACTGCAGGCCTTCAGAGCACAGATCGCAGTAATCGTGTGTTTTTAGATGGTTTTAATTCAGACACAGAGCTGGCTAATGCTCTTAATTGTTTTTATGGTCGTTTTGACTCCTTTGATTTCAGCACAGAAATCCAAGATTTGAAACAGAAACTCAAAGACAATCAGCACTTTAATATTGAGGTGCAGGATGTTAAAAGGGAGTTCTGCGCTGTAAAAGTGAACAAAAGTCAGGGCCCTGATAATATATGTGGGCGCTTGGTAAAGTCCTGTGCACATGAACTGAGTCCTATATTTCATTACATTTTCAATAAGTCCTTACAGACACAACATGTGCCTAAGATCTGGAAAGATGCCGTGGTTGTTTCCGTTCCAAAATCCAGCTGTCCTATAACGGTAAACGACTTTAGACCAGTTGCTTTGACTTCAATTTTAATGAAAATTTTTGAAAAACTGGTCAGATGTGAGGTCCTAAGGCAGACTGAACATGCATTGGATCCTCTGCAGTTTGCCTATAGGCCTCACAGAGGTGTGGAGGATGCCACTGTCACTATGTTTAACATGCTTTTTAAACATCTGGATTTTAATGGGACACATGCCAGGCTTTTATTTGTGGACTTTTCTTCCGCCTTTAATACAATCCAACCTCATATTTTAGTTGAAAGGCTCCTGCAACAATTTGATTTGAGCAATAATCTGGTGGGTTGGATTCTGGATTTCTTAACCAACAGGACGCAGAGAGTAAGGGTCAATGGTACACTGTCTGACCTAAAGTGCTCTTCTACTGGCTCTCCTCAGGGGTGTGTGTTGTCACCACTACTCTTCATCCTGTACACAA
The DNA here is from genome assembly GCA_020510985.1 of Pholidichthys leucotaenia. Taxonomy (NCBI): domain Eukaryota; kingdom Metazoa; phylum Chordata; class Actinopteri; order Cichliformes; family Pholidichthyidae; genus Pholidichthys; species Pholidichthys leucotaenia. The sequence goes on from CM035844.1 coordinate 319,380,926, forward strand.
ACATGTGTCGGAGCAGACATGACAACAGACACATTATAAAGTATGCTGATGACTCAGTCATTGTCAGTCTCCTCCAGGATGGTGAGAGTGGCCACGGTCCAGTAGTTGATGATTTTGTTCACTGGTGTGAGGATTCCTACCTGCAGCTGAATACAACAAAAACGAAAGATATGATTATTGACTTTAGGAGGAAAACTCCCAGGCACAAAGTCACCATACTAAAAGGCCAGATCATCGAATGTGTACAATCGTACAAATATCTAGGGACGATTATTGATAGTAATTTAAACTTTGAAGTGAACTGTGAAAGGGTGTGCAAAAAGGGTCAGCAAAACTTGCATTGTTTGAGGAAACTTGCACGCTTCCAAATTGACCGAACCATAATGACAATGTTTTATTGGGCTTTTATTGAATCTGTTTTATCCTTTTCTTTAGTGTCATGGTTTGGTCAGATAAAACTGAAACAGAGGAAATCCTTGGATCAGGTAGTTAGATGGTCCAGTCGTTTGCTTGGTGAGTCACAGCTGAGCCTGACATCCCTGTACACCAGACAAGTACAGAGGATGGCTACCTCCATTTTAAATGATGATTCCCACCCTTTGCACTGCAACTTTCAGCTTCTTCCCTCCAGACGGAGGTTTGCTGTCCCAAAAAGTAAAACCCAGCGCTACAAAAACAGCTTTGTCCCTGCTGCTGTCAAGGAGTTGAACAAGTTATAAAAATATATTGTACATATTTTATATTTACTTATTTTGTATGATGTCACGTGGGTTCTAAATATTTTATTGGGTTTTAGACCTTTGAGTTTTTTAACCTCTGACTAGTTTTTAACTTTTAACTTTAATATGACCCCTCTCTCTTACCTCTGGTTTCTCCCTCATCTCTTTGTCTTTTTATACCCTGTTTGATGGAGCCTTGAGTATTTTCATCATGTTTATAGTCAGCTTAATGTGTGCCTGTGTTTGTGTCTATGTTGAATGTAATTGTGGCTTGTAAATATGGATGTCACCAGACTGCAAAACAAATCTACCTACGGGTACAAATAAAGTAACCTGAACCTGAACCTGAACTAACCAAAAACAGGAACCAAATACAGCAAACAAGGTGAACAGAAAAAAAACAAACAGAAAAAGACAAAACTAATCTGACAACTAGGCGTGGCCCCCACCCGTGCACCGTATCATGACAGTATCAAATTTTCAAGAAAAATGTATCAAATTTATGGGAAAAAAGTCATAAATTTACAAGAGAATTGCAAATTTATTGTTATGACTCGCCGCTCATCAGCGGCGCCAGCCGCGCGCACACCTGCTCCTCGTCAGCGGCGAGGTATTTAATCCACTCTGCCCTGGGCTTCAGCCTGAAGCCGTCTCTCTACTTCGGCCCCTTTGCTACTACGGATCTCAAACCGACTAGCGAAGATATCCTGGGTAAGCTCCCCTTACCTCTCTCCTCTAGCTTTCCCCTGTGCACAGGTGGACATTCCCGGCGGCGGACTTCATCACCTCGCTGTTGGCTCTACGCTGCTGCCACAGGTACCGCAGGTCGCTGTCTCCCGGGCTCTGCCCTTGTCGACGCCAGCCACCTGTCACAACCAAGTAAGCCAGCTACCATCATTATTCCCTGTATTGGTGTGGTGCCCATTACCCTTCTCCCTCTGCTCTCTCCCACAGGGTTGTCTGGCTGTACGGCCTCCTGCCCCCGTGCCTGACGCAGACGCCACCACCAATACATTCTTATTCCACAGACACGCAGCCATACACTTCCTTGTTGCTAATAAAGCTGTTAAATCTATCTTGAGCCTGTGTGTGTGTCTCCTGGGCCATGCATTATGTCAGTACGGCTTCAGCAGAACGGCTCGGCAGACAGCGGGCTCGCACGCCGTCTTTCCACCCTCGAGGCTCGGGTGGATTTAATAGCTCATCAGCAACAGGTGATATTGAATCAATTAATTATCATTACTAACCGATTAGACCGCTTGGACCCCCAGCAGCCGTTCCCCTCGGCTCGTCCGGGTGGCGTGGCTCCTGCGGCTCCGGTTGCCGTCCAGCCTGCTCCGGGTGCGCCGACACGGCTCACACCAATCCCCACTCCTGCTCGCTTCAGCGGTAAGCTGGGTGGAGCTCGGGGTTTTATTATGCAGTGTGAGTCCGTGTTTCTTCACATTCCCGGAGATTTTCCCTCAGACCATAGCAGAATTGGCTATATAGGTAATCTCCTTGAGGGTCGTGCGCTTACCTGGGCTTACGCCATTATGGTGAAGCCCAGCTACGCCACCCTCACCTATGGCCAGTTCGTGCGACAATTTCTGGAAGGGTTCGATCATTCGCGTTTGGACAGTGTCCAGGTCGACCGTCTTCTCGGACTCCAACAGGGGAGCCGATCGGCGGCCGACTACGCGATCAACTTCCGGGTTACCGCGGAGGAAGTTGGCTGGGAAGAGCGCGCGCTCTGCGGCATCTTCCTCCGCAGTCTAAACTCCGGTCTGAGGGATGAGCTGGCTGGACGGGATACCCCGGAGACGCTGGCGGAGCTGATTTCTCTCACCATCAGTTTGGATAACAGGCTGCGCGAGCGCGCCTCCGAGCGGAAGCAGTCTTCTCGCTCGCGGGGCGCCTCTGCACGTCTGCCCCAAGCTCGCCCCCTGGCATTGCCACCACCGGAGGTCTCCGAGGAGTCGGAACCAATGGTGACGGGCCGGACAAAGCTCCCCCTGGTGGAGAAACAGCGCCGTCGTGACCTGGGCCTCTGCATGTATTGCGGAGGTAGCCAGCACACGGTGGAGCGTTGTCCGGAGAAGCCAAACGAGGTGGTCCGCGAGTCACTGTAGGGGGCCTCGCGGACGCTAATTGGTTAAGTCCCCTCACACATTTGACGCTGCCCATCCGCTTCTGTCACAATCTCACTGGGCACCTCACACATGCACTGGTGGATTCAGGCGCGGAGGGTAGCTTTATTTCACAAAGCCTGGCAACCCGACTGGGCATCCACTGTCACCTCCTCGATACTCCTCTCGCCCTAGTTAATCTCTCCCGAGTTTCCCTGGGAAAAGTAACTCACCAAACATCCCCTGTCCCGGTGATCATCTCTGGAAACCATCGGGAGGATATCTCCTTTTACGTCCTTCCCACCTCAGTAACACCTGTCATCCTCGGTTATCCCTGGCTCCGCCTCCACAACCCCGCCTTGGACTGGAAGACTGGGAAGGTTTCAGCGTGGAGCACTTTCTGCATGGGTACCTGCCTCCAATCCGCGGCCTGCGCCCTGTCCTCGCCTCCCACAGCTCAGGACACCGCGCCCCCGGATCTCACCCTAGTGCCCTCAGAGTTCCACGACCTGGGTGCCGTTTTCAGTAAGTCCAAGGCGATGTCTCTGCCTCCTCACCGGCCCTACGACTGCGCCATTAACATCTGCCAGGGGGCGCCCTTACTCTCAGGACGCCTCTACAGTCTGTCAGCGCCGGAGAAGGAGGCAATGAACAGCTACCTGAAGGAGTCGCTCAGTGCTGGGATCATCCGACCGTCCTCCTCTCCTGTAAGTGCAGGGTTCTTCTTCGTTGGAAAGAAGGACGGATCTCTTCGTCCTTGTATCGACTATCGAGCTCTCAACGATATCACGGAGAAGGACCGGTACACCCTGCCCCTTATGGACACTGCCTTCCACTCCCTCCAGGGGGCGACCTGGTTTACTAAGCTGGATCTCCGCAGCGCTTACCACCTCGTCCGGATCCGGGAGGGAGATGAGTGGAAAACCGCCTTCCGAACCCCAAACGGGCATTTTGAATATCTCGTGATGCCGTTTGGGTTGACCAATGCTCCAGCCGTCTTTCAGCGCCTCATCAATGACGTCCTCCGGGACTTCATCGGCCTGTTCGCATTCGTCTACCTGGACAACATTCTCATCTTCTCCAGGTCCAGGGATGAACACCGGGTCCACGTGAGGCGGGTCCTGCAGAGACTGCTGGAGAACCGTCTGTACGTCAAGGCGGAAAAATGTGAATTCTACGCCAAGACAACTTCCTTCCTGGGGTTCGTCATCTCCCATGACCAGGTGCTTCCGGACCCAGCGAAGATCAAAGCAGTGGTGGATTGGCCCACACCAAATTCTCGAAAGCAAGTTCAGCAATTCATCGGGTTCGCCAATTTCTACCACCGCTTTGTCCCGAACTTTGGAGCCATCGTCGGGCCCCTGACCCGCCTCACCTCTCCTAAGACCCCGTTCCGGTGGACTGAAGAGGCCGCTTCGGCCTTCCAGGCGCTGAAGACGGAGTTCTCCTCCTCCCGGGTCCTCAGCCAGGTCGATCCCGCGCTGCAGTGCATTGTGGAGGTGGACGCTTCGGACACGCGGGTGGGGGCGGTGTTGTCCCAGCGGTCCCCAGCCAATGGAGTCAAGCGACCCTGCGCCTTCTTCTCTCGGTACCTGTCCCCGGCGGAACGAAATTACGACGTGGGGGACAGAGAGCTTCTTGCCATCAAGCTTGCCCTTCAAGAATGGCGTCACTGGCTGGAGGGGGCAGCCTTGCCTTTTGTGGTCCTCACTGACCACAAGAACCTGGAGTACCTAAGATCTGCCAAGCGTCTGAACGCCCGCCAGGCGCGTTGGTCCCTGTTCTTTGCAAGGTTTAAGTTCAGCATCACATATAGGCCTGGCTCCAAGAACGGCCTGCCCGACGCCCTCTCCAGGCAATTTGCCCCGGAGGCCGCAGAAGACGTTGCTCACACCATCTTGCCCAGGTCGTGCGTCGTGGGGGCGGTTACATGGGACATAGAAGACAAGATCCGGAGGGCGCAGGAGTCGGAACCGGACCCTGGCAGCGGAACGGAGGGGAGGCTCTTCGTGCCATCTGCCGTCCGGGGGGACGTCATACACTGGCTCCATACCTCCAAGCTCACTTGCCATTCTGGAGCTTCGCGGATGATTGACCTTCTCCAGCGATCCTTTTGGTGGCCAGGCCTGCGGAAGGATGCTGCCCGTTACGCCCGGGCCTGCCCCGTCTGTGCTGCCAATAAGTCAGGTAACGCTCCCCCTGCGGGTCTGCTCCAGCCCCTGCCCGTCCCTGGCAGGCCCTGGTCGCACATCGCTCTGGACTTCGTCACCGGGCTCCCTGTCTCCAACAACTTTGACACAGTTCTGACCATTGTAGACCGTTTTTCCAAGGCCGCCCACTTCGTGCCCCTACGTGGACTTCCCTCAGCCTTGGAGACGGCGGACCTCCTCATCCAGCACGTGGTCAGACTGCATGGAATCCCGGTCGACGTGGTCTCCGACCGCGGCCCCCAGTTTTCTTCGGACGTCTGGAGGTCATTTTGCAACGCCCTGGGAGCCAAGGTAAGCCTCTCCTCCGGCCATCACCCCCAGTCTAACAGGCAGTGTGAGCGGACTAACCAGGAGCTGGAGGCTACACTCCGCTGCGTTACGTCATCCAAACCCACGTCCTGGAGCTCTCACCTCGCCTGGGTGGAGTACGCCCACAACACCTCTCGCTCTACGGCCATCGGGATGTCGCCCTTTAAAGCATCCTTGGGCTATGATCCACCCCTGTTCCCCGTGCAGGAGGGCGAGTTGGCTGTTCCCTCTGTCCAGGCACATCTGAGGCGGTGCCGTTCCCTCTGGTCCACGGCGCGTAATGCGCTTTTACGCACGGCGGAGCACAATAAGTCTACGGCGGACCGACATAGGAGACCTGCACCTGCCTACCAGGTGGGACAGCAAGTTTGGGTATCCACACAGGACGTAAACCTAAAGGGTGAGAGGAGAAAGCTGGCCCAACGGTTCATCGGCCCTTATCCCATAACCAGAATCATCAACCCGGTGGCTGTGCATGTGGCTATTCCCTCCTCCCTCTGCATCCATCCCACCTTCCACGTCTCCAAAATCAAACCGGTGGTCTCTGACCCCCTCTGCCCTCCACCTGCGGCGCACCCTGCTCCCCGGATGATTGGTGGCCATCCGGCCTGGACCGTCGCTGACATCTTGGACGCCCGACGCCGGGGTCGCGGATTGCAGTACCTGGTGGATTGGGAGGACTATGGACCCGAATGGAGACAGTGGGTGCCTTCCTCGCTGGTGTTGGACCGGTCACTCATTTCTGAGTTTCATCGAGCGCACCCGGAAAAACCATCGCCAGGAGGCGCTGCTAGAGGGGGGAGTACTGTTATGACTCGCCGCTCATCAGTGGCGCCAGCCGCGCGCACACCTGCTCCTCGTCAGCGGCGAGGTATTTAATCCACTCTGCCCTGGGCTTCGGCCTGAAGCCGTCTCTCTACTTCGGCCCCTTTGCTACTACGGATCTCAAACCGACTAGCGAAGATATCCTGGGTAAGCTCCCCTTACCTCTCTCCTCTAGCTTTCCCCTGTGCACAGGTGGACATTCCCGGTGGCGGACTTCATCACCTCACCGTTGGCTCTACGCTGCTGCCACAGGTACCGCAGGTCGCTGTCTCCCGGGCTCTGCCCTTGTCGACGCCAGCCACCTGTCACAACCAAGTAAGCCAGCTACCATCATTATTCCCTGTATTGGTGTGGTGCCCGTTACCCTTCTCCCTCTGCTCTCTCCCACAGGGTTGTCCGGCTGTACGGCCTCCTGCCCCCGTGCCTGACGCAGACGCCACCACCAATACATTCTTATTCCACAGACACGCAGCCATACACTTCCTTGTTGCTAATAAAGCTGTTAAATCTATCCTGAGCCTGCGTGTGTCTCCTGGGCCGTGCATTATGTCATTTATGAGAAAACAGGTTGTCCATGTGGGCAAACACACATGGGGCCAACATGGAATCCATGGATAAACCCACATGGGACCCATAAGACAACTCAGGTTTAACTTTTGGTGGGGCCCACATGGACATGCTGGCTGGGATATGACTAAATATAGGAATACCTGCATGTATTTTTATAGTAAATATACACTACTCACAAAAAGTTAGGGATATTCAACTCTCGGGTGAAATTTCAGGATGCTTCTAAAACTAACTAACTAACTAACTAACCTGCACTTATATAGCGCTTTTCTAGTCACAAAGACCACTCAAAGCGCTTTCACTAATACTAACCCTCTATTCTAAGGGCCTATAGGAAACAGATATCTAGGGACAATTTAGAACAGCCAATTAACCTAACATGCATGTCTTTGGATTGTGGGAGGAAACCGGAGCCCCCGGAGTAAACCCACGCAGCACAGGGAGAACATGCAAACTCCACACAGAAAGGTTCCTACCCCTGCCAACCTGGGGATTTGAACCAGGAACCTTCTAGCTGTAAGGCAACAGTGCTAACCACTGCACCACCGTGCAGTGGTTAAAATGCACTATAACCTTCACAGGTGAATTTAATTTGAACTTCTCTAACCTTTTGAATGCACATGTTCAACTGTTCAATATTTCAGTACTTTTTGCATAACTTACTGTTCTCTAACAAGATGCTTAATGACAAAATTCACAACAGGTGTTTGATCCATGAATCGACCAATAAATTTTCTGGTTCAAATAGAATTGGTATTTAAACAGTCTTCATCATGCTGTTCACATTTTGACATCATGAGACCAAGACGACACCTAACAATTGATCTACAATACCTCGCCATTGTGAGGCTTCAAACAGGATGTTCTCAGAGGGAAGTGGCCACTGAGCTTACAGTGTCATTAGCAGGTTGCAACAGAGATGCAGAGAGACTGGAAGAGTCACAGAAAGTCATAAAAGTGGATGTCCTTTGGTCACATCCCACGCTGATGACCGCTTGATTGTGAACAGTGCCCTGCGGAAGCAGATGATGAATGCCACTCAACTCCAGGCACATTTAAGGTAGGTGAGAGGCTCCACATGTCACGTCACACCATTCAAAACCATATACATCAGTGTGGCCTGCGTGCTAGGTGACCTGCCAGGGTACCTGACCACACCATCAGGCACATGCGTCATCGTCTTGCATAGGTGAGGGAGCATTTACGCTGGACAAGGGACCAGCGGACCTCAGTGCTGTTCTCTGATGAAAATCAATTCATGTTGAGCAGAAATAATGGCTGCCAACGATACTGGAGACGTCAAGGAGAGCGCTATGGATTAGCCACTGTTGTCATCAGACGAGCCTTAGGTGGTGGTGGTGTTACAGTCTGGGCAGGTGTGTCTAGTCAATACAGAACTGCCCTACACCTTATGAATTGTACAGTGACAAGCCAGTGCTACCTGAATAACATCATTAATCCAGTCATTGTGCCCCTGGATGAACAACACAGGCTTCATCTTTATCTTCATCTTCGTGGATGACAATGCTCCAGCTCATCGAGGTTGCATCATTAGGGAACGGCTGCTGGAGGCTGGGGTACCTCAAATGGAGTGGCCTGCACTTTCTCCAGACCTAAATCCCATAGAAAACCTATGGGATCAGCTGAGTCGCCGTGTAGAGGCTCGTAGCCCTGCACTCCACAACTTCAATGACCTGAGGGCCGCCCTTCAAGAAGAGTGGAATGCCATGCCTCAGCAGACGATAAGTCGACTTGTGAACAGCATGAGACGTCGTTGTCAAGCTGTAACTGATGCCGTAACATGAAATGTAAGCTGTAACATGAAATGTGCTATACAAATAAACTTACCTTTCCTAACATAGGGAAAATGTGCATAAATATAATTGATTTTGGAATGGCTTGTTTTTGGAGCCAGCCTCAAGATGAACTTAATTTTAGATTAAAAAAACTTTTGTTTGCTGACCTATCAGTTAATTGTAATTTAATCTGGGGAGTAGAAAATCGCAATTGATAATACAATATCTGCCAATGGGCTTTGTCTTCTAATTTTTAAAGTCGGAAAAAAAACACAGAAACACCTAAGGCACTTGGACTATGACCCAAATCCCTGGAAAAGCGGTAGAAAATGGATGGCTGGATGGAAGAAATCATTTGTCAAAAAGAGCTAATTCAATAGTTTAACAAAGTATTAATTACCAAGATGCTATCATTTATGCCTGCTTTTTAAAAAAGCAGTTATACGGGGTGAGACTGAAGCATGTCACCCTCCGGCTGAGCATTAATGTACTACCTCGAATGGATGAGAAAATGAGGTCTGTTTGGGGGCAATACGGCGCGGTGGGACCTCCTTTCAGCCGCCTCACCAACACAATGCCACTGTGCTGCATTGTCCCAACCAATTTGTTGCCTGTGCTGTTATCATGTGATTGAAAAGGCAGCAAAAACTGAATAAACAGATATTTTTTTCCCCCAGGTGGTGAAATGGAAAAGTTATTCAGTCCCAGTTACCCTGATGTTAGCTTTATTCAGGAAGTTTTCACAGATAAGAGAATGAATCAACTCCTCACTCAGGTAGATGCTTGTTTATTCTTAGTGTAAAACAACAGCTACAGTGAATATAATAAATATTCACAGTCAAATGTTCCACGGATGTGAAAATGATGAATCACATGCAAATCGTGACACATGAGGGAACAATTAGCATAACAAGATGAGCTGATCGACTTACAGATCAACTGTGTCGAGAGGTGTAATAAAAATGTGTAAATTTTAATCTGCTTCATTATTTACACTTATTTTTTTAATCTTACAATCAATCGTTTTTTAAAATCATTAACCTATTAAACGTAGATGACATTCTGCCCTTAACCCCAGCTACTCCAGTGGAGCTGCCCAGTGGCAGCAGGTCAGCCTGTGGTTGTACTGGGCAGCTTCCTGGTGTGAATGTGAAAAGGGCGTCCTTGAAAAAGAGAGGCTGCCTCTCAATGGACCTTCCCTGTATAAATAAAGGTTAAATAACTGAAAGAGTGTTTTTCTTGTGATTGTAACTTCTTTCCCCTAAATCTGTCATATTTCTGACATAAATGTTTCTGCTTTGGCATAAATTTTCTCCCTGGTAAATTGGTTACCTTGTCAGATAAATTTGCAGCACATTTCACATACATTTGTTACATAATTTTCAAAAACATTAAAATTTTTCCATTAACTTTGTCCCCCCCCCCAAAAAAAATTTCTTGCAAGTTTATTGTTCCCTTTTTTCTTTATTTTTTAGAATTTTTCCAATACACTTTAAGCTTTTCTAATAAATTTGTTATTTTTCTAGTAAACCTATAATTTTTTTCCTCTTTTCAGTGAAAGTTTTCAGTGAAAGGAGCCACTGGCTATGGGCAAAAGAGCCACAGGTTGCAGACCCCTGGTCTAGACCAATCAAATAAAGAGGAAAAAACGAGACATCCAGTCCACTCCACGACCACAACACTACTTTGTGCTTTCCAAATTTTGCAACTTCAACAGCAGTAGCTAGCATGAATGTAAATATGCAAATTCACTGAGCTATTTTTATTTATAATAAAGATAACATACATTTGAGAAAAACAATTTGTAAATATATGCAATCAGACTTAACTACCCTCAAGAAAAAGTGGTAGGTTTACATAAAAAGTAAAATTGTAACTTTAAGCCGATAAACTTGTCTTTTTTTCCCCTCAGGAATGTGCAAGTTCAGTACATTTGGTAAACAGAGACCATCAAACAAAAAATAAGCAGACATTTTACTTAGCATTGGAAAAGGAAGGAAAAATTCTCAAACCAGGTGAATCAAATAACCCAAAATGTGACAAAAACTTAATGAAAAGTCCTTTTTTAAAATCTTTAAAAGATTCTCTCTCAGCCTTAGGAAACCCCCAACTCCAGAATGATTTCAGATAAACTACTTTCCTCTTCTGTGCCACAGTTTATTGCCACGCCCTTCCTCTGAAAAATATGAGAAAAGCAGCCATTTTGGATCCTTTTGTAGCCCTCGGCGGCTTCCTCCACTCTTCCCCTACTCCCTTTTGAAAACAGCTAAAGCACATTTCCTCCGACACAATAAATCCAACTCAATAAATATTGTGGAATATGGGACTCTGGCTTCTGCTGAAAGCACATTTCCCACCCTTTTCATTCTGCTATCTTTTCAAAGCACCATCCCTCTGCCGCCTTAATACAACCAGCAGGTGCTTTACATTTGATTTCATTGTGGTTAGAGATATACAGACCCACCGCCTGCTGGGTCAGACTTCATAAACAAAGGCACTGTGCTTTTACGTTGCAAATATCTATTTTAAATTTAACAATTCAAACTAGCAAATATTTTTGGCTGAATCCAGAGGTTGTGGACGATGATTTTTAAAATGCTTTGGGGCGATTATAGAGTGTAGGTATACTAATAAGTGGAATAATAAGTGTTTTTAATTTTTACAATATATCTTATCGCATTTCAATAAAAAAATATTTTAAAGGAGGCATATGATGAACTTTTTTTCCACAGCTCCCAGAGGTCTTAATGAATTGTCGGTAACTTGCTTTGTTAAAAAATGCCTCAGTGTTTAATTATTGGAGCATCATTTTGACTCATCTTCTGCAGCCTTCCTCAGAATGGCTCATTTCTGTGCATTTGTCCTTAAATACTCACGAGCCTGAATTCACCAAACCCTTCTGAGGTCTGTTGGTGACCCCATATTAATGATGTTAGCCCGTTAGCTCGTGGCTATAGTAGCTAACACAGTCTTAACTAGGGCTAATCAATATTCAAAGATTCAAAGATTTTTATTTGTCAATACTTCTATACGTACAGGACATACAGGAGAATTGAAATGCTGTTTCTCTATCTCTTAGTGGTGTGTGCAAGATATAAGAAAAGAAGGAACAATGAAAAACAACAGCAGCAGTCGATGTACAGTAATGCTACCGTACTGCAAATAAAGATAAATGATAAAACCCAGCAATCCTATATACAGAAAAAGTGGAGCTGTAATACCTGTAATTGCAAGTTCAATGCGGTAGTGAAGGTGCAGACAGTGACAGATTGGACTGCACATGATCAATATTGCAATAACAGACAGACAGCAGCAGGTATGGCATTTGTGCAAATGATTGCAGTAAGGTGCAGAGACACAGTAGCAGATGTATTACTGTTGGTGTGCCAAGTCTTTCTGTGCAAACAGCTGAAGTAGTTATTGTGTGGGGGAGTGTGTTACGGTCCAGGGGTAGGGGGTGGGGGGGAGTGGGCAGAGTTCAGGGTCCTGATGGCCTGGTGGACAAAGCTGTTTAGCAGTCTTGTGGAGCGGGGCAGGAGGCTCCGGTACCTTTTCCCTGAGGGCTGGGGGCTGAAGAGGGAGTGTGAGGGGTGGGAGGTGTCGCCTGCAATGTTGATGGTTCTGTGGGTGAGGCGGGTGTGGTAGATGTCGGAGAGGAGGGGCAGAGGGGCATCAATGATCTTGCTGGCTGCTTTCACTGTGTGTTGTAGTGTCTTCTGACAGGAGGTAGTGCAGCTTCCATACCACACCATGATGCATCTGGTGAGAATGCTCTCAATGGTGCCCCGGTAGAATGAGCACATGATGGGGGGTGGGAACTCTTCATTGTTGGTGATGAGGCCCACCACCATTGTCTCATCTGCAAACTTGATGATGTGGTTGATGCTGTAGGCTAGTACGCAGTCATGGGTCAGCAGAGTGAAGAGCAGCGGGCTGAGCACGCACTCTTGTGGGGCCCCTGTACTCAGTGTGATGGTCTTGGAGATGTTGCTGCTGACCTGCACATTCTGCGGCCTCCCTGTGAGAAAGTCCAGCACCCAGTTACAGAGAGAGGTTTTGAGTCCCAAGTGTAGCAGCTTTTGTATTAGGTGCTGGGGGATGATTGTGCTGAATGCTGAACTGAAGTCCAAGAACAGCATTCACAAATAGAAGTGCTTTGAGTCCAGATGGGTGAGGGCTGGATGTAGAGCAGCAGCCATGGCATCTTCTGTGGATCTGTCTGACCTGTATGCGAACTGAGATGGGTCGTGGGAGGGAGGGAGGGTGGACTTGATGTTCTGCATGGTGTTCTATATGACGATATACAACGGGGAAAATAAGTATTGAACACATCAACATTTGTCTCATTAAACATATTTGTGATGGAGCCATTGACCTGAGATTTTCACCAGATATCAGTAACAACCCAAGTAATCCATACATACAAAGAAATCAAGGCAACTGTGTTCACAAAACAAGTTATAGTTAATAAAGTGGAATGTCACAGGGAATAAGTATTGAACACGCTTGGTGAAAATCATTTAATATTTACTACAAAACCCTTTGTTGGCCTGCTGTATGGAGAAACTAGGCACAGGCATTGTTCAGAAGTGATTTTAGCCCATTCTTCCACACAAACTGTCTTCAAATCTTGAAGGTTCCATGGGTGTCTTCTATGAACTCTGATCTTCAGTTTGTTCTATAGATTTTCAATTGGATTCAGGTCAGGTGACTGACTGGGCCATTCTAGCAGCTTTATTTTCCTTCTCTGGAGTCAGTTGAGAGTTTCCTTGGCTGTGTGTTTGGGAACACTGTCTTGCTGAAATGTCCACCCTCGTTTCATCTTTAGCATCTTGGCAGATGGCAACAGGTTCTTATCAAGGATGTCTCTGTACGTTTGTCCATTCATCTCTCCTTCAATTATATTGAGTCTGCCTGTACCATGTGCTGAAAAACACCCCCACACTATGATGCTCTCACCTCGATCGATCGATAGATAGATAGATAGATAGATAGATAGATAGATAGATAGATAGATAGATAGATAGATTTTAGTGATCCCATACTGGGAAATTACAGTGTAACAGCAGCCTGACAGTAAACAACCAAACGACAGAAACACACACTGCATAATAGACAAAGGGATTACTCATGGAAACTGCTAAAAAAAAACCGTATATACATCATAGATGAATAGATGGTGACCCATATAGATACATGAATCATACCTGCTGTACAATGCAGGACTATCAGGTGCAGAGTGAAATGTGAGGTACCAATTAGACCAGGGGTGTCAAACTCATTCCATGGAGGGCCAAGACCCTGCATGTTTTGCTTCTACCCAGTGTCTTCAGCAGGTGTTTTCACTGATCAGCAATCAGTGGGAAGAAATTCAGTGAAATCACCTGCTGAAGACACTGGGTGGAGGTAAAACCTGCAGGGTCTTGGCCCTCCATGGAATGAGTTTGACACCTGTGAATTAGACTGTAAGATGCAGTATGGCAGCATAGTTATGACCAGAGTGCAACATCAGAGTGTTATTGTACAGTGAAATGGCATGTGGCAGGAAAGATTTCCTATGACTAACTGAGCAGCAGTGAGGTTGTAGCAGTCTGCTGGAGAAAGGCTCTGGTGTCTGTCCAGTGTGTGGTGGAGGGGGTGATCAGGATTGTCCATGATGGATTGCAGTTTATTTAGTGTCCTCCTCTCCACCACAGTCTCAGAGGTCTCTGGCCTGAGACCAAATACATAGCCAGCCCTCTGGATAATGTTGTCAAGTCTGTTGGTGTCACTGGCTCTGATACTGCTATCCCAACAGACAGCAGCAAAGAAGATGATGCTGGCGACAACGGCCTGATAGAAAAGCTCCAGCATCCTGTTGCACATGTTGAAGGATCTCAGCTTCTTCAGGAAGTAGTCTGCTCATCCTCTTCTTGTACGCAGCATCAGTGTTGGATCTCCAGTCCAGTCCGTTGCTGATCATGACACCAAGGTATCTGTAGTCCTCAACTACCTCCACATCCTCCCCCCTAATGTGCAATAGCCGTGAAGGCGTCCTCTTCTTCCTGAAGTCAATCACCATCTCTCTGGTCTTGATGACATTCAGCCTCAGGTGATTCTGCTCTGTCCACTCCACTCCACCAACTTCACTGTTGGTTCGATGTTTTGGGGCTGATGTGCAGTGCCAGTTCTCCTCCAAACATGTTGTGTGTTGTGGCATCCAAGAAATTCAATTTTGGTCTCATCTGACCAGACTATATTCTCCCAATATTTTACTGGTTTACCCAAATGTTGTGCAGCAAACTTTAAATGAGCTTCAGCATGCTTTTTCTTCAGCAATGGAGTCTTGCGAGGTGAGCGGGCATAGAGCCCATGTCGGTTGAGTGTATTAAGATAAGATAAGATAAGATAAGCCTTTATTAGTCCCACAATAGGGAAATTCCGGGATTGCAACAGTACAGGGATAGCAACACTCAGAGCAATAATTAAGAAGATACGAAAAAATATAAATAAGAGCAGTGGATGTACACATAAATATATAAATATATATACAAAGTGCGGAGCATTGTAGCAAGATGGAATAAACAGCATAACCGTCTACTTAGTTATCCTACATAGTATGAATATGTACCCACACATATTGTCACCCTCCGTAGCGACTGATATTGTGCTAGTTGTATACTGGAGGGGACCATTTGTGTAAGTCTGTTGCGTCTTTTTCATTCAATACTACTAGGTCGTCATGTTTTTTTTGCTATCTCTGCGAGCAGCCCTGCTTAGGTTATACAGTCTGACAGCCGTAGGTAGGAAGGACCTGCGAAACCTCTCGGTTGCGCACCTAGGATGATGTAGTCTACTGCTAAATGAGCTCCTCAGTGCATTCAGTATGTCTTGCATAGGGTGGGACTCGGGACTCCAGCAGAGATGACAGTTTAGCCACCATCCTTCTCTCTCCTATCTCCTCCACTGGGTCAAGGCGTTGCCCCAGGACAGAGCTAGCTTTCTTGATCAGTTTGTTCAGTCTCTTCCTATCGGCTGCTGTAATGCCATTGCCCCAGCAGACCACTCCAAAAGTGATGGCTGATTCAATTCAATTCAATTCAATTCAACTTTATTTATATAGCGCCATTTCACAACAACAGTCATCTCATAGCACTATCAACTGTAGGGAGGACCCCCACAGTTGCAGAAAGACCCCAGCAATCAGGCGATCCCCTGTGAGCAAGCACTTGGCGACGGTGGAGAGGAAAAACTCCCTTTTAACAGGAAGAAACCTCCAGCAGAACCAGGCTCAGGGAGGGGCAGTCATCTGCTGCGACTGGCTGGGGGGTGAGGGGATAGAGAAGAAGAAAAGAACAGACATGTAGAGAGCAAACAGCACGATGGGGACTCAATCTATGGGAGAGAACAAACAAATGTTAATGACCAGCAAAAAAAAAAATATTTCATAGAGAGTGAGGAAAGGAGTGAGGCCCAGTGCATTACTGGAGGTCCCCCGGCTGACTAAACCTATTAGCAGCATAACTAAGGGAGGGTTCAGAAAACACATGATCCCTCCCTAATTGTAGGCTATATCAAAAAGGTAGGTTTTAGCCCTATTCTTAAAAACAGAGATCGAGTCTGACTCCCGAATCCAGATTGGCAGCTGATTCCACAGGAGAGGAGCTTGATAACTAAAGGCTCTGCCTCCCATTGTACTTTTGGAGATTCTAGGTATTACAAGTAAACCTGCATTTTGGGAGCGTAGTGCTCTGTTAGGATGATACGGTAGTATCAGATCTTTTAAATAAAAAGGAGCCTGATTGTTTAGAGCTTTGTAAGTAAGAAGAAGGATTTTAAACTTAATTCTAAACTCTATGGGAAGCCAATGAAGGGAGGCCAGAACCGGAGAGATATGATCTCTCTTTCTAGTACCTGTTAAAACTCTTGCTGCAGCATTTTGGATCAGCTGAAGACTTTTTAAAGATGTTTTAGGACAACCTGATAATAAAGAATTACAATAATCTAATCTCGAGCTAACAAAAGCGTGGATCAGCTTCTCAGCATCACTCTGAGACAAGATGCTCCTAATCTTGGCAATATTACGCAAATGATAGAAGGCAGTCTTAGAAACAAATTTAATATGTGAATTGAAGGACAAATCCTGATCAAAAATAACTCCAAGGTTCCTCACAGAGCTATTAAGAGAAAGAGTAACTGCATCCAAACTGAAAGTTTGATTTGGAAAGGAATTTCTAAGGTTTTTTGGACCAACAAGAATGACTTCAGTCTTATCTGAATTTAATAGCAGGAAATTACAAGTCATCCAAACTTTGATTTCCTTAAGACAGGCTTCTAACTTGGCTAATTGATTAGTATCATCTGGCTTCATTGACAGGTATAATTGTGTGTCATCTGCATAACAGTGAAAATGTATACAGTGCTTTCTAATAATGTTGCCTAACGGAAGCATATATAAACTAAAAAGAGTAGGGCCAAGCACAGATCCCTGTGGAACTCCATGACTAAGCTTTGAGCTGAGAGAAAACTCATTATTTACATGAACAAACTGGAACCTATCAGATAAATAAGATCTAAACCACTGCAACGAAGTTCCATTAAGTCCAACATAGTGTTCTAATCTATCAAGTAGAATATTATGATCAATAGTATCAAAAGCTGCACTAAGATCTAAAAGGACAAGTACAGAAACTAGTCCATTATCAGATGCAATGAGGAGGTCGTTAGTGACCTTCGCTAAGGCTGTTTCAGTGCTATGATGGATTCTAAACCCAGATTGAAACTCCTCAAATAAACCATTTCCCTGCAGGTGGTCAAATAATTGCATAGCAACAACTCTTTCTAAGATTTTTGAAATGAAAGGGAGATTAGAGATTGGTCTATAGTTAGCTAAAGCTCCTGGATCTAGCGTTGGCTTTTTGAGTAAGGGTTTAATTACAGCCGTTTTAAAAGCCTGCGGTACATGGCCTAAAGTTAATGAAGAATTGATTATATGAAGAATAAAGCTACCAATAAGTGGGAAGACTTCTTTAAATAACCTGGTAGGAATAGGGTCTAAAAGACAAGCTGAAGGTTTGGATGAGGAAACTATTTTGTCTAACTCACAAAGGTCGATTGGAGTAAACTCATCAAGACAGACATCAATAGAAGGAGTTGTAGTAGTTACAGTATTTAAGTTAACTGTGGGAAGAATCTGATTGATTTTATCTCTGATGGATGAAATTTTATTATTGAAAAAGTTCATAAAGTCCTGACTAGTAAGCTCTAAGGGGATGCTAGGATTGACAGAGTCCTGACTCTTTGTCAACCTGGCTACAGTACTGAAAAGAAACCTGGGATTATTCTTGTTCTCTTCTATTAATGCAGAGTAATAACTCGTTCTAGCTTTTCTAAGAGATTTTTTATAAATTAAAAGATGATTTCTCCAAGCTAAATAGATTTCATCTAAATTAGTAGAGCGCCATTTTCTTTCTAATTGACGAGTCTTCTGTTTTAAGCTACGAGTTTCTGTGTTGAACCAAGGAGTTAAAAATCTCTGATTAGACTTTTTCTTTTTTAAGGGGGCCACCAAGTCTAGAGCCTGATGTAGAGAAGCTGAAACACTATCCACCATGTTATCAATTACAGAAGGAGCAAGCTGTCTATAGCTTATTTCCGTTGTGTTGACACATGGTATAGAGGAAACAATCTGCATAAATTTGGAAACAGCATCATCTGAGAGGCATCTACTGTGATAATATTTTTCTTTAGGAGCCAAATAGTCAGAAATAGTAAAATCAAAGGTTAACAGACAATGGTCTGACAGTACAGGGTTATGAGGAGACACTACCAGATTTTCTATTTCTATGCCATATGTCAGAACAAGGTCCAATGTATGGTGGAGGTAATGAGTAGAATTTCCTACTTTCTGAGAAAACCCAATCGAGTCTAATATTGAATTAAAAGCCACATTAAGGCAGTCACTATCTACATCCACATGTATATTAAAGTCCCCTACTATAATTATTCTATCAGATTTCAGCACTAAATCAGCTAAGAAATCAGGAAATTCGGATAAAAATTCTGAATAGGTTGATGGGGGACGATAAACTATGGCAAATAAAATTGGGTTTAACCTGGAATTGCTAAAGTGCCCAATACTGAGGACCAGGCCCTCAAAGGAATTATAACATGTTTTTTGCTTTACATTAACTAGTAATTTGGAATGGTAAATTGCTGCTACTCCTCCTCCACGACCAGAACTTCTGGGATTTTGACAGTTTAAATAACCAGAGGGAGTTGATTCATTTAAACCAACATAATCCTCTTGCCCTAACCAAGTCTCTGTAAGGGAAATTAAATCAATCTGATGATCAATTAACAGATCATGGACTAACAGAGACTTGGGAGTTAGAGACCTAATATTTAATAAACCACATTTAATTTTTAAATTATGAGGAGGAACAGAGGCCAAATCATTCAATTTAGAGGCTTTATGTTTAATTTGAGTTTTACCAATATTTTGCTTTATCACTTTGGGATGCTTATACATTATATTTTTATTTACTTTGGAGGGAGCAGACAACGATTCTCTGATGGGGAAGACAGGGGCTAAGCTGAGGGGTGGCGGATGAAGAGGAGCTGCAGAGAGGCGTGTAAGACTGAGACTCTGCTTCCTGGTCCCAACTCTGAGTAGTCATGGTTTTGGAAATTTGGATAAAAAAGATGCCAGATTGTTAGATAAATGAGAAGCACCATCCAAAGTGGGATGAATGCTGTCTCGTCTCATAAGACCAGGTTTTCCCCAAAAAGAGCTCCAATTGTCAATGTAGCCCACGTCATTTTTAGGACACCACACAGACAGCCAGCGGTTCAAGGATGACGAGCGACTAAACATGTCATCACTGGTCAGATTGGGGAGGGGCCCAGAGAATACTACAGTGGCAGACATCGTTTTGGCAAAGTCACACACCGATTCTACATTAAGTTTCGTGACTTCCGACTGCCGGAGACGGATGTCATTAATGCCGGCGTGAATAACAATTGTGGAATATTTACAGTTACTTTTAGCCAGCATTTTCAAATTTGACTCGATGTCGCCTGCTCTGGCCCCAGGAATGCATTTGACTATGGCCGCTGGAGTCTCTAGGTTCACGTTTCTGACTACAGAGTCGCCAATGATCAGAGTTTTTTCCTCAGCGGGTGTGTCGCTGAGCGGGGAAAAACGATTAGAAACGTGAACAGGTTGGTGGTGAACCGGGGCTTTGCGACTAGGCTTCCTTCTCACCGTCACCCACCCAGTCTCCTCGCTGCAGAGGAGAGCCGGGGAACCGGTGACAGGGGAGGCTAAGCTAGCTAGCTCCGCTGCAGCTAATGGGCATCCGTCGAGATTAACTGGCGCAGACGGTGTTTCAATGCAGCGGAGCCGGGATTCCAAATCAGACAACCTCGCCTCGAGCGCCTCAAAAAGACAACATTTATTACATTTACCGTTATCACTAAAAGAGGCAGAGGTGTAGCTAAACATCTGACAGAGAGAGCACACCAGAGGAGGAGAGGAAAGAGAGCTAGTAGCCATAGCTAGTGGCTCGAGAGCTGGAGAGCAAACCACACAGGCAGACAGCAAAACAGGAAGTGACGATACGTTACCACAAGGAAGTGACGATCTCTGATGATGCCACCACTGTGTCGTAGAATGTCTTCAGCAGCGCCCCTTGTACACCAAAAGACCTGAGCCTCCTCAGTAGGAACAGCCTGCACTGTCCCTTCTTGTAGAGTGCATCGGTATTGTGTGACCAGTCTAGTTTATTGTTCAGATGAACACCCAGGTACTTGTAGGATGTCACCATCTCAATGTCTGTTCCCTGTATGTTTACTGGTGCTGTGAGGGGTTGTCCTTGCCTGCGGCAGTCCACCACCAGCTCTTTAGTTTTCCTCGCGTTGAGCTGGAGGCAGCTCCGATGGCACCAGTCCACGAAGTCCTGGATAAGTCCTCTGTACTCAGCTTCATCTCCGTTGGAGATGAGGCCGATGATCGCAGAGTCGTCAGAGAACTTCTGTAGATGGCAGTGAGTTGTGTTGTGTGAGAAGTCCGCAGTATAAAGGGTGAACAGGAAGGGAGCCAAAACCGTTCCCTGGGGGGCCCCCGTGCTACCGATGATTGTGTCAGACACACAATCTCGGGTTCTCACAAACTGTGGCCGGTTAGTGAGGTAGTCCAGGATCCATGATGACTGGTGCTGGTCCACCCCTGCGCACAGCAGCTTGTCCTTCAGGATCATTGGTTGAATGGTGTTGAAAGCACTGGAGAAGTCAAAGAACATGATCCTCACCGCATTCCCGGGCTTCTCCAGGTGGGACAGAGAACGGTGAAGGAGGAAGATCACTGCATCCTCCACCCCAATGCCATGCTGATAGGCGAACTGAAGTGGATCCATCGCTGGTCCCACCAGGGGGTGGAGGTGAGCAAGGAGCAGTCTCTCCAGGGTCTTCATCATGTGAGACGTCAGGGCCACTGGTCTGTAGCTGTTCAGATGTTTGGGGTGGGAAGTCTTTGGTACAGGTACCACACAAGATGTTTTCCACAACTGTGGTACTCTCCCCAGCTTAAGGCTCAGGTTGAAGATATGCTCCACAATCCCACACAGCTGGTCTGCACAGGACTTGAGGAGCTTCGCGCTGATGCCGTCCGGTCCAGTGGCCTTACTCACCTTGATCTTCCTCAGCTCCGTCCTCACCTGGGTCTTAGTGAGGGTCAGGTTGGGGGGCTGTGCGCTGGGAGTGGGGGGTGTTGGTGGAGTGGGGTGTGGACAGCAGGCCTCGATGACTTTAGAGGCAGCAGTGGTTGTTGTGCAGTCGGGGGGGGGGAGGGCGACTGGTCAAACCTATTAAAAAACAGGTTCAGATTGTTGGCCCACTTACTGCCCCCCGTGGCCTGGGGGGAGGTATTCTGGAGCCCAGAGATGGTTTTAAGGTTTCTCCAGACCCCGCCGATGTCGCTCCGTTGCAGCTTGTCCTCCATCTTCTTCATGAAGCTGTCCTTGCCTTCTCTGATCTTTCTCCTCAGCTCCCTCTGAACGGACTTCAGCATCTCCCTGTTCCCCGACCTGAAGATCCTCTTCTTCTCTCTCAGAAGTGTTTTTATCTCAGGGTTGATCCAGGGTTTGTTGTTTGAGCAACACCGTATGGTCTTGGTGGGTAAGGTGTTGTCCACACAGAAACCGATGTAGTCCGTGATGGTGTGAGTGAGGCCATCGATGTCCTCACCATGTGGATCGCAGAGCTGCTCCCAGGCAGTGATTTCAAAACAGTCCTTTAGCGCGTCCATTGCCTCCTCAGACCATAACTTCACCGTGCTCATGACCGGAGGTTGTCTGTGTACTAAGGGTTTGTACACCGGCAGAAGATGATCCAAGTTGTGATCCGATCTCCCGAGCGGGGGGAGTGGTGATGAGGTGTACGCCTCCTTAGTATTTGCATAGAATAAGTCCAGTGTTTTATTGTCTCTAGTGTAGCATGTGACATACTGGGTGAACGTGGGTAGAATGGGAGACAGTGAAATATGGTTGAAATCACCTGAGATGAGGAGAAGAGCATCTGGGTGTTCTGTCAGCAGCCTGCCAGTTATTGAGTGGATGACGTCACGCGCTGTCCCAGCATTCGCCGTCGGATTTGCATAAATAACAATGCAGATCAAGTATGAGTATTCCTTCGGGAGATATGTAGGCCGCATGCTAACAGCTAGCAACTCAATGTCTTTCCTAAAGTGCTGTTCCTTAACCTTGATATGTCCTGGTCTGCACCAGTTGTTATTGACATACACTACTGTTCAAAAGTTTGGGGTCACTTAGAAATTTCCTTATTTTTGAAAGAAAAGCACTTTCTTTCAGTGAAGATAACTTTAAACTAATCAGAAATACACTCTATACATTGCTAATGTGGTAAATGACTATTATAGCTGCAAATGTCTGGTTTTTGGTGCAATATCTACATAGGTGTATAGAGGCCCATTTCCAGCAACTATCACTCCAGTGTTCTAATGGTACAATGTGTTTGCTCATTGCGTCAGAAGGCTAATGGATGATTAGAAAACCCTTGTGCAATCATGTTAGGTCTGCAATGCTGTAATTGCTGCAAATGGAGGATTCTTTGACGAAAGCAAAGTTTGAAGGAAAAAATTATTATTTCAAATACAAATCATTATTTCTAACCTTGTCAATGTCTTGACTATATTTTCTATTCATTTTACAACCCATGGTGGTAAATAAGTGTGACTTTTCATGGAAAACACAAAATAATTGTCTGGGTGACCCCAAACTTTTGAACGGTAGTGTACATTATCACTCCTCCGCCCCTTGTCTTCCCACTGTCTGGTGTTTGGTCTGCCCGTATTGCGTGGAAACCCTCCAGTTCGATGTTAGCATCTGTTGCTAGTTCTGTTAGCCACGTCTCAGTATATAGCATCAAACTACTCTCCCTGAAGACACTCTCGTAGCGGGAGATAGCCGCTAGCTCATCAGTCTTACTGAGTAGAGATCGAACATTCCCCATAATAACGAGATGGGAGGACGGGTCTGTACCTTATATTCCTCGCCCGCCGTCTAACTCCAGCCCGACACCCACACCGTTTCCGTCTTATCTCTCCCGGTATGTCGAGTTTGTGCGTTAGCATCGTGGGCCAGTTAAGTGCTAGCAGCTGGTCTCTATTGTACTGCCGCCTCCTGCTAGAAACAGTGGCTCCGTCCGCTGGCTTAGGAGACATTTGGGCGATCTACGTGTTCGGATGGAATAAAGGTGACGCTGGATCAGAAAGATTGTCAAGAGAGCCAGATAGAAAATAGAAATAGGCAGAAATTGATCCGCTGTTGCAAAAAGGCAGCCTACTCGTGTGGCGCCGCAAGTTAAAAAAACAAAAAAACAAAAAACAACTATTTATAACTAAACTAATTACTTATTGTTTTCTTTGAAACAGCAGTACCTGGTAACTCCAAGTCTTTCTGGAGCTCTCCACGAATGGTCTTTGGCTCTTGGATAACTCTTCTGATAACTCTTTTGAGTCCTCTGTCAGAAATTTTGCGAGGAGCTCTTGGTCGTGGCCTGTTTATGGTAAAGTGATGTTCTTTCCACTTCCAAATGATGGCTCAAACAGTGCTCACTGGAACGTTCAGCAGTTTAAAAAGTGCGCCTGTAACCAATACCATCATTATGTTTTGCAGCAATAAGGTTGCAAAGTTCTAGAGAGCTCTTTGCTTCTACCCATCATGAGTTCTTTGTGGTGTGGCAATCTCATATTCACATATCTTTTTGAAGGCTATCAGTCAGGACTTAACCAGCTGAAATTAATTTGCACTGATGGGGGATGGGATGGCTTCCTAAATTCTGATGGATTTCAGCTGGTTTCTTGGCTTTCTATGCCTTTTGCACCTCTTTTTCTTACCTGTGTCATTGCATTTTATTAAATATAACTTGTTTTGTGAACAAAGTTGTCTTGATTTCTTTGTATGTATGGATTACTTGGGTTGTCACTGATATCTGGTGAAAATCTTATGTCAATGGCTCCATCAGAAATATGTTTCATGAGAAAAATGTTGACATGTTCAATACTTACTTTCCCCACTATACAGTGATCCCTCACTTATCACAGTTAATGGGTTCCAGAACCGACCGCGAAAAGTGAAAAACCACGAAGTAGCGTCACCCCTAATGACGTCACCCATAAATAATACGTACGTTCATTCTCTCACTCTCTCTCTCATATGATACGTGTGTGTGTGTGTAAGTGTACATACATACGTAGATGTAAATAAAGTGTACATAAATATGTTTTTAGAACTCTTTTATTCTTATAACAAGATACATAACTCAAGATGAAGATGATTTACTGCACAGGTTAATGAGAGCTTTACTGCTCCTCAGGTGACGCCTCATCGTCAGGTGCTAGAGGTGCAGGATCGTCGAGGGCAGCTTCCGATAGAGCTGGAGAAGCTGCAGGAGGCGGCGTAGTGGCTCGACGGGAAGACTATTTCGCACAAAATGGCACAAGAGAACAGCAAAAAGTTCCACGCGGCGAGACTAAGCAACACGAGCGATAAAGAGCAATGAATGCGGTCTTCCTTCGCTGGGTGGGCGCTCGGCAGGGAGAGAAGCTGGGTAAAACGTCTCGGCCAATCAGCTTGCGGGGTGAAACGTCTCGGCCAATCAGCTTGCGAGATTCCCGAGCCGAGCCAACACGAGAACAGCGAACAGAGAGGTGGATTTTGAGTTGTGCGGCTCTCCGTGTTGATACCTGATGTTCTAATGTAGTCTCCCTGCCTTCTGCTAGCGCCCGCCCATTATTTCTCAATTTTGAATTTTTGATGAATATTTTTGAAAAATCCGCGATGCACTGAGGGCGCGAAAGGTGAAGCGCGAAGTAGCGAGGGATCACTGTATATTGTTTAACAAGATAGAAATGCCTATCATTTCATTTTAAACTTTATTGTTTATATTGGGATTCTGAAAATACACATGCAACAGGTGTCGATGGATCGCCAGGCTTCAGTCCGGTGGTTAGCAGTGCAGCTAACTTCAAACTAACGGTATGGTCAAATAGCCGCTACTTCTGTTTGCCAGGGATGTGGGACTGTTTTCCACCATGCTGCATCAGAGAGGATAGTCCTCTAACCCTGTTTTAATTGGAGGAAAGTAACACTAATACCATCTCACTTGTATCATTGTAAAACAGTAAATGCTAAATGATGATGCTAAGTTGTCGCTAATAGTAATTATTAGTGTATCAGACCATCATTTCTTTGGTTTAAATTACTGCTGAATTTCTTAGGGTGCATTCAGACGGCCACTGTTTGGTCTGAACCAAAGGACCAAACAGTGGCTTCTGTGGATAGTTAGGCTCGTTTGGTGCCATCTGAAGGTGCATTGGAACTGTGGTGTGCACCAAACAAGTAAAGTCTGGTCCCACTGAAAACGGTGGTCTTGGTTCTCTTGCAAATGAAGTCTGGTGCGCTCCACTTGCAGTGTGAATACATACAGAGTATCCAGCGGACCAAAAAGCGGAAGTGCCCCTTGGCGTTGGTGTAACCATAGCAACACATAGTCTGAGAAGAGGAAGTGGCATTTACCGTAGCACATTTTGGGTAGAAAATAACAAGACAACTGCGTGAATCTGAGAAACCCTTTCACCGGAGAAAGCCGAGGAGAAAAGTTAAAAAATGTTTCATTTGTGGCGGACAAACAACCTGGCTGAAGGGACGGATTTCTGTTGTTGGTCCTGGCTAATTGATGAGCCTGATTTTTCTTCTTCGCTGAGATTTTTTCTTCCTGGTCAGTGGTGTTTTCAGCTACAGCGCCCCAAACGAGCAGTTGTAACAGCATGACATTGTCCAGGCAGTTTGGTCCGCTGCAGTGTGAATGCAAACAAAAGCAAACGTAGGTGTGAAAATTCTCAGCATTCCCTGTCCAGTCGACCCGAGACCTCCGGACTATCCTGGTCTGAATGCAGCCTTACAGGTGCAGATATCAGGCTCGTGATGAGATCTCTCCAGAAGCAGAAATCGGTTTCCCCCTTTTTTTTGTTTGTTTCTGTTGTGATGATCTGTGTTCCTCTGCTTGTTCCCCTCTCTCTTCCCCCTCCCCACCCCCCCACCCCTTCTGATAACTTCAGGTCTTTCTGGTTCCCTCCCCCATGTCCCCCTGTCAGGTCCATCATAAGTAAAAAACAAAACAAAAAAATTTAAATAAAGTATTAAAAACTAAAGTATTAAAGTTATTACAAGAGGAGTCTATAAATACTATTTATATACAGCATATATTAAATATGAGTAAAGCTCCTTTTGTGGTGCACATATGGGGGTTTCATATGCTTCACATGTATATTACTGTATGCTTATTGTTTGCTTCACGTCTCAGAGGAACAAAAGGTCTGAACCTTCTAGGGGTAACAGGAGGATGTGAAGTCTGGCCTTTTGTATGCCAAGAGATGGCCTTGAAGGATTTCCTGACCACCAGGACTTTAGGTGGAGACGAGAAGACCTGGAGGGGGGATGCATTGTGATTTGGGATTAAGAGACAATGTGACTGTGTGCTTTGATGTCCCGGGGTATTAAAGGGACAGATGTGGGGGATTCCTTTCTTTTTCTGTTTTTGGATGTTGGAGAATGGAATGTGAATAAAACTGGTCTTGAGAAATAAACTCAGCCTCGTCCTTCCACACTTCTCCACACTGGTGACCCTTAAGACGTATCATGAGCGGAGACGAATCTCCCGAGCCAGACTCGTCAGGAGCCAGCCAAATGAACGCAGCCACAGTTCAGCTACCGGATTTCTGGCCGAACAATCCGCGCTCCTGGTTTAGCGCAGTTGAGGCACAGTTTCACCTCCGGAGGATTTCGGCGGACGCCACACAGTTCTACCATGTGGTTGCAAAGCTGGACAACCACACAGCCCAGCGGGTGGAGAGCCTGATCAACCACCCGCTGGACAGCGACAAGTACAACACGTTGAAGGCTGCACTCATCCGTTACTTCACCCCCTCGGTGGAGGAGCGAGCAGAAAGGCTCCTGGCGCTGACTGAATTTGAGAGCGACAGACCTGCAGACCTGATGGGGAAGATGTTGAGTTTGAGAGACTCTGAAGATGATAACTTCATCTTCACCCACCTTTTCCTCAGGACCCTACCGTCAGCGGTGAGAATGACCCTGGCCAGTTCACCACTGTTGGCCCGACGGGACTACCACGAGCTGGGCCAGGAGGCGCAACGACTCGTCCACACCAATAGACGGCGTGCGGCTACGGCTGCAGCAGCGGAGCCAGGCGCAACGTCCGGAGAAGGCAGGGGGCCAGAGGCTGCAGCACCAGACTCACCGACGGCGGCGGCGGCAGGGGCCAGGAAACACGGAGCAGACGACGTCCTTTGCTTCTACCATCGCCGCTTCGCAGAGAGGGCACGCAAGTGCATTCCACCGTGCCATTTTAAGCGCTCGGGAAACGCCAAGACCGGGGGTCGGTAGCAGCTGCGGCCCTCGGAGAGGAGAACAAGCTGCTCTACTTGAAGGATGCACACTCGGGGAGGCATTTCCTCATGGACACACGCTCCCAGCTGAGTTTCATCACACCTTCCTACGCTGACCGGCTGGCGCCTTCCAGTGGTCCCCGGGTGTTAGCAGCGAACGGCTCGGCGATTAAGACCTTCGGTGAGAGGACTCTGCTTCTGTCTTTACACGGCCGTACATTCGAGTGGACTTTCGTCATAGCGGCAGTCAATTTCAACATGTTAGGGGCTGATTTTTTGTGCTCACATAGTTTGTTGGTCGACCTTGCTAACAGACGCCTGGTTAATGCACTCTTTTTTCATTCTATTCCCTGTACAGCTTGAGTGGCCCCGAAAACAGCACAAGCCAACGTCACAGCTGCAGGTGGTAAGTTCTACACACTCCTCACTCAGTTCCCAGCACTCACGGTTCCAACATTTTCGGCGACCGTGGCTAAACACGGGGTGGAACATTTTATTACTACCACCAGACTGCCTGTTTTTGCAAAAGCTCGGCGCTTGGATTCAGCTAAACTGACCATAGCGCGCGAGGAGTTCGCCAACCTGGAAAGGTTGGGCATCATCAGGCGTTCGAAGAGCCCATGGGCTTCACCGCTTCACATGGTCCTGAAAGCTGATGGCTCGTGGCGGCCTTGCGGAGATTTCCGCAGGCTGAACAACGCTACAGCGCACGACCGCTACCCGATCCCGCACATCCAAGATTTTTCAGTTCATTTGGCGGGGCGCGCGTTTTTTCTAAAATAGACTTGGTACGCGGTTACCACCAGGTCCCAGTGCGCGCTGAGGACATACCCAAAACAGTGGTAATAACTCCTTTCGGGCTTTTCGAGTTTTTGTGCATGCCGTTTGGGCTTAAAGGTGCAGCCCAGACGTTCCAACGCATGATGGACGCGGTTTTGCACGATCTCCCTTTCATGTTCGTCTACCTGGACGACATATTGGTAGCCAGCACGTCCGAAGACGAACACGAAAACCAACTCACGGCAGTTTTCCGGAGGTTGGCAGAGCACGGGTTAATAATTAACCCAGCGAAGTGTCAGTTCGGGGTGACGCAAATTGATTTTTTGGGGCATCGCGTTTCCCCAGAAGGAGCAGTCCCTCTGCCTGACAAAGTGCGCGCAGTAACAAATTTTCCCCAGCGACAAACGGTCAAAGCATTACAGGAGTTTTTGGGAATGGTGAATTTTTATAACCGTTTCCTCCCCCGCGCAGTGCAGCTCATGCAACCATTGTATGCTGCACTAAAAAAACAAAAACCCTCAAATAAAGTCAAATGGTCTCCGGAGTGGGAGCGCGCATTTTCTGAAGTCAAAACAGCCCTGGCAAACGCTGCGTTGTTAGCACATCCAGTCCCAGCGGCCCGCATGGCGCTCACTACTGACGCGTCAGATGTGGCCATAGGGGCGGTCGTGGAACAGTTTGTAGCCGGAGCCTGGCAACCGCTCACCTTTTTCAGTAAGACCCTGCGCGACAGCGAACGAAAATACAGCGCATTCGACAGGGAGTTGTTAGCTCTCCACTTGGCCATTCGCCACTTCCAGTTCTGGCTGGAAGGACGCCGTTTCACCGCATTCGTTGACCACAAGCCGCTGACTTTCGCGATGGCCAAGATTTCAGAACCTTGGTCGGGCCGGCAGCAGAGACAGCTGGCCGCGATATCGGAGTTTACTACCGATATCCAGCATGTGGCGGGTAAACTTAATGTAGTGGCGGACTGCCTCTCGCGCGCCGTGGGGGCTCCAGCCCGCGCGGAGATAGATCCTGCAGCCATGGCCGCGGAGCAGGTTAGCGACGCGGAAGTGCGCGCGGCCCCGGTCCACGTGGGGATAGATTATGCAGCCATGGCCGCAGAGCAGGTTAGCGATGCGGATGTGCGCGCGCTCCAGTCTGGACCAACAGGGTTAAGGTTGGAGAACAGGGTGCTGCAAGACGGTATGCCCCCCCCGATCTGCGATGTCTCCACTGGGCGGCCGCGTCCGGTGGTTCCAGCCGCGTGGCGCCGCCGCGTTTTTGACTCGATCCATTCTCTGGTGCACCCGGGAGTGCGTGCGTCGGTCAAAATGGTGGGAGAGAAATTTGTGTGGCCGAGCCTGCGCAGACAAGTTAGAGAGTGGGCGGCAGCCTGTGTGGCTTGTCAGCGGGCCAAGGTTCATAGACACACGAGAGCTCCCTTGGAGCCGTTTCACATCCCAGCTAAAAGGTTTGATCATGTCCACGTGGACCTCGTGGGCCCCCTCCCACCCTCACGAGGGTGCACGCATCTTCTGACAATGATTGACCGCACCACACGCTGGCCGGAAGTGGTTCCGCTGTCGTCAACCACAGCCGAGGAGGTGGCGGGCGCGTTTTTAACAGCATGGGTAGCGCGTTTTGGAGTCCCGTCGGACATTACGTCCGACAGAGGCCCACAGTTTGTTTCCGAACTTTGGTCAGCGATGGCCCGCAGCCTGGGGGCAATGATCCACCGCATGACCGCGTACAACCTGCAGGCTAACGGGTTATGCGAACGTTTTCACAGGTCACTGAAGGCGGCTCTCAGAGCGTCGCTTACGGATGCAAATTGGGTGGACAAGCTACCATGGGTTTTATTGGGGTTGCGTTCTGCACCTAAAGAGGATTTAGAAGCCTCCCCAGCTGAGCTAGTTTTCGCACAGCCACTTTGGCTGCCCGGGGAATTTCTCCCAGATAATCCAGCGCCAGAGTGCTCCCCGGCTCAGCGGTTACAGAATAGCACGGGCCCGAGCACGCTACCTGGCCCCGTTCACCGCAGTTTTCCGCGTGTTTTTGTGCCTAAGGCTTTAAAAAATGCGGAGTTTGTTTTTGTCAGACATGATGCCCATCGTCCGCCTTTACGCCCACCTTATGACGGACCATATAGAGTGCTGGAAACAGGGGATAAGAATTTTTTGCTAGATTTGGGGGGCAGAAAAGAAATGATTGGCATTAACAGGCTCAAACCCGCTTTTGTGGTAGCTGACGAAGTTGTGCAGTTGGCTAAGGCTCCTCGGCGTGGCAGACCCCCTAGAGAGCATTCCCCAGAACACCCACAGAGGTTGACTAACAGTTCTCACCCCCAGGCAGCAGCCCCGCAGCAGGAAGACGCTGCAGAAGTGGTACAGCCTGCTTACAGCAAATACTAACTAACTAACTAACTAACTAACCTGCACTTATATAGCGCTTTTCTAGTCACAAAGACCACTCAAAGCGCTTTCATTAATACTAACCCTCTATTCTAAGGGCCTATAGGAAACAGATATCTAGGGACAATTTAGAACAGCCAATTAACCTAACATGCATGTTTTTGGCATGTGGGAGGAAACCGGAGAAATCCCGGAGTAAACCCACGCAACACGGGGAGAACATGCAAACTCCACACAGATCACTGTTGGTCGGGGGCTGGGATCGAACCCACGATCCCCACAATCCCCCGATTGTGGGGATCGGGGGATACGGAAGAAGGTTGAGACCCAAGCGGCACATGAACTGATATGTAGTGATTTTATTATGACATGCAATCTGTGGTTATGTTGTTCCATCTTAGACATTTGGGGGGGGGGGTCATGTGGTGCACATATGGGGGTTTCATATGCTTCACATGTATATTACTGTATCCTTATTGTTTGCTTCACGTCTCAGAGGAACAAAAGGTCTGAACCTTCTAGGGGTAACAGGAGGATGTGAAGTCTGGCCTTTTGTATGCCAAGAGATGGCCTTGAAGGATTTCCTGACCACCAGGACTTTAGGTGGAGAAGACCTGGAGGGGGGATGCATTGTGATTTGGGATTAAGAGACAATGTGACTGTGTGCTTTGATGTCCCGGGGTATTAAAGGGACAGATGTGGGGGATTCCTTTCTTTTTCTGTTTTTGGATGTTGGAGAATGGAATGTGAATAAAACTGGTCTTGAGAAATAAACTCAGACTCGTCCTTCCACACTTCTCCACACTTTTGGTAAAATAAATCTCTTTGGCACAATAAAGGAAGCAGATATCCGGTCTGCTTACCTAGATGCTAGACAGGACAGGGGTTAAAAAAGGTGACTTTTTTCTCATAGAGTTGCATTTTTTTCTCATAAACTTTAGCCTTTTTTCCAATATTTGCAAATTTTTCATAAATTTGCAACTTTCTCATAAAGTTGCAACTTTTTTCTCATATATTTGCAATTTTTTCATAAATACAGTATGCAATTTTTTTCTCCTAAAAGTTACTTTTTTCTCATGTATTTGCAACTCTTCTCATAGAGTTGCAACTTTTTTCATAAATTTGCCCCTTTTTACCTCCGCCAGGCCGCAGGCCGCAGGAGGTTATGGTTTTGCCAGCGTTTGTCTGTCTGTTTGTCTGTCTGTTTGTCTGTCTGTTGGTTAGCAAGATAACTCAAAAGGTTTTGGATGGATTTCGATGAAACTTTCAGGCGTTGTTGGAAATGGTACAAGGAAGAACTGATTAAATTTTGGGGATTATCCGGATCACCGTCTGGATACAGGAATTTTTTAAAGGATTCTTTAACATTGTGAGATACGGCCATTTTCAACATGTGTGCAGGCGCAATGGAGGGCGCTGGTCGTCGTGTCTGACGAACACGAACTCCGCGTTCTTCAAAGTTTTAGGCACAAAAGCACGCAGAAAACAGTGGTGGGCCGGGCCCGGCAGCGTGCCTGTGTTTGCGCTACGCTGCAAAAGCTGAGACGGGCAGCTGTCCGGTGCGGGATTATTTGGCAGAAATTCCCCAGGCAGCCATAGGGGCTGCGCAAAAACAAGCTCTCTGCAGGGGAAGCTTCCAAATCCTCTTTTGCAGCGGAGCGCAACCCCAATATAAAACCCACGGCAACCTGTCTACCCAATTTGCATCCGTCAGTGAAGCCCTGAGTGCTGCTTTCAGTGATCTATGAAAACGCTCGCATAACCCATTGGCCTGTGGGTTGTATGCGGTTGTGCGATGAATTGCAACGCCTGCAACCTGGGAGTTTGCAGATGGAGGAGATGGACACAACAGCAATGCTTCAGTTTATTACCTCCGCCAAGGAGGTAATGCTTTTACTACTGAACCACTAATCCTATTATTGTGAATCCAATTGCTAGTCCTATGTTTTCATGGTCAAGGAATCTGAAAACGTACACACAAACACTGTATGGGGGGGGGAACTGTGGCGCTTGGCGGAGGTCTGCGCTCTCCGAGTGCTCTTCTAGTTTCTCATAGATTTGCATCTTTTTTCATATTTGCTACATTCATCTGGACGTTGGTTAAATTTGTATTTATTCATTACATTTAAATTGTGATCTTTCATCATATTTTTGCACTTTTTTCATGCAGATTTGTAACAAATTTACATTTGTAGCTTATGCTGAATTTGTTAACCCCCCACCCCACCCCATCCCCCTCTTTAAAAAATAATAAATCACCTACTGCTCATGGGGACTCTCTCATTGTCATTAAAATGGGTGGAGAGGAGTCTGGGGGGGGGGGTAGTTTTCTGCTCATCAGTGATTCTGTGGACGCATCTATTATCTAAAAAAATACAACTTTCTGACTGGATCTGAAAGGATGAAGATTAAACATCCCACCACCACCACCCCTGACAAGACTCGGCTGATGTTGGAGATAACAGAGCTCTGCAATCCAAACTTCTCTGACTCATTTGCAACAGCAGTAGAGACACTTTTCTGCTTCAGGCTCCAAGTCAGTGATTCTCATTTCTGTTCAGGAAGATGTGCCTCCTTATTCTCATCTCCTCCACCTTGCTTCAAGATTGCATCTCCATAAATCAAACAATTCTTGATAAAACCCGATTTGAACATTAAAATATTCATGAAAATAGCAGAAGAGGGACCAGTCAGTAAATAAAGACAATACTGTAATATTCTCTTTTCAGAATGTTGGGAGATGGAAAAATTGAAATAAAAATAGTAGAACATATATTAAGTTTAGCCAGAGATGGTAGCAAAGCATAAAAAAAGGTTTGTTAGGGACTCAATAAAAAATTAACCGAGGCCTTAATTTTTTTCCAAGGCAACAGCACATAAGCTCACGAGCTAAAAAGTTTGGCTTGTAGCATTCCTGCACCTAGACTGGTGTCAATATCTGCATGTACTAGTGAACACAACCATCTATAAAAACTTTACCTTGCACCGTAATATTTTCCCACACCAATGGCATATAGCCACTGGATCTGTGGTCGCTCTGCAGTTTCTCAGGTTCAAATTCACAGTCTATTTGAGATTCTTTACAATGCATTCTGGTATCATGGTGGCAGGATTTTGGCTGCAGTGCATTGAGTGGTCCATATCTTCGTTTACATAAAGTTAAATTCAGCCAACTTTAAAGGGATCCTCCCCCAGGTCTTCATTAAATGTTTGACATATTTTGGTCAAATTTTCTTTAATTATTTAATCATTGCAGCATAAATGCAAATCAGCTTTTACAGCTGTAACCTTAGCTGGCTAGTGAGCCTGAGCCAACTAATGTCAATTTGTCGTAAAGAATGGATGAAATAGACAGCCTAAGTCACACCCCCTCTACTTCCGCACATGGGACCTTAAATCAGAAAAAATCTCCATTGAAATGAACGTCAAGAGTGAAATGATCTTTTGAATCCAATCGAATTTTGCCACGAGTTACACATGTTTGTCAATTTAAAAGAAAATAGAAAAATTATAAAAAAAATAGACATCAAAACTGGCAGTTAAGCTAATACCGGGTGGCCTGTCCCACAGAGATAGAATACACTAGAATGCCACCAAGACAGTTTTAGGTGGCCAAGTGCAGACGCCATATTGGTGCTGATAAAAAACACAAACAAGCCATAGAGCCACATAGGCGTGTACTGCATTTCCTTCATTTTTGAGCAAGAAGTCGAGTATTACATCAAATGAAGAGCACTCATCAGTTACAATCCCTGATCATGGTAAAAAAATAAGGAAAATAAAAGATGCTCAGTTTTAATAACGTTATTAATTGATTTAAACACTGACGTGACTGTTTTCAGCACCCAAGTGTCCAACATTTCAAGACTGTCTCTGTATGCAAGTGGTTTTTGTTTTTCCTTTCTTCTTATATTCATATGCTTTTTATAGTGATGGTCATCCACAGAATTGTAATTGTGAGGATGGCAAGTCCAAACAGGCAGGGTAGGTAATTTGAGAAGAGCTTATTTTAAATAATAAGATTTAATCATGCTAATACTACTGCTGCTACTATTAAGAATTATAACAATAATAATTAATAACACTAATAATAATAGTTAATACTACTGCTACTACTACTACTAATAGTAGTAGTAAAAAAAAATAAATAACAAATAAGTAGCAACTTTAAAAGATTGTCTCCTGTATATGCAAGAGATTTTTACCTCCCCCAAGGGAGGAGGTAATGTTTTTAGTGGCGCTGGTTTGTCTGCTGGTTTGTCTGTTACCAACAATACTCAAAAAGTTATGAACGGATTTTGATGAAATTTTCAGGAAAGGTGTGTAATGGCACGGGGAACAGATGATTAGATTTGGGTGATGATCTGAAAGTGCATACCTCCACCAAGGGCTTTGTTTGTATTTGTGTAGCAGGATTACACAAAACCTACAGGATAGATTTGGATGAAATTTCCACCAGAGGTGGTTCTTAGGCTGGAGACGAATCCATTACATTTTGGTGAAAAAAAATTATTAAATATTCCTGCGGCGTCCACCAGATGGCACTGTAAAACTGTCTAGATGGTTAATGAGGAATCTTGGCTCCCAAGTCTGGATTATATCAACCATAAACCTGTTGATTTGGGCATTCCTTCCTGGAGAAGGGATTAACTTCCACTTTATGGCTGATGGATAGTGTTACAACTATGGTGCTTGGGTGAGGAAACCAATTCATGACCAGACTTTTGAGCTTAAACATTTTTTCTTCAGCAAAGAATGATTTTATAGATTGGAACCCAAGGTCAATGCCACAGTGATGTCATGGGCAAGACAGTCTAAGTTTACAATTTTTCTACTAAAAGGGAAATTGTGAATGTTGTGACACACGAGGTCCACTGTTTTGTGTTGAGCTGCTTAAAAGTGGTGGACGTTTGCTATGGGAGTGGAGTTGGATGCCAAGCTGTGTTGCAGTGACGTTACTGAGCCCTGGCATTCTGCTGTTTGCACATGCGGTAGTACTTTTGAGAATTTTTCTGGAGAATATTCTGGATATGGATATATTGAGAGCTTTAATAAACCTACATGTGAAGAAAACAAGAATATATGTCCACTCCCATGTTTATAATAGTATGAGAAACTTGAAAAAATTACCAACTTCAGGTACACTGTATCTGAATGGAAAAACATGCAATTAATGCGTTATTAATCGCGATTAACTCAACATTCCAAAAGATTAACCGTGACTAAAAATTTTAATTGTCCGACACCACTAATACATACTGTATATATACACAAATCATGAGCAGTTTGGTGAACATTCTGTTGCTAAGGTTGAATTTTTAAATAAGCACAAATAAACACTGTGTAGTTTAATAGAGCTTTTTTTATACTGATGCTACTTTTGCCTCTGTTCCACTCTGTCTGTTGGGCATCAATATAGTTCACAGAAAAGAACTACACTTTGTATTGTCGATGGAAGTATTACTGGCCTGCATCTAAAATAATGCACAACTGATTATGAGGCAAGGACTGACAAAGTACAAAATCAAGTGTTTCACCTAATTTTCAGAAGAACTTACCGGTGAAAAGATAGTCCAGACATTCCATTTCAGCTGAAGAACTCCTGGTCAATCTATCTGCAGGTGAGTGGCAGTCTTATTTTCAAACTAGTTCACTGTCCAGTGTTGATACTTTAACTTTAGTAACTGCGGAACCTCAAAGCTGATTAGCTATCGTGGCCAACTCCTCACATGCCAATGCACCAATTTGTGTGTTTCCATTGACTTGACATGTAATCTTGTTGCAAGAAAAATTTGCTTCGCGTTTGGTCTGCACACACCTTTAGGGTGACTAAAACTTTTAAATCAGGTGCCAAGTCCTGTCATGTGGAAATCAAGGTCCCAGAGGGTGGAGGAAGAGTGGAGAGGCACAGAATCCATGTTGCTTGAGGTCCAGTGTGAAGTTTCCACGGTCAGTGATGATATGGGGAGCCATGTATTTCCGGTTCCGGTTCCGCCGGACCGGCGGCGCCACACGAGTCGGCTGCCCGTTGCAACAGCCTTTTTTTATCTTCCTTCTTCTTTCTACACCTTTCACTCTGTATATATATCACGGACGCACGGATCGCCCCGGGGATCTCCCGGGTCGGCGGACGGAGCCACTGTTTGCAGCGGGAGACGTTGCAGCGGGGAGGAGCTGGTGTTAGCTAGCACTTGGCCGCCGCCCGGTGCTAATGGGAAACTCGACATACCGGGAGCTGTAGCGAAAACGATGCGGGTGCCGGGCTGAAGTTTAGGCGGCGTGCAAGAAATATAAGACAGAATAATAAAGAGCGATGGCAAGAACCAAGCAGACCGCCCGTAACATCTACTGGAGGAAGAAGCCCCCCAGGAGGCAGCTAGCCACCAGGGCTGCTCGGAGAGGCGCTCCGGCCACCGGTGGAGTGAAGAGGCCTCGCCGTTACAGGCCCGTGGCTCTGAGAGAGATCCGTCACTACCAGAAATCCATGGAGCTGCTCATCCGTAAGCTGCCCGTCCAGCGCCTGGTGAGGGAGATCGCTCAGGACTTCAAGACCCACCTGCGCTTCCTGAGCTTCGCCGTCATGGCTCTGCAGGAGACCAGAGAGGCCTACCTGGTGGGTCTCTTCTTCGCCAAGAGGGTCACCATCATGCCCAAAGACTTCCAGCTGGCCAGCCGCATCCGCGGAGAGAGAACTTAGACTTTCTGCTGCACATTCACCAACCATAATGCTCCGCACTGTGTGTCTATATATATATTTATAGTATACATATGTTTACTAGATGTTCTTGTTTTTTTTCTTGCCTTCTGATTATTGCTCTGAGTGTTGCTATCCCTGTGCTGTTGCAATCCTGGAATTTCCCCATTGTGGGACTAATAAAGGCTTATCTTATCTTATCTTATCTTATCTTATGTCATCTGCACATGTTGGTCCACTATGTTTCATCAAGTCTAAAATCAGCGCAGCCATCTACCAGGAAATTTGAGAGCACTTCATGCTTCCCTCTGCTGACAAGTTTTATGGAAATTCTGATTTTATTTTCCAGCAGGACTTGGCACCTGCCCATACTGCCAAAAGTACGAAAACCTAGTTTAATGACCATGGTATCACTGTGCTTTATTGACCAGCAAACTCTCCTGATCTAAACTCCAATGAGAATCTATGGAGTATTGTCAAGAGGAAGATGAGAGACACCAGACCCAACAATGCAGATAAGGTAAAGGCCGCTATCAAAGCAACCTGGGCTTCCATAACACCTCAGCAGTACCACAGGCTGATCGCCTCCATGCCACACCACTTTATAATTCATGCAAAAGGAGTCCTGACCCAAATATTGAGTCTGTACATAGACATACTTTTCAGTCCGCCAACATTTCTATTAAAAATTAATTTTTTAAAGATTAATTTTATGTAATATTCTAATTTTTTGAGAAACTTAATTTTGGGTTTTTTATTAGCTGTAAGCCATAGTCATCAAAATTCAACAAATGCTTGAAATATATCATTCTGTGTATAAGAAATCTATATATGAGTTTCACTTTTTGAATTGAATTACTGAAATAAAGCAGTTTTTCAATGGCATTCTAATTTATTGAGATGCACCTGTAGTTCCCGTAAAAATGTTCCAGTCCTTCAAGGTGGGACGTTCTATGAGGATTAGAAACAATAGCAGTAAATAACCGCCCCACTTTTATACACCTTTAAAAAAAAAAATCATTAACAGAAAGAGAACTAATAGTGTAAAATATGCAGGCTTCTGTTTAGTGTGTCCGTTGTATATTACAGACTTAAAAAGATCAGACAAGGTCAGCAAAATCTCATTTTCTGCATGTCCAGAATTAGAAATCTTGCTCCCGGTATTTGCATCCCTGTGGGATAAACAATCCAAATCCGGGACAGCAGCTTCCGGTTCAGTTGTGGGTCACGATATTTGCTGCCTGTAGTGGTTAACGGTGAGGTTTTTTAACTGACGCTTTTGTTAAATTTGACAGATTTTTCTTTTTTTATCTCTTAACTGAACCCTTCAACTCTGTGGGAGGACAATGCTGGTTTTCTTTTTTCAGTTTTCATGCCATCACATCAGCTCTTCCTCACGTCCCGCAGTCGCTCTGAGGCGGATGATAAAACACTCATGCTGTCCCTTCCCTATCCACTCAGCTTCTTCCACACCAAAACTGTGCATGCGTTGTAAAGCTGATTTTTAAGTTATTGACCCTGTTTACATGGTCATGAGTAAACCAATTACAATCAGCTTTCTGGAGTTACCTGATTATTCAAACTGTCATGTAAACAGAGTAACCTATTACCTTTACTGGCTTACTCCAGTCATCAATTTACCCGTGACAACTGTCTCCCTTTCAAACTGGAGTGACTGTTGATGTGTTACTCAGGCAGCAAACAATACAGTGATTTTTTTAGGGATGCCTAGAAAGCCAGGTTTGCACCTCCGAATATCCGGGAGCATGTCAAATATTCTGTCAAGTGTTTTCCTCCCTCAGTGGATATCATCGGATTCAGTGTTCTTCAGAAATGTGACTTCTTGTATAAATTTGTAATTTACCTTTATTGAAATCTAGCCATTTGGAGGAAAAAGCAAATACAAAATTTGAAAACTGAATACTAGCATACTGAGCCAATATCGAGCCACAAAATCTGTGAATCGATCTTTTAATACCATAATTTAACAGTCTGTGAAAGACAAAACATACAGTAAGCAACCAGCTGAAGTCTCGCGTGATGAACAATTGCGCAAGAGCTCCATGCGCCACATGCTCACATTACTTACGTGTTTACATTTGACAGGCAGCCACAGAGCGGACTTGCCACCATTAATTTATCAACAAAAGTCACAGCTAAAGCTCAACGACTCCTGAATATTTTTTATAAAGTGGGGATAAACGGTTTTGTACGTGCAGCGCTGTCTTGGAACATACGTAAAAGTTGACGATCGACAGACAATTTTCAAACGGAAGCCACACCAAGAACGACAACTGACCAGAGAGGGAGACTGTTGCAGCTGCTGCAGGAAAGAAAAATGTTGTTTTTTAACATTTGTGTCGTAAATTAATAATTCATCCATGAAAATGGCAGAATTAATAAAGGCTGCAGTAAAACAAGCCATTTTTACTCAATAGAACTAAACTGAAATGACCAAATCTTCCAGGAAATGAATTGAAATCCTTTTCAAAAATTGAAAGTTAATTTGTAGTTAAAATATAAACAAGAAAAAAATAAAAGAACCTAAATTATTAAACCCTACTGTGGTGTGGGGATCTAAAATATGATTATTACTTTTACTTTGAAATATATTCTTCTTTTCACATCCCCTTAAAATCTGTGAAGACTGGGTTTCCACTTCAAGGTCCATCCTGCACTGAGACGTTCTGAAGGGAGGAGGTTGTCAGTGGAGGAGCCATCCCTGCTTCCTTGTGGATTTCAACATAGAAAAAGACCTCAGATTTTCAGGGTCTTAGTTTCAAGATTCAAGAAGGTGCTGCCATAATTTGCTCCATATTCCAACATGCATTCAATGCAATTTAGTTGTTGTAATGGCCAATTCTTTTATTTATCTTTTTCATTTAAGTTCTTAGCAAGAATACAATGTTAGTCATTGTTTGACAATTTTACTGAGCATTTAATTCTAAATAAATCACAGTTTAACAGCAAATTTTTGGCAATCCTGTGCTTTTCTTGTGGTGTTACATAGAATAACATCACTGTAAACTATGGAAAAAGCTACTTTAAAATCTGTACTTCTTCACACAACTTTCAGTGCAAAAAAAACCCCCTCTAGAAATGTCGCAACTTTTGGTGCAACTTTTTGGAAAAGCTGCCACAAATTTAGGCTTTTTGGGCTGTAACAATCACAAAAACAGCCGACGAAATCCTGGGGGGACTCTGGGTTGTTAACTTGACACTACATACCCTTTGCACTAAAGAAAGCACTTGTTAGCACTTTGTGGAATCATAAGTTAAATAATAAAAAGTGCATTATTGATTATCGGCCCATTGCTCTCACATCAGTAATCATGAAATACATGGAAAGACTGGTGTTGCAACACATCAAATCTTGCATTCCCTTGGACCTGGATCAACATCAATTTGCTTACAGGCCAAATAGATCAACAGATGATGCTGTATCAATAGCACTACACACAGCTCTTGCCCATCTCGAAAATCCAAACACCTACGTTCAGGTGCTGCTTATTGATTTCAGCTCTGCCTTCAATCCCTTCATTCCCAACAGACTGGTCAGCAAACTGCAATCACTACAGTTTGGAACATCCCTTTGTCAATGGATTAAAGATTTTCTCACAAACCGACCCCAGCATGTTAAGCTGGGTAGTCTTACCTCCTCCACTGTCACTCTCAGTACTGGTGTACCCCAGGACAGTGTTCTCAGTCCAATCTTGTACTCCCTGTATACTCATGACTGTGCCCCCACCCACAGCTGTAACGCAATAATTAAGTTTGCAGATGAGACGACCATAGTGGGTTTGGTGGCAAACAAAGATGAATCAGCCTATAGGGAGGAGATTCAGACATTGTTGGCATGGTGCAGAGACAATAACCTGTGCTTAAACACAAAGAAGACTAAAGAAATAATTACAGACTTCAGGAAATCAAAAGCACTGCATGCAGGATTGAGCATCGAAGGGGAGGATGTGGAGCAGGTTGCTGACTTCAAATTCTTGGGGTATATCCAGAGACCTAAGTTGGAGTGCGAACACAACTCACAACATCAAGAAAGCCCAGCAAAGACTCTTTTTTCTCAGAACCCTGAAGCGCAACAAACTTCCTCCAGTTCTGCTTAAGAACTTCTATCACTGCACAGTAGAAAGTGTCCTGACATATGGCTGCACTGTCTGGTACTCCAGCTGTACAAAGGCAGAAAAGAAGGATCTGCAACGGGTCATAAAGACAGCCCAGTGGATTGTGGGCTCCCCACTCCTGAGCATGGAGGACATTTACTCCACACGCCTCCTCAGAAGAGCTAAAAACATCAAGAATGACCCAACACACCCAGGACATTACCTGTTTTCCACCCTTCCCTCAGGAAGGCTCAGAGTCATCAAAACTCGGACCAGCAGAATGAAAGAGAGCTTTTTTTTCTAGAGCAGTAGATAGACTGTTGCACTCATAATCCTTTTAGCAGGTATGCACACAGTCACATATATGTAGAGTGCATTAGTATTTTATCTATTATTATTTATTACTAAGATGACTATTTTAAGCTGCTAAGAGACTGCTGAACAGAGTTTCATTGTATTTTGTGTACAATGACAATAAAGATTCTATTCTATTATTGTAACTGATTTTGGGTCAGTTCTTTATGTGATAATTTATGCATTAACAAAGTTAGAGTATTCCTGGTAC
Source organism: Pholidichthys leucotaenia (assembly GCA_020510985.1). Taxonomy (NCBI): domain Eukaryota; kingdom Metazoa; phylum Chordata; class Actinopteri; order Cichliformes; family Pholidichthyidae; genus Pholidichthys; species Pholidichthys leucotaenia. The sequence continues at coordinate 319,422,980 of CM035844.1, forward strand.
AATTTGACATCATGGTGCCCCCCGAGGCAGAGATGTTTGCTTGCTCTATTCTCGAATGTCGGCTTTTTCTTCTTTTTTGCATGTTTGCTGCTCTTTCTGCAGAGCATAAATGTCACGCACTGCTAACATACAACCGACAGGCATTGCTGGACATCGCCAAGACAAGCAGCCATACGGAACTTACTGGCTTTATACCACCCAGACTACAATGCATTGTCCGCTCCCACAGCGGTCACCACCACCCCCTGGAAGGCCCCAAAGTACCGAGCCTGCATGAGCATGCTGATCCCAAGAGAGCACTTCGGAAACGGTGTCGCAAGCAAGGCGGGGGGGGGGGGCTCCATGCTAGGCTAACAGCTCGCACTAGCCACCCACCGCTACCTAACCTCCTTCTAGCCAACGTACAGTCTCTGGAGAACAAATTGGACTAGCTAAGAGTAAGGATTGAAGACCAGCGGGAGATAAGAGAGTGCTGTGCTCTAATTTTCTGTGAGACCTGGCTCTCAGACAAAGTCCATGAGTGCACCATTCAGCTACAGACCCACTCCGTACATCAGGCAGACCGGACATCAGCCACGGGTAAGACGAGAGGGTGTGTGTGTTTATAAACAACTCGTGGTGTGGAGATGTACAGACTGTTTACAAGCACTGTTCACCTGATGTAGAGTTTTTACTGCTGAAATGCTGTCCCTATTATTTACCGAGGGAATTCACCGCTGTGTTTTTGGCCACTGTTTACATTCCCCCGTGAGGCAACTACACAGCAGCACTCCGCAAACTCCATGATGTCATCAGCGCATTACTAACTAACTAACTAACTAACCTGCACTTATATAGCGCTTTTCTAGTCACAAAGACCACTCAAAGCGCTTTCATTAATACTAACCCTCTATTCTAAGGGCCTATAGGAAACAGATATCTAGGGACAATTTAGAACAGCCAATTAACCTAACATGCATGATTTTGGCATGTGGGAGGAAACCGGAGAAATCCCGGAGTAAACCCACGCAACACGGGGAGAACATGCAAACTCCACACAGATCACTGTTGGTCGGGGGCTGGGATCGAACCCACGATCCCACGATCCCCACAATCCCCCGGCCAAGGGTAAACTGTGCTGCCGCAGTGCTAACCACTGCGCCACCGTGCAGCGACATCCCATCCCGATGCTGTTTTTATTGTTGCTGGTGACTTTAACCAGTGCGATTTACAGACTGCACTTCCAAAATATTACCAGCATGTGGACATTCCCAACCGTAATAAGAACACACTGGACCATGTTTACACCAACATACATGGTGCATACAGAACGGCGCCCCGCCCCCACCTCAGACAGTCAGATCACATCTCTCTGTTCATGTACTTGGCCTACAGACAAAGACTGAAACAAACAAACCCTGCTATTAAACAAATTAAACGCTGGACTCCAGAGGCTGAGAGCACCCTGCAAGACTGTTTTGCCCGGACAGACTGGGATGTATTTAAAGCTGCAGCCACCCGGGAGGACTCTTCTGTAAACACAGAGGACTATGCTGAACATGTGACTGGGTACATCAGTATTTGTGCTGATACCATCGTACCCACCATACAAGTCAGGAAGTTCCCCAACCACAAGCCCTGGATAAACAGTCAGGTCCATCAGATGCTGTGTGCTCATTCTCTTGCATTTAAATCAGGCAATGAGGCAGAGTACAAAGCTGCAAAGTATGGACTGAGGAAGGCTATAACAACAGCCAAGAGGAAGTAGTGTGAAAAGCTGGACAGCCTCTACTCCACTCCTGACCCTGGGCGCATGTGGCAAGGCCTGCAGCACATCACAGACTACAAGAGAACCAACAGCAACACCACTAACTCCACAGACAGCCTGCCGGATGATCTCAACATCTTTTACACCCGCTTTGAGACCTCCAGCTACAGTGCAGCGAGGAGACACACACACACACACACACACACACACCCTCTCCCTCCACTAAAAGTCTCGCACTGAGGAATATCAACCCCCGCAAGGCAGCAGAACCAGACAACATCCCTGGGAGGGCTCTCAGAGCATGTGCTGCCGAGCTGACTGATGTTCTCACATCCATCTTTAACCTCTCCCTCAACCAGAACATCGTCCCCTCCTGCTTCAAAACCACAACCATCGTTCCCCTCCCCAAAAAAAGCCCGCCAACCTGCCTGAATGATTACAGGCCGGTAGCACTCACTCCAATCATCATGAAGTGCTTCGAGACAGTGGTGCTGACCCTCATTCAGGACAGCATACCAGATACCCTGGACCCCCTGCAGTACGTCTACTGGCCCAACTGGTCCACCTCAGATGCCAGTGCTGCTGCACTCCATTATTCTCCCTCCCGCCTGGAAGATAAAGACTCCTACATCAGGATGCTCTTTGTTGACTACAGCTCCACCTTCAACACAATCATCCCCCACAAACTCACCTAAAAACTGTCTTTACTTAGTCTGCACCCCACCCTCTGTGACTGGCTACTGAACTTTCTGACTGGCAGGCCTCAGTCTGTCAGAATGGGTAACAGGACCTCAGCTAGCATCATCACAAACACAGGTGTCCCAAAGGGTTGTGTTCTCAGCCCCATCCTCTACAGCCTCTTCACCCATGACTGTGTTGCCACAAGGACAATGTCATCTTAAAGTTCGCGGATGACACAGCAGTGATAGGATGCATCACTGGTGGTGATGAAGCATCCTACAGGAGGGAGGTGGCCAGCCTGGTGTCATGGTGTGAGGACAACAACCTCACCCTCAATGAGGAAGGGGAGAAGACCTCATCAGCTGCTGTTCATCCGGGAGCTTGAGGTGGAGAGGGTGAGCAGCTTTAAATACCTGGGCATCCACATCAGCGAGGACCTTACGTGGGCACTTAACACCACAGAGCTGGTTAAGAGATCTCAACAGCGGCTGTACTTTCTGAGGAGGCTGAGGAAGTTTGGCATGTTCCCCAAGATCCTCAACAACTTCTACAGCTGCATCATCGAGAGCATCTTGACCAATTGCATCACTGCGTGGTACGGCAGCACTACTGCTTTGGACCGCAAATGCCTGCAGAGAGTGGTGAAGACAGCTGAGAAGATCATCAGAACTCCACTCCCCTCTCTGCAGAGCATCTATCACCGCAGAGTCCAAAGGAGAGCTGCCTCCATCCTCCAGGACCCCACCCACCCCCAGCACAGAATGTTCACACTTCTACCCTCAGGCCGGAGGTACAGAAGTGTGAAATGCAAGACATCCAGACTAAAAAACTCCTTCTTTCCCACTCCCATCAGACTCCTGAATAAATAACAAAACTCCAGACACAGTTTTGCAAAAAGGAACTCACACACTGGATGCTAAATTTGCACATTGCTCATTTGCACATTTTAAATCATAGTCTCACCTCGTCTCATGTCTATATTATCTATGCTGCTAAATTATCATTGTACAGTCTACTGGGTATTATCAGGACACATGGCTTTACACAGAGAAATTCTCACACTGGGTGCTAATTTGTACATTGCTCATTTGCACATTGTACATAGTCTTATGCCATCTCAGGTTCATATCATCTCTGATATTAAAATTACCTATTGGATATTATCAGAGGTGAGTCATACTCATTCAGTGAATTTTTACTTTCTCAGGGTCATGTTATAGTCATCCAGTGAATTTTCAATTTTCATTCTTCTTGTTTCCTCTAGTTTTAACAGCTTTAACTGTCCTAACTGCTTTTAATGTGTATTTATTAGTATTAGTATTTTGTATTATGGTGTGTTTATTACCTTTATTTGTATTGGTGTATTTATTACCTTGGCATTCGTTCAGAGAGCAAAGTAAGAATTTCATTGCTCAGGAAATGTTGGATTTCTTAACTGTGCACATGATAATAAAGCCTGTGAATCTTGAATCTTAAAATATGTCTACTGTAATTTGTGACTAAGTTAGAATAATTAGCTAGCAGCTAATGAAAATTAATAGCAACTATTTGCTGGTACAAGCCTCTTAAACTGTCCGTGAAGCATTACATAAGTCCTGCCTTGAAAACAATTTTACTGTCACAGTAAATGTCACATAATTCACAAAATATATTGTATATTTTATCAAATGACTTTTCAAATGGTTCAGCTTTTACAGCTTTTAAAGTAGCTCAGCTTTTAAAAGCTGGACTACAGCTTAGCTTTTAATACCATCATCCCGGACATCCTAACCAACAAACTGCACCTCCTCCAGACCGCCCCCCCCAACACCTGCTCCTGGATAAAGAACTTTCTCACCAACCTCCCACAAACAGTCAGACTCGGCCCCCACCACTCCTCCACACTATTCCTCAGCACTGGCTCCCCACAAGGCTGTGTGCTAAGCCCTCTACTGTACTCCCTGTACACCATTGACTGTATTCCAACCCACCCAACCACCGTCATTGTGAAGTACGCGGATGACACCAACTTGGTTGGGCTCATCACCGACGACGATGAGAAGCCATACAGAGTGGAGGTAGAGAATCTACTGCTGTGGTGCCAAGCAAACAACCTGAAAGTGAATGTCCAAAAAAACAAAGAACTCATTCTGGACTTCAGGAAGAACAGACAGGACCCCCCCCCCCCCCCCCTAAATGGAACCACGTGGAAAACATCCCAACCTTCAGTTTCCTGGGCACCCACATCTCCTCTGACCTCTCCTGGACTGTCAACACCAAGGCCTTGGTGAAGAAAGCCCAGTAGCGGCTCCACTTCCTCTGTGTCCTGAGGATGCACAACCTGGACCACAAGCTGCTGCTGGCCTTCTATCGCTGCTCAGTGGAGCGTGTGATTACCTTCTGTCTGGGTGTGAGGTACGTCGGCTCCATAGCCGAGAACCGGAAGGCTGTGCAGAGGGTCACCAACACCCCCCAAAAAATTATCGGCAGCCCTCTGCCCTCCCTGGAAGATGTCTCCAGAGCCTCCTGTCTCAGAAGGATCAAGGCCATCAAGGAAGACCACTCACCACCTGTTTAACCAGCTTCCCTCTGGACGATGGTTCAGATCGATCAGGTCCAACACCTCCAGACTGATAAACAGTTTCTTCCCCTGAGCCATCCAAACTGCAAACAGTCAGAGGCCCCACCCACTCCCTCTGAATGCTCACATGCACAGAACCGAGGACCTTTTAATTACCACTATAACTCAACTGTCTTTGCACTCCTCACTTTCATGTATGTTGACCCATCCGTGAAATCACTACTGCACATATTTTCCATAATTCTTGGGCTATTTTACTCAATTATGTGTTCTGCATGCCGCACTCTTATGTACATAGTTCCACCCGTGAAGCCACTACTGTACTTGTGTATATAGCAATATGCTATTCATTATTTTACTTTTATTTCTACTTCAGTCGTATGGTTAACCATGTGTTCTGTACCCATTTTATTTCAAATTCTTCTCACTTACTTTACTGAGCAGTAGCCTGGTAGAGCACCCACAATTTCATTGTGCTGTACAAGTGTACAACAATAATAAAGCCTATTCTATTCTATTCTGTTCTATTCTATTCTATTACCCTGAAATACAGACGTACTTTACTCCAACTGATAAAAGTTCCACTAATGGATAGCAAAAACCCGCACCGAACTGAAATCTGACAAGCTGCTGCAGTTTGAACTGACACAAAACTCCCAGGGCAGGATCGGCTGCTTAGATGGCAAAGTTGAGCTGAGACAAAACTGCACAGAGCAGCATCAGCTTCTCAGATGATGGGCTGACCTAATGCTGCTCTAGCTGAAATGTTTAGAGGGCTGGGAAAATGCTGATCTACAGCTGGTGCCTATCTGACGTTATAGATCAGGTAGCGATATATCTGATGTTGGCAAGACGTATGTATGCTGTCTGGGTTTTGACCAGTTTTGTAGGGAATAGACTTAAGAACAGATCTTAGAAATCTGGGAAGTTTTTTTTTTCGTTTTCTGTATTTTTACCCTGTGAAATTGTAACTTTACTTTATTGTAAACATGTTAATTTCCCCAACAGCACATGCACTGTATGTTGGGCCAATGTCAGGAAGTTTGCATCGTGAATACATCTTATAGAGGTCATCTGCACATTGGTAAAGATGTATTCACAATGCAAACTGAACATTGGGCAGACGTATGTGTGCTGTCGGGGTTTGTATGGAATTTTTTTTAACTTAACTTAATTTGCCAGTTTTTCATAAATTTAAGATAAGATAAGCCTTTATTAGTCCCACAATGGGGAAATTCCAGGATTGCACCAGCAAAGGGATAGCAGCACGGAGAGCAATGGTAAATAAGATGATAAGATAAAAACTGGTTAGCCAAAGCAGTAAATAAATATACATATGCACACAGTTATACATATACACAGTGCAGGAGCATTGCAGCTAGATGGTATCAACAGCATTACAGTTTGTTAAATTACCCGGCAGAATATAAATACGGTGGGGTAAAAAGTATTTAGTCAGCCACCAATTGTGCAAGTTCTCCCACTTAAAAGATGAGAGGGGTCTCCAATTTTCATCATAGGTATACTTGAACTATGAGAGACAAAATAAGAAAAAAAAATTCCAAAAAAATCACATTGAAGGATTTTTAATGAATTAATTGGTAAATTCCTCGGTAAAATAAGTATTTGGTCAATAACAGAAGTTCATCTCAATACTTTGTTTGTTATATACCCTTTGTTGGCAATGACAGATGTCAAACGTTTTCTGTAAGTTTTCACAAGGTTTTCACACACTGTTGCTGGTATTTTGGCCCATTCCTCCATGCAGATCTCCTCTAGAGCAGTGATGTTTTGGGGCTGTTGCTGGGCAACACGGACTTTCAACTCCCTCCAAAGATTTTCTATGGGGTTGAGATCTGGAGACTGGCTAGGCCACTCCAGGACCTTGAAATGCTTCTTACGAAGCCACTCCTTCGTTGCCCGGGCGGTGTGTTTGGGATCATTGTCATGCTGAAAGACCCAGCCACGTTTCATCTTCAATGCCCTTGCTGGTGGAAGGAGGTTTTCACTCAAAATCTCACGATACATGGCCCCATTCATTCTTTCCTTTACACGGATCAGTCGTCCTGGTCCCTTTGCAGAAAAACAGCCCCAAAGTATGATGTTTCCACCCCCATGCTTCACAGTAGGTATGGTGTTCTTTCTCCTCCAAACACAACAAGTTGAGTTTTTACCAAAAAGTTCTATTTTGGTTTCATCTGACCATATGACATTCTCCCAATCCTCTTCTGGATCATCCAAATGCTCTCTAGCAAACTTCAGACGGGCCTGGACATGTACTGGCTTAAGCAGGGGGACACGTCTGGCACTGCAGGATTTGAGTCCCTGGCGGCGTAGTGTGTTACTGATGGTAACCTTTGTTACTTTGGTCCCAGCTCTCTGCAGGTCATTCACTAGGTCCCCCCGTGTGGTTCTGGGATTTTTGCTCACCGTTCTCATGATCATTTTGACCCCATGGGGTGAGATCTTGGCGTGGAGCCCCAGATCGAGGGAGATTATCAGTGGTCTTGTATGTCTTCTGGTTCCAAGGTTGTCATAGCCAGGAGCGGCACTGGGGTTAAGCTCCCAGTGCTCATAAAATGCTCCTTATGGCGTGCGTCTCGAAAACCCTCTGACAACCAAGTCCAACTCCCAGCCTGCCTGTGTGGTTTAGTCTCTAAGCCCTGCGGAACTGCTTTTACTAATAGGAGAAGGGGCAAGGGCGGATCTCTGGCGCCTTAAAACCAGATGCTTCGGGTAGATGGTGGCTCGTCAACCTGGGAAGGTAGCCCATCTAGGGGAAGGTAAACCCTGATTTCAAACCTCCGCTACCTTGCGGCACACCCGGTCACGGGAAAGGCTTCGGGAGTCAACCCTGAGGAAAAATCCGGAATCGGAGCCCCTAAGGCAGTTCTCTGTTGTGCTCAACATCGTTCTGGCAGCTCCTGCGACGGCGCTGGTGCCAAACTATAGCAGCCCTGCTGTTCCTTTGGATTCATCAGTGATGTGGAGAGGGGGGACATGCTGCATGGGTAACATCTTGTCCTCCATATCTTCCTGACCAGGCTTGAATCCTACCAACGCCCAACGCTGGAAGGTAGAACACCGGTGCGCATCGGCCTGTTCAGCCACAGGCGGTGCTGTTCCAGCAGAGTAGACGTTTAGGATTCTCTTCCATGGTCATCATAGACCGGCGGAGGCCGACGATCATGTATGTCTTCCATTTTCTAATAATTGCTCCCACAGTTGATTTCTTCACACTAAGCTGCTTACCTATTGCAAATTCAGTCTTCTCAGCCTGGTGCAGGTCTACAATTTTGTTTCTGGTGTCCTTTGACAGCTCTTTGGTCTTGGCCATAGTGGAGTTTGGAGTCTGACTATTTGAGGTTGTGGACAGGTGTCTTTTATACTGATAACGAGTTCAAACAGGTGCCATTAATACAGGTAACAAGTGGAGGACAGAGGAGCCTCTTAAAGAAGAAGTTACAGGTCTGTGAGAGCCAGAAATCTTGTTTGTTTGTAGGTGACCAAATACTTATTTTACTGAGGAATTTACCAATTAATTCATTAAAAATCCTTCAATGTGATTTTCTGGATTTTTTTTCTCATTTTGTCTCTCATAGTTGAGGTATACCTATGATGAAAATTGGAGACCTCTCTCATCTTCAAAGTGGGAGAACTTGCACAATTGGTGGCTGACTAAATACTTTTTTGCCCCACTGTATGTACCCAGACAGTATATTTCGCATTTGAATCAACAGTGTTGTTGCCATCTTCACTCTTCCCCTCCACACTGTGGAGGGGATGATCTCTGCTGTGCAAAATTGTTACATTTAGTACATTTAATACAACCTCTATGAACAGCACCGGCAGGTTATAAATTCTGACAGTCGTAAGTAAGAAGGACCTGCGGAACCTCTTCCTCGTGCACTTAGGATGGCACAGCCCACCACTAAATGAGCTCCTCAGTGCGTTCAACGTGTCCCGCCTGGGGTGGGACTTGGACTCCAGCAGAGATGATGACAGCTTAGCAACCATCCTCCTCTCTCCTATCTCCTCCACTGTGTTGAGGCATCGCCCCAGAACAGTCTCTTCCTGTCGGCTGCCGTGATGCCGCTGCCTCGGCAGACCACTCCAAATGTGATGGGTGATGCCACCACCGAATCATGGAAGGCCTTCAGGAGTGCCCCTTACACTCCAAAAGATCTGAGTCTCCTCAGGAGGTACAGCCTGCACTGCCCCTTCTTGTAGAGTGTGTTGGTGTTGTGTGACCAGCCCAGTTTATTGTTCAGGTGAAAACCCAGGTACTTGTAGGATGTCACCATCTCAATGTCTGTTCCCTGGATTTTTACCAGTGCTGTGGGGGGTTGTCCTCGCCTGCGGCAGTCCACCACCAGTTCCTTGGTTTTCCTTGCACTGATCTGGAGGCAGTTCCGTAGGCACCAGTCCACAAAGTCCTGGAAAAGTCCTCTGTACTCTGCATCATCCCCATCAGAGATGAGGCTGATGATCGCAGAGTTCAGAGAACTTCTGTAGATGGCAGTGTGATGTATTCTGTGAGAAGTCAGCAGTGTAGAGGGTGAACAGGAAGGGGGCCAGAACTGTTCCCTGGGGGGCCCCCGTACTGCAGATGATGGTGTCAGACACACAGTCCTGGGTCCTCACAAACTGGTCGATCTGTGAGGTAGTCCAGGATCCACAATGACAGGTGCTCGTCCACCCCTGCACACAGCAACCTGTCCCTCAGGATCACTGGTTGGATGTGTTGAAATCACTGGAGAAATCAAACAACATGACTTGTTCTCACTGTTGACTTTGCCTGGGGATATCGTCGGGCGGTGGAAGGAATACTTGAGGATCTCCTCAATCCCACTGACACACCTTCCACAGAGGAAGCAGGGCTTGTGGGGGACGACTCGCCTATCACAGGGGCTGAGGTCGCCAAGGTGGTTAAAAATCTCTTTGGTGGCCGGGCCCCGGGGGGTGGACGAGATTTGCCCTGAGTACCTCAAGGCCCTGGATGTTGTAGGGCTGTCATGATTGACACGCCTCTGCAACATTGTGTGTAGTTTGGGGGCAGTGCCTTTGGCATGGCAAACCGGGGTGGTGGTTCCTCTCTTCAAAAAAGTGAACCGGAAGGTGTGCTCCAACTTTAGAGGGATCACACTCCTCAGCCTCCCTGGGAAGGTCTATGCCAAGGTACTGGAGAGGAGAGTCTGGCCGTTGGTCGAACCTCAGATTCAGGAGGTGCAATGTTGTTTTCATCCTGGCCGTGGCACAATGGACCAGCTCTTTACCCTCTTGAGAATCCTGGAGAGTTTGTGGGAGTTTGCCCAACCAGTTTACATGTGTTTTGTGGACTTGGAGAAAGCATTCGACCGCATCCCTTGTGGTTTTTTGTGGGGGGTGCTTCGGGAGTATAGGGTATTGGGCTTGTTGTTACAAGCTATTCAGTCTCTGTACGACCGTTGTGAGAGTTTGGTTCGTATTGCCAACACTCGATCGGATTCATTCCCAGTGAGAGTTGGACTCCGCCAGGGCTGCCCTTTGTGACCGATCCTGTTCATAATTTTTATGGACAGGATTTCTAGGCGCAGCCAGGGAACGGAGGGTGTCATGCTTGGTGATCACAGGATCTCTTCTCTGTTGTTTGCAGATGATGTTCTCCTGCTGGCTTCATCCAGCAATGACCTACAGTTCTTGCTGGGACGGTTTGCCACTGAGTGTGAAGTGGCTGGGATGAGAATCAGCACCTCCAAGTCCGAGTCCATGGTCCTCAGCCAGAAAAAGGTGGATTGTCCTCTCCGGGTTGGGGACAGGCTCCTGCCCCAAGTGGAGGAGTTTAAGTATCTTGGGGTCTTATTCACAAGTGAGGGGAGAATGGAGCGAGAGATTGACAGACGGATCAGAGCAGCATCTGCAGTGATGTGGACGTTGTACCGATCTGTTGTGGTGAAGAGGGAGCTGAGTTTTAAGGCAAAGCTGTCGATTTACCAGTCAATCTATGTTCCTACTCTCACCTATGGTCATGAGCTTTGGCTAATGACCGAAAGAACGAGACTGCGGATACAAGCGGCTGAAATGAGCTTTCTCCGTAGGATCGCTGGACTCACCCTCAGAGATAGGGTGAGGAGCTCAGTCATCCGGGAGAGGCTCAGAGTAGAACCACTGCTCCTCCACATTGAAAGGAGCCAGTTGAGGTGGTATGGGCATCTGATCAGGATGCTTCCTGGACGCATCCCACCTGAGGTGTTTCGGGCATGTCCCACTGGGAGGAGACCCCGGGGCAGACCCGGGACTCATTGAAAAGACTATGTCTCCCAGCTGGTCTGGGAACGCCTTGGTATCCTCTCTGAAGAGCTGGAGCAAGTGGCTGGGGAGAGGGAAGTCTGGGCTTCTCTGCTATAACTGCTGCCTCCGCGACCCGGACCTCCGCAAAAGTGGTTGAAGATGGCTGGATGGATGGATGATCCTCACAGTGCTCCCAGGCTTCTCCAGGTGGGGCAGGAAATGATGTGGGAGAAAGATCACTGCATCCTCCACCCCGATGCCATGCTGGTAGGCAAACTGGAGTGGATCCATCGCTGGTCCCACCATTGGGTGGAGGTGGGCGAGGAGCAGCCTCTCCAGGGTCTTAGTTAGGTTTGATGTGAGGGCCACTGGTCTGTAGCTGTTCAGGTCCTTGGTGAACACTTAGTCCTATGTGAACACTTAGTTCACATAATTTTCCTGGTAAATTTCAGAATTCTTTCTCAAAATGAAGCTGCATTTTTCAAATGGAATTGCAACTTTTTAATGATAAAATGACTTATCCATGTACATCCAAAATATGCTCAACACAACTTAAAAAAAACATAAAATACACTCTTTCTAGTTAATTTGCAACTATTAATATGACTTTGTAATATTAATTAGGAATATTTTTCATGTAAATTTGCACATTTTCTCAGCAGTTTAACTTTTTTATCACTGATTTTTTTAATAAAACTGTGACTTTTACAGTATTAAAGCACTATTTATTTTTCTTGTAAAATTTAGACTTAAGTTAATTTCCTTCCACAGCATGTGGGACAGCAGGTGGTGTATAGGGGCGGCACCTATCGCCGTTTCTCTGATCCTAGGCCACACAACTACTGTAAGTAGTGAAAGCTACAGTGGGGGTTCAGTCTTCTGGTAGTTCGTTATATTAACTTTCCTTTCCCCATTCTATTATGCTGAGCACCAAGCTAGAAGGTGGAAAGTACCATTTTTATATGGTCTTTGGTGTGACCCAGCCGGGATTTGAACCCATGACCCCCTGGTTGTGGGACAGATGCTCTACCAACTAGGCCACCACTCCGGTAAAGGTTAGACTGTTTTCTAATAAATGTGCAGTTTTATTTGCAAAAAACCTAACTTAAAGATGCACTCCGGTGGATATAAATCCCCTAAAAAAACAAATCTACATTGTCAAAAATGGTATTTTATGCCTTTTGTCTCCAAAAATACTTTTGTCTTAGTTTCATGTCAAAATCTTTTCACCCCCCCCCCCCCTCAAACGCCAGAATCAGTGATTACTAGGCACAACCACAAGGCTAATAGTAGCTAGCACTACATTATCAGAATAAATCCTGTGATTAAAATACTTACCGGTTGAAGGACATGCCCAGTTGTGTGCACGGTGGCCCAGGATTACGACTGAAACTGCATCGGTCTTTAATTAAAAGCAGTTTAATGGTAAACCCCATCTTAATTTGGGTCAAGTTTTCAAAGCATTTTGTTAAAAAATGCTCACTAGCCTGGAGGATAATGTCAGAGTTGAGCCAATCAGCCAGAGAGTCCTGACTGGATCAACACTACTCACGTGCCAGCACCACAAACAGTTACATCACCAAAAACGCTCCGTCTCAACTCGCCTCTTTGCAGGGGGCGGGGCTTAAGTGAAACCTCACAACAAAAAAACAGAGATATGAGACATTTGAGTGATTTCGCTCTTGATATGTCTTGTAAGTCATAAAAAACATGTTACAGACATGTTAACAAGAAAAAAAAAAACTTGATTTTTGGCAGAGTGTCACCTTAAGTTTATGACTTTACCATAGCCAGATTCTGGTCAGAAGAGCTTTGTAGGCCCTGTAGGGTGTAAATCACTGCTATGAGCTTATTTCTACTTTGCATGCGGTCTTGAGTTTCTGGATTTCATCACCCTGTGGTATTGGGGCCCATCTGACACAGAATCTGTCTGGGAAAAACATATCCTTTGAGGGTTTAACATGCGGCTATATTTGGTCAGTGAGTTATGGTAACTTCTGTACGGAGGTGTAAATATGAGGAAGGACTGATGAAGAATGAAGCTCGGGAAATTTTCCTGTGATGGAGGGACTCAGATTAAAAAAAAAAACAAGGATGGAAATGAGAATAAAAACGGTGCATCTCACAAATCACCTTCGTGCTACAGTTAATAAATGCAGAATAAATAAACTTTTGATTCCCCCAGAGAGCCAACTAGAAAAACAAGCGCACTGTGAGGTGAGTGCAATATCCCCCACCTCCGTTTTCTTTAAAGATCCAAATACTTACTGACAGAGAGCATTTTTCAACTTTTCAATATAATCACTGTAGCAGAACCAAATTATAAACCCATCATCCATGAATATACAACAAAGTATACAACCCATAGTTGTAGGTCAGGCTCCTGAGGTGAAACTGTGTAGCAAGTTTGGCGATCCTAGAGGGTTTACACGTTCTATAGTAAGAGATCATAGGGAGTGCCAACATTAACCTTTGACCTTTAGACCCCAAACCTGCAGTCAGAGGTTATGGTCTCAGAGTGATCCTGTGTACCAGGTTTGGTCACCCTAGCTTTACTCGTACAGTAATAAGGCATTGGGAATGTTAACCTTGGCCTTTGACCTTTTGACCCCAAACCCATATTCAGAGGTCATGGTCCCAAGGTGAACATGTGTAACAGGTTTGGTGATCCTAGCTTTCCTTGTTGAGATATTGTTTATATGCCATTTTGGTACTGACCTTTGACCTTGCAATCCCAAAACCATAGTCACACTTCAGGGTCACAGGGTGAACATGTGTATAAGTTTGGTGACCCTAGCTTTACTTGTTGTACAGTAATGAGGCATAGGGAATGTTTGTGTTGACCTTTGACCTTTTGACCCCAAACCCATAGTCAGAGGTCAGGATCCCAAAGTGAACTTGTGTACCAGGTTTAGTGGCCCTAGCTTTACTCGTTTTATGGTAATAGTAAATGTAGCATTTACCATAGTGCAACTGCAATGTTAACTTTGAAGGTTGACCTTTGACCCCTTAACCCCAAATCCATAGTTAGATCAGGGTGTAAATCATCCAGGGTGTGTACTGGATACAACTACAGTGTTGATTTGAGAAGCCTACATCGTTTCTTTCAGTAGTGACTGTGTTTAGAACATTGAGGGAAAATCTGACCTCATGGTCATCCGATGAGAGTGAAATTACAATATGCGCATCATCAGAGTATATCAAACTATGGTACCAAGTTTCAAAACAATCAGAACAAAACTGTAGGATAAGTTGATTTCACAAAAGTGGGATGGACGGACGAACGGACAGACAGATGGACAGACTGACCGATAACATAATCCCACCTCGGTCTTCCCCCTAAGGGCTCTTCACGCCCTTTGGACTTCGACCGGCGGGGGATAAAAATCAGTGTATAATGATGATGATACAGGGTCCATTTTTTTAACGTTTCCATTCCCTGACAAAATTTATACAATGGGCGGAATTTCAAGCCTGAAAAAACACAAAGATATTGCACAGTTATAAGAAAATCATGCAGAGTCGTCAGCCTCCGTCGGTCTATGATGACCATGGAAGAGAATCCTAAACGTCTACTCTGCTGGAACAGCACCGCCTGTGGCTGAACAGGCCGATGCGCGAATGGCAGTCCCTGTCACACAGGTCGCACTTGTGGGTGGTCTCCATGTTGCTGGGTCTGTGGCGGTTCTTCCTGCGGGTCCTTTTTTCATCTGCTGCAGCAGTCAGTGTCTCTTCACCCGCCTTGAGCTGTCTGGTCAGGGTGTCTCTCCATTTGGAGCGGTCCGTTGCAAGGTCCTCCCAGCGCTCTGTGTTGATCTCCAGGGCCTTCATGTCTCTCCTGCAGACGTCTCTAAAGCGCAGCTGTGGGCGGCCAACGTCTCTCCTGCCAGTTGCCAGTTCTCCGTAGAGGACGTCTTTTGGGATTCTGCCATCCTCCATACGGTGAACGTGGCCTAGCCAGCGAAGCCTGCGCTGCCTGAGTAGAGTGAACATTGAGGGAAGGCCGGCGCGGGACAGAACTTCTGTGTTGGGCACTTTGTCCTGCCAGGATATGTCCAGGATGTGGCGAATGCAGCGCAAGTGGAAGGAGTTCAGTCTCTTTTCCTGCCAGGCGTATGTTGTCCACGTCTCACTCTCATAGAGCAGTGTGCTGATGACGCAGGCGTTGTACACTGCCATCTTCGTCTTGACAGAGAGTTTGGGATTCTCTCACACTCGTGTGGTGAGGCGAGCGAGTGTGAAGGCTGATTTTCCAATCCTCTTGTTGATCTCTGTATCAAGGGAGAGGTTGTTGCTGATCGTGGACCCCAGGTATGTGAACTGATTCACGACCTCCAGCTCGTAGTCGTCGATGGTGATGGTTGGTGGTGCTTCCGTGCCTTGCGCCAAGACGTTAGTCTTCTTCAGGCTGATGGTAAGCCCGAAGTCCTTGCATGCCTGGGAGAAGTGGTCCATCAGGGTCTGAAGCTCCTGCTGTGTGTGGGTTGCGAATGCAGCGTTGTCTGCGAACAGCATGTCTCTGATTAGAGCCTCGCGTACTTTGGTTCTGGCTTTCAGGCGGGCGAGGTTGAAAAGCCTGCCGTCAGATCTTGTGTGCAGGTAGATTCCCTCTGTTGCTGTGCTGAAGGCATGCCTCAGGAGCATAGCAAAGAAAATCCCAAAGAGGGCTGGCGCAAGTACACAGCCCTGTTTCACTCCGCTGCGTATGTTGAATGGCTCTGAGACGTTGCCGTCGTGCTGCACTATCCCCTGCATGTTGGTGTGAAACGATTCGATGAGGCTTTGCAACTTTGGTGGGCATCCTATCTTTGGCAGGATCTTGAAAAGGCCCTCTCTGCTGACCAAATCGAACGCTTTGGTGAGGTCGATGAAGGCGACGTACAGGGGCATGTTCTGTTCTCTGCATTTCTCCTGGAGTTGGCGGATGGAGAATATCATGTCTACCGTCGATCGCGCAGCGCGGAAGCCACACTGAGACTCGGGGTAGACACGTTCGGCAAGCTTCTGTAGACGAAGGAGAACAACTCGTGCGTAGACTTTGCCAACAACGCTGAGGAGGGAGATGCCCCTGTAGTTGTTGCAGTCGCTTCAGAGTAACCCAATGAATAAATAAACATGTTTTTTATTTCATTTAAAATAACAAATTTATAAGAGAAAAATTATCCGGTCTGTCAAGGAAATTAAAATTATTATTTTGTCATTCTAAGAATATTAAAGAATCAACACATTATCGTCTTTTGTCTGGTTTAATCTTGCACAAGAGGGACAACTGGTCACACAGAGCCCACAGCAGTGAGTGAGGAAGTCTGAGTAGAGTGAACATTTCTCTTGTATACTCACATTCACAGGAGGCCACAACACAATAAGGCACATACACGTCTCTATATTCCATTAATGAATGACAGATAAGCACCACACAGGAAACCAGTCGACCCCATCCAGCTCTCCTCATCCTGGGTAATAAACCTTACAACTCCTTGACCAGAACTCTGGTTTACAACTGGCAATATCCTCCTAACCGGAAAACACTTAGCAGAAGAGAGACCAATATCTTCAGACAAAAAAGGCGAAATATACAGATCATTACTATTAAAAGATACAAATTACATAAGAGTAGAACATATAAAATTTCCCTTACAGGTCTTTAGTTCATGACCGTGATGATTCAGTCCCCGCCCAGAGTTTGAGTTCAAGGTGTTAGTTTCACTGCTAACAATGCTACTAGGGAATTAGCTTACCAAGCACGGTTGTCCAACTGGTTCACTAATCCACAGTGAATAATATGTCTCGTGTCATGTTATCTTTTCACCGTGATGCCACATCAAACCGTTAGCATTAGCTCTTAAGGGTTCAGAGTATGGTTATATGTACATGTGCGATGTCAGCCTCCTACAATAACTGGAAGTGGGTCAGGGGAAATCTTAAATGAGCAGCCCTCGTACAACTAATTAATGCTTTATTTGCGCCTATTTGTAATATTGATTGAATCATTTATGTTAAATTGACTTTTCCAAACTTGGATTTCAAGGCTCAAATAGGTTTTGTGGCTCCAAGCAGATTTTTCTTTGCCAGAAAATGTAATAAAAAATGTTTCTTTGATAGTAATGATGGCTGATTCCTGCTGTGACTTCCCTCTAATTTTTCCCACAGCTGTGTGTTGCAAGATTATAAATGAATCACGCAGTTACATAAGTCATCCTAACCAACCAGCAAATGCTAGTGCTCATTACTTGATTTACTCCAAAAACACAAAGGCGTGCTGACGTCAGTGTACACACAGCTGGATTCAGGCATCAGCTTCCTCTGAAAATTCCAAACCAGCTGTCACATGCACTCTTTTATAGACTCAGCAACACAAGAGGAAAATCCAAGATGTTCCGCAAGTTTAACAAATACTACCTGTGAATACCTCTGTCCACCCAGGATGGATGCATGGGCGGATATTTGATGTCACTGTTGGGGGGACAATAAACATTTTTCCCAGAGGAAATGTATGGTTGGGGCCCTATGTAAGATTGTGTTTAGGGGCCCCCATTTTTGTAATAGCGAAGGGTTCAAACCCTTTAAAACTAAAATTTTATAAAAACCAAACTTGAGTCATTGTCTAGATGAAGAGACAAATTTTAAGGCATTACATATAAAAACTTAACAGCATTCATATGAATGTTGCAAATTTAAAAGAAAAAAAAAAGGTCACAAAATCACAACAAAAAAGTTGCACATTTATGATGAAAAAAGTAGTGAATTTACAAGAAAAAAATAGCAAATTCATGAGGAAAAAAGTTGTTTTTGACTCCCCGATGAAGGCTTAATGCCAAAATGCGTAGAAGCCTTTTTAATTGTTTTTAATAGGTTTATATGACCATAGCCATTAGAATAAAGGCTTTTTTACTGTTGCGAAATGAGAATACCTTGGGGTTTCTTTTTACTGTTTGTATGAAATATCCCACCCAAAGAGCACCTCAAAGAACCAAAAGTTTTTTCCTGAGTCCAGGGCAGCATAGTGGTACAGTGGTTAGCAGTGTTGCCTAACAGCTAAAAGGTTTTGGGCTCGAATCCCCAGGCTGTCAGGGGTAGGAACCTTTTTGTGTGTGGTTTGCATGTTCTCCCTCTGCTGTGTGCAGTGGGGCTCTGGTTTCCTTTCATAATCCAAAGACATGCATGTTAGGTTAACTGGTCATTCTAAATTGTCCCTAGGTATCTATCTCCTATAGATTCAAAGATTTCATTTGTCAATATTACTATACGTACAGAACATACAGGGGAATTGAAATGGCGTTTCTCTCTCTCTTCAGTGGTGTGCACAATATTAAAAAAAAGAAAAAGAATAAGGCTGGAAAAACAACAACAGCAGTCTATGTACAGTAATGCTACCCTTAGTGCAAATGGCAGCAAAAGATAGACCCAGACCTCCCATAGTGCAAATAACGATAAACGATAGACGATGAAACCCAGCAATCCTACATACAGAAAAGTAGAGTAGTAATACTCGTAGTTGCAAGTTCAATGCGGTACTGTAGATGCAGACAGTGATAGATAGGACTGCACATGATCAGTGTTCCAATGACAGACAGCAGCAGATATGGCACTTGTGCAAATGGTTGCAGTAAAGTGCAGAGCAATAGAGCAGCAAATGTATTACTGTTGATGTGCCAGTCTTTCTGTGCCAACAGCAGAGGTAGTTATTGTGCGGGTGAGTGCGTTACGGTCCAAGAGGAGTGGACAGAGTTCAGGGTCCTGATGGCCTGATGAACAAAGCTGTTTAGCAGTCTTATGGAGCGGGCCCAGAGGCTCCGGTACCTTTTCCCAGAGGGCAGGGGACTGAAGAGGGAGTGTGAGGGGTGGGAGGTGTCGCCTGCAATGTCCATGGCTCTGCGGGTGAGGCAGATGTCCAAGAGGGGGGGCAGAGAGGCACCGATGATCTTGCTGGCTGCTTTCACTGTGCGTTGCAGCTGTGGTGCAGCTTCCGTACCACACCGTGACGCAGCTGGTGAGGATGCTCTCGATGGTGCCCTGGTAAAATGAGCACATGATAGGGGTGGGACTCCTGCTCTCCTCAGTTTGCGGAGGAAATGGAGGTGAACCTTCTTGGCCAGTGATGTGGTGTTGTTGGACCAGGAGCGGTCCTCAGAGATGTGCACCCCCAGGAACTTGGTGCTGCTCACCCTCTCCACAACTGCTCCATCAATGATCAGAGGGGGATGCTGTGTATGTCCCCCCCTGAAGTCGACCACAATCTCCTTGGTTTTTCCCACATTCAGGACGAGGTTATTGTCTTTGCACCACTGGACCAGTTGGCTCACCTCATTTCTGTAGCTGGCCTCCTCATTGTTGGTGATGAGGCCCACTATAGGCCCTTAGAATAGAGGGTTAGTACTAGTGAAGTGCGCTGAATGGTCTTTGAGACTAGAAAAAGCGCTATATAAGTACAGGTCCTCACCCCCCATACACCTCTCTGCATACTTTTTGTGAAAAAAGTTGAAAGTTTACTATAACGGGGCGGCAGTGGCTCAGGAGGTAGAGGAGGTCGCCTAATAACCAGATGGTTGGTGGTTTGAATCCCGCTCTCCCCAGATATCCTGTCGTTGTGTCCCTGGGCAAGACACTTCACCCACCTTGCCTCCAGCGTCCATGACACTGGGTATGAATGTGTATAAATGTTCAGTGGTGTCCGGAGAGGCCGTTGGTGCAGACTGGCAGCCACGTTTCCGTCAGTCTGCCCCAGGGCAGCTGTGGCTGCAGTAGTAGCTTACCACACTATCAATGTCTGTCTGGAGTGAAGGAATAATGTATCTATTTGTTAAAAAGTGTCTATGATAAAGCGCTGAATAAATCTGATGCATTATTATAAAAAAAATTAATGTGAAAGAAGTAGCAAATTTTTAAAAAAGTCACAATTCAAAGAAGTTGCAACTTTACAGCAAAAAAGTTTATGAGAAAAAAGTTGCAGATTTAAAAGAAAAAAGTTGCAAATTTATGAAAAAAAGTTGCAAATTCACAAGAAAAAAGTTGCAGATTTATAAGGAAAAAAGTTGCAAATTTATGAGAAAAATTGTTGCAGATTTAAAAGAAAAAATTGTAAATTTATGAAAAAGTTAGATTTAAAATAAAAAAGTTGCATATTTATAAGAAAAACATTGCAGATTTAAAAGAAAAAAATTGCAAATTTATGAGGAAAAAGTTGCAGATTTTAAAAAGTTGTAAATTAATAAGAAAAAAGTTGCAGATTTAAAAGAAAAAAATAGCAAATCTAGGAGGAAAAAGTGACAGATTTAAAAGAAAAAAGTTGCACATTTATGAGAAGAAATCTGCAAATTTAAAGGAAAAAAATAGCAAATTTTAAAGAAAAAATATGCAAATTTATGAGAAAAAGTTGCATATGTTAAAGAAAAAAATATGCAAATTTATGAGAAATAAATTTGCAAATTTAGAGAAAAAAGTTGCAAATT
This sequence comes from Pholidichthys leucotaenia, assembly GCA_020510985.1. Lineage (NCBI taxonomy): Eukaryota > Metazoa > Chordata > Actinopteri > Cichliformes > Pholidichthyidae > Pholidichthys > Pholidichthys leucotaenia. Next base: position 319,443,687 of record CM035844.1, read on the forward strand.
TATGAGGAAAAGTTGTAAATTTACAAGATATATTCCAAATTTGCAATTTTTTTTCAGGTGGATGGATGGATGGATGGATATTTGTAGAGCTGTTTATTTGTAAATGCAAGTTTGGTATTTGTAGAACAAAAAACCAGGTGATGCGCAGGTGTGGAAAAATGTTAAAAGTCTGGAGATATGTGATGAAAAACTCATATATAGCAAATTTATAAGATGAACTAGTTAAATGCTATGACTATGCTATTTAACGTTAGAAAAAGCAATACATAAACACGGGTTCTTCTCTCTCTTATTTTAAAGAAGTCAAAAGAAGACAAAAGTCAAGTTTAGAAGAACAATACCACAAATTTAGAAGGAAAACACTTCCACATTTTGAAGGATTCCTGAAGCTCTTTAAACTGGGAACTCCTTTTAGCTCAGTGTGCGGATCGGCATTGGAGACAAGCTCGAGTAAACATTCAACAAGACGTGAAACCACTATCAGTCACAGCTGCAGCCCGCACGCTCGTGGCTTTCTGGAGCCTGCTCGCATACAAATGATGGACAGTTGAAAGCAGCGTCCAACCACAGAGATACGATAAGATGAAGAAATGCTGTTGATGCAGCAGTGTTTGAAAGCCACAAATGTAACCCCAGAACTGAAGACCTGAACTTTACCAGACATTATAACAGAGTTCAATGTGACTTAAAATTTCTGATATACAATAGTTAGTTCCAACTGAGCAATTTGATTACACAGTAACGGTTCTAGGAGTCAAATTTAAAATATATACAGTATAAATTTGCAACTTTTTTCTCATAAATGTACACATTTTTTCCTATAAATTTTCCATTTTTTTTTCTCAATGTGCAGCTGTAAATCTGCAACTTTTTTCTCCGCAACTTTCTCATTCTCATCAAATTTGTTACTTTTCCCCCCAGTTTTGTAAATTTATGATTTCCTTTATCAGTTTGATGAATTTGTAACTTCCCCCATCTTGTAAATGTGCAACTTTTTCCTCCAGTTTCGTAAATTTGAGATTTTTTCCTGAGTTTCCTAAATATGCAAATTTTCCCTACCTTGTAAATTTGTGACTTTCTTCCCCAGTTCTGTAAATTTGCAACTTTCCGTCACAGTTTGGTAAATTTGCAACTTTTCTCCATCTTGTAAATTTGTGACTTTTTCCTCCAGTTTCGTAAATTTGTGACTTTTCCCCCAGTTCCGTAAATTTGCAACTTTCCCTCACAGTTTCACAAATAATGCAACTTTTCCCCATCTTGTAAATTTCTGATTTTTTCTTCCAGATTTGTAAATTTGCAACTTTCCCTCACAGTTTTGTAAATATGCAACTTTTCCCCATCTTGTAAATTTGCAACCCCCACCCCCCCCGAGTTTCATAAATTTGAGAGAAATTTGTAAATTTATGACTTTCCTTGCCAATTTCATTAATCTGCAACTTTTCCTCATCTTGCAAATGAGTGATTTTTTTCCTTCAAGTTTCGTAAATTTGCAACTTTTCTCCATCTCGTAAATTTGCAACTTTTTCCTCCAGTTTCATAAATTTGTGACTTTTCTCCCAGTTCTGTAAATTTGCAACTTTTCCCTCAGTTTCATGAATACTAGTGCATACCCGTGTATGCCCGTAGAAAGCAAGTGTAAGCAAGCATTTCTGCATGGCCATAGAAAGTTACTGTTACCATGGCAACAGTAACCATGGTGAAACCTGCCTTTGATCTTTAAAGTCAGCACTTGTTCAGTGGTGCCTGCCTTTGATCTTTGATGATAAGTCTGCCTGGCAACAGTAACCATGGCAATATCTGTGCGTCTATGATGTTAGGGCTATGAACGGCCATAGCTCCCCAATGGACGTTCATTAAAGATTTCCCCTCCTAAACTTCCGCATATCCGGGGAGGCGGAAATTCGGGGATGCACACCCTCGTAACCTCAGCACAGCACATATAAAATCTGAGGCCAGTCTGATGAACGGTTCAAGAGATATGCATGGAACAGACAGACACACAGACAGAGATTTCTTGCATTTATAGAGACTAGTACATGCCCGTAGAACCAAGTATTCCTGTCTGAAACAGGTATCCCAATCAGGCTTTCCAGGCCCAAATGTAGGCTGTGTTTGAAAGTGGAATACAAAGAGGTGTAGCCTATATGTAGGCAATCACATGTTAGACTTTGACAAATATAAAAGGGAGTAAATGGCACTAAGATTTATTTGATTGTGTGAATATTAATTACAGAATACCTAAATATTGAAAATGAATGGGATATCCAATATTAGCAACTGTTTCAGATCCCTTGTTTATTTGTTTGTCAGATCACTTATTTGTCTGTTCTTTTATCACTTATATTCAAGATAATAGTGAATCTTCACTTTGGGGAATGGGAGTTGTTCAGTCATTGTAATAATTATTTTAGTTTATATCACTGTTCAGTGATGGAGTTCAGTGTAATGCTGAATTTCTTCTATGTATCGATTCGTCAAAAAAGTCATGCAGTACTATAACAGGACATGTTTACAAATATGTATTTGACACCCATTGTAGTGCATCAGTTTATATTTTAGCAATATTTTGTTATTAAAAGGTTTTTTAAAACTTTAATGCTAAGATTGAGGCGTGGTTATATCATCGCGCTGGGGTGATACTGAGGCCAAATAATGATCTGAACCTTGAGGGCGTGACTGGCAAAGACTGAGTGCTGCTGCTCTATTGTAAGCGTCTGTTTTTTATTGGTGCAAGATTATTATTATTATGTATTATATTACTATTATAATTACGCTTAAATGTTCACATTTTGACCCTGTAAATGCAGGGTTTCCTCTGGTAACATTTCTCCGTGGTGGGCCGCCTCGCCAGAAATTGTACCGCCACCCCAAGGCGATATGATTTTATTAAGAAAAATATATGAAGCAATGACTTTCCGCAAGCGCGCACATGAACAACGCGTGTGGCTGTCATCCATGTGGAGTTTAGAAGCGCCCCGCCCACGCGAGTTCTCGACTCAGTCAGCAGGCAGTGTCTCGCGAAGTGTGACTGTCGACAAAAAACATGAGTTTGTTCAAGTACTTTAAATGCGGAAAAAAGTCAGAAGAAGTATGAATGTAAGCACTGGAGGTGTTTATCATGGTTTTAACCCGCTGTTAATGGGAGCAATAATGGAAGAGTCCCTTAGCTAAGAGACGTAGTTAGAATTCATATGCAGCCAGCTTCATACGAAGGGAAAGGCGGGGGACTGATGAATTGCTGAGGATATATTTCACCAGCCACTACAATATTAAGTTATATTCTGTAGGAATTGCAGGAATGAAGAGACTGGCAATTTCTCTCTTTTCTCGCACGAGCAGGCATGCCGTTTTTATTCTCCAGCGGCAGTGACAAAAAGCAACAGCTAAAAACGCTTGCTCTCTTTTCACTCTAAACTGAGGTCGTTCAGTGGCTGCCTAGAGAGGTGCCTGATGAGAAAGCCTGAGCACACAACTATAACTGCCCAAGCAGATCATTCTGTACATGAACACATATTGTGGTGAATTATGTCTTTAAAGTCCGCTACAGTTTCCTATTTGAAGAGAACTGTGAAAGGGTGTGCAAAAAGGGTCAGCAACATTTGCATTGTTTAAGGAAACTTGCACGCTTCCAAATTGACTGAACCATAATGACAATGTTTTATTGGGCTTTTATTGAATCTGTTTTATCCTTTTCTTTAGTGTCATGGTTTGGTCAGATAAAACTGAAACAGAGGAAATCCTTGGATCAGGTAGTTAGATGGTCCAGTCGCTTGCGTGGTGAGTCTCTGCTGAGCCTGACATCCCTGTACACCAGACACGTACAGAGGATTGCTACCTCCATTTTAAATGATGACTCCCTCTCTTTGCACTGCCACTTTCAGCTTCTTCCCTCCAGATGGAGGTTTGCTGTCCCAAAAAGTAGAACCCAGCGCTACAAATACAGCTTTGTTCCTGCTGCTGTTAAAAGAGTTGAACAAGATGTAACAATATATTGCACATAATTTAGTTACTTATTTATTAATTTTATTTTATATTTACTTATTTTGTAGGTTTTTTATTTGGGTTCTAAATCTTTATTGGGTTTTAGACTTTTGAGTTTTTAGCCTCTTTGACTAGTCTTTAACTTTTTAATATGACCCTTCTCTCTTATCTCCTTGTTTTTTTTTTTTTCTCTTATCTCTTTGTCTTATGTCCTGATTGGTGGAGCCTTGAGTACTTTTATCATGTTTATAGTCAGCTTCATGTGTGCCTGTGTTTGTGTTCATGTTGAATATAACTGTGGTTTGTAAATATGGATGTCACCTGACTACAAAACAAATCTACCTACAAGTAACCTGAACCTGAACCTATTATGTACCTGGCAGGTTAAGATGACCGAAATTCACCAAGTCAGTGACTTTAATCTGTCAGCAGCCTTCAGACAAACTAAACGTGTCAACATTTGATTTCAAAATAAGGGAGGTTTTTCCTGCTGTCTGCGTGGTGAGGAGATTTCTAAAAAAAACCCCACCTATAAATATATAGAAATATTATAACAGAAATAACGGCATCCTTGGTGAATTTAAGTTAATTTATTTCTTTAAATACAATTTTATTAATATTTTTTCTTTGTAATCAGAGTTAAATTATTGTTCTGTTCTGACTGCAAAATTATGGCCAAAAATGTAAATTGTTATAAGGAAAAAGTAAAAAAAAAAAAAAAAAAACACAGTCTCTTTCAAATTTATCTAAAAAAACTAATTTTATTTTAAAAAACAGACAAAAATTAGACATAAAATAATCCACAAATTTATAATAAAGTTTCAAATGTACAATTAAAGTCAATTTTACAAGTGGAAATTACAAATTTGAGGAACATGGTTTCAACTTTAGATTTACAGAGAAAAGTAGAAAACTATAAGAAAATTGTTATAAATTTTGGAGAAAAACCTCAAACCTTCAAGACTGAAGTCATTACTCAAGTTTAAGTGGGTGCTCTTTGTACCCTTAACTCAACTAGAAATTTTTGGTTGTCTACTTTTTTTTCCCCACAATATCTTTATTGAACCTTTTTTTTTTTTTTAACAAACATGACACAAACAATCAAACACTAACACTAAAGTACTACAAAAAAAATGCACTAAAAACACCAACAACCACCAACAAAATCAAGTCTTCAACAATGCTCCTCTGTTTAGTCTAGACAATCCATTACATAAGTATACATATTATGTTCACCAGTTTGGAATTTACAAGGTCCACACACATCATTCACCTTCTTCTTCAAGAGTTATGTTTAAATTTTTTACATAATCAATAAAAGGTCTCCATATATTCTCAAACACAATTTCCTTTGATTTCAGTATGTATGTTATTCTTTCTAATGGAAGGTTTGTTAACATCTGTCTTAACCACTGAGTCACATCTGGTCTATGAGTCTTTTTCCACAGTAGTGCAATACATTTTTTGGCATTAAGCAAACTGAGGTCTATGAATGTTCTTTCACTTTTATTAAAGTTATGCTTTTCTGGGTACAGACCCAACAAAAACAATTTAGGATTCAATATGATTTGTTTTGAAATTATTTTTTCAATTGTTACCCTCACCTCCTCCCAAAACATTCTAATTATACTACATTCCCATACACAATGAAATAGGGTTCCTTTACTTTCCATGCATTTTGTGCACGTATCTGGTATGTTTTTGTTATATCTATTTAACTCCTCTGGTGTAACATACATCCGCATTAACCATTTAAAATGTATCAATTTAAGACGTACATTTATTGATTTGGTTTGAACTTCTGTACAAGCCAATTCCCATTGTTCCTCTGAAATTTCAGTTTGCAGATCTTCTTTCCAGTAGTTTAATCTTTTCTGTGAGTTTTCACTTGAGGATAGTGTCAATGAGTTATAAAACTCTGAAATAATACCCTTTCTTTTACTCTCTTTCATCAACATTTTTTCCAAGGATGAGTAAATAGGTCGAGTGAGAGCTCCATTTTGATTTGATCAAATAAAGTTCCTAAGTTGAAGATATTTAAAAAAATGTGTTCTATTAAGATTAAATTTGATCCTCAGCTCTTCAAAAGACATTATGTTATCTGCACATGGCAGATATAAATCTTGAATCTTTTGAATCCCTTTTAAATTCCATACTTTAAATACAGCATCCGCTCTCCCTGGTTTAAAATATTGATTACCCCATATTGGGCTAAATTGTGACAATAAGTGTGGTTCTTTTAAATAGTTTTTAGTTTCACACCATATTTTGATCATATGCTTTACAAATGGATTTTTAACTTGTTTTTGTAATTTTTTTGCCGAATCTGAGTATATGAATATGGGAAGAGGTAAAGGTAAATTGTATGATTCCATTTCAGTCCAGTGAGGGAGATCATTTGATGAAAAATAATATGTCATAGACCTCAGTTGTGCCGACCAATAATACAACATAAAATTTGGACATTTCAGACCTCCACGATCAAATGGTAAATATAATAAAGACAGACGTAATCTAGCCCTCCTGTTGTTCCATATAAATTCCACTAACTTTTTTTTAATTCTTGAGAATAAATCTAAAGGTGGTGGTAAGGGAATGTATTGAAATAAATAAAGTATTTTAGGTAAGATATTACTTTTAAGTATATTGATTCTCCCGATCATCGACATTGGTAGTGACATCCATCTCTGAAGTAACTCATTAATATCTGTCATTAAGGCTTCATAGTTGACACTGGCGACTGATTCTAGCTTAGGCACAATTTGGATTCCTAAATATTTAAACTGATTTACAACATTGAATTGATTTACCTCAGGGGCTGGGTAATTTCTCTGGGTCTCATTTAGCATTAATATTGAAGATTTAGTTTTATTTATTTTATATCCTGATATTTCCCCAAAATTCTTTATTAAATTCAACAAGGTCGGAATTGATTTTTTAAGATTCGACATAAACAAAATTATGTCATCGGCATACAGGGAGATTTTATGTTCTGTTGGTCCAACTTTAATTCCATATATTTGTGAATGTAAACGTATCACCATCGCTAAAGGTTCAATTGCCATAGTAAACAGTAAAGGTGAAAGTGAACAGCCTTGTCGACATCCTCTATTGATTTTTATTGATTTTGAAATATTGCTATTTGTTAGGATTTCTGCTGTAGCATTATTGTATATTATCTGAACCCATTTTATTAAATTATTTCCAAGTCCAAACCTTTGTAAGACTTCAAAAACAAAGGGCCATTCGACTCTATCAAAGGCCTTTTCGGCGTCCAGTGATAGGAGAGCTGTATCCGGTGCTTCTTTATTAGAATAAATAATATTAAATAGTCTTCTTACATTATGGAAGCTTTGTCTTCCCTTTATAAAGCCATTCTGATCTCGATTAATAATATTTGGTAAAATTTCTTGTATTCGTCTTGCTAAAATTTTACAGATTATCTTAAGGTCAGCATTTTAATAGGCTTATTGGTCTCATATTTTCACATTTATTAGAGGGTTTACCTGGTTTTGGCAACAGTATAATTAAGGCATTATTCATGTATGATGGTAAATTACTATTTTGAAATGCTTCTAAAACCATTTCCAAAAAAGGTTTTATTAATTTATTCTTAAATTTTTTATAAAGGTCAACTGGAAGACCATCTGGTCCTGCACTTTTTCCTGATTTCATATTATCAATGGCTAGCCCAACTTCTTCTTGACTAATTTTAGACTCCAGTATCTCCCTGTTTTTATTTGGAATACACGGTATAGATAGTTCGTTCAAAAACCCATTTAGTTTTGTTAAGTCAGATTCATTTTTGGTATCATATAATTTTTCATAGTAATCTCTAAAGGCTCTATTAATTTCTAAAGGATCTATAACTACCTGTCCATTACTTATATAATACTGGTAATTGGTGTATTAAATTCTAATTGTTTAATCTGCCATGCCAATAATTTCCCTGATTTTTCACCTTGTTCATAAAAAGATTGTTTCAATCTTAAAAGACTCGAGGCAGCTCTATTCGCTGATTTTTTTTGTCATATTCAGCTCTCAAAATCAGTAATTTGTTCTCCAACCTTGGATCACTTCCTGCATACACTTTTTCTTGAAGAATTTTTATTTTATGTTCCAATTGGACTCTCTCCTCTCGAGTCTTCTTAGATTTTGAACCTGTATAACTAATAATATGTCCCCTAATAAAAGCTTTGAAAGCCTCCCACTTTACACATGCTGATGTTTGTGTAGTATTGATGTCAAAGAACTCATCTATCTGTTTTTCTATATACTTAACAAATTCCTCATCCTGAAGCCATTTATGCTGAAATTGCCATCTACCTGATTCCTTTGTCAATTTCTTATCTACATATATTAGACAGCAGGGTGCATGATCAGAGATCACGATGTTATCATAAAAGCAGTTTTGAATCTTGGACCTTAATTCTGTGGAGATCAAAAAATAATCAATACGTGAGAATGTCTTGTAGGTATTGGAATAACAAGAGTAGGCTTTAACTTGTGGTTTCATTTCTCTCCATATATCTATCAATCTCAATTCTTTCATAAAATGATTAATGGTCATCCTACATCCATTGTGCGTACAGTCCAGTCCTGTTGATCTATCTATACTGGGATTCAATGTACAATTAAAATCCCCTGCTATTATATGTTGCCCTGTAAGTGATGATAAGATAAGAAATAAATTAGCAAAGAACTTTTGATCATCTATATTGGGACCATATAAGTTCACCAAATTTATATTTTCTAATAGCAAAGATCCTTGAATGATTAAATATCTTCCAAATTTGTCTCCAATTACATTTTTCACTTGAAATGGGACTAATTTATGTATGAGAATCATAACTAACTAACTACTAACTAACCTGCACTTATATAGCGCTTTTCTAGTCACAAAGACCACTCAAAGCGCTTTTCATTAATACTAACCCTCTATTCTAAGGGCCTATAGGAAACAGATATCTAGGGACAATTTAGAACAGCCAATTAACCTAACATGCATGTTTTTGGCATGTGGGAGGAAACCGGAGAAATCCCGGAGTAAACCCACGCTACACGGGGAGAACATGCAAACTCCACACAGATCACTGTTGGTCGGGGGCTGGGATCGAACCCACGATCCCACGATCCTCACAATCCCCCGGCCAAGGGTAAACTGTGCTGCCGCAGTGCTAACCACTGCGCCACCGTGCACTCCCCTGGCTCGGGATGAAAATGATGAGGTGAAAACACTTCCTTGCCATCTACTCCTAATTCTTTTTACATCCTCCTCTATTAGATGAGTTTCTTGTAAAAACACAATTTTTGAACCCATGTCTTTTATTTTATTCATAACTTGTTTAAGTTTTTTTAAATTTTGTAGACCTCTGCAATTCCATGAAGTTAAATTAAGATTAACGCTTTGGTTTATGATCAATAGGGAGTTTGGGATTACCTTGCAGTGTAAACATGCTCATACAGAGAAGCAAAAACATGAGTGGTTGAACATTCATCCTACAAACTACACACAAACAAATTCCCCCTTCCCACATTTGTGGTAATCCCCCCAAAATCAAAAGAAAAATTCCGTCTCCCGATATAGCCATCGACCGCTCCACACCCACGAGGATCAGCCAAAGCCACTCCTTCTTCATCCTCCCAATCACCCTAACTCTACTGCTTTTAATGACGTAACATTAACTCTCTTCTGTAGTTTTCCAACTTAACTCCAAAATTTTTAGCAACTTTGTACATCATTTTTTTTTTAATATATAATACAATATATATTTTGTAAACTTGCTATTTGCCTCAAATCAGTCAGATGCCTGTGCAAATGCTTAAATATTCTACCTTATATTTTGTTCATGCTTAGTTCCCATCAGTCTCTTCTTGGATCTTCTTGATGAACTCCTGCGCCTCCTCTGGGGTCTTGAAGATGTGTGTTCTGCCCCCATACGTGGTCAACAGTCTCGCAGGATAAATTACACCATGACGAATCCCAAGGTTGCGCAGCTCTTTACATACGGGATCAAACTGCTTCCTCAATTGTTGGATTCCTGTGGCCAAATCTGGGTAGAACCGCACCTGCTGGTCCTGGTGTTTAATCTCTCCTTTAGCTCGCGCAGCGTTGAAGATCTTCATCCTGTCTCTGTTGCTGAGGAACTTCATAATAAGCGTCCTCGGTGGTCCCTTATCTCTCCGTGGGCCGATACGGTGTGCGCTTTCCAGAACGACTGCTGATTGAAGCTCCGCGCTGCCCAGCGCCTCCGGAATCCACTTTTCCAAAAAGGAACATGGGTCCCGACCTTCGGATTCCTCCGGTAGACCCACCAGCCTCAAGTTGTTCCGTCTCGACCGGGACTCCAAATCCAGGACATTATCTTCCAGACATTTATTTTTTTTTTCCAAAGTGCGCACCTTTAATTGAAGACCGGTGACGTCATCCTTAGCACTCGAGACACGAAGCTCCACCTGCGCCATTCGTTCTACACAGTCACCCAATTCCTTTCTCATTCCTTCCAACGCTGCCATAATCCCATCAAATTTAGAGGAAAAGTCTGCTCTCATTGAACTAATGGCAGCTAGCACTGCACCTGTGCTGTTGCCCGCAGATACCGCACCGCTGCTAGCTTCCTCCGCCATATATGGAGCTTTATCTGCTGCGTCACAGACGTGAAAGTCCGTTAATTTGGACTGTTTCGGCGGCTCGCTTTTTCCTCTACCTGGTTTTCCAGCCTTAGGCTTCACCGACATATCCTCGCCCAAACGCTGGGATACGTTCTGTCCCAAATGAGAGAGTTATTTGCCGATTTTTTTTTCTCCAGGAGCAGAGCAGAGTGATACGTGTCCCTCTCACATGGCCACCAAAACCGGAAGTCTTGGTTGTTTACTTTTAATTATTAATTTCAAAACACTGCTTTTACGTGAGTAGAATTTCTGGTTACTATACCCCCCGATCATATAATTGAAGCATGCTTGAGTACATTACTATTATGAATGTTTCTTTCCCTTCTCTACTCCCTCAATGGAAAAAAAGAAACACTAGAATAAAATACAAAAAATACACATATTTTTGTCATTTATGTAAACCATGACAAAAAATCCTGCAGGACAAAACATGACACTTGATATTTTCTAACCTGTTTGTATACCACCATAGACAGAGAGAGAACCTGAATTAGACAGAGCTCAGAGAGGGCAAGATGAGACAGAAGAGAGGAGCCAAGGAGAGGGAAGTGTTCAGGCAGAGGAAGGAGAGAAGGATGACACCTCTAAAAAGTCTAAACACAGGATGTCTGGGTGGGGCCCCAATTGGCCCAATATTCAAGCCTCGGTTGTACAATACTTCAAATGGTAAGTTCCATATGCAACGTTACTGTGTAAAATTTTAAAAAGAAATAAATAGTATAAAATTAAATTATTCCGGTATGTTTACCTTCCCCCCCCCCCCCCCAGAAAAATATGTTGCCACCACACCAAGGTCTTTAAGCCAGAGGAAACACTGAAATGTTAACTAAAAGGCCCGCATTCACGCTGGTGGGGACCCGTGGTGCCGCAAAGGACATCGCTGGCACATGGGTAAAGCAGCAGCCGAGACTCTTGTTGCTCAGTCAGAATGTATACCATAAAGTTGCTGTGATTGATAATTCGGCATGGGGGGGGGGGGGTGCTGCTTCTCCTGGTATGTTCTGTGTTGATTTGTCAGACCTGGTCCCCGCTGACACTCCGCTCAGTCTACTCGCGCATATGGCAAGCCGTTTTAACATTTTAATAGCTAGCCTGGATATGTATTGTAGATATCAATAATTCCATTTTTCATAGTAAAAATGAACATTTAAGATATCCACAATGAAATTCTTTCTCTCTATAATGATCTTTTCAGATATCTATGACATCATTCTTCCTAGGAGAAAGACATCACTTTTCCCCATTCACGTGTATTGGGTTTTCACTTCCAGATATCTACAATTACATTCTTCCTATCTAGAATGAACATTCTGGATATCTGAAATAGAATTCTTACTAGGATAAACTCTTATTTCAGATATCTACAATCCAAAGTCTTGGACATCCAAAATACTGTATATTGTGGATATCTGAAATGTTCATTTTTACTAGGAAAATTGAATTATTGATATCTACAATACATATTCAGGCTAGCTATTAAATGTTAAAACAGTTTGCCATACGTGCACCTCATTCTCCACATATGGCGAATTATCCTTTAGACCTACGCAATCAGGGCAACTTCATAGTATCATCTTCAGTATTATCTTTTTCTATCTTTCTAACTTTCATTTCCTTGTTTTGTCCCGGGAACACTGTTGTGACTGACAGGTCGTGATGCTGTGTGGCATCCAATCGGTATGGTCATGATGTGGTGTATTGCCCAATGAGCACGGAGTCAATCCAAAACCCCGCCCACACTTCTTGAATCCAGGGGGATGAAGACAAAGTGGTCACACAGCAGTGGCTAAACTTTTATTGATGAAAATTACATATTTTGACCGAGCGACTCCATATTCAGGGATGCACACCCTCGTAGCTTCCGCAAAGCATGTTAAAAATCTTAGGCCAGTGTGACGAACGGTTTGAGAGATAGCTGAGGAACACACACACACACACACACACACACACACACACACACACACACACACACACACACACACACAAACAGACAGAGATCCATTGATTTTATAGATAGATGCAACTTTTCCCCATCTTGTAATTTTGCGACTGTTTCTTCCAGTTTTGTAAATTTGCAACTTTTTCCCCCAGTTCCATAAATTTGCAACTTTCCCTCACAGTTTTATTAATGTGCAACCTTTCCCCATCTTGTAAATTTGCAATCCTAATCCTCCCCCTTCATAAATTTGTGACCTCGCTCTCCAGTAATTTTCCCCCAATTTGGTAAATTTGAAACTTTTCCTCTTCGTTTCATAAATTGATGACTCCCCTCATTTTATATATTTTTTTCAACTTTTCTCCATCTTGTAAATTTGCGACTTTCCCTCCAGTTCCAAAAATTTCCCTGAAGTTTCATAAATTACGACTCACCTTCTCTTGAATGTGTTTTGACTTTTTCCTATTTTGTAAATTTGGAACTTTTTTAATGAAAGTTGGGACTTACGAGGTAAATTTATGACTTTACAAAATTATTATAATCACATCTTTCATCATATTTTTGCACCTTTATTCTTTCAGATTAATGCCAAATTTACTGTCATTGTACCTTATGCTAATTTTGTGTATATCCCCGGCAATCCCCCTTGGAGTGTGTGCATTTTGTTTTGAAACACATACAAAAACATTCCTTAAAGACAGTTAGGTCAATGCTAAGGCATGAATAAAGTTCTGTCATCTTCTTTTCACTGATACAATAGCTGCTTCCCCCATTTCAGAGTGTTCAACTAAACCAAGAACAGGACTCATCTTTGTGTCCGTCTACATAAATACTGGCCTACCTGCACCGTTCTTGTGAGGCAATCCGTGTATATTGCTAGACATCATATTTTGTGTGTGTGTGTGTTTGGGGGTGGGGGGGTGTAAACAACAGGTGTCAGGCATCAGTTTCTTTCTTCATGCCAAGCTGCAAAAAAATGACTATTTTCTCTCACAGTCAGCCATTCACCACTGCACAATTTTCCTCTTTTCCGGAGCCCACATTTTATCCCGACTCACCCCACAGCCGCCTCTCTCTCACAGTCCTCCAGAAGCCGTCCCAAGCTTTGTTGGTGGAGTCCTTCACGTGTTCGCTGAAGGTTCTCCTCAGAGGAGTCTTCTCCACATGAGACATTATTCCACTTGTTACATATTCCCACACAGCAAAGCAGGAGGTTCTGGGTCTATGCTGCTCCTCAGAGGGGAGTGTGTGACTTAGGAGTTCAGCAAAGTGAAGGAGGAGGGGGGGGGGCTGACACTTGATGCAGAAAGTCTGCTTGTAATTTGTGAGAATGTCCGTCCTCTCCTTCCCTATGCTGAGTAAAGTTTGGCGTGTGGAGATGCCTTTCTTTGTGACGACACTTTGGTCACATTTATTTCAAATAACTACAAAAAACCCCAAACTGGTAAATATAGAGGTGTGAAGAGTAGCCTGAATTATACTCAAGTAAATGCAGCATTACTTGATGATATTCACAGAAAAACAAGGTACTACATATATATGATGACAAAGTACTTTTCCAGTGTTTTTACTGGGGCATCTATTTGATATTTGTACTGTGTACCAATGGAAAACCACACTGTCACTTTGTTAGGGTCAGCCTTTGTCTCTGCACCTCTCGCTAAATGAATGTTTTTTTTTATTTTTATGAAATTCCTTTCCAAAATTTAGCTGTTGCAGCATCATTGTGAATCATCTTTTGTAGCCTTAAGGTGCCTTCAGACCAAACACAAATGGGCGGCATGAATGTATACAAAGTCAATGGAAAGAGGCGAGCACACGCAAAATTTCACATTTGCACATTCACATCCGAGGGATAGCGCTAGCTTTGAGATTCTGCCGTCACCGGAGTAAAAGTATCAACACTGGAGAGTAAACTAGTTTGAAAATGAGACTGACACTCACCTGGAGAAAGAAGGACCGGGAGCTCTTCAGCTGATTCGGGATGTCGGAGTTATTTACCCACAGATTCCTGCCACGGACATGCTAACAAGGCTAGCAAGCTAGCAATGGAAACACCCATCATCTTGTAAAGTTTTGGAGACAGGGACAACTTTTTCAGGTGAGCCCCCCCGTCGGATAATGTAAACCTAAGCATGATGTTATTTTGGGGATTTCAACAGTAGGTTGAACACTGCTGCAGAAGTTACAAAGGCAGCTTCACCTGTCTGCATCTCACTCAGATGGTGAATTCATGTCTATTCGTGTGTATACATTATAATGTAATCGTGCTGCATGAAAAATTCACCTGTTCGCATTTGGTGTGAAGACACCTTTACTCAGAACGGCTTGATTCAGTGCATGTCTCTTTAAACTCCCAAGAGCTGCATTTAACACTACCCACCAACATATGTCACTGTTGCTAATTTTAGCTGCCCTACCTTCTAGGTTGGGTTAGTGAGCGTGAGCCAACTGGCATAAATGTCCCTTAAAGAATGAATATAAAGCATCACTAGTGGACAGGGGTGTGTGGATTCAGTGGTTGACAGGATATGACCAGTCCCTGGTTTGCAATAAGCACAGAAACATTTGCTAATGAGTGGCTACACTGATCTTTGGTCCCAGTTAAAGATAATACTTCAAGAAAATAAACTAAAATAACGTCTAAAGGTGCGTTCAGACCAAATGCAAGTGTGATGCAAATATATATAAAATTATTGTAAACATGTAGAAAACATGAGAATTTTGGCATTCACACGTCCAAGGGATTTGGTAGTGCGACCTAGTAATCAGCCTTGAGTGTCATGTTTGCCCCTACGGGGCAGAAAGAACAAACCCACGCGCAAATGATGTTGTGCATTTATTAACAAAAGAATAACACAAAGCACTCCCAAACTGACTGGTGAGCAAAAGAGAAAAATACAAATGCTTCCAAACTGACTGGTGAGCGAATAGATTACTTACAGGGAGGTGTTCTGGTGGAGAAGAAAGCAAAACACACTCAATGAACCGGCGAGGAACAAATGAGCAGCCTGAGCTTAAATAATGAAACAATAACATAAATGATAACAGGGGTGTGAGCTGAGCAGCAGGTGAACTAATTGCAGCATTGCTCACAGCTGATGGCAAGCAGACTGTGAACAGCAAGTGGGAAGTGTCTGGAGAGAGAGGGGCAACACCAAAACAGGGACCAAACCTAAACACATGAACAGACACAAAAAACAATGAAAGAAATGCAAAAACTCAACAATAAGGTGGGTCTGAGCTCAAAGATGACCTTAGAGCTCAGATACACGACACTGAGATTCTGCCGTCAACAGAGTTAAAGTATCAAAACTGGAGACTAAGCTAGTTTGAAAATTAGACTGCCACTTATCTGCAGACAGATGGACCGGGAGCTCTGCAGCTGAATCGGATTGTCGGAGTTATCCACTCACGGATGCCTGCCACGGATGTGCTAATGAGGGCTACCAGGCTAGCAGTGTAAACAACCATCATCCAAGTGAAGTTTTGGAGGCAGGGAAAATTTTTCCAGGTGAGAGTCCCGTCGGATAATGTAAACCTAAATATGACGGTGTTTTGGGGATTTCCACAGCAGGTAGAACACAACTGCAGAAGTTATAAAGGCAACTCTGCCTGACTGCAACTCCCCCAGAAGGTGAATTCATGTCTATTCGCGTGTTTACATTGAGTTAACATGCAATCTTGCTATGCGAAAAATTTGCGTTTTCACGTTTGGTCTGAATGCACCTTAAGAATGACATGCAGTGCATCCGGAAAGTGTTCACAGCGCTTCACTTTTTCCACATTTTGTTATGTTACAGCTTTATTCCAAAATGGATTAAATTCATTTTTTTCCTCAAAATTCTACACACAATACCCCATAATGACAATGCATAAAGTTTTGGGGTTTTTTTGAGATTTTTGCAAATTTATTAAAAATAAAAAACTAAGAAATCACATGTACATAAGTATTCACAACCTTTGCTGAGTACTTTGTTGATGTACCTTTGGCAGCAGTTACAGCCTCAAGTCTTTTTGAATGTGATGCCACAAGCTTGGCACACCTACCTTTGGGCAGTTTGGCCCATTCTTCTTTGCAGCACCTCTCAAGTGCCATCAGGTTGCATGGCAAGCGTCGGTGCACAGCCATTTTCAGATCTCTCCAGCGATGTTCAATTGGATTCAAGTCTGGGCTCTGGCTGGGCCACTGAAGGACATTTACAGAGTTGTCCTGAAGCCACTCCTTTGATATCTTGGCTGTGTGCTTAGGGTCATTGTCCTGCTTAAAGATGAACCGTCACCCCAGTCTGAGGTTAAGAGCACTCTGGAGCAGGTTTTCATCTAGGATGATGCTGTACATTGCTGCATTCATCTTTCCCTCTATCCTGACTAGTCTCCTAGTTCATGCCGCTGAAAAACATCCCCACAGCATGATGCTGCCACCCCCACTGGCGTGGTTATGAGTGGCGCCTGGTTTCCTCCAAACATGACACCTGGCATCCATGCCAAAGAGTTCAATCTTTATTTCTTTAGACCAGAGAATTTTCAGAATCAGAATCAGAATCAGAATCAGGTTTATTGCCATTGTTCATGTAGTACACAAACTAGGAATTTGTCTCGGTACAATGCTGCAACATTAAACATGATAGGATAAGAGAAATAAACTATACATGTAATAAAGTGTAGGATAAGATTAAGTGATACTGGTCAACAGTTAAAATATATATTAGCCAGCAGCAGATACTGTGGAGAACTATATAGTGCAGTCGGTAATGCAGGAAGAAAACAGTGATGATTGACATGAGTCTGGTTGAGCTGCTGTACATGGTGCACGAGAGTCAATAAGTCACTTAGTGTTCAGCAGTCTAATGGCAGAGGGGAAGAAGCTGTTCATGTGACTTTTGTGTGAATTTTGTTTCTCATGGTCTGAGAGTCCTTCAGTGCCTTTTGGCAAACTCCAGGCGGGCTACCATGTGCCTTTTACTAAGGAGTGGCTTCCATCTGGCTACTCTACCATACAGGTCTGATTGGTGGATTGCTGCAGAGATGGTTGTCCTTCTGGAAGGTTCTCCTCTCTCCACAGAGGAACACTGGAGCTCTGACAGATTGACCATCAGGTTCTTGGTCACCTCCCTGACTAAGGCCCTTCTCCCCCGATCGCTCAGTTTAGACAGCTGGCCAGCTCTAGGAAGAATCCTGGTGGTTCTGAGCTTCTTCCATTTATGGATAATGGAGGCCACTGTGCTCATTGGGACCTTCAAAGCAGCAGAAATTTTTCTGTACCCTTCCCCAGATTTGTGCCTCGAGACAATCCTGTCTCGGAGGTCTACAGACAATTCCTTTGACTTCATGCTTGGTTTGTGCTCTGACATGCACTGTCAACTGTGGGACCTTTTATAGACAGGTGTGTGCCTTTTCAAATCATGTCCAATCAACTGAATTTACCACAGGTGGACTCCAGTTAAGCTGTAGAAACATCTCAAGGAGGATCAGTGGAAACAGGATGTACATGAGCCCAATTCTGAGCTTCATGGCAAAGGATGTGAATACTTATGTACATGTGATTTCTTAGTTTTTTATTTTTAATAACTTTGAAAAAAATCATTTTTTTTACATTGTCATTATAGGGTGTTGTGTGTAGAATTTTGAGGAAAAAAATGAATTTAATCCCTTCTGGAATAAGGCTATAACAAAATGTGGAAAAAGTGAAGTGCTGTGAATACTTTCCAGATGCACTGTATATGGTAAAGCGTAACTCTGACCGCCTAGCCAAGCTAATGCTAGTGGATGGATGTAGCATCACAGAGAAAATATAACAAAATAAGCCAGAATGATGTGAGATATATTCCACTGGTCATCACCAAATTTATTGTCTCAGTTTTTTTTAGCTGATTTAGGACAATTTTGATGTGCTGAATCCAAAAATCACATTGGTTTTGCTCAATCAGGTCAACTTTTTGAACTATGGCCACATGTTTTTTACATTTTTGTTTACATGTACGGGTGTTTTCGCTTAATATGATGCAAAATTCTTTATTTCTTGAAATTCTCTGAATTTTGAACAATGATGACATAATATTCAATTTACATGTACTTACCTTTATCAATGTCTACTATTCAATTTACAGTACAACTTTACAACTGCTGTACAACTGCTTACAACTTAGCATAAAAACCTGACCTGATCGAGGGAAACGGATGTCATTTTCGGATTCAGCGGTGCAAAATTGTCTTAAATCAGTTGAAAAAACACAGACAACTTACAAAAAAATTATTTTTATTATGTTGTGTTATCAACTGTGGATTAGTGAGCCAGGAGGAAACTGGGATGTCTATTAGGGTGACTCGACTCTAAAGACCGCATTTTGTAGGCCAACTCCGTAGTAGCTCTGTTAGTGCTGAAGCTAACACCTGGCCAACAATATGCTGGTAACAAGGGTGAGCTTCCCATTTCGTGATATATAGGGAAAAAAAAACACAAGAGTTAGATCGAAACGATATAAAAGCTGTGTGTTTTTTGAAGAGAATCAGAATCAGAATCAGATTTATTGCCATTGTTCATGTAGTACACAAACTAGGAATTTGTCTCGGTGCAGTGCTGCAACATTAAACATGATAAAATAAAAGATAAAAAAACTATACATGCAATAAAGTGTAGAATAAGAATGAGTAATACTAGTCAAAGCAGTTTTTAAATATATTAGCGAGCAGCAGATATTGTGGAGAGCAGCAGATATTGTGGAGAAGTGAGCATTTTGATATTTTTTTGATAATCACATGACCTACAGATTAAAACCAACAAAAACACATTTTTCATTGAATGGGACCTTTAAAAAAAATCAAAAAATTTTTGAGGAAGTTATGAGAAGTCACATTCATTTATAAATGTAAGAAAAATTAAAGCTGCAATCAGCAATAAATAGGCCCTCGCGTCCTTGCTAGATCTCGGCCTCGCCACTCAGAGCACGTAACTCTGCCCAGGCTCCATCCATACCTCCCCAACTCCCTCCCTCCTGCTCTTTGTCCATCTGTCCATACCGCCATCCGCCCATCCATCGGCCATCAAGCAGTCTGTCAATCCATCCATCCGTCCATACCGCTATCCATCAGCAGTCCGTCCATCTGTCCTTTTGTACATTGCAAGATAGGGCCTTGGCAGAGGTATGAGCTTGCGGATTACCTCAAAAATCTAATAAGTTTATACATAGCCTAAAGGCCACTTCTGGCGAAAATTTCACCAGAAAATTTGTTTGAATTTAGCCAAGGTATGCCATCGTTATAAATGTTTTTTTCACCTAGGGGGCGCTATAGCTACAGTGGGGCAAAAAAGTATTTAGTCAGCCACCAATTGTGCAAGTTCTCCCACTTAAAAGATGAGAGAGGTCTCCAATTTTCATCATAGGTATACCTCAACTATGAGAGACAAAATGAGAAAAAAAAAATCCAGAAAATCACACTGAAGGATTTTTAATGAATTAATTGGTAAATTCCTAGGTAAAATAAGTATTTGGTCACCTACAAACAAGCAAGATTTCTGGCGCTCACAGACCTGTAACTTCTTCTTTAAGAGGCTCCTCTGTCCTCCACTCGTTACCTGTATCAATGGCACCTGTTTGAACTCATTATCAGTATAAAAGACACCTGTCCACAACCTCAAACAGTCAGACTCCAAACTCCACTATGGCCAAGACCAAAGAGCTGTCAAAGGACACCAGAAACAAAATTGTAGACCTGCACCAGGCTGGGAAGACTGAATCTGCAATAGGTAAGCAGCTTGGTGTGAAGAAATCAACTGTGGGAGCAATTATTAGAAAATGGAAGACATACAAGACCACTGATAATCTCCCTCGATCTGGGGCTCCATGCAAGATCTCACCCTGTAGGGTCAAAATGATCATGAGAACGGTGAGCAAAAATCCCAGAACCACACGGGGGGACCTAGTGAATGACCTGCAGAGAGCAGGGATGGCAACAGGAAATTCTGATTTCAGCTGAAATCTAATTTGGTTGACTGACTTATGGGGGGGCCGGGGGGCGCAGCCCCCCTGAAGCTGGGAGGTTTTCAGTAAAACAGAAGTAATTTAGACTGAAAAAAATGATAAAAAAAAATGAAATACTAGACTTAGATAAATCATTAAATTTAATGAAAAGTTAACTTACTTCTTCTTCAATGTTGTCTCACTGTCTTTAGTCCAACATATTTAACAGTTCTATAAGAGTTTATTACACTATTTACACTACTTACACTGGTCACCAAGTCACTTCTAATGTGAAACTTTCTTCCTTTTGGCAGCAAGCTGTGTCAGTCTCTGAACTTTGAACTTCATCTCCTTTTCTGGTTTCTTCAGAAACTGTCCAAGTGTTTCTGTTACCTCGTCGAACTTTGAGCCAATTTTCACCTTTACTGTCGCTTTTCTCTCAAGCCAATTCCATCGGAACTTATTTTTGACACTTTTGTCTATTTCTAGCACTGATGACTCCTGATCCTTCGATAAAAATCTTATAATTCCGCTGAAAACAATACCGAAAGCTCAGAATTCCAACATGAACCAGGGATGTGATTTGGGGTTGGTGAAATTATCTGAAAATTTTGCAGGGGGTCTGGGGGACGCAATCCCCCAGCGGGGTCCGGGGCAGAGCTCCTGGATTTTTATGATTTTTAAGTACCAGAATTGTGCTTAAATGACATAAAACAAACAGCTGAATACCACTTATTACTGAATAATACTGACTTATGTTCCAAGAAGATAGCATTCCTAAAATATTCCATCAAGCATTATCCATTACATGCTTTAACACTTGATCAAATCAAAATCAGTAAATTTTATCTATTCCGTCATAGAAATAAAATTCCAACATACCATTACTTTTTATAATTTCAGCATTCATTTCAGATCACCAGTTTCAATCTCCATTGAGTCTTGAGCAGTTCATTTTGCTCAATTACTGATGCAGCCAAGTCTTAGAAATATTCAAAAGTTATGAGTCAATATCCACCGTGCACTGTCAATTTCAAACTGTTTGGAATCATAAAAGTAATCTAACTAAATTGTTTTGCTATTTTTTTCTCCTCAACATCAATGTCAGGGCGCTGCATGAGTTTTGGGGGATGGTTAACTTTTATAACCGTTTCCTCCCCCGCGCAGCCCAGCTCATACAGCCGTTGTACGCTGCACTCAAACGGAAACCGGCGGACAGAGTCGACTGGACTTCTGAATGGGAGCAGGCGTTCTGAGGTTAAAACAGCGCTCACTACCGACGCCTCGGACATGGGCATAGCGGCCGTCGTGGAGCAATGCGTTGCCAGTTCTTGGCAGCCGCTCACCTTTTTTTTTTAGCAGGTCTTTGCACAACAGTGAGCGTAAATACAGCGTGTTCGACAGAGAGTTAATGGCTCTCCACCTGGCCATACGCCACTTCCAGTTCTGCCTGAAAGGGCGCACCTTCACTGCGTTTGTGGACCACAAGCCACTAACGTACTTAACGTACTTTATCTTTCTGGAAGATAAAATAAAGCGGAATTTGGCAAATTACTGGAAAAATCACATCCCTGAGAACAAGCCGCCATGAATTTTTGACAAAGCATACAACGAGCCATTTGACTGGTCCAATCGTTTGCAACTATCCAATTGCAGGGCTGTTTACAATACAGCAGTAGCTTGAGTACATACGGGTTATCGCGGGAGACTTGACCCGGGAAGCGCTGAGCGCTTATGTAATCGTGTTGATTTTCGCTAAAATCGGTAACAATAAGGTACCTTACCCCCCCCTAAAATTTTCTCAACGGATTTAGACGATTCACAGAAATGATCAATTTGAAAATAAATCGGCAGAAATCCGCGGATCGGCGGAAAATTGCCATCCCTGAGAGAGCTGGGACCAAAGTAACAAAGGCTACCATCAGTAACACACTACGCCGCCAGGGACTCAAATCCTGCAGTGCCAGACGTGTCCCCCTGCTTAAGCCAGTACACGTCCAGGCCCGTCTGAAGTTTGCTAGAGAGCATTTGGATGATCCAGAAGAGGATTGGGAGAATGTCATATGGTCAGATGAAACCAAAATAGAACTTTTTGGTAAAAACTCAACTTGTCGTGTTTGGAGGAGAAAGAACACCATACCTACTGTGAAGCATGGGGGTGGAAACATCATGCTGTGGGGCTGTTTTTCTGCAAAGGGACCAGGACGACTGATCCGTGTAAAGGAAAGAATGAATGGGGCTATGTATGGTGAGATTTTGAGTGAAAACCTCCTTCCATCAGCAAGGGCATTGAAGATGAAATGTGACTGGGTCTTTCAGCATGACAATGATCCCAAACACACCGCCCGGGCAATGAAGGAGTGGCTTCGTAAGAAGCATTTCAAGGTCCTGGAGCGGCCTAGCCAGTCTCCAGATCTCAACCGCATAGAAAATCTTTGGAGGGAGTTGAAAGTCCGTGTTGCCCAGCGATAGCCCCAAAACATCACTGCTCTAGAGGAGATCTGCATGGAGGAATGGGCCAAAATACCAGCAACAGTGTGTGAAAACCTTGTGAAGACTTACAGAAAACGTTTGACCTCTGTTATTGCCAACAAAGGGTATATAACAAAGTATTGAGATGAACTTTTGTTATTGACCAAATACTTATTTTACCGAGGAATTTACCAATTAATTCATTAAAAATCCTTCATTGTGATTTTCTGGATTTTTTTTTTCATTTTGTCTCTCATAGTTGAGGTATACCTATGATGAAAATTGGAGACCTCTCTCATCTTTTAAGTGGGAGAACTTGCACAATTGGTGGCTGACTAAATACTTTTTTGCCCCACTGTATATGTGGTGTAGTTATATAAATCTGTTCTAGGTAGAACAAGTATCATATATATTAAGTTTGGCTCCATTTGGACCATCTATGTGTGAGTTATTGACAACTTCCTGTCTATTAGAGGTCTGGGGCGCTGAAGCTATGTGTCATTATTCATTATGCCTTGGTGAAAACAGAGGTATACAGTAATCATGCAGTGTGTCTCTTTGTGTGTGTGTGTGTGTGTGTGTGTGTGTGTGTCTGTCCGCCTGTCTGTTTCAGCTTGCCCAGTCAAAATTAAGTGCAACTAAAGGCTTGTATCATTGTATCGCCATTTTTTCTAGACTGTTAATTTGCCAGAATTCCGAGATAAGGCTTTGTTTTTGAAATAAACACAAATTTAACTCACCTGTACCGTCAATGGAGCCAGGAGAAAAGGTATTGTATTAACTATGCCAGGCCACAGAGGCGACAGTGTGACTTTTGTACAGCACAACACAGCACGTTTTTTTTTACAGCACATGGAGCTGAACGGTTATAAAATAGCGGTTACCGAAAAAAACACATATTTAGCAACTACACCATTTATTCATCACATCGATTGTTTTCACACTGGTTTTGCTGTTTAGTTTTGCAGAGGAAAGACAAGGTAAAACTCGTTAAAAACTCACTAAAAACTACAAGTGTCAACAATCCTCGCCCGTAAATGGTTGCAGTGAACTGCGCATGTGCCCGGAAACTTGCGGCAGAGGGAAGTACTGAGCAATTCGCCAATACTGGGTGAATAAATGTTCGTCTTTTTGTCCATCTGTTTACTTCCTCTGCCGCTGAACAGCAAAAGCTCCTGTTCTTCTTGATTGTCATTGTATTCACGTACCTCCATCACTTCCACCATTTAAAATGTCTGCCACCATGCTGTTCTTTGTGTTTGGATTGCAGCTGTTCAAATCAGTTTGGTGGCTCTTGGCTGCTGCTGACAGTACGGGCATGTGGACTGCAGATTATTTTCACTGCGCACGCATGTACTCCAATTTGGAGCTGGATGAAATTTTTATGAGAGGTGGTCCTTGGGCTAGAGAGGAACCCATAAAATTTTGGTGATGATCCCAGAATGCATTCCTCCACCAAGACTCTTATCTTCTCACAGTGTGTTAGCAACAATACTCCAAAACTACTAGATGGATTTGGATGAAATTTTTACTAGAGGTGATCCTTGGGCTAGAGAGGAACCCTTAATATTTTGGTGATGATCCGAGAATGCATACATCCGCAAAGGCTCTGGCACCAAGGCATCAGCACCTTGGTGCTTTCATTATAGAAAGGTTCAGTATTGGCTATCTATGCGCTATGCAAAATTTGGTTGAGTTTAGATAAAGTATGCTCACGTTATAAGGCTTTATTTTTCTACTAGGGGTCGCTATAGATATGTGTGCAATAGTAATACAAATCTAAAAAAAAAAAATTACTGTGTCGGAGCACTACCTGGATTCACAGAGTTTGTTGGAGGTGCTCTTTGGATATAAATCTGTTCTGGGTTGTACTAATACCATACATATCAAGTTTGGGTCCTTTTAGATCATGTACAGTGGTGTGAAAAAGTGTTTGCCCCCTTCCTGATGTCTCATTTTTTTTGTATGCTTTCACACTTAAATGTTTCAGATCATCAAACAAATTTAAATATTAGACAAAGATAACACAAGTAAACACAAAATGCAGTTTTTAAATGAAGGTGTTTATTATTAAGTGTAAAAAAAAATCCAAACCTACATGGCCCTGTGTGGAAAAACTGATTGCCTCCTAAACCTAATAACTGGTTGGGCCACCCTTAGCAGCAACAACTGCAATCAAGCGTTTGCGATAACTTGCAGTGAGTCTTTTACAGCGCTGTGGAGGAATTTTGGCCCACTCATCTTTGCAGAATTGTTGTAATTCAGCAATATTGGAGGGATTTTGAACATGAACCGCCTTTTTAAGGTCATGCCACAGCATCTCAATCAGATTCAGGTCAGGACTTTGACTAGGCCACTTCAAAGTCTTCATTTGGTTTTTCTTAAGCCATTCAGAGGTGGACTTGGTGGTGCGTTTTGGATCATTGTCCTGCTGCAGAACCCAAGTGTGCTTCAGCTTGGGGTCACGAACAGATGGCTGGACATTCTCCTTCAGAATTTTTTGGTAGACAGCAGAATTCATGGTTCCATTTACCACAGCAAGTCTTTCAGGTCCTGAAGCAGCAAAACAGCCCCAGACCATCACACTACCACCACCATATCCTACTGTTGGTATGATGTGTCATGAGCTGAGCACTGGAGACTTCTGCCATGCTCAGTCTCATGGCTTTTCTCCATATTTGTGTATTTGTTGTATCTTGGGTTCTTGGTTCCTGTCATTTTATCCGTGGTTGGTTTTCATATTTCTGATATTGTTTGTTATTCTTCTTATCCCCCTGTTTATATCATAGTTTTACTACTCTCTTATTTTGTATTTGTTTGTATTTATCCCTCAGTCCTTATTTGTTGGCATTTAGTTTTTTATTGTTGTACTGTTGTGTTCTCTCTCTCTCTCACTCTTGCCGGGGCAGCAGCTGTCAGTGGCACTTCCGGATTTTTGCTCTGTTGTGGGCAGTGCTCCTGTCAGCTGTCAGTCCCGTCTTCTCCCCTCTCATTGCTCCCAGCTGACCCCAGTTTGTAATCACTGTTTTCTCCTGCCCGCTCATGTGTATCGCCGGTTCATAAAGAACTATAGTGGGGTGGCACTGCCTTTAACTCAGCTGACCTCCATTAAGGTCCCCTCTCGCTGGACCGAGGCAGCGGAGCAGGCATTTAACAAATTAAAATGCCTGTTCACGGACACACCCATCTTGGCACAGGTATACACGCAGCTCCAGTTCGTCCTCGAGGTGGACGCATCTGACATGGGGGTTGGCGTTGTGCTGTCGCAGCGCACGTCCTCGGATCAGAAGCTCCACCCATGCGCATATTTCTCTCGTCGGCTTACGCCGGCCGAGAGAAATTATGACGTGGGGGACAGAGAGCTGCTGGCCATTAAGTTGGCATTGGAGGAATGGAGACATTGGTTGGAGGGTGCTATTCACCCCATGATCGTGTGGACCGACCACAAGAATCTTGAATACTTGTGGTTGGTCCGCCAATTAAAAGCCAGGCAGCCCTGCTGGTCTTTATTCTTCCAGCGGTTCAATTTTACCATTACTTACTGGCCTGGCGCCCATAACGTCAAACCGGACGTGCTATCGCGCCAGTTTGACTCCGGGAAGGTAGACCCCCCCCCCCAAACCATCGTTTCGCCTTGGTGCGTCCTTGGTGCCCTTACTTGGGACATTGAGCGGAGGGTCCAGGAGGCCCAGTCCTGGGAGCTGTCACGCCGCGCCATTCATCAGCGGCGCCACCTGCTCACGCACCTGCCAATCATCAGCGGCGAGGGATAAAGGCCGTCTCGCCCGGAGGCTCGGCCTGAAGCCGTCAGACTTCGTCCCTCACCGTTGTGAGCATACTTCCCTTCAGCGTAACCATTTTGGTAAGAAGATCGCTTACCTTTTCTCTTCAGTCTTCTCCCCTGTGCACAGGTGGATTCCCCAGCGGCGGACATCTCCACTCCATCGCCCAATCCTCGCTGCTGCACGGAGCTCTCCAGGTGGCTGTCTTCCGGGCTTCACCCCCTTGTTGTGCCAGCTGTCCTGACCCACCAAGTAAGTCCTTCTCTCGCCATAAATTCCTCCTGTGTTGGTGTATGCCCGTCACCCTCTCCCTGTGCTCTCTCCATAGGGTTGCTCGGCTGTACGGTCACCTGCCTCTGTGCCTGGAGCAGACACCATCACCAACACATTTACATCCCGCAGACACGCACTCATTCACTCCTGTTGTTAATAAACTCTTTGAACTACTCTAAGCCTGTGTGTGTGCGTCTCCTGAGCCGTGCGTTATGTCAGTACGGCTTCAGCAGAGCGGCTCGGCGGACGGCGGGCTCGCACACCGGTTTTCCACTCTCGAGGCTAGAGTGGATCAAATAGCTTATCAACAACAGGTGATCTTTAATCAATTATTGAATTTAACTAACCGGTTGGGCCGCTTGGATCCTCAACAGCCGTTCCCCCCGGCTCGCCAGGGTGGCGCGGCTCCTGCTGTTCCAGCGGCCGTCCAGCCGGCTCCAGTGGCACCGGTTCGGCTCACACCGATTCCGACCCCCGCCCGCTTTAGCGGTAAGCTCGGCGGAGCGCGGGGGTTCATTATGCAGTGTGAGTCCGTGTTCCACCGTGTGCCCGGAGATTTTCCCTCGGATCACAGTCGGATTGGTTACATAGGGAATCTTCTGGAGGGGCGTGCGTTAACTTGGACCTACGCCGTAATGGCGAGGCCCAGTTATGCCACCCTCACCTATGACCAGTTCGTGAGGCGCTTCCTGGAGGTCTTTGACCATTCTCAAACCGAGACGGTCCAGGTCGATCGGCTCCTCGCTCTCCAGCAGGGAGGCCGGTCGGCAGCGGACTACTCGGTCGACTTCCGGGTAGCGGCGGAGGAATTGGGCTGGGAGGATCGCTCCCTCTGTGGCCTGTTCCTCCGCAGCCTCAATAGTGATCTGAGGGATGAACTGGCTGGACGGGATATCCCTGGGACGCTAGCGGAGCTGACATCCTTAGCGATAAGTTTGGATAACAGGCTGCGCGAGCGCTCCTCGGGGCGGAAGTCTTCTTCTTCTCGCCCTCGTGGAGTCTCGCCGCACCTGTTCCAAGCTCGCCCCCTGGCGGCGCCGCCAGCATTGTGCCCCGAGGAGTCGGAGCCGATGGTGACGGGCTGGACCAAGCTTTCCCCTGCGGAGAAACAACGCCGCCGTGAGTTGGGCCTCTGCATGTATTGCGGAGGTGACCAACACACTGTGGAGCGTTGCCCGCGGAAAGCCAGTCGGCGGGGTCCGCGAATCGCTGTAGGGAGCCTCGCGGATCCCAACCGGTTAGACTCTCTCACCCAATTAAAGCTGCCCATCCGTTTTTGCCACAATCCCACTGGGCACCTCACCCACGCACTGGTGGATTCGGGCGCAGAGGGCAGCTTCATTTCACAAGGCCTGGCAACCCGATTGGGCATCCGCTGTCAGGCATTAAAACACCCCATCTCCCTGGTCCATCTCTCCCGTGCCTCCCTTGGGAGAGTTTCTCACCAGACCATGCCTGTCCCAGTCATCATCTCAGGGAACCACCGGGAGGAGATGGTATTTTACGTCCTGCCCAACTCTGTGTCGCCCGTCATCCTGGGGTATCCCTGGCTACGCCTCCACAACCCTGTCCTGGACTGGAGGTCCGCTGGGGTATCGGCATGGAGTACCTTCTGTATGGGCACCTGCCTTCAGTCCGCTGCCTGCTCCCCATCCGCGGCTCCCCCTGTGGCGGATACAGCACCTCCGGACCTGTCACTGGTGCCTCCAGAATTTCACGACCTGGGTATGGTATTTAGCAAATCGAAAGCTATGTCTCTTCCCCCGCATCGACCATATGACTGTGCCATCAACCTCCGCCAGGGGGCTCCCCTGCCATCTGGTCGGCTCTACAGCCTGTCGGCGCCGGAGAAGGAGACCATGAATACATACCTAAAGGAATCTCTGAGCGCTGGGATTATTCGCCCATCGTCGTCACCCGTGGGGGCAGGGTTTTTCTTTGTCGGGAAAAAGGACGGATCCCTCCGCCCCTGCATAGACTACCGAGCGCTGAATGACATCACTGAGAGGGACCGTTACACCCTGCCCCTCATGGACACTGCCTTTCACTCCCTCCAGGGGGCGACCTGGTTTACCAAGCTGGATTTACGCAGCGCTTACCACCTCGTCCGGATCCGGGAGGGAGATGAATGGAAGACAGCCTTCCGTACCCCGAACGGCCACTTTGAGTATCTCGTCATGCCGTTCGGGCTGACCAACGCTCCTGCCGTCTTTCAGCGCCTCATTAATGACGTCCTCCGGGATTTCATCGGCCTTTTTGTGTTCGTCTACCTGGATGACATCCTTATCTTCTCCAGGTCCAGGGACGAGCACCAGGTCCATGTGAGGCGGGTCCTCCAAAGACTGCTGGAGAATCGTCTGTACGTGAAGGCTGAGAAATGCGAATTCTACGCTAGGACCACATCCTTCCTGGGATTCATCATCGCTCAAGATCAGGTGCTCCCAGACCCAGAGAAGGTGAAGGCGGTGGTGGAGTGGCCTACTCCCGCATCCCGGAAGCAGGTGCAACAGTTTGTTGGCTTCGCCAATTTTTACCGCCGCTTTGTCCCAAATTTCAGCTCGATCGTCGGACCGCTGACCCGCCTCACGTCCCCGAAGGTCCCGTTCCGGTGGACTGAAGAGGTCGCTGCTGCCTTTAGGGCGCTGAAGGCGGAGTTCTCCTCCTCCCGGGTCCTTCGCCAGGTCGACCCCGCGCTGCAGTGCATTGTGGAGGTGGACGCATCGGACACGGGAGTGGGAGCAGTGTTATCCCAGCGGTCACCTGACGATGGCGCCAAGCGGCCGTGCGCCTTCTTCTCCCGGCGCCTGTCCCCGGCGGAGAGGAACTACGATGTGGGGGACAGAGAGCTCCTGGCCATTAAACTCGCCTTACAGGAGTGGCGCCACTGGCTAGAGGGGGCGGACCTGCCGTTTGTGGTCCTGACGGACCACAAGAACTTGGAGTATTTACGATCTGCCAAGCGCCTGAATGCCCGCCAGGCGCGCTGGTCTTTGTTCTTCGCCAGGTTCCGCTTCTCGATCACCTTCAGGCCGGGCTCCAAAAACGGCCTGCCTGACGCCCTCTCTAGGCAGTTCACCCCCGTGGAGGCTGAGGAGACGCCCCACACTATCCTGCCCAGGTCGTGCGTCCTCGGTGCCATCTCTTGGGACATTGAAGACAAGATCCGGAAGGCGCAGGAGGTGGAACCTGATCCTGGCGGCGGACCGGAGGGAAGACTGTTCGTCCCATCTGCGGTCCGAGGAGAGGTCATCCACTGGCTCCACACCTCCCGGCTCACCTGTCATCCCGGCACCTCTCGGATGATCAGCCTCCTCCAGCGGTCCTTTTGGTGGCCAGGCCTGCGGAGGGATGCAGCCCGCTACGCCCGGGCTTGCCCAATCTGTGCCACCAGCAAGTCGGGAAATGCCCCCCCAGCGGGTCTGCTCCAGCCTCTGCCCGTCCCCGGCAGGCCCTGGTCGCACATCGCACTGGACTTCGTCACCGGACTCCCCGTTTCCAACTCCTTTGACACCGTCCTGACCATTGTGGACCGTTTCTCCAAGGCGGCGCACTTCATTCCCCTGCGGGGTCTCCCTACTGCCCTGAAGACGGCGGGCCTCCTCGTCCAACACGTGGTCAGGCTGCACGGGATTCCGGTGGACGTGGTCTCGGACCGGGGCCCCCAATTTTCGTCCGAGGTTTGGAGATCCTTCTGTAACGCCATCGGAGCCAAGGTGAGCCTCTCCTCCGGCCATCACCCCCAGTCTAACGGGCAGTGTGAGAGGACCAATCAGGAGCTGGAGGCTGCGCTCCGCTGTGTTACCAGATCCAAGCCGACGTCCTGGAGCAACCATCTCGCCTGGGTGGAGTATGCCCACAACACCGCCCGCTCTTCTGCAACGGGGATGTCCCCCTTCAAGGCGTCCCTGGGTTACGACCCCCCGCTGTTTCCAGCGCAGGAGAACGAGGTGACTGTCCCCTCCGTTAGGGCGCACCTTAGGCAGTTCCGCTCCACCTGGGCTGCCGCGCGTCATGCGCTTTTACGCACAGCGGAGCGCAACAGGACCGTGGCGGACCGGCACAGAAGACCTGCCCCGGCGTACGGAGTTGGGCAACTCGTGTATGTGTCTACCCAGGACGTCACATTAAAAGGCGAGAGGAGGAAGCTGGCACAGCGATTCATGGGTCCCTTTCCCGTCACCCGGATCATCAACCCGGTGGCTGTGCGCGTGGCTATCCCCCCCTCCCTCCGCATCCATCCCACTTTCCATGTGTCGAGGGTGAAACTGGCAGTCACTGACCCCCTTTGCCCTCCTCCTGCAGCGCAACCCGCGCCCCGGATGGTTGGTGGCCATCCGGCCTGGTCCGTCTCCTCCATCCTGGACTCCCGGCGCCGAGGCCGTGGGTTGCAATACCTGGTGGACTGGGAGGGCTATGGGCCCGAGCATCGGCAATGGGTGCCCCCGTCGTTTGTGTTGGACCCCTCGCTCATCGCGGACTTCCACCGAGCGCACCCGGATAAGCCATCGCCAGGAGGCGCTGCTAGAGGGGGGAGTACTGTCACGCCGCGCCATTCATCAGCGGCGCCACCTGCTCACGCACCTGCCAATCATCAGCGGCGAGGGATAAAGGCCGTCTCGCCCGGAGGCTCGGCCTGAAGCCGTCAGACTTCGTCCCTCACCGTTGTGAGCATACTTCCCTTCAGCGTAACCATTTTGGTAAGAAGATCGCTTACCTTTTCTCTTCAGTCTTCTCCCCTGTGCACAGGTGGATTCCCCAGCGGCGGACATCTCCACTCCATCGCCCAATCCTCGCTGCTGCACGGAGCTCTCCAGGTGGCTGTCTTCCGGGCTTCACCCCCTTGTTGTGCCAGCTGTCCTGACCCACCAAGTAAGTCCTTCTCTCGCCATAAATTCCTCCTGTGTTGGTGTATGCCCGTCACCCTCTCCCTGTGCTCTCTCCATAGGGTTGCTCGGCTGTACGGTCACCTGCCTCTGTGCCTGGAGCAGACACCATCACCAACACATTTACATCCCGCAGACACGCACTCATTCACTCCTGTTGTTAATAAACTCTTTGAACTACTCTAAGCCTGTGTGTGTGCGTCTCCTGAGCCGTGCGTTATGTCAGGAGCCTGTGCCAGTAGGGTGCCCCTGGAATCGCCTCTACGTCCCGGCCACCCTCTGCAGTGACGTTCTCCAGTGGTCCCATAGCAGCTGTTTCGCCTGCCATCCTGGCATTGCCTGCACTGTGGACTTCGTCCGGCGGGCATTCTGGTGGCCCATGGTGCAGTGGGACATACGGGACTACGTCAGAGCTTGTCAGACCTGCGTCAGGGGGAAATCGGACTCCTCTCCCCCTCGGGACTCCTCCACCCACTTCCCACCCCGGGTCGTCCTTGGTCTCATATCGCCGTGGACTTTGTGACCGGACTCCCCCCTCCCATGGGAAGACTGTTATCCTAGCGATTGTGGAACGCTTCTCCAAGGCGGTGCATTTGGTGGCCCTCCCGAAGCTCCCCTCAGCCTTGGAGATGGCGGTCCTACTAACTGACCACGTTATCAAGGTCCACGGCATCCCCATCGACATCGTGTCTGACCGGGGTCCACAATTTAGAATCAGAATCAGAATCAGATTTATTGCCATTGTTCATGTAGTACACAAACTAGGAATTTGTCTCGGTGCAATGCTACAACATTAAAACATGATAAGATAAAGAGATAAACTAAAAAAAAATTAAAGACTAAAACCATGCAATAAGTGTAGAATAATAAATAATAATAATAATAATAATAATAATAATAATGAGTAATACTAGTCACAGCAGTTTTAAATAAATTAGCAAGTAGCAGATGATGTGCAGTCGATTTTCCTGAGCTTCGCCGTCATGGCTCTGCAGGAGACCAGCGAGGCCCACCTGGTGGGTCTCTTCTTCGCTAAGGGGGTCACCATCATGCCCAAAGACTTCCAGCTGGCTCGCTGCATCCGCGGAGAGAGAGCTTAGACTTTCTGCTGCACATTCACCAACCAACCATAATGCTCTGCACTGTGTGTCTATATATATACATTTATAGTAATATGGACATATGTTTACTAGATGTTGTTTTTTCTTGCCTTCTGATTGTTGCTCTGAGTGTTGCTATCCCTGTGCTGTTGCAATCCTGGAATTTCCCCATTGTGGGACTAATAAAGGCTTATCTTATCTTATCTTATCTTATAATGCAACAGAAAAACAGTGATGAATGACATGAGTCTGGTTGAGCTGCTGTATATAGTGCACGAGAGTCAATAAGTCACTTAATGTTCAGTAGTCTGATGGCAGAGGGGAAAAAGCTGTTCATGTGCCGGGAGGTTTTAGTCTGAATGGACTGAAGTCTTCTACCTGAGGGGAGGGTGGCAAACAGTACGTGACCAGGGTGTGAAGGATCGGCCATGATCCGGCCTGCACGCCTCCGGGTCCTGGAGATGTACAGATCCTGGAAAGATGGGAGCTTGCAGCCGATCACCTTCTCAGCAGTGCGCACAACGCGCTGCAGCCTTAGTCTGTCCCTCGCAGTAGCTCCTGCGTACCACACGATTATGGAGGAGGTGAGGATGGACTCAATGATGGCCGTGTAGAACTGCACTAACATCTTGGTAGGTAGCTTGAGCTTCCTCAGCTGCCGCAGAAAGAACATCCTCTGCTGGGCCTTTTTGATGAGGGAGCTGATGGTTGGCTCCCACTTGAGGTCCCGGGTGATGGTGGTGCCCAAGAAGCGGAAGGAATCTGCACTGGACTTGCAATTTATGTCCCAGGTCTGGAGGGCCTTTTGTCGGACACTGGGCACCACTGTGAGTCTCTCATCCAGGAATCATCCTCAGAGTAACGGGTAGGCAGAGCGCGCCAATCAGTCCCTGGAGCCACCCTGCAGTGCGTAGCAGCTGAGAACCTGGCTTCATGGAGCTCGCACCTGACCTGGGTGGAGTATTCTCTCAACTTGGTCGTTTCGGCGGCCACAGGACTCACTCCATTCGAGGCATCCCTGGGCTACACCCCGCCCCTTCTTCCCATGGCTGAGAGGGAGGTGGCAGTTCCATCCGTGGAGGCCCATGCTCGTCGCTGCCAACGCGTCTGGAGGTCTACCCGGGCTGCGCTGACATGCTCCACGGAACGCACCTGGGCTGCCGCAGACAGGAAACGGGTCCCGGCTCCCAAATACACCGTGGGACAGCAAGTCTGGTTGGTGGCGAGTCAAGTCCCGCTGAAGGAGAAATCGAAGAAGCTGTCTCCCCACTTTCTTGGCCCATTTCCCATCGCCCAGATTATTAATGACGCGTCAGTTCAGCTGAAGCTCCCTCCTTCGTTACGGGTGAACCCCACCTTCCACATATCTCACATTAAGCCCCTCTCGGTCAGTCCTCTCTACCCCCCCCCCCAAGCCGCCTCCTCCTCCCCAAATCATTGACCGCCACCCCGCCTACACAGTCCGCCGGATTCTGGATGTTCGCCATCGGGGCCAGAGACTGCAGTACCTGGTGGACTGGGAGGGCTACGGCCCTGAGGAACGATCCTGGACCCCATCATCACGGGTCCTGGACAAGGAGATGCTCCGGGTCTTCCACCGAACCCATCCAGAGAAGCCCTCTGGACCGCCAGGAGGTGCTCCTAGAAGGGGGGGCCCTGTCATGGGCAGTGAGAGCACGCCCCTCCCCTCCTGCCGCACGTTCACCAATTCATCACTGCACCTGAGGCAGAGGACACACCTGCGCCCGCTCATCAGCCAGCGTACTTAAGGAGGTCTCCTCCGCGCAGTCAACGCTGGCTCGTCTGGGTATACTGCCCTTAATTCAGGCAAGCAGGTCGTTTTTTGCTAGCTAAGGCACATCATCTAAACTGCTCTCTGGTGTTGTCTCAGGTTGCTGCCATCGTATGGGTGTGTCTCGGGACTGCGTGTGCTCTCCTGCCACCTCATCACCTCCTCAGCAACAGATCTTCACCTGGGTCAGGCACTCCAAGCTCATTCCCCTTCCCTACTGGTTAGTCTATTCCCCGCTGGAGTCCTGCCGGTCCTCCCTTGGAGTCCCGAGTAAGTGGCAATTTGGCTCGCCCATTTCCCTTTCTCTGCTTCTCCGCTGACAGCTCTCGCTTTTCTCTCCACAGGTGGACTGAATCTTCTGACGAGTGGCTGTTTCTGTAACGTAGTGCTGTTTTCTACATTTAATAAATTATTGAACGTTCCCCCCTTTGTGGTTTCGTCTTGTGCTCGCATCGTGCACGTGGGCTGTCAGCTAATCATGACAGCCTCAGTTAATCTGCCATCATACATCAGAACCCTTTCCCCATTCTGGTGCATTACCCTGTGCTATCCGACCTACTCGTTTGAGTCTGTAAGTTTACTTTGTGCACTGTTTGGATTTTTGTGTTGTGCACCATTTGAACTTTTGTGTTTTGTTAATAAATATCACAAACTAAAGTTCAGCATCTGGGGCTCTCCTCTCTGCCCTGAGGAGCAAATCATGACATGATGTTCCTTTTCTGAAATGCTGTGTTACTTTTATGCCCTATGTAATGGGACACACACCTTCCAAAAAGTTCAATTTGTCTCGTTAGTCCACAGAGTATTTTCCCAAAAGTTGTGGGGATCATCAAGATGTTTTCTGGCAAAACTGAGATGAGCCTCTATGTTCTTTCTGCTCCGCAGTGGTTTTCGTCTTGGAACTCTGCCATGCAGGCCATTTTTGCCCAGTCTCTTTCTTATGGTGGAGTCATGAACACTGACCCTGAGGCAAGTGAGGCCCGCAGTTCTTTGGATGTTGTTGTGGTGTCTTTTGCGACTTCTTGGATGAGACATTGCTGCGCTCTTGGGGTATTTTTTGTCGGCTGGCCACTCCTGGGAAGGTTCATCACTGTTCCATGTTTTCGCTATTTGTGGATAATGGTTCTCACTTTGGTTCGCTGGAGTCCCAAAGCTTTAGAAATGGCTTTATAACCTTTTCCAGACTGATAGATCTCGATTACTTTGTTAATTATTTGTTCCTGAATTTCTTTGGATTCCAACATGATGTCTAGCTTTTGAAGATCTTTTGGTCTTCTTCACTTTGTCAGGCAGATCCTATTTACTGTAAGTGATTTCTTGATTGAGAACAGGTGTGGCATTAATCAGGCCTGGGTGTGGCTAGAGAAACTGAACTCAGCTTTCCAAAGATGTGCTAAACCACAGTTAATTTATGTTTTGGGGGGGGCAATCACTTGTTTACAAAGGACCATGTAGGTTTGGATTTTTTTTTTTTTTACCCTTCATAATAAACACCATCATATAAAAACTACATTTGGTGTTTACTTGTGTTATCTTTTTCTAATATTTAATTTTGCTTGATGATCTGAAACATTTAAGTGTGACAAACATACAAAAAAACGAGAAATCAGGAAGAGGGCAAACACTTTTTCATACCACTGTACATGTGAGTTATGAAAACTTCCTGTCCATTGGTGGTGGGAGGCACTGTAGCTATGTGTTATTGTTTATTATAGAAATGTTTAGTATTGGCTACCTATTCGCCACACAAAATTTGGTTCAAATCAGACAATGTATACCAGAGTTACAGCCATTGGAAGGGTGATCACAATACCACAAACTTGGCCACGCCCCTGTTGCCAAACTGTCAAGCATTTGGAAAAGTTTTCAGTAACTTTTGATGGCACATGGGTATCGATGATTGGCACCCTAAATGGTATAAATCAGAGATACTGAAGAAAACCTCTGGTGTAACCTTCATCTCTCCAAGACAGGGCGCTTTTGCTACTCATAAATATTCATAGCTATAATTGTTCAGAGGCATACTCATATACATCATACCCACCTTGGTGCCAATCAGACATTCCATAACCGAGGTATGAAAGAAACATGACGTAAAACTTTATGATGCAAAACTTTCTGCCTCCTATAGGTGGCTGTGATAGAAAATTTAGTTAGATAAGGGGATACACAATGTGCTTATTGTTGCATGAATATGTTGCACTGCTCACACACTCACATATCAGGCTGCATCCACACACCCCCAATTGCTTAGCAACGAAGTAACGGCTTCTGCTCACATACAGGGTTACTGAAGGTTGGGTGGCGTGATAGTGGAAAGATACCGGACATCTGCAGGGGAGTCACCTGATGAAGAAAGGTTCCTCTTGCCACCAAAGAACTGGTTTAAACCTGTTTTGACAGAGACTGGCCATTGTTGGAGGACACTGGGAACGCCCAGGGTCCAGAAGTTTATGTATCACTGAGTTTTTTGTTTGAGGTCTTTAACCAATTTGTGCTGCGGAAGACCCACAGCTGTGTATTGCTCTCTGCATGGTTCAATAAAGTTAAGCTGAGAAATAGATCATCTTTTCTGATTTGTTCACTGTCCATATTTTGAACACTGAGAATTAATAAGAAATTCTTTTCCATGGCACTGTAGATTTCTGTGAATATTGTTCTATAGAACTGTTTGGAAGCAAAAAGGTCACGGGATCGATTCCACCCCTAACCATCGTGGGTTTGATCCCACCCCCAGACCATCGGTGACCCTTCTGTGTGGAGTTTGCATGTTTTCCCCGTGTCTGCATGGGTTTACTCCGTGTACTCCGGTTTCCTTCCACAGGTCAAAGACATGCAGGTTAGGTTAATTGGCATCAACTGGGGATTCTGAATTGTCCTTAGGTATGAATGTGAGAATGAATGGTTATCTGTCTCTTTGTGTTGGCCCTGCGATGGACTGGTGATCTGTCCAGAGTTTACCCTGCCTCTCGCCCAAAGATACTGGGATAGGCTCCAGCCCCCCAGCGATCTGAAAAAAAAAAGGATTAAGTGGTAGAAGATGGATTTTTTTTTTTTTGTTACTTATTTGTACCCGTAGGTAGATTTGGTTTGCAGTCTGGTGACAAGCCACCGGCTGCTGGTCGCTGCGTGCGCAAGCGCCCTAAACCTACATGTTTTTTGGTATGCGGGAGGAAACCGGAGAAATCCCGGAGTAAACCCACGCAACACGGGGAGAACATGCAAACTCCACACAGCTCACTGTTGGTCGGGGGCTGGGATCGAACCCACGATCTCATGATCCCCGCGATCCCCCGGCTGAGGGTAAAACTGTGCTGCCACAGTGCTAAACCACTGCGCCACCGTGCAGCCCGGTGGATGGTTGGAATTGAACTAATATCCATAATGTTGAATTTGGTTGAAATCAGACAATTCATACCAGAGTTATTGTCATCAGAAGGGTCATGGAATGGTCATGGTGAGATATTAAACTTTGCCACGCCCCTACGGCCAAACCATCGAGCTTTTGGAAAAGTTTTCAATAACTTTTAATGGCACATGGGTATAGAAGATTGTCACCACAAATAAGCTCAAACGGACTAAAGCCCTAGGACGAGTTCGATCGAACGCGCGAGGTGGAAATCAGGTCGCTACCACTTTCTGCCAAAATGGCTGATTTCCTATTGGAAAACCCTAGGACGAGTTCGATCAAACGCGCAGGCTGGAAATCAGGTCACCGTCACTTCCTGCCAAAATGGCAGACTTCCTGCTGGGTGTAGACCATCACTTCTATGGAGTTTTTTGCATGTCTTGACATGATAAACATCTGACCAGATTTTCATCTTTCTACACGAAAGTAAGTGTGTGCTGCTCCCCATTGACTTCACATGTTAGGTGGTGCTGTAGAGCCGTTTTTGTGGGGTCATTCATATTTCCTCCAAAATATTAAATTTTTTTGTCAGTCTCGAGGTCCCTGAAAAAAATGGTGAGTTATCATACAGGTTGAGAACCCCAAAAATGAGATTGTTTAGGCAAACAGAAAAAAAATAATACTAACAGATAAAATAGGGCTCTCGTCCACTGACGTCAGTGGCTCAGGCCCTAAAAATAAATTTACAAGAAAAACTTAAAAAGCAAGGAACGTATGTGCAGGAAGATCCATGAACTAAAACTAGAAATGTGTAGTTTGTTGAGTTCACTTGACTGAGTCTGTTTATCTAAAGCAAAGTGAGAGTGAGAGTTTTCTTCATTTCTTTTAATCTCTCTTGTGGGAAGTTGAAGAATTTGGCCGGTCTCAGCAGAGGAAATGACATCTAGCCGGGGTTAAAGACATCAGCAGCGTAAACACACACACACACTCTCTTTATAAACACACTCTCACCCATTGTTCAGGCACACATACTGGAGGTTTGATTATTATGCCTTTTTATGGAAAGAACTTGGTCTAAGTTATTATGGAAGGAAATTTACATGGAAACAGTAAAATTTCTGTGGAAAAAACTTTACAAATTTATTAGCAAAAGTTGCAAATTTATGAACATATCAGTTGCAAATTTATGAGAAATAGTTGCAAATGTATGAGAAAGGTTGCAAATGTATGAGAAAAAAGTAGAACATTTATGACAAAAAAGTTGCAATCGTATGAGAAAGTAGTAATCTTATGAGGAAAAGTAGCAATTTTATGAGATAAAGTTGCAAATTTTTGAGAAAAGAGATGCAAATTTCCGAGAAAAAAGTTGCAAAATTTCTGAAAAAAAAAAAGTTGCAATTTTACAAGAAAAAGTTGCAAATTTCCGAGCAAAAAGAATGATCGTCATTCAAAGCTGGCTACACCTCAGGATCACAGATGCCGCGGTTAAGCTAGCATGCTGCTAACTACACTGAAGCTAGGGGCTGTGTAAGCAGAATTTGCATATATGTGAATAAGGGCTTGTTTACAAACTCTGTGGTCACTGATTAAGTACTGCTCACCGGGCCTGGAGCTCCAGCCAGCTTCTGTCTGTCACGGGAGTTTTATTGCCATGGTAACAGCAGTTCAGATGCTAATGCTAATTTAGCTTTGACAAGCAGCAGACCCAGTTTTGACCAACATATTAAGCGCACAGGAGGAGGTAACACACTGGACTGTGTATATTCTAATATTATAAAGGGATACAGAGCCTCCTTCCCCTCCTCCATTTAACTGAAAATACACAACATGTATTCATTTTCATATTAACTTGGGATAGTTGTCTTATTTTCCTTGAGGAATGTGTCTTTATATGCCAGCTGAT
The DNA here is from genome assembly GCA_020510985.1 of Pholidichthys leucotaenia. NCBI lineage: Eukaryota > Metazoa > Chordata > Actinopteri > Cichliformes > Pholidichthyidae > Pholidichthys > Pholidichthys leucotaenia. The sequence continues at coordinate 319,483,791 of CM035844.1, forward strand.
CATCACTGTAAGACAAAGGAGATATACAAATAGGTGAGAAAAAATATGTGGATATATCGGTATTGGCAAAAACTAGTTTTAAACTATCACCATTTCGACTATCCCAGGGGTCTGCAACCTGTACTTCACAAAGAGCCACTAGAGTGATTTTTGTTGAAAAAATCTAGATGGAGCCACAGAAATATCAGGATTAAGAGTGTTTCTGTCATAAATCTGCAGTGTTTTTAATTGTAAATTTGTTGCCCTCCCCCCCACACAAAATTGTATGTTTTTCTGGGAAATTTTTGAATATTTGTTTTTTAAAAAAAGTGGCTTTTGTCTTGCCAATTTGTGGTGGTGTTTTCCTCATAAAACTGCAATGATTTTCCAAAATTTGTTATTGCTGTATTTTTCTTTGCAAATTTAATACCATTTGTTCAGTGAAACTGAATACTTTTTTCATTACTTTGGATATTTTTGGCATGATCTTATGCTTTTATCGTAAGATTTTTTTTAAAAATTTTTTCTCGTAAATTTGTTACTTTTTTAAGGTAAAAATGCAGCCTTTTTCCCATAAAGTTGCAACAGTTTAGAGCAAATTCTTTTTATGTTATTCTGGCAGATATGTTTAGTGTTTTTGACACCAGTTTTTTAGCTATTTTCATAAATTTATTATTATTATTGTTATTATTATTATTATTATTATTATACTAAATTTATTACATTTCATAATTAAAACTACAACATTTTTAACATTTTTTTAAAACTTTTTGTCACAAAACTCCAAATTTTTCCAATTATTTTGTGAATTGTTCCCACAAATTTTGTAGCTTTTCTCTTGTAAATGGTGGGTATGTTTTCTATCATGAACTGGGGTGGACCTCCAGCCCAGTTCCATGGCACGGTGGCAGCCTTGTCTTCAAGTATATTTTGATTTCCTATTTTGCTGCCAGGCACCTCCTTGGGAGCCTTGAGGTCTTCTCGGCTCCCTGACAGCTCGCAGCCACGCCCCCCTCTCCGGCCAGTTCATGCCAGCTGATTGTCTTTATCATTTGTGCCCAGTCTCTGTTCTTTCACGCATGCACACACACACATATATGCATGCCCTCATTCTTTCACTCTCGCACACTCCCGCACACATACTCTGTCCAGCCCACACTTTCCTACGCACTTTCACACACCGGCATTCAGTCCCGTCATTATGTGTGGCATTATTTAAGCCCTGTGGTCGCTTGAGTGAACTGCCGGATTATTATTTGCCCTGTGTGAACTCCACAGCATTGGATCTGTTTGTTCTCCCCGATGCATGCATGACTAGACGCCCTGCCTGTTTTTGGTACCGCTTCGCTCTGCACGTCATCTGTGTCTGTCTCTTCTGTTTTTGCAGGTTGGCTCTGGGATTCCTTCCACGGATGTCTCTGTTCCCGGCTCCAGTGAGTATTTCTGTCCACGCCGCTTCTAGTTCCATCCTGGAAGTGCTCGGGTGTCCAGGCTGCCTTCTCCCCACCGTCCAGCTGTCCTGCAGTGCCTGGGGTCCCCTGGGCTTACTCACTGGTGAGCTGAAGAGCGTCTTGTGAGCTTCCCAGAGCCTCCTCGCCATTTTGTGTTTTTTTCTGTTGTTTGCTGGACTGTTTGTTCCTTATTTTGTTGAATAAATTGCACACAACGTCTCCTGGGTTTGGATTTGTCTCTTTCCTCCGTGTGCTGCGTAAAAGCGCACGGGCATTCACAACAGTTTTCTCTATAAAATTGCAACATTTTCTCTAAGGCATTTTCTCTTAGGCTGTCTTGTTCTTTTAATATTTTTCTCAATGTGCAACCCTTTCTCTTGAAAATTCATTGCATCTTTTATTTGAAATTTGTGTTTTGTTTTTTTTTTTTCCTTTTTGTCAAGGCCTGGAGGAGCCACTGGCTATGGACAAAAGAGCCACGTGTGGCCCTAGAGCCGCAGGTTGCAGACCTCTGGGCTATCCGCAAAACCAATGAGAAACAGCTGGGTTATACAGGGGCAAAAAAGTAGTCTATTAGCGGGGCACCGTGAAGGTCGACAATGACAAACTCTTAAAGGAATCATAGTGTTCATAAGTTTCTTTTAATAACAACAGTCAGTATAAATAAAAACTATAAAAAACAAACTATTGAACAAAACAATATTTGAACAACATTGAACGAAATATCTGAACATTTGTTTATATGGCAATTATCCACAAAATGCACAGCTTTTGTCACTGCAGCATACTTTTCTGGGCTTCTGGAAGAACATTTCAAGAGCCTCTTGACATGGTAAGTCTGACACATCTGACCCATTTATTGAGATTCGCATGCAGGCTGCAAGATGTTTTGGATCAAAACCTGTCATCCAGTGATGACCGGACTTTTGCTGCTTGGCGGGGGCAGGGTGTGTAGCAGTGACGTGTGGTCAGGGGAGGCAGGGGAGGCTGAAAATCGCAGTTGGAGGCTGCACAGTACCATTGCCCCAACAGTAGGGGGTGTGCAATTAAATAAAAGAAGATAAGGACATTTTTTTTAACAAAGTCACAGCGATTTTTGTCCAGAAGGATAGGCAGATTTACTTCATTTACAACTAAAGGTAAGACCATGCGTGCATAGCAGTTGTAAATACTACTAATAATTTGTAATGAGTGTAAATTGTGGAGCAGCAACACAGAAAGATGCAGCTCTCTGATCCATGGTAAACATTATTCCTTGGCCAAAAACAAAGTCAGGGTTTCCTCTGGTAACCAGTGTTGGGAGTAACGCGTTACTGTAACGCCACTGCTTTTGCAGGAACGTGCTGTGTAACAAAATTACTGTTTAAAAATTCAGTAATGCATTACAGTTACTGAAATTTGATCAGATGCGCGACTCGAGTTACTCGTTTTATTAATATGGATAGATATTTTTGGCGCAAATAAACTGACCCCACCATAGCTGGCACAGCCGTCAGTCTCCTCTGCAGGTCGGTTTCCTGTCCTGCCCCAGTTCACACCACAACCCGGTGACAACTTCTCATATCAAGCTCTGATCACCTGTTGTCTGAGCGGTAAGTAGCCCCTTACAGCTCCTACCTCAGTGGTTAAACATGAGTATTTTTTGAGTAAGAAGCTCGCATTGAATGCATTTAAAGTTTTCTTACGCACAGAGAAAAAGTGACTGTAATTTGTTGCAGTAAAGAACAGCGGTGAACTTTCATTTATCTGTGCTTTCTGTTTTATTTTATCTTATTCATTTACATGCTGTTGTGATCTGCAACTATTTCATGGAAGTAAATCCTCTAAATATGCGTCTTTAATGGGCTGGTCCAGGGGTGTCAAACATATAACTCGTGGGCCAAAAACGGCCCACCAGGGGGTCCAAATTTTTCTCTGTGAATTTGCAGCTTTATTTTGAGTAAATTTCTGACTTTCTACTGATTACAATAGTAAATCTGAGACATTTTTTCTCTGTAAGATGAAACTTATTTCTCATCAGTTTTCTTTTTCTTCTTTATTCTGATGAGAACAAGGGGCCCTTGATCTTACTGTGTGTGTAAGATGATTTAAGTATGCATTTAAAAGTAACGTGAAAGTTACTTTTCCAAGTAACTAGTTACTTTAATCATGCAGTAACTCAAAAGTAACTCAGATACTTTTGAAAAGAAGTAACTAGTAACTGTAAATCGTTACTATTTTTTAGTAACTTGCCCAGCACTGCTGGTAACATTTTGGTGTGGCAAATCACCACCCTTGAAGTTATGCTGCCACGCCAAGAAAATATAAATTTAAGAAAAAAATATGAAGGAATGACGCCCCACAAGCGTGCACACGAACAATGCACGTGACCATCATCCAAAGTGCCTTTATTGTCATCCATTGTTAAAAAACAATACAACGAAATTAAAGATGCTGCTCCCTAAAACAAACTATCACATTCACAATTCATTCATGAATTTAGCATCCTCATAATTACAACAATAAATAATACCTAAAGCAGTGATACCTAAAAAAATAAAATGAAACATATACATAGCAATAAAAAAGAGCATACTGGGCAGTGAATAAAATAAGACCATCTTGTACACAAGGTTGTTACTCACAAAATACCCTGAAAATGACATCAACAGTCTGTATGTATTATATGAATCCATTCAAAATATGTACTGCTGTTGGGAAGAAACTATGATTAAATCTGGTAGTCCGGGTTTTATGGGACCTGTACCGCTTCCCTGAGGGAAGCAAGTGAAAGAAATCATTACCTGGATGAGTGCAGTCCATAGTGATGTAGTTCTGCCATCCATGCGGAGTTCAGATTTCAGAAGCGCCCCGCCTGCCTGCGTGACTATTCAGTCTGCAGGCATAGTGTCTCTCTAGTGTCACTGTCCAAGCATGAACTTTTTAAGTACATTAAACACGAAAAAAAAAAGCAGAAGAAGTATGTAAGCAGTGGAGGCATTTATTGTAGTTTTAACCTGCTGGTAATGGGAACAGTAATGAAGAGTCACTTAGCAAACAGGTGTGGTTAGGCTTCATATGTAGGCTTCATATGCAGGGAAAGGCAAGGGTGACTGATGAATTGCTGAGGACTGACTTCACCAGCCACTGCAATATTAACTAATTAATGCTCATTATTATGCACTTGGCAAGTTAAGATGACCGAAATTCACATAGTCAATGACTTTAATCCGTCAACTGTCATGACGGCCGCTGGGCCGTCATCTGTCTCATCAGCTCCAGCTGCGCACAGACCAGCAGGTGCTAATCAGCGGCTGTTAAAAGCCAGTGTTGCTGACAGCCCGGCACGGAGTCGTCTGTCTTCCTCGTCTGAGTATGAGCCAGAGCTTCGTTCTCAAGCCAAGTCAAGAACGTCAAGTCAAGGCCGGCCACGTAAGAGAACTCTTTGCTATTCTACCCCTTGCCTCTACCCCTGTGCACAGATGGACCTCCCAGGCGGCGGACCAGATTCCCCAGCCAACGGGGCATCACCACCTCCATCACGGAGCTCCTCGTTACCACCACAGCTACGGGTTCAATCACCACCACAGCTACAGGTACCACCACCACCACAGCTATGGGTACAATCATCATCTCAGCTACAGGTGCAATCACCACCACAGCTACGAGCACAATCACCACCACGTCGCACGGACACTGGGAGTCAGCAGAACACAACCTGTGGCATATCCAAGTAAGCCTCACCATCTACAATTACACGCCATCGTTGAACAGCTGTAATTGTTTCTGCTTGTGTGTTCCAGGGTTGCCAGGTCGCCATCTGAACTGCTCAGTTCCAGTGACCAGACATCAATACTTGCACTCACACACGCACTACACTCACTCACTATCCAATAAAGAATAATTGTCTATATCCGCTCGTGTCAGTGTCTGTTTCCTGGGTCCTGAACATGTCAGTACGACTCCGTCACGTTGACCCAGCAGACAGCACACTGTCGCGCAGATTAAACACACTTAGCGCTCGGGCAGATATGTTATCACACCAACAGACAGTTATTCTTAACCAACTGACTCAAATTAACAGCCGGCTGGATCGTCTGGAGGGACACCAGATGTTTCCCCCGGCCGCTAGTGCTTCAACCCCTGCAGGCTTAGCGCCAGGTCAAGCTAACATTCCATCTTCTTCTCGCCTCACCCCTGTTCCAACTCCTGCCCGGTTTAGCGGAAAACTCGGGGAAGCTCGTGGGTTCATTCTACAATGTGAATCAGTTTTCCTCCGCGTTCCGGGAGATTTCGCCATAGACTCAAGTAAGATTGGTTATATCATCAACTTGTTGGGGGGTAGAGCCTTAGACTGGGCATACACGGTAATGGCTAAACCAAGTTATCCTGTGTTAACTTACCAGCGGTTTGTGGCGGAGTTTATGTCTGTGTTTGACCATTCAGGTAGGGGTGCGGTGTTGACAGAACGGCTGTTGAATCTGCAGCAGGGCAATAGACCAGCTGCTGACTATGCTATTGATTTCCGGGTCCTGGCCGCTGAGATTGGGTGGGGGGAGCCGTCACTCTGTGGTATTTTCCTTCGCAGTCTCAACGCCGAATTAAAGGATGAGTTAGCGGCACGGGACAAACAGGATAATTTGGGTGAATTAATTGCCCTTACTATAAGCCTAGATAGTAGGTTAAGGGAACGAGCGGCCGGACGGCAAACTACTTCCCGTTCAGCTAAACCCCGCCCTCGTTCCACTAGCTCTCCTCTGTTCGCTCTACCCGCGTCAGAGGAACTTCCGGATCAAGAGGCTATGGTAATAGGGCAGTCACAGGTGTCAGCGGCTGAGAGACAGCACCGCAGGGATCTTGGCCTTTGTTTCTATTGTGGGAAAGAGTCACATGGGGTGTTCGAATGTCCCAGTCGGTTAAAAGGGAAGGTCCGTGGATCGCAGTAGGGGGATTCACGGACAAGAACTTAGAAGAACCCCTCACTAGTTTCCGCATACCCATCAGATTAATTCACAAACATATAGAACATTCCACGCTGGCTTTAGTAGACTCAGGAGCTGAGCAGAACTTTGTTTCCAGAGACCTGGCAACCCGGATGGGCCTCAGCTGTCAGCCTCTGGATCCCCCTGTCAATCTCATCACCCTGTCCAAGGCGCCACTGACCACCGTCGCCTATCAGACGGCCCCAGTTTCTGTGATCGTTTCAGGCAACCACAGGGAGGATATTAGGTTTCTGATTCTGCCTGTCTCATCCTCGCCCATCATCCTGGGGTACCCCTGGCTTCGGCTTCACAATCCCACCATTGACTGGCAAGCAGGGAGTATTACAGCGTGGAGTACATTCTGTCTGAGTGCCTGTCTCCAATCTGCGGCGTGTGCCCCATCAGTCAAGGTGCCTCCACCCTCGACGTCACCCCTGGATCTGTCCAAGGTACCGGAGGTTTACCATGACCTGGGGTTAGTATTTAGCAAGTCTCGGGCGTTGTCTCTACCCCCCCATCGACCGTACGACTGTGCTATAAATCTGAAGGCTGGGGCCCCTCTTCCTGCTAGCCGCCTGTACAGCCTATCAGCCCCGGAGCACGAGGCCATGGACACCTACATCAAGGAATCCCTGGCCTCTGGTATCATCCGCCCGTCGTCCTCGGCCGTGGGTGCCGGTTTTTTCTTCGTTGGGAAGAAGGATGGCTCGTTACGCCCCTGCATCGACTTCCGGGGTCTTAACGAGATTACGGTAAAGGACAAGTACACTCTGCCTTTGATGAACACAGCCTTTGACTCCCTCCAGGGGGCGTCCTGGTTTACCAAGCTGGATCTCAGGAATGCCTATCACCTGGTGCGCATCAGAGAAGGTGACGAGTGGAAGACGGCTTTCCGGACCCCAAGCGGTTATTTCGAGTACCTGGTAATGCCGTTTGGGTTAACGAACGCTCCGGCCGTCTTCCAGCGGCTAATAAATGATGTTCTTCGGGACTTCCTTAACTCGTTTGTGTTCATGTATCTTGATGATATACTAATCTTCTCTCGCACATTGGAAGAGCACCAGGTGCACGTTTGTAAAGTGTTACAGCGCCTCCTGGAGAACCAACTGTTCGTCAAGGCAGAAAAATGTGAGTTTCACACTGACCAGACCTCCTTCCTTGGATTCATCATTGCTCGGAACCAGGTGCTCCCCGACCCGGCCAAGGTCAAGGCAGTAGTGGATTGGCCCGCACCAACCTTTAGGAAGCAGCTTCAGGGATTCTTGGGCTTTGCTAACTTCTATCGTCGGTTTGTGCCCAATTTCGGAAATATTGCTCGCCCTCTAACTGCGCTCACCTCCCCAAAGGCCCCGTTTTGCTGGAGTGAGGAGGCAGCCAGGGTGTTTGGAAAACTCAAGGAGGAGTTTGCTTCTGCCCGTGTTCTAACCCAGGTGGACCCGAATCTACAGTGCTTGGTGGAGGTGGATGCCTCTGATTCGGGGGTGGGAGCGGTGCTCTCCCAACGTTCTCCTGAGGACGGTAAGATCCGCCCATGCGCCTACTTCTCTCATCGCCTGTCACCGGCGGAGAGGAATTATAGCATAGGAGACAGGGAGCTGCTGGCGGTGAAACTCGCCCTGGAGGAATGGAGACACTGGCTGGAGGGGGCTGCTCAGCCGTTCGTTGTATGGACTGACCACCGCAACCTGGAGTACCTCAGGACGGCGAAGCGTCTGAACGCACGTCAGGCTCGTTGGTCCCTTTTCTTTGGCCGATTCAATTTTACCATCACTTATCAGCCGGGGAGCAAGAATGGTAAGCCGGACGCCCTCTCACGGCAGTTCGATGTACCATCCACTGAAGATCAGGAAGCACCCATCCTACCGCCCTCCTGTGTTGTGGGCGCTCTGTCCTGGGGTATTTGTTGGACAGTCCGAAGAGCGCTGAAGACGGAGCCAGATCCGGGGGGGGGGGGGGGGTCCCCCGGGCCGCCTGTTTGTTCCACGCTCTATTCGGGGTCAAGTGATTGAGTGGGGTCACGCCTCCAAGCTGGCTTGTCATCCGGGAGTGGGTCGGACTGTGGACCTTCTCCAGAGGACCTTCTGGTGGCCTGGGCTGCAGAAGGACGTTGTAAGTTACATCCGGGCTTGCGCTCAATGCGCCACTGGGAAAATGACATCATCCCCCTGGCAGGTCTGTTACATCCTCTGCCGGTCCCTTCCCGCCCTTGGTCCCACGTTGCCATGGATTTTGTGACTGGTTTGCCCCCCTCAGATAATTTTACCACAGTTTTGACTATTGTGGACCGTTTCTCGAAGGCGGCCCATTTTGTGCGCCTTCGGGGTTTGCCTTCGGCCCAGGAAATGGCGGACCTCCTTGTCCAGCATGTGGTCCGTCTCCACGGCATCCCCGCTGACATAGTGTTGGACCGGGGACCACAGTTCATCTCTCAGGTCTGGAAAGTGTTCTGCGCAGCGCTGGGAGCCACAGCTAGCCTCTCTTCAGGGTATCATCCACAGAGTAATGGCCAGTGTGAACAGGCTAACCAGGAGCTTGAGGCCACGCTGCGTTGTGTCATCTCCTCCTGTTCGTCCTCTTGGAGCAAGCACCTTCCTTGGATAGAGTACGCCCATAACACCACGATCTCTACGGCCACGGGTTTCTCTCCTTATAAGGCATCGTTTGGGTTTGATCCACCACTGTTCCCGGAGGAGGAGAAGGAGGTAGCAGTCCCATCTGTCCAGATCCACATTAGGCGCTGTCGGCGAGTATGGTCCATCGCCCGCAGGGCTCTTTTGAAGACCACTGAACGCAATATTCAGGTGGCCAACCGTCACAGGAGACCCGCCCCGGACTACAAGGTGGGTCAGAAAGTTTGGTTGTCTACCCGGAATATTGGTGTACCGGCTGAGAAGCGCAAGCTCACTAAGCGCTTCATTGGTCTTTACACCATCTCTCGAATTGTCAATCCTGTGTCTGTGCGCTTGTCTCTCCCCCCTTCCATGCGCATCTTCCCCACCTTTCATGTCTCCCAGGTTAAACCGTACATCTCAGACCCTCTGTGCCCGCCCCCCGCGGCTCCTGCCCCCCCCGAGGATGATCGATGGCCATCCAGCCTGGGGGGTGACTGCCATCCTGGACGTTCGCAGGCGGGGTCGTGGTCTTCAGTATTTGGTGGACTGGGAGGGCTTTGGACTGGAGGATCGTTCTTGGATTCGCCCAGCGTTGATCCTGGATAAGCAGTTGATCCGCGATTTCCATCGGGCGAATCCAGGTAGAATTGGGCATGTGCCTGGAGGCACTGCTAGAGGGGGGAGTACTGTCATGATGGCCGCTGGGCCGTCATCCGTCTCATCAGCTCCAGCTGCGCACAGACCAGCAGGTGCTAATCAGTGGCTGTTAAAAGCCAGTGTTGCTGACAGCCCGGCACGGAGTCGTCTGTCTTCCTCGTCTGAGTATGAGCCAGAGCTTCGTTCTCAAGCCAAGTCAAGAACGTCAAGTCAAGGCCGGCCACGTAAGAGAACTCTTTGCTATTCTACCCCTTGCCTCTACCCCTGTGCACAGATGGACCTCCCAGGCGGCGGACCAGCTTCCCCAGCCAACGGGGCATCACCACCTCCATCACGGAGCTCCTCGTTACCACCACAGCTACAGGTTCAATCACCACCACAGCTACAGGAGCAACCACCATCACAGCTACAGGTACCACCACCACCACAGCTACGGGTACAATCATCATCTCAGCTACAGGTGCAATCACCACCACAGCTACGAGCACAATCACCACCACGTCGCACGGACACTGGGAGTCAGCAGAACACAACCTGTGGCATATCCAAGTAAGCCTCACCATCTACAATTACCCGCCATCGTTGAACAGCTGTAATTGTTTCTGCTTGTGTGTTCCAGGGTTGCCAGGTCGCTATCTGAACTGCTCAGTTCCAGTGACCAGACATCAATACTTGCACTCACACATGCACTACACTCACTCACTATCCAATAAAGAATAATTGTCTATATCCGCTCGTGTCAGTGTCTGTTTCCTGGGTCCTGACATGTCATCGACATCCTTATAGACAAACTAAACGTGCCAACATTTGGATTTCAAAAGAAAGGTTTTTCCTGCTGTCTGGTTGGTGAGGAGAGTTCTAAAAAACTATAAATATATAGTAATATTATAACAGAAATAACTGCATCTTTGGTCATTTAATTCATTTCATTAAATACAATTTTAGTAATATTTGTTTCTTTGGAATCAGAGTTAAATTATTGCTCTGTTTTAGCTCTGCAAAATTACGCTCAAAAATGTAAACTGTATGAGGAAAAAAAGTCAAACTTTTACCACAATATCTTTCAAATTTATTAAAAAAAAACGGTAATTTTATAAAAAAAATAGACAAAATTAGCTATAAAATAATCCACAAGTTTATAATAAAGTGTCAAATGTACAAGAAAAATCAATTTTACAAGAAATTACAAATGAGGAAAATGGTTTCAAATTTAGATACATTTACAGAGAAAAGTAGAGAACAATAAGAGAATTGTTATAAATTTTGGAGAAAAACCTCAAACCTTCAAGAGTGAAGTCATTATTCAAATTTTTAAGTGGGTGCTCTTTGTACCCTTAAGTCAACTACAAATTTTTGGTTGTCATAGCACTGCTTTTACATTGCTCTGGAGTTTCCCCAGGCGAGAGGCAGTGAGCAGGGGTGGGTATTCTTGTATGCCCCATTTTGCTGCCTCTATATTGAAGTTTTTCCCGGTGGATGAAAGGGTTGTTTCCCTGTGCCTTTGGGTTGGGAAACGGGTCCTGACCATCATTTGTGCCGATGCACCAAACGATGATTCAGAGTACCCACCCTTTTTGGAGTGTGTGACTGGGGTGCTGGAGAGCGCTCCTCTTGGAGACTCCATTATCCTACTGGGGAATGTCAATGCACACATGGGCAACGACAGTTAAACCTGGAGGGGGGTGATTGGGAGGAACGGCCTGCCCGATCTGAACCCGAGTGGTGTTCAGCTATTTGACTCCTGTGCTAACTACAGTTTGTCCATAGCGAATACCATGTTGAAGCATAAGGGTGTCCATATGCACATCTGGCACCAGGACACCCTAGGTCGCAGGTCAATGATTGATTTTGTTATCGTGTCATCAGACCTGCGACTGTATGTCTTGGACACTCGGGCAAAGAGAGGTGCAGAGCTGTCAACTGATCACCACTTGGTGGTGAGTTGGATCCAATGGCAGGGGAGGATGCCATTCAGACCTGGTAGACCCAAACATATAGTGAGGGTGTGCTGGGGACATCTGGCTGAGGCCCCTGTACGGGAGGTCTTCAACTCCCACCTCCGGAAGAACTTCAGCCACATTCCGAGGGAGTCATGGCACATTGGCCATGGCACATTGGACAAGCTCTTTACCCTCTCGAGAATCCCTGAGGGTCCGTGGGAGTTTGCCCAACCAGTTTACATGTGTTTTGTGGACTTGGAAAAGGCATTCGACCATGTCCCTCGTGGTTTTTGTGGGGGGTGTTTCGGAAGTATGGAGTATCAGCCTTGTTGTTATGAGCTATTCGGTCTCTATACAACCATTGTGAGAGTTTGGTTTGTATTGCCAATGCTCGGTCGGACTCATTCCCAGCGAGAGTTGGACTAGACCAGGGCTGCCCTTTGTAACCGATCCTGTTCATAACTTTTATGGACAGGATTTCTAGGTGCAGCCAGGGAATGGAGGGTGTCATGCTTGGTGACCACGGGCCATCTCTGCTGTTTGCAGATGATGTTGTCCTGTTGGCTTCATCCAGCAATGACCTACAGGTCTTACTGGGACGGTTTGCTGCTGAGTGTGAAGCAGCTGGGATGAGGATCAGCACCTCCAAGTCCAAGTCCATGGTCCTCAGCTGGAAAAAGGTGGATTGTCCTCTCTGGGATAGGGACAAGCGCTTGCCTCAAGTGGAGGAGTTTAAGTATCTAATGGTCTTATTCATGAGTAAGTAGAGAATGGAGCAAGAGATTGACAGATGGATCGGAGCAGCATCTGCAGTGATGGGGCTGTTGTACCGGTCTGTCGTGGTAAAGAGGGAGCTGAGCTCTAAGGCAAAGCTGTCAATTTACTGATCAATCTATGTTCCTCCGCTCACCTATGGTCATGAGCTTTGGGTTATGACCGAAAGAATCAGAATCAGAATCAGAATCAGAATGAACTTTATTGCCAAGCATGCTTTTACACATACAAGGAATTTTACTTGACATTAAGGTGCGCTCATGTTAAGCGCCCCCTAATGACGCGGCAGCCGACAGGCGCCTCATACAGTGGGGGTAAAGAGGGGGAGGGGAGGGGGTGACACATTGGGCAGAGAGAAAAAAAGCATAGTTATCAAAATAGAGCTCAAGTGAGCAAGATTATGATCACATAGAAAAAAAAACCTCTAATTGCACACTTAGACAAGTTACAGTTCCACACATTAACAGAGCAAGTTGAGAATGAGATCACAGATACATGCGGCTGAAATAAGCTTTCTCCATAGGATTGCTGGACTCATCCTTAGAGATAGGGTGAGGAGCTCAGTCCTCAGTCAGATTCTGATTCTGAATCAGAATCAGAATCAGAATCAGAATGAACTTTATTGCCAAGCATGCTTTTACACATACAAGGAATTTTACTTGACATTAAGGTGCGCTCATGTTAAGCGCCCCCTAATGACGCGGCAGCCGACAGGCGCCTCATACAGTGGGGGTAAAGAGGGGGAGGGGAGGGGGTGACACATTGGGCAGACAGAAAAAAAGCATAGTTATCAAAATAGAGCTCAAGTGAGCAAGATTATGATCACATAGAAAAAAAAACCTCTAATTGCACACTTAGACAAGTTACAGTTCCACACATTAACAGAGCAAGTTGAGAATGAGATCACAGATACATGCGGCTGAAATAAGCTTTCTCCATAGGATTGCTGGACTCATCCTTAGAGATAGGGTGAGGAGCTCAGTCCACCGGGAGAGGCTAAGAGTAAAACCACTGCTCCTCGACATTGAAAAGATTTAGTTGAGGTGGTTTGGGCATCTGATCAGGATGCCTCCTGGACGCCTCCCATGTGAGGTCTTTCAGGCACGTCCCACTGGGAGGAGACCCCAAGGGAGACCCAGGACTCACTGGAGAGACTATGTCTCCCAGTTGGTCTGGGAATGTCTTGGTATCCTCTCTGAAGAGCTGGAGCAGGTGGCTGGGGAGAGGGAAGTCTGGGCTTCTCTGCTTGAACTGCTGCCTCCGTGACCCGGACCTCCGGAAAAGTGGTAGAAGATGGATGGATGCTTTTACATGAGTAGAATTTCTGGCTACTATACCCACCTCTGATCATATAATTTAAGTATCCATGAGCAAATTACTATTGTGAATGGGTTTTTTTCCCCCTTCTCTTTCAACCTCTTTCTCAATGGAAGAAAAGCAACACTAGAATAAAAATACAAAAAATACACACATTTTTGTCATTTATGTAAACCACGACCAAAAAAAAAAAAAAAATCCTGCAGGACAAAATGTGACACTTGGTATTTTCTAACCTGTTTGTATACCACTATAGACTGAGAGAGAACCTGAATTAGACAGGACTGAGAGTGGGAAAGATGAGACAGATAAGAGGAGCCAAGGAGAGGAAAGTGTTCAGGCAGAAGGTCCAGGAGAGGTGAGGGCAGAGGAAGGGGAGAAGGATGACATCAATAAAAAGTCCAAACACAGGATGTCTGGCTGGGACCCCAACTGGCCCAGCATTCCAATATTCAAGCCTTGATTGTACAGTACTTCAGATGGTAAGTTCCAAATGCAAAGTTACTGTGCAAAATTTTAAAAAAGAAATAAACTGTATAAAATTAACCTATTTTGGTTACAATAGTGTCATGTGTTTTCTGCCCTCCACCCTGGAAAAACGTCACACTTTCCTTACAGTTGTTTTGTTAAAAGTATTATAAAATCCGATTTGTAAATCAGACCCTGAAAGCATCACAGCCTCACCGGAAATGAAACTCACCATATGTCACTAGCGTGCAGCACTTGGGCCCAGAGCAGGAGAGCTACTTCGTCATCCTGGGTGCGTTTAAAAAATGTAGATATTTTTTCTGCTTCTCAGTTGGCTGACGCAACATGGTTTCCTACGTGCTCTCTGGCCGTTGGTGCGAGTGTGTTCACCTGCGTGCGCACACGTTGCGTCTGAGTGTGTACGAACGCACACATTTGTGTGTGTGTTTATGCTCAGCAGAGCTTCGCCCCACTGCATACAGAGAGGAGAAGAAACAGAAATCAGGAGTTAAAACAAAAAACAAAAAACCTGAGCCTGAGCTCTTTTTCCCTGGGCAGGGTCACAGGGGTGCACACACCTGTACACACACACACACACACACACACACCAAAGATGTGATAAATCACAGTTAATCTATGTTTTAACGTGTGCGGCAATCCCTTTTTCACACAGGGCCATGTAGGTTTGATTTCTCCCCCCTTAATAATAAACACCTTCATTTAAAAACTGCATTTTGTGTTTACTTGTGTTATTTTGTCTAATATTTAAATTTGTTTGACGATCTGAAACATTTACAGTTGTGAAAAAATTAGGACACCCTGTATAAGTCTGTGTCTTTTTAATATATTTGGACATATGAATATTTTTTTTCCACAATATCTTTATTGAACCTTTTTTTTTTTAAACAAACATGATACAAACAATCAAACACTAACACTAAAGTACTACAAAAAAAAAAATGCACTAAAAAACACCAACAACCACCAACAAAATCAAATCTTCAACAATGCTCCTCTGTTTAGTCTAGACAATCCAACACATAAGTATACATATTATGTTCACCAGTTTGGAATTTACAAGGTCCACACATATCATTCACCTTCTTCTTCAAGAGTTATGTTTAAATTTTTTACATAATCAATAAAAGGTCTCCATATATTCTCAAACACAATTTCCTTTGATTTCAGTATATATGTTATTCTTTCTAATGGAAGGTTTGTTAACATCTGTCTTAACCACTGAGTCACATCTGGTCTATGAGTCTTTTTCCATAATAGTGCAATACATTTTTTGGCATTAAGCAAACTGAGGTCTATGAATGTTCTTTCACTTTTATTAAAATTATGCTTTTCTGGGTACAGACCCAACAAAAACAGTTTAGGATTCAATATGATTTGTTTTGAGATTATTTTTTCAATTGTTACCCTCACCTCTTCCCAAAACATTCTTATTAATCTACATTCCCATACACAATGAAATAGAGTTCCTTTACTTTCCATACATTTTGTGCACGTATCTGGTATATTTTTGTTATATCTATTTAACTCCTCCGGTGTAACATACATCCGCATTAACCATTTGAAATGTATCAATTTAAGGCGTACATTTATTGATTTGGTTTGAGCTTCTGTACAAGCCAATTCCCATTGTTCCTCTGAAATTTCAGTTTGCAGATCTTCTTTCCAGTAGTTTAATCTTTTCAGTGAATTTTCACTTGAAAATAGTGTCAATGAGTTATAAAACTCTGAAATAATACCCTTTCTTTTACTATCTTTCATCAACATTTTTTCCAAGGATGAATAGATAGGTCGAGTGAGAGCTTTATTTTGATTTGATCGAATAAAGTTTCTAAGTTGAAGATATTTAAAAAAATGTGTTCTATTGAGATTAAATTTGATCCTCAACTCTTCAAAAGACATTATGTTTTCTGCACATGGCAAATATAAATCCTGAATCTTTTGTATCCCTTTTAAATTCCATACTTTAAATACAGCGTCCGCTCTCCCTGGTTTAAAATATTGATTACCCCATATTGGACTAAATTGTGACAATAACTGTGGTTCTTTTAAATAGTTTTTAGCTTCACACCATATTTTGATCATATGCTTTACAAATGGATTTTTAACTTGTTTTTGTAATTTTTTTGCCGAATCTGAGTATATGAATATGGGAAGAGGTAAAGGTAAATTGTATGATTCCATTTCAGTCCAGTGAGGGAGATCATTTGATGAAAAATAATATGTCATAGACCTCAGTTGTGCCGACCAATAATACAACATAAAATTTGGACATTTCAGACCTCCACGATCAAATGGTAAATATAATAAAGACAGACGTAATCTAGCCCTCCTGTTGTTCCATATAAATTCCACTAACTTTTTTTTTAATTCTTGAGAATAAATCTAAAGGTGGTGGTAAGGGAATGTATTGAAATAAATAAAGTATTTTAGGTAAGATATTACTTTTAAGTATATTAATTCTCCCGATCATCGACATTGGTAGTGACATCCATCTCTGAAGTAACTCATCAATATCTGTCATTAAGGCTTCATAATTGACACTGGCGACTGATTCTAGCTTAGGCACAATTTGGATTCCTAAATATTTGAACTGATTTACAACATTGAATTGATTTACCTCAGGGGCTGGGTAATTTCTCTGGGTCTCATTTAGCATTAATATTGAAGATTTTTTTTTTCCACAATATCTTTATTGAACCTTTTTTTTTTTTAACAAACATGATACAAACAATCAAACACTAACACTAAAGTACTACAAAAAAAAAAAATGCACTAAAAACACCAACAACCACCAACAAAATCAAGTCTTCAACAATGCTCCTCTGTTTAGTCTAGACAATCCAATACATAAGTATACATATTATGTTCACCAGTTTGGAATTTACAAGGTCCACACACATCATTCACCTTCTTCTTCAAGAGTTATGTTTAAATTTTTTACATAATCAATAAAAGGTCTCCATATATTCTCAAACACAATTTCCTTTGATTTCAGTATATATGTTATTCTTTCTAATGGAAGGTTTGTTAACATCTGTCTTAACCACTGAGTCACATCTGGTCTATGAGTCTTTTTCCATAATAGTGCAATACATTTTTTGGCATTAAGCAAACTGAGGTCTATGAATGTTCTTTCACTTTTATTAAAATTATGCTTTTCTGGGTATAGACCCAACAAAAACAGTTTAGGATTCAATATGATTTGTTTTGAGATTATTTTTTCAATTGTTACCCTCACCTCTTCCCAAAACATTCTTATTAATCTACATTCCCATAAACAATGAAATAGGGTTCCTTTACTTTCCATGCATTTTGTGCATGTATCTGGTATATTTTTGTTATATCTATTTAACTCCTCCGGTGTAACATACATCCGCATTAACCATTTGAAATGTATCAATTTAAGGCGTGCATTTATTGATTTGGTTTGAGCTTCTGTACAAGCCAATTCCCATTGTTCCTCTGAAATTTCAATTTGCAGATCTTCTTTCCAGTAGTTTAATCTTTTCAGTGAATTTTCACTTGAAGATAGTGTCAATGAGTTATAAAACTCTGAAATAATACCCTTTCTTTTACTATCTTTCATCATCATTTTTTCCAAGGATGAATAAATAGGTCGAGTGAGAGCTTTATTTTGATTTGATCGAATAAAGTTTCTAAGTTGAAGATATTTAAAAAAATGTGTTCTATTGAGATTAAATTTGATCCTCAGCTCTTCAAAAGACATTATGTTGTCTGCACATGGCAAATATAAATCCTGAATCTTTTGTATCCCTTTTAAATTCCATACTTTAAATACAGCGTCCGCTCTCCCTGGTTTAAAATATTGATTACCCCATATTGGACTAAATTGTGACAATAACTGTGGTTCTTTTAAATAGTTTTTAGCTTCACACCATATTTTGATCATATGCTTTACAAATGGATTTTTAACTTGTTTTTGTAATTTTTTTGCCGAATCTGAGTATATGAATATGGGAAGAGGTAAAGGTAAATTGTATGATTCCATTTCAGTCCAGTGAGGGAGATCATTTGATGAAAAATAATATGTCATAGACCTCAGTTGTGCCGACCAATAATACAACATAAAATTTGGACATTTCAGACCTCCACGATCAAATGGTAAATATAATAAAGACAAACGTAATCTAGCCCTCCTGTTGTTCCATATAAATTCCACTAACTTTTTTTTTATTCTTGAGAATAGATCTAAAGGTGGTGATAAGGGAATGTATTGAAATAAATAAAGTATTTTAGGTAAAATATTACTTTTAAGTATATTGATTCTCCCGATCATCGACATTGGTAGTGACATCCATCTCTGAGTTAACTCATTGATATCTGACATTAAGGCTTCATAGTTGACACTGGCGACTGATTCTAGCTTAGGCATAATTTGGATTCCTAAATATTTAAACTGATTTACAACATTGAATTGATTTACCTCAGGGGCTGGGTAATTTCTCTGGGTCTCATTTAGCATTAATATTGAAGATTTAGTTTTATTTATTTTATATCCTGATATTTCCCCAAAATTCATTATTAAATTCAACAAGGTTGGAATTGATTTTTTTAGATTCGACATAAACAAAATTATATCATCGGCGTACAGGGAGATTTTATGTTCTGTTGGTCCAACTTTATTCCATATATTTGTGAATGTAAACGTATCGCTATCGCTAAAGGTTCAATTGCCATAGTAAACAGCAAAGGTGAAAGTGGACAGCCTTGTCGACATCCTCTATTGATTTTTATTGGTTTTGAAATATTGTTATTTGTTAGGATTTCTGCTGTAGCATTATTGTATATTATTTGAACCCATTTTATGAAATTATTTCCAAGTCCAAACCTTTGTAGGACTTCAAAAAGAAAGGGCCATTCAACTCTATCAAAGGCCTTTTCGGCGTCCAATGATAGGAGAGCTGTATCCGGTGCTTCTTTATTAAAATAAATAATATTAAATAGTCTTCTTACATTATGGAAGCCTTGTCTACCCTTTATAAAGCCATTCTGATCTCGATTAATAATATTTGGTAAAATTTCTTGTATTCGTCTTGCTAAAATTTTACAGATTATCTTAAGGTCGGCGTTTAATAGGCTTATTGGTCTCATATTTTCACATTTATTAGAGGGCTTACCTGGTTTTGGCAGCAGTATAATTAAGGCATTATTTATGTATGATGGTAAATTATTATTTTGAAATGCTTCTAAAACCATTTCCAAAAAAGGTTTTATTAATTTATTCTTAAATTTTTTATAAGGGTCAACTGGAAGACCATCTGGTCCTGCACTTTTTCCTGATTTCATATTATCAATGGCTAGCCCAACTTCTTCTTGACTAATTTTAGACTCCAATATCTCCCTGTTTTCATTTGGAATACACGGTATAGATAGTTCGTTCAAAAACCCATTTAGTTTTGTTAAATCAGGTTCATTTTTGGTATCATATAATTTTTCATAGTAATCTCTAAAGGCTCTATTAATTTCTAAAGGATCTATAACTACCTGTCCATTACTTATAATACTGGTAATTGGTGTTTTAATTTCCAATTGTTTAATCTGCCATGCTAATAATTTTCCTGATTTTTCACCTTGTTCATAAAAAGATTGTTTCAATCTTAGAAGACTCGAGGCAGCTCTATTCGCTGATTTTTTGTCGTATTCAGCTCTCAAAATCAGTAATTCATTCTCCAACCTTGGGTCACTTCCTGCATACACTTTTTCCTGAAGACTTTTTATTTTATGTTCCAATTTAGCTCTCTCCTCTCGAGTCTTCTTAGATTTTGATCCTGTATAACTAATAATATGTCCCCTAATAAAAGCTTTGAAAGCCTCCCACTTTACACATGCTGATGTTTGTGTAGTATTGATGTCAAAGAACTCGTCTATCTGTTTTTCTATATACTTGACAAATTCCTCATCCTGAAGCCATTTATGCTGAAATTGCCATCTACCTGATTCCTTTGTCAATTTTTTATCTACATATATTAGACAACAGGGTGCATGATCAGAGATCACGATGTTATCATAAAAGCAGTTTTGAATCTTGGACCTTAATTCTGTGGAAATCAAAAAATAATCAATACGTGAGAATGTCTTGTAGGTACTGGAATAACAAGAATAGGCTTTAACTTGTGGTTTCATTTCTCTCCATATATCTAACAATCTCAATTCTTTCATAAAATGATTAATAGTCATCCTACATCCAATGTGCGTACAATCCAGTCCTGTTGATCTATCCACACCTGGATTCAATGTACAATTAAAATCCCCTGCTATTATATGTTGCCCTGTAAGTGATGATAAGATGAGAAATAAATTAGCAAAGAACTTCTGATCATCTATATTGGGACCATATAAGTTTACAAGATTTATATTTTCTAATAGCAAAGAACCTTGAATGATTACATATCTTCCAAATTTGTCTCCAATTACATTTTTCACTTGAAAAGGAACTGATTTATGTATGAGAGTCATAACTCCCCTGGCTCGGGATGAAAATGAAGAGGTGAATACACTTCCCTGCCATCTACTCCTAATTCTTTTAACATCCTCCTCTATCAGATGAGTTTCTTGTAAAAACACAATTCTTGAACCCATGTCCTTTATTTTATTCATAACTTGTTTAAGTTTTTTTTAAATTTTGTAGACCTCTGCAATTCCATGAAGTTAAATTAAGATTAACACTTTGGTCCATGATCAATAGAGAGTTTGGGATTACCTTGCAGTGTAAACATGCTCATACAGAGAAGCAAAAACATGAGTGGTTGAACATTCATCCTACAAACTACACACAAACAAATTTCCCCTTCCCACACTTGTGGCAAACCCCCCAAAATCAAAAGAAAAATTCTGTCTCCCGATATAGCCATCGACCGTTCCACACCCACGGGGAACAGCCTAAGCCACTCCTTCTTCATCCTCCCAATCACCCTAACTCTACTGCTTTTAATGACGTAACATTAACTCTCCTCTGTAGTTTTCCAACTTAACTCCAAAATTTTTAACAACTTTGTACATCATAGTTTTTTTTTTTGCTTGTTTTGTTTTTGTTTTGTTTTTTTAATATATAATACAATCTATATTTTGTAAACTTACTATTTACTTCAAGTCAGTCAGATGCCTGTGCAAATGCTTAATTATTCTACCTTATATTTTGTTCATGCTTAGCTCTGTCATAACCCGAGTGTCGGTTCTGGCCACACTCGGGCCTCATATCTTTTTGTTCCTTGGCTTTGGCAGCTGAGGGTTCCTTCCAGCTCCTCGGGCTCTTATTGTGAAGGCGCCCGGGGGAGCTCCCTGCTGTCAAAGTCAGCTGCTGCTCTGCTGTCATTAGCAGCAGCTGTGCCGCGTTGGGGTCATTAGCCACCAGATATAAGCGGGTGCTAAATGTCCTCCAGCGCGGCAGTCTCTGTTATATCCTGTTATCTTCTGTTATATTCTGTTGTGTTCCTGTTATTCTTGCTCATCATGGTTAACGGACTTGGGAATCCCCTGTTACCCGCCTGTTAACAGTCCCGTCGTTAAGGTACGCTTGTTGTAACTTTACCTTAATTATTATCTCGTCTGGTGCATCGGGTGCTCCCCGGCTCAGGCGTCACCTGTTCACTATATATATTCCTATGCCTGTCTAAACCTGCACTGTAAATAAACATCACTGCAAACTCACTGGTGACTGAGGCGTCTTGTGACGGTCCGTGAGGGCCGTTGTGACAGTAGACTGCCGCCTAACGCCCGGAGAGGAGGCGTTGTTTCGAGACGCCATTCACCGTGAAGTTTGCAGTAGTGGACTGTGTGTTCCTACCTGTCTGGGTGCCGTGTTGAAGCATGCCATCGTGGAGGTCTCGTGCTCGGAGGCAGGACGCTGTCCTCGCTGACACCCTCGAGCGTGTGGACAGAGTCCTTGTCGCCGCCTCCCTCCTCGAATACAACAACGAAGTGCCCTGGTACCTGGACCTAGCCGAGGAAATTCTGGATTCTCTCCCCCGCTTCACTAATCATCCAGAGGTAAGCGTGAGGAGAGATGACATCGCCGCCCAGCGTGAGATTCTCCGAGGGCTGGAGGGAAATCCTGGCAGGAAGCTGAAGCGGAGGAGATGTCGCCCCTCGCTCCGGGATCCCGCTCCTGCCTCTGTTCCGGCCCGGGAGTTCGCACCATCCGGAGGTCTTTTCCCATCGGGCATGTCGTCACTCGGGATTCCCCCAGAGAAGCTGCAGATGACAGCAGACAAGATCTGGGACCGGGTGGCAGCTGCTTGCTCCGCTGAGAATCCTCCGGCGTGTATGAAGCATGTGGTGGCGGCGGTCAGACTGGTGGAGAGGAATCCAGCGCTGCGTGAGTTTCCTGAGTTTGCTGACTTGCTTGCCGCCGTTTCTGCTCAGGAACGGCGATTTCCGGACCTCACCTTCGCCTCACCCCCTACAAGGAACCGTCGTCAATCCGGCTTCCAACCTCGGCTAGACCCCCGTCTGGATGCTGTTCCGGGTCGCCGCAAGGGCTTAACCCCCCACACAGCTGTCACTCCTGCGCCTCGTCAGAGGGGAATCCCCGCAGCCTCGTCTTCTCCCGGGCCCTCGCCTGCTGTTCCGTCAGCGCTCCATGCCCGACTGACCCCGGCTGTCGCCCCCTCCTCCTCGTCGCCTATCCTGGCTGCTGTGTGTCACGAGAGCTCCGTTTCGGCGAGCTTCATCCCGGATCCGCCTCGAGTGGCCTCGTCTCGTCTTCCCAGAGGGCCCTCTGTCGCCATCCAGCGGGGAAAGGAAGGAATGACGTCCCCCACAGCGGAGACTATCTTACCCTTAGGGGAAAGGCAAGTGCATGATAATTTCTCTTCTTTTGACATTGTTTTGCCTTGTCTGACTCCTAGGGGTGGAGTTCGGGGTATGCAGCCCCCCGAGCTCCCTCCACCCGCTGTGGATGAAAATATTAACCCTGCTTCCTCTGTGTCTCCCTCCGCTGAGCGGTCCTCGACGTTAGGCCAACGTTGCTGGATGAGGAGGGGGCCTGCGGTTCTGGAGAGCCCGGTTCCGGTTCCGCAGCCACGCCATGGGCGGAGGAGGAGAGCGGACTGCAGCGTGGAGCCATCGCCGATGAAGAAGCGTCCCCGGAGTTCCACGGAGGAGCGGTCCAGTCCAGCAGGGCGAGATTCTCCTGCCACCACGCCGTGCGGGCCACCGGCGTGGACATCGGTGCCGGAGGACTCTCTAGCTGCACGCACCATCATGCCAGCTGCGGAGCCCGACGCAGCTGAGTGGGAGCCTGAGGACGACCTCCTGACTTCTGAGCCCGGATCATCGCAGTCCTGGACGGTGTCAGAACCCGAGCTCGGGGTCGCCGGCGAGGGGCTGCTCTCGCCTGCTGCGCCAGAGGTTCCGGTTTTGGGGTTGGAGGTCGAGTCTGGTGCCACGCCGACCGGGTCCACCGGGAGTGCTGTTCTGGTCCAGTTGGGGTCCACTGGGAGTTCGGTTCCGGTCCAGTTGGGGTCCACCGGGAGTGCTGTTCCGGAGGCCCAATCGGGGTCCACCGTGGGTTTGGTTCCGGAGGCCCAATCGGGGTCCACCGTGGGTGCTGCACCAGCAGGTCCTAGGTTCGGTGAGGGAGCTGCAGATCCCCAGCCACCGGATGCTGGACAGGCTCGTTTTCTTCATCACCCTCTTCTCCACAGTCATCCTCCTCGTCACCCTGAGGAGCACTACCCATCTCCACCTGGGGCCGTTGGGGTCCCGAACGCTCCGCCCGGTTTCCCCTCATCTCCTCCCTTTTCTGCGGGATCACCGGCTGCTTCCTCCCAACGGTTCTGGTGGGCTGGTGTTGCGGGGCGGCCGCCTGAAGGGCTGTCTCGTTGGTTGGGTTCTCTGGGCCGGCCCCCCGACCTGTTTATCTTCCTGTGCGGCGACCTGCTCCGGCCGCCTGAAACTCTCTTCCCCCGAGCATGGGACTGGGGTAGGCCGCCCGAACTGTCCTCTTTTCCCCTCCCTGTTCTGTGGCCTCTTGTTGCCGGATGAACCCCCCGAACCTTCTGCCCCATCCCTCCGGGCCTGGACTGCGCCCTTTCCGGGCTCCTGATATCGTCTGTGGGACTGTTGGGGTGTTTGTGGGGGGGGGGATTGTTTTGTTTTTGTGTCACTCTGTTTGCCCAAGGGTGTGTTGCCTATTTTATACTTATTGTGGTTTTGTTCTTGTTACCCGGGATTATGGTTTTTTTTTCTATAGCCTTGTTGGTTGTTTGTCTCTCTCCCTCCTGCCAGCATCCACCCACCCTAGGGGGGTGGGGGGGGGCTGGGGTGTTACTCTGGCCGCTCAGAGCTCGGCCTTGAGGGGGAGGTACTGTCATAACCCGAGTGTCGGTTCTGGCCACACTCGGGCCTCATATCTTTTTGTTCCTTGGCTTTGGCAGCTGAGGGTTCCTTCCAGCTCCTCGGGCTCTTATTGTGAAGGCGCCCGGGGGAGCTCCCTGCTGTCAAAGTCAGCTGCTGCTCTGCTGTCATTAGCAGCAGCTGTGCCGCGTTGGGGTCATTAGCCACCAGATATAAGCGGGTGCTAAATGTCCTCCAGCGCGGCAGTCTCTGTTATATCCTGTTATCTTCTGTTATATTCTGTTGTGTTCCTGTTATTCTTGCTCATCATGGTTAACGGACTTGGGAATCCCCTGTTACCCGCCTGTTAACAGTCCCGTCGTTAAGGTACGCTTGTTGTAACTTTACCTTAATTATTATCTCGTCTGGTGCATCGGGTGCTCCCCGGCTCAGGCGTCACCTGTTCACTATATATATTCCTATGCCTGTCTAAACCTGCACTGTAAATAAACATCACTGCAAACTCACTGGTGACTGAGGCGTCTTGTGACGGTCCGTGAGGGCCGTTGTGACAAGCTCCCACCAGTCTCTTCTTCTTCTTTGATCTTCTTGATGAACTCCTGCGCCTCCTCTGGGGTCTTGAAGATGTGGGTTCTGCCCTCATACGTGGTCAGCAGTCTCGCAGGATAGATTACACCATGACGAATCCCAAGGTTGCGCAGCTCCTTACGTACGGGATCAAACTGCTTCCTCAATTGCTGGATTCCTGTGGCCAAATCTGGGTAGAACCGCACCTGCTGGTCCTGGTGTTTAATCTCTCCTTTAGCACGTGCAGCGTTGAAGATCTTCATCCTGTCTCTGTTGCTAAGAAACTTCATAATTAAGGTCCTCGGCGGTCCCTTATCTCTCCGTGGACCAATACGATGTGCTTTTTCCAGAACCACTGCTGATTGCAACTCCTCGCTGCCCAGCACCTCCGGAATCCACTTTTCCAGAAAGGAACATACGTCCCGACCTTCTGATTCCTCTGGAAGACCCACCAGCCTCAAATTATTCTGTCTCGACCGAGATTCCAAATCCAAAATATTATCTTCCAGAGATTTATTTTTTTTTTCCAAAGTGCGCACCTTTAATTGAAGACGGGTGACGTCATCTTCAGCACTAGCGAGACGGAGCTCCATCTGCGCCGTTCGTTCTACACAGTCACCCAATTCCTTTCTTATTCCTTCCAACGCTGTCATAATCCCATCAAATCTAGAGGAAAAGTCCGCTCTCATTGAACTCATGGCAGCCATCAGCGCATCTGCGCCATTCCCCGCAGATATCGCACCGTTGCCAGCCTCCTCCGCCATATATGGAGTTTTGTTTGCTGCGTCACGGACCTGAAAGTCCGTTAATTTGGACTGTTTCGGCGGCTCGCTTTTTCCTTTTCCTGGTTTTCCAGCCTTAGGCTTCGCCGACATATCCTCGCCCAAATGCTGGGATACGTTCTGTCCCAAATGAGAGAGTTATTTGCCGATTTTTTTTCTCCAGGAGCAGAGCAGAGCGAGACACGTCCGTCCTACGTGGCAGCCATAACCGGAAGTCAATATTGAAGATTTAGTTTTATTTATTTTATATCCTGATATTTCCCCGAAATTCTTTATTAAATTCAACAAGGTCGGAATTGATTTTTTAAGATTCGACATAAACAAAATTATGTCATCGGCATACAGGGAGATTTTATGTTCTGTTGGTCCAACTTTAATTCCATATATTTGTGACTGTAGACGTATCGCCATCGCTAAAGGTTCAATTGCCATAGTAAACAGTAAAGGTGAAAGTGGACAGCCTTGTCGACATCCTCTATTGATTTTTATTGATTTTGAAATATTGTTGTTTGTTAGAATTTCTGCAGTAGCATTATTATATATTATCTGAACCCATTTTATGAAATTATTTCCAAGTCCAAACCTTTGTAAGACTTCAAAAAGAAAGGGCCATTCAACTCTATCAAAGCCTTTTTCGGCATCCAGTGATAAGAGAGCTGTATCCGGTGCTTCTTTATTAGAATAAATAATATTAAATAGTCTTCTTACATTATGGAAGCCTTGTCTTCCCTTTATAAAGCCATTCTGATCTCGATTAATAATATTTGGTAAAATTTCTTGTATTCGTCTTGCTAAAATTTTACAAATTATCTTAAGGTCGGCATTTAATAGGCTTATTGGTCTCATATTTTCACATTTATTAGAGGGCTTACCTGGTTTTGGCAGCAGTATAATTAAGGCATTATTTATGTATGATGGTAAATTATTATTTTGAAATGCTTCTAAAACCATTTCCAAAAAAGGTTTTATTAATTTATTCTTAAATTTTTTATATAGGTCAACTGGAAGACCATCTGGTCCTGCACTTTTTCCTGATTTCATATTATCAATGGCTATCCTACATCCAATGTGCGTACAATCCAGTCCTGTTGATCTATCCACACCTGGATTCAATGTACAATTAAAATCCCCTGCTATTATATGTTGCCCTGTAAGTGATGATAAGATGAGAAATAAATTAGCAAAGAACTTCTGATCATCTATATTGGGACAATATAAGTTTACAAGATTTATATTTTCTAATAGCAAAGAACCTTAAGATAATCTGTAAAATTTTAGCAAGACGAATACAAGAAATTTTACCAAATATTATTAATCGAGATCAGAATGGCTTTATAAAGGGTAGACAAGGCTTCCATAATGTAAGAAGACTATTTAATATTATTTATTTTAATAAAGAAGCACCGGATACAGCTCTCCTATCATTGGACGCCGAAAAGGCCTTTGATAGAGTTGAATGGCCCTTTCTTTTTGAAGTCATACAAAGGTTTGGACTTGGAAATAATTTCATAAAATGGGTTCAAATAATATACAATAATGCTACAGCAGAAATCCTAACAAATAACAATATTTCAAAACCAATAAAAATCAATAGAGGATGTCGACAAGGCTGTCCACTTTCACCTTTACTGTTTACTATGGCAATTGAACCTTTAGCGATAGCGATACGTTTACATTCACAAATATATGGAATTAAAGTTGGACCAACAGAACATAAAATCTCCCTGTACGCCGATGATATAATTTTGTTTATGTCGAATCTAAAAAAATCAATTCCAACCTTGTTGAATTTAATAATGAATTTTGGGGAAATATCAGGATACAAAATAAATAAAACTAAATCTTCAATATTAATGCTAAATGAGACCCAGAGAAATTACCCAGCCCCTGAGGTAAATCAATTCAATGTTGTAAATCAGTTTAAATATTTAGGAATCCAAATTATGCCTAAGCTAGAATCAGTCGCCAGTGTCAACTATGAAGCCTTAATGTCAGATATCAATGAGTTAACTCAGAGATGGATGTCACTACCAATGTCGATGATCGGGAGAATCAATATACTTAAAAGTAATATTTTACCTAAAATACTTTATTTATTTCAATACATTCCCTTATCACCACCTTTAGATCTATTCTCAAGAATAAAAAAAAAGTTAGTGGAATTTATATGGAACAACAGGAGGGCTAGATTACGTTTGTCTTTATTATATTTACCATTTGATCGTGGAGGTCTGAAATGTCCAAATTTTATGTTGTATTATTGGTCGGCACAACTGAGGTCTATGACATATTATTTTTCATCAAATGATCTCCCTCACTGGACTGAAATGGAATCATACAATTTACCTTTACCTCTTCCCATATTCATATACTCAGATTCGGCAAAAAAATTACAAAAACAAGTTAAAAATCCATTTGTAAAGCATATGATCAAAATATGGTGTGAAGCTAAAAACTATTTAAAAGAACCACAGTTATTGTCACAATTTAGTCCAATATGGGGTAATCAATATTTTAAACCAGGGAGAGCGGACGCTGTATTTAAAGTATGGAATTTAAAAGGGATACAAAAGATTCAGGATTTATATTTGCCATGTGCAGACAACATAATGTCTTTTGAAGAGCTGAGGATCAAATTTAATCTCAATAGAACACATTTTTTTAAATATCTTCAACTTAGAAACTTTATTCGATCAAATCAAAATAAAGCTCTCACTCGACCTATTTATTCATCCTTGGAAAAAATGATGATGAAAGATAGTAAAAGAAAGGGTATTATTTCAGAGTTTTATAACTCATTGACACTATCTTCAAGTGAAAATTCACTGAAAAGATTAAACTACTGGAAAGAAGATCTGCAAATTGAAATTTCAGAGGAACAATGGGAATTGGCTTGTACAGAAGCTCAAACCAAATCAATAAATGCACGCCTTAAATTGATACATTTCAAATGGTTAATGCGGATGTATGTTACACCGGAGGAGTTAAATAGATATAACAAAAATATACCAGATACATGCACAAAATGCATGGAAAGTAAAGGAACCCTATTTCATTGTTTATGGGAATGTAGATTAATAAGAATGTTTTGGGAAGAGGTGAGGGTAACAATTGAAAAAATAATCTCAAAACAAATCATATTGAATCCTAAACTGTTTTTGTTGGGTCTGTACCCAGAAAAGCATAATTTTAATAAAAGTGAAAGAACATTCATAGACCTCAGTTTGCTTAATGCCAAAAAATGTATTGCACTATTATGGAAAAAGACTCATAGACCAGATGTGACTCAGTGGTTAAGACAGATGTTAACAAACCTTCCATTAGAAAGAATAACATATATACTGAAATCAAAGGAAATTGTGTTTGAGAATATATGGAGACCTTTTATTGATTATGTAAAAAATTTAAACATAACTCTTGAAGAAGAAGGTGAATGATGTGTGTGGACCTTGTAAATTCCAAACTGGTGAACATAATATGTATACTTATGTATTGGATTGTCTAGACTAAACAGAGGAGCATTGTTGAAGACTTGATTTTGTTGGTGGTTGTTGGTGTTTTTAGTGCATTTTTTTTTTTTGTAGTACTTTAGTGTTAGTGTTTGATTGTTTGTATCATGTTTGTTAAAAAAAAAAAGGTTCAATAAAGATATTGTGGAAAAAAAAAAAGATTAACGCTTTGATTTATAATCAATAGGGAGTTTGGGATTACCTTGCAGTGTAAACATGCTCAAACAGAAAAGCAAAAAAATGAGTGGTTGAACATTCACCCTACAAACTACACACAAACAAATTCCCCCTTCCCACATTTGTGGCAATCCCCCCAAAAACAAAAGAAAAATTCCGTCTCCCGATATAGCCATTGACCGTTCCACACCCACGAGGATCAGCCAAAGCCACTCCTTCTTCATCCTCCCAATCACCCTAACTCTACTGCTTTTAATAACGTAACATTAACTCTCTTCTGTAATTTTCCAATTTAACTCCAAAATTTTTTTAGCAATTTTGTACTTTTTTTTTTTAAATATGTAATACATTCTATATTTTGTAATCTTGTTATATGCTTCTAATCAGTTAAATGCTCAAATATTCTACCCTATATTCTGTTCATGCTTAGCTCCCACCAGTCTCTTCCTGGATCTTCTTGATGAGCTCCTGCGCCTCCTCGGGGGTCTTGAAGATGCGTGTTCTGCCCTCATATGTGACCAGAAGTCTTGCAGGGTGAATCACTCCATGACAAATCTCAAGGTTGCGCAGTTCTTTGCGGATGGGGTCAAACTGCTTCCTTAATTGTTGGATTCCTGAGGCCAGATCTGGGTAGAACCGCACCTGCTGATCTTGGTATTTAATTTCTCCTTTGGCCCGCACCGCGTTGGAGATCGTCATCCTGTCTCTGTAGCTGAGAAACTTCATGATTAGCGTCCTCGGTGCTGCCTTGTTACCTCTCGGTGGGCCAATTCGGTGGGAGCTTTCCAAGACGACTGATGATTTTAGCTCCGCGTTGTTCAGCGCCTCCGGGATCCACCCCTCCAAAAAGGAGCATGAATCACGACCTTCGGCTCCCTCCGGTAAACCCACCAGCCTCAGGTTGTTCCTTCTGGACCGAGATTCCAAGTCCAGAACGCTATTTTCCAGATCTTTATTTTTTTTTCCAAAGTGCGCACCTTTATTTGAAGTCCGCTGATTTCATCCTCCGCACTTGAAACACGAAGCTCCGCCTGCGTCACTCGCTCCACGCAGTCACCCAACTCCTTTCTTATTGCATCCAACGCTGCCATAATCCCATCAAGTTTAGCGGAAAAGTCTGCTCTCATTGAGCTAATGGCAGCCAGCACTGCACCTGTGCCGCCATCGTCAGCAGCAGCAGTTACCGCACCACCGCTAGTTTCATCCGCCATATCCGCAGCTTTTTCTACTGCGCCACAAACTTTAAAGTCCGTTAATTTGGACTGCTTCGGCGATTCAATTTTTCCCCCTCCTGATTTCCCAGCCTTAGTCTTCACCGGCATATCCTCACCCAAACGCTGGGAAAAGTTCTGTTCCAAATGAGAGAGTTATTTGCCGAATTTTTATTTCCAGGGGCAGAGCAGAGTGATACGTGTCCTTCTAGGCGGCCGCCATAACCGGAAGTCCGACATATGAATATTTAATATTAATGTTAAAAATACTGGGAGATTCATGTAATACAACTAAATAATTAAAAATGAATTAAAGACTTTTTCAGATTTTCTGTAAAATGTAATTCTAAACAAACAGTGAGGAATAAATTGGGGCACCCCTCATTTTTTAGGACCCCCCCCCCCACACACACACACATTCATTTCCTCTTAAAATGGCTAAAATAAATGTTGAAAAATGCAAATAAAAACAAAAACAAGGTTAGACATACAGTGGGGCAAAAAAGTATTTCGTCAGCCACCAATTGTGCAAGTTCTCCCACTTAAAAGATGAGAGAGGTCTCCAATTTTCATCATAGGTATACCTCAACTATGAGAGACAAAATGAGAAAAAAAAAATCCAGAAAATCACATTGAAGGATTTTTAATGAATTAATTGGTAAATTCCTCAGTAAAATAAGTATTTGGTCACCTACAAACAAGCAAGATTTCTGGCTCTCACAGACCTGTAACTTCTTCTTTAAGAGGCTCCTCTGTCCTCCACTCGTTACCTGTATTAATAGCACCTGTTTGAACTCGTCATCAGTATAAAAGACACCTGTCCACAACCTCAAACAGTCAAGACTCCAAACTCCACTATGGCCAAGACCAAAGAGCTGTCAAAGGACACCAGAAACAAAATTGTAGACCTGCACCAGGCTGGGAAGACTGAATCTGCAATAGGTAAGCAGCTTGGTGTGAAGAAATCAACTGTGGGAGCAATTATTAGAAAATGGAAGACATACAAGACCACTGATAATCTCTCTCAATCTGGGGATCCACACAAGATCTCACCCCGTGGGGTCAAAATTATCACGAGAACGGAGAGCAAAAATCCCAGAACCACATGGGGGGGGTGAATGACCTGCAGAGAGCTGGGACCAAAGCAACAAAGGCTACATCAGAAACACACTACGCCGCCAGGGACTCAAATCCTGCAGTGCCAGACGTGTCCCCTGCTTAAGCCAGTACATGTCCAGGCCCGGCTGAAGTTTGCTAGAGAGCATTTGGATGATCCAGAAGAGGATTGGGAGAATGTCATATGGTCAGATGAAACCAAAATAGAACTTTCTGGTAAAAACTCAACTTGTCGTGTTTGGAGGAGAAAGAACACCATACCTACTGTGAAGCATGGGAGTGGAAACATCATACTTTGGGGCTGTTTTTCTGCAAAGGGACCAGGATGACTGATCCGTGTAAAGGAAAGAATGAATAGGGCCATGTATCGTGAGATTTTGAGTGAAAACCTCCTTCCACCAGCAAGGGCATTGAAGATGAAATGTGGCTGGGTCTTTCAGCATGACAATGATCCCAAACACACTGCCCGGGCAACGAAGGAGTGGCTTCGTAAGAAGCATTTCAAGGTCCTGGAGTGGCCTAGCCAGTCTCCAGATCTCAACCCCATAGAAAATCTTTGGAGGGAGTTGAAAGTCTGTGTTGCCCAGCGACAGCCCCAAAACATCACTGCTCTAGAGGAGATCTGCATGGAGGAATGGGCCAAAATACCAGCAACAGTGTGTGAAAATCTTGTGAAAACTTACAGAAAACGTTTGAACTCTGTCATTGCCAACAAAGGGTATATAACAAAGTATTGAGATGAACTTTTGTTATTGACCAAATACTTATTTTACTGAGGAATTTACCAATTAATTCATTAAAAATCCTTCAGTGTGATTTTCTGGATTTTTTTTTATTTTGTCTCTCATAGTTGAGGTATACCTATGATGAAAATTGGAGAGCTCTCTCATCTTTTAAGTGGGAGAACTTGCACAATTGGTGGCTGACTAAATACTTCTTTACCCCACTGTAGATATGTGAACATTCCTTAATAAAGAACTGAATATTTAATGGGAGTCCGAATTCACATGACTGCAAGTGTGACAAAAATACAAAAAAATGAGAAATCAGGAAAGCGGGCAAACACTTTTTCACACCACTGTATGTATATATATATATGAAAATGATTTTCCTTGAAACTAGCTAGTAACATATCTGCCATACCATTGACAAATTCAGACTAGAATATGGTGGACTGTTTGAAACAGCAATGCCAAAGAAGCACAGTAGGCGGCAACAGTACTCCATCTCACTCTAATATGGTGCAAACATCTAACATTTAGGATGCTGTCGCTATCAAGTTATACAAATTATGTACAGAATGACCTACAATCTACAACATGAAATTTATGAATAAGGGTATGTGAAACCTAGCCAAGCGAACTGATTCACTGGTGAAATAACATTTGATTAGCATCTAGGGCTGAAATGATTAGTCGACGCTGTTGATAGCGTTGACAATAAAAATTTGTCAACAAAGATTTTTATTGTTGACAAATCGTTTAATTATAAAGTTTATATGCATGCCATGGAAATGTTCAGTTGTAACTGCAATGCACGACCCGAACTGCTGCGGGCAGTAGCGCCTCTGTTGTCCAGCATCCATGAACAATTTCCAGCAAAGGAGAAGAGGAGCACAGCATGGCGAAGTGTAAGGATACAATGCATCCAGAAAGTATTCACAGCGCTTCACTTTTTCTACATTTTGTTATGTTACAGCCTTATTCCAAATGGAATTAAATTCATTTTTTCCTTCAAAATTCTACACACATTGACACACACCTCACAATGACAACGTGAAAGACGTTTTTTTTTTTTTAGATTTTTGCAAATATATTAAAAATAAAAAACGAAGAAATTGTATATACATAAGTATTCACAGCCCTTGCCATGAAGCTCAAAATTGAGCTCAGGTGCATCCTATTTTCACTGATCTTCCTTGAGATGTTTCTAGAACTTAATTGGAGTCCACCTGTGGTAAATTCAGTTGATTGGACATGATTCGGAAAGGCAGCACAAACCAAGCGTGAAGTCAAAGGAATTGTCTTTAGACCTCCAAGACAGGATTGTCTCGAGGCACAAACCTGGGGAAGGGTACAGAAAAATTTCTGCTGCTTTGAAGGTCCCAATGAGCACAGTGGCCTCCATCATCCGTAAATGGAAGAAGTTCAGAACCACCAGGACTCTTCCTAGAGCTGGCTGGTTATCTAAACTGAGTGATTGAGGGAGAAGGGCCTTAGTCAGGGAGGTGACCAAGAACCCGATGGTCACTCTGTCAGAGCTCCAGTGTTCCTCTGTGGAGAGAGGAGAACCTTCCAGAAGGACAACCATCTCTGCAGCAATCCACTAATCAGACCTGTATGGTAGAGTGGCCAGATGGAAATAATTCCTTAGTAAAAGGCAGATGGCAGTGTTACATATGGGAATTGTACTCTGGGGCTTGCCGTAGCTCAGCCGGGGTTGGGAGAGTGAGTGACGTCAGGCAGGCTACG
Organism: Pholidichthys leucotaenia; assembly: GCA_020510985.1. NCBI lineage: Eukaryota > Metazoa > Chordata > Actinopteri > Cichliformes > Pholidichthyidae > Pholidichthys > Pholidichthys leucotaenia. The sequence goes on from CM035844.1 coordinate 319,518,121, forward strand.
GCTGGGATATACATTGTGCTGTGCAGTTCAATAAAGGGAGTTCAGTGTTCAACAGCAGAAACTCTCCATCCTCCATTATTCCTACATAACATTTGGCGACAAGGAAAAATGGGTGCATGCGTCAGGGAGCCACCTCCATTCCTGCAAGACCAAGGTACACCAGCCATACCGTGGGCCCGCTGGAAGTCCATGTTCCAGGTATATGTGATGGCAGCCAGACTCAGTGACATAAGTGAAGAGAGACGGAGGAGCCTGTTGGTGCACTATCTTGGCGCCGAGGGTCAACGTGTGTTCTTCAGGCTGTATGGTAGCGGTTCGCTGGAGGACGGGCTAGCTCTAATGGACAGAACTTTCGGTGACAGCTCTAACATTCCCGAAAGGAGGTATGGATTTTTTGACCATCGACAGCAAGCGGGTGAGTCCACATTGTCATTTGCTTTGGAGTTACGTAGCCGAGTGAGAGAGTGCACTTTTGAGCCCATCGAAGAGCAGCTAGTGAGACAAGTTAGCTCACAGCGCTAGCAACGAGTGGCTAAAAACCATGCTAAAGTTAACCCGGGAAACCCTGTCCCTAGATGGTGTGCTGGACTTAGTCAAGCAAAGAGAATCTCCGGCTCTGCAGAAGCTAATGATGCCAGCTAGCGAGGAGCCGACTGCTCATGGTTTACCATCGGAGAGGACAGTTAGCATGCTAACCAGACCCCGAAAATGAGCTAAGAAGAAAAAAAGGCGGGTAAGGACACACACTTTAGCCCCTAGCCTAGAAATGGCGGAGCCCAGCAGTACCGAAGCGGTGTGTGTAGCACGCATGGGGAAAGGACCACTAAAGTGGTATGTGCTTCAGCTCGATGGGGTTGACGTTCCCCTGTTGGTGGATTCGGGGGCGGGTAAATCTATCTTGTGTTTGGTCACATTGAGGAGACTGTTCCCCGCGAAGATTATTAGCGCAGGAGCAGTGAAGATGTTCGGCTATGGACACGCGGAAATTAAGATGGTGGACACAGCAGAATTTTCAGTGGCTTGTGGGTCGAAGACGGTGTCCAGATTCACCTTCCAGGTGCCGCGCAAGGGGATGGACCTGTTGGGAATTGACCTGCTGGGGATGCTGGGTTTCTCCATAAGGGACCCAGAGGGCTCGACCGTGTTGATGGTGTATCCAGATTGGCACTTCTGCTGGCCTGCACTGTTTAATGGCCTGGGCCATGTAGACGCTTTTCACCATCAGCCCTTCATCGACAAAAGCGTGACATCGAGGATCCAGCCACTACGGCGACTTCCCCTGGGATGAGGTCTCTGCGGAGCTGTCCAAGCTACTGGAGTCCGGCATCATTGAGAAAGTGGATGCCTCGCCATGGATCTCTAACCTGGTAGTGGCCAAGAAAAAAGGAGGGGGCATCCGACCGTGCATAGATCTCCGGATGGTAAACAAGGCAGTCATTCCAGACAGCTACCCCCTCCCAACTATGGAGGAGCTCACAGCGGTGTTTAGTGGGTCTCAAGTCTTCACAAATCTGGACCTCCACCAGGGCTACCTGTAGGTGCCACTCCACCCGAACAGCAGGAACCTGACAGCATTTGTGACCCACATGGGGGTCTTCAGGTATACCCAGATGCCATTCGGCTTGAGCTCTGCACCCAGTTGCTTTTAAAACGTGATGCTGACGATGTTGGCCGGCCTCAAGGGCATGGTGGCCTACCTAGACGACATCGTGGTGCATGGCGTGTCACGGGAAGAACACAACGAGAGGCTGGAGAGGGTCCTGATGAAACTCCAAGATTATGGGGTTACCCTGAATGGCGAAAAGTGTATCTTCATAGCAGAAGCCATAGAGTTCGCGGGATTCCGGCTCACAGGAAGAGGGCTTCAACCGCTACATTCAAACGTGGAAGCAGTCTTGCGCATCCCGGATCCCTCCATGCCTGCTCAGATCTCATAATTTCTGGGCATGGTCAATTTTTATGGATGGTTCATCCCTCGCTATTCAGAGACAATTGAGCCCCTCCAAGCTCTGTTGAAGCAGGATGCACCATGGGTGTGGACCCCAGCCTGCTCGTCGGCGGTCTCCAAGCTGAAGCAGCAGCTCACCTCTCCACCGGTGTTGGCCTATTTCAACCCCAATCGAGAGACCATTGTGACCTGTGAGGCATCAGGTTTGGCGCTGGGCGCAGTCATGTCGCAGATGCAGGATGGCATGGAGCACCCAGTGGCGTTTGCGTCGCAGTCTCTCTCAGCAGTGAAGCAAAAGGGATAAGGGATAAGGGTAAGGTCCTGTACTTTTCTAGCGCTTTTCTAGTCTCAAAGACCACTCAAAGCGCTTCACTAGCACTAACCCTCTGCTCTAAGGGCCTATAGGAGACAGATATCTAGGGACAATTTAGAACAACCAATTAACCAATGCATGTCTTTGGATTGTGGGAGGAAACTGCAGCCCCTGGAGTAAACCCACACAGCACAGGGAGAACATGCAAACTCCACACAGAAAGGTTCCTACCCCTGCCAGCCTGGGGATTCGAACCTGGAACCTTCTAGCTGTAAGGCAACAGTACTAACCACTGCACCACCGTGCTGCCCGTAAATATGCTGTGGGTGAGAGGGAGGCGCTGGCTTGCATCTGGGCGTGTGAGAGGTGGCACATTTACCTCTACGGGTGCCACTTCACCTTACGGACAGAACCGGGCACTCACTTTGCTGGAAATGCCGGGGTCGAGGCACTGACCGCTGAGGATCCATAGGTGGTCTGAAAGACTGAGAGCCTATAATTTCACCACCAAATTCACCCCGGGCAAAGAGAACATCGTGGCGGACCTCTTGTCTCGCGCAATGGTCAATTCCTCACAACCAGATGCTGACAACAGTGATCCAGCTGAGGTGGACCTAGTCCACACACTCCACGGAGCCCTCTATAGGACAGTATCTCCTTGGGAACTCAGGGAGGAGTCGGAGCAGGACCCAGTGATGGCGGAACTGCACTCAGCGATCAGGGAGGGCTGGCCAGAGAGGGTGCAGGGCGAGTTAGCGCCATATCACCGGTTCAAGGATGAACTGAGCTGCTGGAATGAGGTGTGCATGGCCAGAGGGCAATGCGCCCTGATCTCGTCATCCCTGAGGACACGTGTCCTGGCGATGCTGCATGAGGGCCATTTGGGGTGGTTAAGGTGAAGCAGTGCAGTAGGGACTCAGTCTGGTGGCCAGGTATTGATAAGGACATCGAGGCCATGGTGAAACACTGCGTGCCATGTCTGGAGAGCGGCAAGACAGGCGGACCACCTCCCCCACCACTGCGGCTGTTGCCATATCTGGAAGGACCTTGGAGGCACGTTGAGTTGGATATCTGTGGCGAATTACATGCGGCACCATTGAATAGCCGGTTCCTGCTCGTGGCTTATGATGTGTTCTCGAAATGGCCGGAGGTACTACCAACCAACTCTGTCATGACGGAGGTGGTCACGGGGTTCCTGGTGTCCCTGTTTGCTAGGTGGGGGACCCCGAGCACGGTTACGACGGACAACGGCCCGCAGTTTGTCTCCAGAGCTTTTGAGGAATTTCTGAGTAGCAGAGGCATGGAACATGTGAGGACGGTGTTCTGCTACCCTCAGGCCAACGGTGGGGTTAAGCGCTTTAATAAGACATTGAAAAATGGACTGGGATCTCACCTAGCAGATGGTTGTGCATTTGCAGATGCCCTACATAATACACTGCTGCGCTACAGGGCGTCTGTTCATGCCCCGATGGGCAGTTCCCCGGCGGCTCTCATGCTAGGGCGTGAGTTGCCTTTGCCAGTGGGATGGCTGAGACTTTCGGCGACGAGTTCTCGGGAAGACACGGAGACAGTGTGGGGCCGGGTCGCAAGACAACAGCGCAGGATGAAGCAGAGGTTCGACTGGAAACACAGGGCGAGGGACCATGGACTGAAGGAGATGGACCAGGTGTGGATCAAGCATCCTGCCCGCACTCATAAGCTACAACCACTGTGGACAGGACCACGGAGAATCACTAGGAAAAGGGGCCCGGACACATTTGAACTGGATGATGGGTCTTGGTGGCACGCCAATAGACTGAGGAGGTTGCCACCAGGGCAGGGGACTGAGCCTGCAGCAGGACGCTTTTGTGAGAGCTGGGATTGGGGGGTTCTGCCTGATGAGGGCCCACAAATTAGGCCGACGGTGCCAGGTGCAGGGTCCCCTCCTGGGGGACGTCCGGCTAGAATTCGTCAGAGACCTGGGTACCTGGAGGACTATGTCACCTGAACTGCTGTGTTTAATGCCAGTTGGATCTAGCGGCAGAATAATCCGCTCCAACTTGGCCGGGTGTACTGATAGTTGACTCAGACACCCATGGTGTTCATCTGTTTATAGCTTTCATGTACATAAGTTAAAAAAAAAACAAACAAAAAAAACGATGGTGATATTTGTACACTGTGTTCTTTTTTTGTTGGGTTATTGGACTGGGACCTGGAACTTTGTAAGGGGCGGGGGGGGATGTTACATATGGGAATTGTACTCTGGGGCTTGCCGTAGCTCAGCCGGGGTTGGGAGGGTGAGTGACGTCAGGCAGGCTATGGCTGGGATATATATTGTGCTGTGCAGTTCAATAAAGGGAGTTCAGTGTTCAACAGTAGAAACTCTCCGTCCTCCATTATTCCTACATAACAGGTAGCCCACCTGAAGTTTGCCAAAAGGCACCTGAAGGAGTCTCAGACCATGAGAAACAAAATTCTCTGGTCCGACGAGACAAGGATTGAACTCTTTGGTGTGAATGCCAGGTGTCATGTTTGGAGGAAACCAGGCACCATTCATAACCACGTCAATGTTGATAGCAGCATCATGCTGTGGGGATGTTTTTCAGCGGCAGGAACTGGGAGACTAGTCAGGGTAGAGGGAAAGATGAATGTAGCAATGTACGGAGACATCCTGGATGAAAACCTGCTCCAGAGCGCTGTTGACCTCAGACTGGGGTGACGGTTCATCTTTAAGCAGGACAACGACCCTAAGCACACAGCCAAGATATCAAAGGAGTGGCTTAAGGATAACTCTGTGAATGTCCTTGAGTGGCCCACCCAGAGCCCAGACATGAATCCAATTGAACATCTCTGGAGAGATATGAAAATGGCTGTGCACCGACGCTTCCCATCCAAACTGATAGAGCTTGAGAGGTGCCACAAACAGGAATGGACCAAACTTCCCAAAGATAGGTGTGCCAAACTTGTGGCATCATATTCAGAAAGACTTGAGGCTGTAATTGCTGCCAACGGTGCATCAACAAAGTACTGAGCAAAGGCTATGAATACTTGTGTACATGTGATTTCTTAGTGTTTTATTTTTAATAATTTTGCAAAAAAAACCCAAAAACCTTTCTTCACACTGTCAATATAGAGTATTGTGTGTAGAATTTTGAGGGAAAAAATGAATTTAATCCCTTTTGGAATAAGGCTGTAACATAACAAAATGCGGAAAAAATAAAGCGCTGTGAATACTTTGTGGATGCACTGTAAACATGTAGAAAGTGGAGCTAAAAAAAAGGGAGACCCAAACTTTGTCGTATGGGAACATTTTACAGTACACAAAAAACGAAACAAGTAAAATGCAGACTTTGCAAGGCAGGCCTTTCCTACCATGGCAGCACTACAGTGATGCATGAGTATCTGAAATGACGGCACCAGCAAGCCACGACATTAACAACTGCTTCTGCTTGGTAAGTTTTAGCCTGTAAAGAAAGTTATTGCTGCTTATTTTCAATGGCCAACTGTTTCAAGCTTTAGAAAAATGACAACACTGTTAGTACGTGCTGTTTATGTTAGCTTACCTGTTTGACCATAAGCTCTCTTGTTGCTGAAGTCATGAAGTCATGGCTAACATGTTGAATGCAGTAAATGACTGAATTACAGGAGTCACTATCTCTTTTTCATCTTTGTTAATATTAGCCCTCATTCTGAATATTAGTGCATCTGGGTTAATAAGAATATCCCAATTTGGATTTTTTTAAAAATTTTGTATACTTTATTAATCCCAGAGGGAAATTCAGGGCATTCACCTGGATGGATGAGGCAGCCACGGTGCGGCGCCAATCCCTTCACCATTTATACACACATTCACACCTAGGGTCACTTTAGAGTCTCCAGTTAACCAAACTTGCATGTTTTTGGCCTGTGGGAAGAAACCGGAGTACCTGGGGTAAACCCACACAGACACGGGGAAAACATGCAAACTCCACACAGAAGGGTCACCGATGGTCAGGGGTAGAATCGAACCCACGGTGGTCAGGGGTGGAATCAATCTCATGACCTTCTTACTGTGCTGCCACAGTGCTAACCACTGCTCCACCTAGCTGCCCTAATAAATATGAACCTTTTTAATAAATAAAAACCTACAACCATAACCATCAAAATTAAATCAAACGGCTTGAAATATCACTCTTAAGTGCAGTGAATACTGAATATGAAGGTTTACCTTTCTGAATTACATTGTTAAAAAAATGTACTTATAAAAAACTTCCACCTAATGTTAGTTTGTGGGTTGGAGCAGATCAGCAATTCAGTTGTAAGATATTTAGTCAATTGTTTAATTGACATTAGGCATTATGCTGTCTGTGAAAAAACTGATATATTGTGGTGGACCCAGTCAGTACGTTCTCTACTCAGACTGAATGGCGTCACGGCAGGAGGAGATGCGTAAAAGCTGAGAAACGGATATGCAGGGCAGTCTGTGGTTTTCTGATAATATGCATTCTCCTCCGGTCTGCATAATAATGCGCTGACAGGCTGGGTGACAAAGGGGATTGTCATTGTAAATGTATGTATGTTAATCCCAACACCCCAGGTCGCGTGGCGAGTTGAATGGTATAAAAAGAGAGATGTCCGCGACCTGGATCATGCTTCTTCTTCTTCTTGTTGACTGATGATAGAGATTAATAAAGTCTGCTCTGCTCCAGCTACCGCCTCACCTGCTCATTCCTCTCTCTACACTGGTGACCATTGACGCACAATGGAACTCGACGCGAACACCCCGGAGACGACCCGGACTGGAAGTGCCAGCACCGCATGCACCGTTTCGGTCAAACTCCCAGACTTTTGGCTACATGACCCAAAGTCTTGGTTCCTCCACACCGAGGCCCAGTTCGTGCTCTGGGGAGTGACAGCGGATGACACCAAATACTACTACATGGTTGCAGCACTGGACGCACGCACAACAGCCTGCTCCAACAGCCCCCAGCCCACGACAAATACGACGCTCTCAAAACCACGCTGACGGCTCGGACTGCGAGAGAGCGGAAGGGCTCCTGACGCGCTCCAAGTTGGGAGACAGGTCGGCGGTTGAATTAATGGAGAAGATGTTGGCGTTGATGGGCACAGATGACAGGGATTTCCTCTTTGTCCACCTTTTCCTCTGGAACCTCCTGACAGCGGCCAGAGCGGTCCTTGCCAATTCGCCGCTGCTGGCCACGCGCAACTACCAGGTGCTAGCACAAGAGGCAGATCAGATTATCCTCACCTCCAGAGCCTTCACTGTGAACGCAGCGGCGTCGGAACCCAGCAAGATGGCCAGCGGAGGCGAGGAGCCAGCGACGGAGGCCGCAGCAGAGGCCAAGAAGCACAGGAGAGACACGCTCTGCTTCTACCACCACCGTTTTGGAGAAGATGCCACCGTACCAATTCAAGCACTCAGGAAACGCCAGGGCCGGTAGTCGGTAGCAGCTGCCACTGCCGGTGACACAAACAAGCTGCTCTATGTGACAGACTCACGCTCGTGGAGACGGTTCCTCGTGGACTCCGGCTCCCAAAAGAGCCTCATCCTGCCATCCTACGCAGACCGGCTAGCGGGAAGTAGCGGCCACGAGCTGGCGGCCGCAAATGGCTCAGACATTAAGATTTTGGTGAGAGGACACTGACTATATCCTTGCACGGTCATACATACCAATGGACATTCCTCATAGCGGCATGTAACTTCCCCATTTTGGGCGCTGATTTTTAGTGTGCACACGGACTATTAGTCGATGTGGCTAACAGACGCCTGATTAATGCAATGTCTTTTGAGTCTCTGCCCTGTACAGCTAGAGGAGCTGGGTCCACAACACTAGCCAGCTCCAGGGGGTAAGTTCCACACACTACTCACCCAGTTCCCAGCACTCACGGTTCCAACGTTTTTGGCGGCTGTCACTAAGCACGGGGTGGAGCACTTCATTAAGGTGGTAATGAAGTGCCACAAGGTGGAATTTCGCACAAACTCGGCGCTTGGACTCAGCTAAACTGGCCAGTGCGCGCAAGGAGTTTGCCAACTTGGAAAGGTTGGGCATCATCAGGAACTCAAACAGCCCATGGGTATCCCCGCTACATATGGTACATAAAGCCGAGGAATCGTGGCGACCATGCGGAGACCAGCGCACGATCGCTACCCAATCCCCCATATTCAGGATTTTTCCGTCCACCTCACCGGGGCTCGCATTTTTTCCAAGATAGACCTGGTCCGCGGTTACTACCAGGTCCCTGTGCGCGCAGAGGACATACCCAAAACGGCAGTAATAACCCCGTTTGGTCTTTTTGAGTTCTTACGCATGCCTTTCTAGTTAAAAGGCGTGGCGCAAACATTCCAACGCATGATGGATGCGGTACTGCGCGATCTGCCGTTTGTGTTCGTCTACCTGGACAACATCCTGGTGGCCAGCGCATCCGAGGATGAGCACGTAGCCCACCTCAGGACGTTTTTCCAGAGGTTGGAGGAGCACGGGTTAATAATCAACCCGGCGAAGTGCCAGTTCGGGGTTACGGGAATCGATTTTTTGGGCCACCGCATCTCACCGGAGGGCGTGATACCCTTACCGGACAAAGTGCGCGCAGTGGCAGATTTTCCCTGGCCTCAGAAGGTGAGGGCGCTGCAGGAGTTTTTGGGATGGTTAACTTCTACAACCGTTTCCTCCCCCATGCAGCCCTGCTCATGCAGCCATTGTACGCCACGCTTAAGAAACGGAAACCAGTGGACAGAGTCGACTGGACTCCTGAGCGAGAGCAGGCGTTTTCCGAGGTCAAAACAGCTCTAGCGAACGCCGCACTACTGACGCACCTGGCCCGGCGGCTCAGATAACGCTCACTACTGACGCATCGGACGTGGCCATAGGGGACATCGTGGAGCAGTGCGTTGCAGGTTTTTGGCAGCCGCTCACCTTTTTTAGCAGGTCTTTACGTGACAATGAGCGTAAATACAGCGTGTTCGACAGAGAGTTACTGGCTCTTCACCTGGCCATACGCCACTTCCAGTTCTGGCTGGAAGGGCGCAGCTTCACTGTGTTTGTGTACCACAAGCCGCTAATGTATGCTATGGCCAAGATTTCAGAACCATGGTCGGCCCGGCAGCCAGAGAGAGCTGGCCGCGATCTCGGAGATTACAATTGACATTCAGCATGTGGCCGATAAACTCAACGTGGTGGCAGACTGCCTCTCACGTGCATTAGTGGCCCCAGTCTATGGAGGGATAGATTACACGGCCATGGCCGCCAAGCAGATCGGCGAAGTGGATGTTTGTGTGCTCCAGTCTGGACCAACAAGGTTAAGGCTGGAAAGCAGAGTACTGCAAGACGGGGGCTCCCCCCTAATCTGTGACGTCTCCACAGGCCACCCACGTCTGGTCATCCCACGCGCTTGGCGCCGCCGCGTTTTTGAGTCAGTTCACTCCCTGGCGCACCCAGGATTGCACGCGTCAGTCAAAATGGTGGGAGCAAAATTTGTCTGGCGGAGCCTGCGCAAACAGGTGAAAGAGTGGGCTGCAGCCTGCGTAGCGTGCCAACGAGCCAAGGTGCACAGGCACATAAAAGCCCCCCTTGAGGTTCGACCACGTTCACATGGACATCGTGGGTCCCCTCCCGTCATCGCAGGGGTTCACGCACCTCCTGACAGTGGTGGACCGCACCACGTGCTGGCCCGAGGTGGCCCCACTAGCTTCCATGGCAGGCCGCAGAAGTTGCACGCGCTTTTTTGAAAACATGGGTGGCACGCATCGGTGCCCCTTCGGATATCATGTTCAACTGGGGCCCGCAGTTCATTTCTGACCACTGGTCCACGATGGCCCAGAGCCTGGGCATCACAATTCATCGCACAACTGCGTACAACCCCCAGGCCAATGGGTTATGCGAGCGTTTCCATAGGTCACTTAAAGCAGCGTTCAGGGCTTCGCTTACGGATGCAAAATGGGTGGACCGGTTGCCGTTGGTTCTATTAGGGTTGCGTTCAGCACCGAAGGAGGATTTGGCGGCCTCCCCAGCAGAGCTGATTTTTTTCCCAGCCGCTGTGGCTCCCCGGAGAATTTTTGTCGGACAACCCTGCGCCGGACACCGATCCATCCCTGCCTTCACTACATAGCGCAGAGGCAGGGACGGTACCTGGCCCGGCCCACCACTGTTTTTCCCGCGCTTTCATGCCAAGGACCTTGGAGGATGCGTCATTCGTGTTTGTCAGGCACGATGCCCACCGGACCCCGTTGAGCCCACCCTACAACAGCCCGTTCAGAGTGCCGGAACCTGGGGAGAAACATTTTGTGTTAGACTTGGGGGGACGCAGAGAAACAATCTGTATAGACAGGTTTAAGCCTGTCTTCGTATTAGCAGACGAGCAGGTGGTGTTGGCCCGAGCTCCTCGGCGCGGACGACCCCCACTGAGAACTCCCCAGGTAAATGACTCATCAGCTCAGTCACAATGGCATGCTGAAGATGCCCCCCCCCCAATGTCCCCACATAGATGGATGCACCTCCAGGAGCGCCCCACCGGCACAGCAGCACCTCAGAGCCAGCGACCCCCCGTTACAGCCGCTACGGACGGCAGCTGAAGCCCACAGGACATGAGGGTTAAGGGCCAGTCTGAGTTTCTGGGGCGGGGCGGTGTGGGGGACCCAGTCAGTACATTCTCTACTCAGACTGAATGGCACGGCAGGACGAGATGCATAAAAGCTGAGAAACGGATATGCAGGGCAGTCTGTGGTTTTCTCCTTAAGACTGCATGATAATATGCATTCTCCTCCGGTCTGCATAATAATGCGCCCACAGGCTGGGTGACAAAGGGGATTGTCATTGTAAATGTATATATGTTAATGCCAACACCACAGGTCGCGTGGCGAGTTGTATGATATAAAAAGAGAGATGCCCGCGACCTGGATCATGCTTCTTCTTTTTCTTGTTGACTGATGATAGAGAGAGATTAATAAAGTCTGCTCTGCTCCAGCTACCGCATCGCCTGCTCATTCCTCTCTCTACAATATAACCATCAGTTATATTCATACAACCTTCAGTTTCAAATGTGTGTTTCATGGATAATTTTATTTAACTCTGGAAACTGCTTATAAAATTGTTATATTAAAGCAGGGACTGACAACAAGGTGATTTTTACAGGTGTGCAGGCTTAAACAGCGAGTGAGGTAAAATATGCACTAGAGCCCCAACAGGAAGCAGAGATGGTGGACATGAAAAAAAATAATCACGATTAGTCAACTAATTGAAAAAATAGTCGTTAGATTAGTTGACTATTCAGCTCAGAAGGAAATAACATGCTCTGTGCCCTTTCAGTGCTTACTATCACAGCTGTATTTAGCAATTTATCCAAATGCTTCAGCCACTAACTGCCTGCTGCAGTCCGTCTGGAGAGTGCCCCAAACGGTGCTGGCGCCTGTAGCACCCGGTGCTGTGGAAGCTTCCACAGTACGGGTGCAAACATGCTGTTGGCAATAAAAATACACTTAACATTTAAAAATTTATTTAATAATCAGTAGGGGCACATAAATGAACAATGAGAGTTAGCCAAAAAGTGAGCACTGTGTGTACGGATCCCCGTAATATGTGATGGCAATGGTCTTGACTGCTGGTGAAGTTTACAGTTTTTTCTTATTTTAGCACAGTACACATTAAGTAAAACACAAATCACGACCACTGTAAGAGCTTGTGCCTCATTACAGGCTCATAAACCGAATAACGTTAGCATTCGTAGCTCAACTCTCTCTATTAAGTGCTGTAGCCTTACTGACAATTCCACAGACAGGCACAGACAGCAAAAACAAAACCACAGTTATCAAAAGAAAAGCCTGCTTTTTTACTTCAGTGCATAGGATGGCATCAGGCCTCTGTACTTTGTAAAATTAACTACTAATAGTAAAACATTTATGCAAAGATCAAAAAATACATATCTCAGAATTACTGAGGTAACTAATCTAAAATAATAAATCTTTCAGGGGGTTATTTGCACCACGGTTGTTGCGGTTGCTCGCTATCCTCCGCGGTAGGCTTGTCCAGAGCATGGTACTACATAATTGCGGTTATCGTGACAGCCCTAGTTGCATACATGAGGTTTTTCGAGCACAACGTGCAGAAACAAGCTACTGGCTCTCTAATTTTTTTACACCAGCTACCAAAAGGCTTGCCGTCTCTGCCCATTTCTTCGATCCACAACCGGCGCAATTTGTTTTTAAGTCCTCTGTCAATTAGGACATCTTCCTCAGGCTTCAAAAACTTACTCTGCGTCCTACAGAATGTATGAAACGTTTTTTGTATGTTGAAGGATGAAACACTCATGTTTTCAGTCACTTACTCTCACTGTCACTATCCGATTAGGAGCGTGCCACTGATCTTTATTGAAAAACTGGATGATTCATTGGCCACCAGAAGTGAAGTGACCTGGCCCCCATATTAGTACTGAGTGTTTTGGGTGTACTAATATGGCGGCCAGGTGGCTTCACTCAGCTCTGTACTTGCTAATGGGGTGTGAGCTGTCCAGGTTTTCTATAGAGGTCAGTGGAGCGCGCAAGCTCAATACCACGCAATACGTTCCGCCATCTTGGATTGCTAGATACGACAACTCCACTTAGATAAAAAAGTGTTTCTGCGTACAGAAATAGAAAGTAAATTTCCTTGCAGCCAAAAAAAAAAAAAAAAAATGGCACACGCCGGAAATCCGGCACGGTGCCAGAAAACTTTAATCCCTGAAAATGACTTCTGTTGTGATCTGGCGCTGTATAGAAAAACAGAATTAAACTAGAAAAGCACTCGGAGAGCACAGACCTCCACCAAGCGCCACAGTTCCCACATACAGTGTTTGTGTGTACGTTTTCAGATTCCTTGACCATGAAAACATATGACTAGCAATTGGATTGACAATGATAGGATTAGTGGTTCAGTAGTTATTCACGAAAATGGCATTTTCCGTAATGGCGGTTTTCTTCTGGACGGTGATCCGGATCATCCCCAAAATTTAATCAGTTCTTCCTTGTACCATTTCCAACAATACCTGGAAGTTTCATCGAAATCCGTCCAAAACTTTTTGAGTTATCTTGCTAACCAACAGACAAACAGACAGACAGACAGACAGACAGACGGACAGACAGACAAACCCCGGCAAAAACATAACCTCCTTGGCGGAGGTAATAAAATTAATTTGACACTCTGGGGGAGAGGGGGGCATGCTCCCCCCAATATAATGATAGGGGAAATACTGGTTATTTTCCTCAGATCTTAGTCACCCTAATAGTCATCCCAGTTATCACCTGGTTCACCAGTCCACAATCGACAATATACCTCATATTCGTACACTTGTATATTCGTATACTCCAGCACATCTACCAATAATTTTACAGTGATTCCACAGCAAATCTCCAAAACCGGCACTGGCTGCTGCCTCTCACAGCCAGCTCCCCCATCATTCTCCCAGGCTCCGCGCGACTCCACTCCGCTCCCACGGGCAGCGTAGGAGAGCCGTCTCAGGTGTCTCCAAGCTGGTTGTGGGAGAGGAGCAGAGTCCTGCAGAATGGGACACTGCCCTTTAATATCCCGTGGCTCAGCAGCTTGGCAGGCATCACCTCGGCCAGCAGTCTTGGGTCCCAGGCCAGGTCAGTTGTGGCAATCGGGGGGCCGCCCAGTGCACGGTGCTAGCGATTTGTTGTGGAATCATGGCAAAATTATTGGAAAATGGGCTGGAGTGACGTGAGATGCACCATCGACTGTGGGTCAGTGAACCAGCACTGCTCATCCAAGGAAGCTAAAAGCTAAAGGCTAGAAGCTAGTCAGCAAATGGCTAACTGACATAAGGGGGAGGGCGGAGTTGAATAGATGAAGGATGTTTCTTAAAGTGATAGCGCGTTTCAAGAAAGCCAGGGGAAATACAAAACAAATTTGCTACAATAATTAAGAAAAAATTAAAGAAAATGTGAACAAAATATGCCACCAACAATTCATTAAGACATGTGTGAGCTGTTAAAATGTGGGAAAAGTGCAGTCAATGACCCCTTTAATCATCGTTTGAGACTTTCCTGAAACAGTTCCAGATTTTACTCTGGCAGATTACTCTGGGAAATAAAAACTACCCACTCTGGTCTTGGGGACTTGTTTTGTATAGCCTGACATGAACTTGACCTGACCGGACAGTTCTTTTATCACTTGACACTCAGTTTGAATGACTCAATAGAGGCTATTCCAATCTCTATTTGGACTCATTTCAGCTTCTCAAATCTAAAAAGACCCTACTTGGCCTTGTTTTGAAAGACTTGAGAGGTTTCCCAAAAGACTGTAAGACAGATTTGATTGTTACATTACAGCGATCACAAAGTCAACAAGGACCGTAATGAAGATCAAAAACTCCTGTGTGGACGAGTGAAGAAAGCACCGTGGGAGAGTGGAACAGATTTCATGAGATGTGTTTGATTTAAAGGAGAGGAAAATCTCAGCATCCAACATGCCTCATGATCATTAATGCTAAAATCTGCTCAAACACACTTCCTCTCTTGGGAAAGAGGTTAAACAAACACCAGAGGCCAGGACTGATGGGGGGGGGGCAGGAGGAGACGGAAGATAGAAACTGGGGGAAGTAACATTGAGGAGCGAATTAATCTCAGTGGGTCAGAACCAGTAAAAGGGTTATGACTCAGTTAATGGACTTTTATAGATTGTTGTTTTTGCAATTTAATGGCTTTATTCAATAGTGACACGGGGTATTCTCATTAAATTTAAATGGATAGTGTACCTGGACTGCTGACAGTGTATAGGCAGGGCCACCTTAAATTGCTGTTAGGCCCTTTGGCTGAGAGGTTTTGTAGCTCCCAGCACCCCTCCACCCCCCAGCAGAATTTCAGTTTAAAAATGTGTAATAGCCATGTTTTTAATAATGGATTGCATTCATATAGTACTTTTCATGACACCCAAAGATCTTCTTCTTCTTCTTCATAGCAGTCTGTCGGGGGTGACAATGACTGTTTCATTTAGGTCTGATCAGATTCCTTCACACAGCTCTGTCCTTCACCCTCCGCTGCCAGGAGCTCATGACCTTGTTAACCTGGGCAACGTCCGAGCCGGTATGAGTTGTTTTCTGACTGACCATTTCATGAAACTGCTTGCAAAGTATTTGAGTACCGCTAGCTTTTGCTGGACTAACATAGAGGTATTATCAGTGGCAAGGACATACTTTACAATGAATCCATTATTCAATCACTACACAGACAATGATAGTGGTAAGCTACTTCTGTAGCCACAGCTGCCCTGGGGCAGACTGACAGAAACATAGCTGCCAATCCATGCCAATGGCCTCCCCGACCACTATCAGGGTATATCGCTGGTAACATTTCTGCATGAGGGTTCGCCACGCCGGAAGCTAAACCACCACGCTAAGAAAACAAATAAAGGAATGATGGTCCGCAAGCGCGCACGTGAACAACGCACATGACCGTTACCTACGCGCCGGAGTTCGGAAGTGTGCTGCCCAAGTGACAGTACCAGTTGGCAGGCAGACCAATCTGGAGTCGATGTCCGAGAGATAAACCTAATTCACCGTCAGAGTGAAGCATGAGCTTATTTACGTACTTTAAATGAGGGAAAAAAGCAGAAGAGGTATGTAAGTAGTGGAGGCATTGATTGTGGTTTTAACCTGCTGGTAATGGGGAGGAGGGGCAGTGGTGGCCTAATGGTTAGGGATGTGGACTGGTGAGCAGAGGGTCACGGGTTTGATCCCTGGAGTAGGAGGATCAGATCTGGGTGGGACAGATAACATAGCATAGCGCTTGTCCCACCCTCCTTAACCACTTGCACTCCGGGCAATTTTCCTAAAAATGCCAAAAAATAACGTGCCCAAAGTAAATCGAAAGCTGTTATTCAACCCTTTGCAGCATCTTCATGGGGTTGGTCTCATTTAAAAGAAAACACTTTGAATTTTTTGGCAAAAAGAACATAATCTCTCTACGTGCTCCGGCCACTGAGTTACAGTCATCTAAACATACTGAACTTGAAGAAAAAAAAATTGGACACAGTGTTTTTTTGGATACAAATGCTTGTAAATAACACACAGCTGTCCGATCCGGCTGGAAAATGCAACAGAAATGTAGAACCAAGTGTTATCCAGCTGAGATCCAAATTTGGTAACAATACCACAAAAAATGAATATTTTACACAGCTTTGTTCTCAGGCTGCTCCCAGGCGTTTTGGAACTGTGCCAAATTGTGCCAAATGGCACAGTTTGGAAAAACATCTGTAACTTTTGAATAATTCAATGTAGAATCTTCATTTTAGGCTCTAATGAAAGGTCACACTCAGGGCTGTGTCTGTGTGTGTGTGTGTGTGTGGGCGGGGGGTCGTTCCCCCCCCCCCCCCCGCTACCAAGGACCAAATTCGGCCCTCTACATGACGGATTACACTCCTTGCATGCTTTCACAGCGGCTCCCCCCCCTCGCTACTGTGTGTGTGTGTGTGGGAGGGAACCGTGAACGGACCGTGAACGCCCCCCCCCCCTCGCTACAGAAGAGGGCCATCGCTACATGATGGAATAGACTGATATGCTTTATGCATGATGGAATAGACTGATATGCACGTTGGGACCGTGCCCCCCCCCGCTCCTCTTCTGCAGCGGGGGGGGGGCGTTCACGGTCCGAACACGGCAAATGAACCGTTTATCGCGGCGCACGTACTTCGTGCGCAGTACAGTTGTAATTTACCGATCGGTCAAAAGTCATTTTTGGATTACAGTTTTCAGGGATAAATAATAATTTAGCTTATAACACCTTACCTCTTCAAAGCAGCAGAGTCGCGGCGAACATCTCTTCCCCCATTGTCAGATGAACGCGACACTACTCCGCTCGTGGATCCCGATCAACATAATTCCATTATTGCCGTTTTGGCGAATGATTTACGACTTTTGTCGTCGGCCTCCGTCTATTCTGCTGGAATGAGTGCAGGTCCCACTTGTGGGTGTTCTCCATGCTGCTGGGTGAGCCTGGGTCTGTAGTAGATTCGTACAGCGTCCTTTGTTTTCATCTGTTGCAACAGTAAATCTCTCTTCACCCAGCCAGAATTTCTGTGCTTCAATTGGCTCCTGCGTTCACAGTAGGCGGGTCCTCCTTCCTAGATTTTCATTCATTGGTTCTTCAAGGTTTCAGAAACCCAATTCAAGGCTCTTATTAGTCGAATGAGAGGTCAATCAGATGAACTAATCTGTTCGCGGCTGTCTCTGCAGTTTTTTTTTTGAGTGGCGCTTGGACGCTACTACATCACCATCACCACCATCATGCGTCATGCGCACGAGGGTGCACGAGCGCGCTCTCGTGCACCCTCGTGCGTCATAGGACGCAGAGACTTGCCCGCCCGCGGAACAACGGAGCGCAAGTGGTTAACCCCACTGTGGTGCCCTTGAGCAAGGCCCTCAACCCCAGCTGCTCCAGTGGAGCTGCTCAGTGGCCACAGGTCAGTCTGTGGTTGTACTGGGCAGCTTCCTGGTGAGAATGTGTGAGTGTGAACAGGGCATCCTTGAAAAAGACAGGTTGTCTCTCAATGGAACTGCCCTATATAAATAAAGGTAAAAAAAAAGGTGTGGTTAGGCTTCATATGCAGGCTAATTGAGGGAAATGCAAGGGTAACTGAATTGCTGAGGATTTACTTGACCAACCTCTACAATATTACTGTACAGTACAGTTGATTCTCCAAATGATGACATTAGTCACTACGGGGCAGGCTAAAATGAATGTTTATGATCCTGCAGAACTCAGATTTGGACTGGGTAACCTTTTTTGTCTGTTCAGATGTTACACCCAGCAGGTTGCTGATCTTCACCAGGGATCTCTATATTTCTTGAATGGCAATGCAGATAAAGCCTTTTTTGTAAGACTGGTGTTTTCACCCCCACACACATGAGCAATCCACTTGAGATATTGCACTGTGATAAAATCTTTGACGAATAATGAATTTATGTTCATTATTACGCACCTGGCAAGTTAAAATGACCGAAATTCAAGAAATCAGTGACTTTAATCCGTCAACATCCTCCAGACTTCAGACAAACTAAACCTGCCAAAATTTGGATTTCCTGTTGTCTGGGTGGTGAGGAGAGTTCTAAACTATAAATATATAGAAAAATTATAACAGAAATAACTGCATCTTTGGCCATTTTAGTTAATTTATTTCATTAAATATAATTTTATTAATAATTATACTCCATTGTCCTACTGGGAGACTTCATTGCGCACGTGGGCAACGACAGTGAAACCTGGAGGGGGGTGATTGGGAGGAACGGCCTGCCCGATCTGAACCCGAGTGGTGTTCAGTTATTGGACTTCTGTGCTAACCACAGTTTGTCCATAACGAACACCATGTTCAAGCATAAGGGTGTCCATATGTGCACCTGGCACCAGGACACCTTAGGTCGCAGGTCGATGATCGATTTTGTTATCGTGTCATCAGACCTGCAACCGTATGTCATGGACACTCGGGTAAAGAGAGGTGCAGAGCTGTCAACTGATCACCACCTGGTGGTGAGTTGGATCCGATGGCAGGGGAGGAAGCCATTCAGACCTGGTAGACCCAAACGTATAGTGAGGATGTGCTGGGAACGTCTGGCTGAGGCCCCTGTCCGAGAGGTCTTCAACTCCCACCTCCGGAAGAACTTCAACCACATTCCGAGGGAGTCTGGAGACATGGAGTCTGAATGGGCCATGTTCTCCACCTCTGTTGTTGAAGCGGCGGCCCAGAGCTGCGGCCGCAAGGTGGTCGGTGCATCTCGTGGTGACAACCCCCAAACCAAGTGGTGGACACCAGTGGTGAGGGGGGCCATTAAGCTGAAGAAGGAGTCCTATCAAGCTTGGTTGGCTTGTGGGACTCCCGAAGCAGCTGAGGTGTACCGGCAGGCCAAGCGGAGTGCAGCTCGGGTGGTTGCTGAAGCAAAAACCCGGGTATGGGAGGAGTTCGGTGAGGCCATGGAACAAGACTTTCGGTCGGCCTCGAAGAGATTCTGGCAAACTGTCCGGCGGCTCAGGAGGGGAAAGCAGCTCCCTGTCCACACTGTGTATGGTGGGGATGGGATACTGTTGACTTCGACTGGGGATATCGTCGGGCGGTGGAAGGAATACTTCGAGGATCTCCTCAATCCCACTGATACGCCTTCCACAGAGGAAGCGGGGTTTGGGGACGAGAGGGGTGACTCGCCTATCACAGGGGCTGAGGTTGCCAAGGTGGTTAAAATCTCCTTGGTGGCCGGGCCCCGGGGGTGGACGAGATTCGCCCTGAGTACCTCAAGGCCCTGGATGTTGTTGGGCTGTCATGGTTGACACGCCTCTGCAACATTGCGTGGAGGTCGGGGGCAGTGCCTTTGGCATGGCAAACCGGGGTGGTGGTTCCTCTCTTCAAAAAAGGGGACTGGGACTTCCGGTCTGGACGCCATGGTGATAGCAACTTAACGCTGGACCTCCCAGACCCAATCCAAGGAAAACATCTTCAAAATCAGACTTAACGGATTTTTGGAAGAATAAAAATCAAAAGACAAAAACACCATGCCTAACCAAAAACAGAAGAAACTGACATTCCCCAGGTCAGGACGCGCAGCGGCCGCAGAATCTGAACCGGAGGACCTCCGTTCAGGAGACGAGGAGCTGGACCTAGCTAACAAAAAGGTTAGCTTGAAATCGCTATTTGATGAATTACGATGATTTCGGGCCGAATTTCATGAATTCAGAGAGGAACTAAAAAGGACGAACAGCAGAATGGACCAGGCCAAAAACCGAATCTTGGAAGCTGAAGAAAGAGTAAAAGTGCTTGAAGATTCTATGCTGGATTTACACAGAAAACAGTCAAGGCTGGAGGCTCAGCTAACCGACCAAGAAGGAAGACAGAGACGAGATAACATCAGAATTCACGGTCTGAAAGAAGGAGCTGAAGATAGTTTCAACACAGTGGCGGAATGCGTGGAATCCTTATTGAGAGAGAAGTTGGATATTCCACAAACCACCGATTTGAAGATAGAAAAGGTCCATTGTACATTAGCCGCTAAGCCAGCGGCAGAAGCGCCCCCGCGTTCGGTGGTGGTAAGATTCTCCGATTTCAAAATAAAACAAGAGGTTGTAAGACGGGCTTGGCAGAAAAAAGGATTTATGCATCAAGAGAGAAAAGTCTTCGTGGAGCACGATTACGCCCCTGAGGTTCTTAAAAAGCGACGGGAATATAAAGACGCCAAAAAGGTTCTACGGGAACAGAATCTACGCTTTCAGACGCCATTTCCGGCAAAGTTAAGGGTCTTTTACGGTGAAGAGTCATGTCTCTATAATTCAGCGGAAAAAGCAACAATTGACATGGCAAGAAGAGGGCTCCCGGTAACGGTGTTTAAACCCGCAGCAAATCTGAGCGAGAAGATCAGAGCTCAAATGTGGTCCACTCAGAGACCTTCAAAATCCACGGGCCAGCAGCGGGAAACCCAGCCCCAGAGCTACAAAGATAAGCTTTCCAGTTCCAGGAAGGAATAGCGACCTTTTTGGGTTTTTTTTCTTTTCAGTCATTCTGCACTTCCATCCCCCCTCCTACAAGGTAACAAACATTAAAGGAGATGCAGAATCAGCATGTGGTAAAACCTTTCATGGAGCATTTATAGCATTAGAAACAAATGTCTTCATAATTTAAAGGGAAAAAAAAATCATGTTAAAATAGAAATGTAACAATGACCCACATGTTCTCTCCACACTAACAAATACTGTATTAGAGTGAATGTTTGCTGTGATGGGGGTGGGAGGGTGCACACAATCTCATAGGGTATAGGCATAAAAAAAAAAAAAATCATTACAAATTCGGATTGGGATCTGAAATTCACGTTAAAAACATGGGACAACTTACAGGGGTAAGAGAGGGCCCTCAACACGTAACAGAGTTTGAGGAGTTTCCCTCAGAGCCTACACTCCATCAGGGCTCTTACAGGGTCTTTAAAGAGACCCCAGCTCAGGAAGTTTTTTTGACAGTTTTTTGTTTTAAAGTTTCGTACACTATGTTCTTAATGTTTTTTATGTTCTTAATGTTCTCTCAGTTTCTGAGTAGCAAAAAAGAGGACCACCACACTGTTATACTAAATAAGAAAATACAGTGGAGAAACAGGGTGTAACCAAAATAGCCTCATATAATGTAAAAGGGATCCTGTATCCAGTTAAAAGATCCAAGATTCTACGCAAAATGAAAAAAGACAAAGCAGAAATAATATTTTTACAAGAAACCCACCTAACAGACGTGGAACACACTAAACTCAATAGACAAGGGTTTAAAATGATCTCTTCATCTTCATATAAGTCAGGGAGGAGGAGGGGAGTAGCGACATTGATATCAACCAAAATTACATTTGAAAAAAAATCAGAACACAAAGATAAAGAAGGGAGGTACAGTTTGGTAACTGGGCGGCTAGAGGGAGAAGATATCACCCTGCTGAATGTATATGCACCACCAGGGGCTAAATGGAAATTTTATAAAAATGTATTCGACCTAATGATAACTAAAGCCCAAGGTTTAGTGATATGTGGTGGAGACTTCACTCTAAGACTGAATCCATACTGGGATGCAACAGGTAATTCTTCACATCAAAATAACACTCAAAATAGGAAAACTCGGATGCTACTAAAAGAAATGGGAATCTGTGACGTATGGAGGGAATTCAACCCCAATGTAAAAGATTATACTTTTTATTCAACGCCACATTCATCTTACTCAAGGATTGATTACTTTTTTATGTTTAATAGAGACACTGGAAGAGTAAAAACATGTAAAATAGGACTGATGGATCTCTCTGACCACAGTCCGATCTATATGGACTTAAACATCCAAAAATACACAAATAATACACTTTCCTGGAGATTGAATTCAAATGTCCTGAAAGGACCACTGAAAGATGAATTGGAATCAGATATTCTTGTTATGACCCGAGCGTCGGTTCTGATCGCGCTCGGGTTAAAGTTATGTCTCGCTGCCGGCCTTGACAGCTGCGGGCGGTATTCTGGCCTCTCCGGGCTCTTATTGTGAAAGTGCTCGGTGGGGTTTCCGCCTGTCAACGGTCGGTCAGCTGTGTGTCATTTGTCATTAGTACCTGGTCTATTTAAGCTGAGTGCTGGCGTCGTTAAGACGCAGCAGTGTCTGATCGCATCTGGTCACGAACCTGACCGCTAATCTGTTCACCCATCGTCATGTTGCGGATGCCTGGACTGAATTCACACCTCGGCTGCCTAGGGCTTGACTGTCTTCACCGGTACAGTAAGTGAGCTGTATTAGCCTTATTCCCTCCGGTGTTATTTGTGCTGTAAGTCCCTGCTTTAGCAGCCCGAGTGCTATTATTACCAAGCCTGACTGTGTGTGACTGTCTCCTGCTTTGGACCTGTAGTGTGCTGTATAGCCCTATGCTTCCTGTTCTGCGTAGACTCCTGTCATTATCTCAGCAGCTTGTGTAAACACCTTTTCACCGTAATAAACTCACTGAAAAACTCACTGGTGACTTGTGTGCGTCTTATGCTGGCTCGTGAGGGCCAGTGCATGACAGTACACTGCTGCCCAAACAGCGTTTACGGTGACGCCATTTTGAGACGCTTTTCACCAGTAAGTTTGAGTTTTGGACGTTGCTTTTCCCTGTCTGGGTCCTGTGTATGTGAGGAATGCCGTCACCGAAGAGTCACGTGCTGACGTGTGTTTTGGAAGCCGTGGATGAGCTACTCATCTCCGCTTCCATATTGGACTATGACCACGGCATACATTGGTACCTGGACGCCGCCGAAGATGTTCTCCGTAATCTCTCTCCCCGCTACGCCAACCACCCGGAAGTCGACGCGAGGAGGGAGGACATCGCCGCACAACGCGAATTATTCTTGATTATGGAGGAGGAACGCGGCATGAAGCAGGTGAAGAGGCACTCCTGCTTTTTGCCTATGGATCCTGATCCAGCCTTCGATCCATTTCGGGAGTTCCCACCATCTGGGGGCCGGCGAAGGCGAAGGCGTCGGCGTCACGGCCGGGCGCATCTTCGGCAAGCTCCAGCTCCGGATCCAGTTCCGGGCCGCCGGGATGACCCCCTCAACCAGCCAGCTGCTGAGAGTGAGCTGAGTCCTGTGCCGGTGGGCTCCGTTCTTGGATCCTTCACCATCCAGCGAGCGAGGGAAGGAGCAACGTCTGCTACAGCTGACAACATCCTCCCCCCGGGAGACAGGCAAGTCCTAGTTCACTTTCCTAGTAATAATAGTGATCTGTCTTGTCTGACTCCTGGGGGTGAAGCTCAGGGTTCGCAGCTCCCTGAGTTTCTTTCCCCAGCTGTAGCCATTTATATTAAACCTGCTGCCTCTGTGTCTCCTCCTGCGGAGCGGTCCTCGGCGTCAGTCCCACGCCGGCGAACGAGGGGGAGGCCTGCAGCTCTGGGAGACATCCCGGTCTTGCAGCCTTGTTTTGGACAGGGGAGGAGAACGGACTGCAGTGAGGAGCCAGAGCCGACGAGAGAGCGTCCCCAGGGTTCCTCAGGGATGCAGCCCGAGTCAGCAGGTCCAGGGTCCTCTGCCCCCACGCCATCGGGTTATTGGCGTGGACGCCAGCGCATGAAGATCCAGCTGCAGAGACCATCAGGCCGGCTGTGGAACCCGACACAGCCGAGTGGGAGCCCGACGACGAGTTTCTTCCTGAACCTGGATCGGCGAAGTCCTGGACGGCTCCAGAGCCCGAGTGCAGGCAAGTGCTCTTTCTTGTTTTCCTGTATGGTGTATTAGAGCATTTTTGCCTGCCTCATGGGGAGGCGAGTGAGGGGCAGCCGGCTGCTGCACCCGAGCTCGTCTCGCTGGGCTCTGGCGCTGCCGGTGGAACTGATCCCGGTTCTCCCTTGTGTTCTGAGCACCTCCACAGCGTTATCGGTCCAGAGCCAGTCAAGGTCACGGGACCGGGGGTTCCAGGTTCGGAGATGGAGGTCGTCGCCAGAGCAGTCCTGACCCGGTCGGGGTCCGACGTGTGAGCCAAGGAGACCCGGTCGGGGTCTGACGTGTGGGCCGAGGTGACCCAATCGGGACCCGTCCTGACCCAGTCGGGGTCCGACGCATGGGCCGAGGTGACCCAGTCGGGGTCCAACGTGGGTGCAGCGGTGACCCAATCTGGGCCCGTCCTGACCCAGTCGGGGTCCGACGCATGGGCCGAGGTGACCCGGTCGGGGTCCAACGTGGGTGCAGCGGTGAACCAATCTGGGCCCGTCCTGACCCAGTCGGGGTCCAACGCTTGGGCCAAGGTGACCCGGTTGGGGTCCAACGTGGGTGCAGCGGTGACCCAATCTGGGCCCGTCCTGACCCAGTCGGGGTCAGACGCATGGACGGAGGTGACCCAATCGGGGTCCGACGAGGTCCAGTGGGGGTCCAGCGCAGGTGCGGCTGCGACCCAATCAGGATTCGAGGGGGTCCAGGTTTTTGGTTGTCCCCCTCTCAGGAGCCACCAGCTGGGGGCCATTAGTGGGTTTTGTTTGGCAGATCGGCGCACTCCTGTTTTGTTATTTTCAGGTGAGCGGCTGCATGCAATCCCTCCACGGTTCTGTTGGTGTTGGTATGCGGGTCGGCCACCCGAGGAACTGCTTGGAGCATTCGGCGTCTTGGGTTGGCCACCCAATAAACTGTGTGTGTTACGGGGTGACCTGGTTCGGCCACCAGAGGGCGTATTCCTGGGGGCATGGGACTGGGGCGGGCCACCTGACTGATCATGTACTGTGGGATTTTCTGTGGGCCCATATGGTGCCAAATCATGTTCTTGTACGTCTAGCAATTTTTTGTTGTTTATCAAGCCTTAGTCTTAGTCAAGTCTGAGCAATTTTAGATTGCCTCTTGTTTTCTTGTTTCCAAAGTTATAGTCTTAGTCAGGTCTGAGCAATTTTTTGATTACCTCTTGTTCCCTTGTAAATCTTAGTCAAAGTCAAGTTAGAGCATTTTTTTTTTGATTGCCTCTTGTTTCCTTGTACGTCATAGTCTTAGTTAAGTCCGAGCAATTTTTTTTTTTGATTGCTTCTTGTTTCTTTTTTCTTGTGAGCCATAGTTTAGGTTTAGCCAAGTCAGAGCAATTTTGGATTGTCTCATGTTTTTTTTTTTCTCTCTGGAGAGTCACAGTCTTGTCATAGCCAAGTTGGGTCATTTTTGTCCATGTTGTTTTGTTCTCCACTCCTTCTTGAGGGGTTATAGTATGGAGGTTTTTGTTCTTAGTTTCCAGGGCTTTAATTGTATTTTTGGTCTTGTGTTTGTTTTTTTCATAGTCGTCGTGTTTAGCATGTATTTCTTTTGTGTCCATAGTTGCAGTCATGTATTCTTTTTATAGTCATGTTTTTCCACAGTTGGTCATGTATTTCTTGTATGGTTTTCTTGTCTGGTCTTTGTCTTGTTCTTCCCAGAGTCATGTGTTAATATGTATTTCCTGTATGGTTTTCTTGTCTGGTCTTTGTCTTGTTCTTGGGTTGGTTTCTCTCCCTCCGCACCTGTCCCCCAACCTCCCACCCTGGGGGGCGGGGGGGGGGGGGGTGCAGGTTGGTTCCTTGGGGCGTCCGGAGTCCGCCCGTGGAGGGAGGGTACTGTTATGACCCGAGCGTCGGTTCTGATCACGCTCGGGTTAAAGTTATGTCTCGCTGCCGGCCTTGACAGCTGCGGGCGGTATTCTGGCCTCTCCGGGCTCTTATTGTGAAAGTGCTCGGTGGGGTTTCCGCCTGTCAACGGTCGGTCAGCTGTGTGTCATTTGTCATTAGTACCTGGTCTATTTAAGCTGAGTGCTGGCGTCGTTAAGACGCAGCAGTGTCTGATCGCATCTGGTCACGAACCTGACCGCTAATCTGTTCACCCATCGTCATGTTGCGGATGCCTGGACTGAATTCACACCTCGGCTGCCTAGGGCTTGACCGTCTTCACCGGTACAGTAAGTGAGCTGTATTAGCCTTATTCCCTCCGGTGTTATTTGTGCTGTAAGTCCCTGCTTTAGCAGCCCGAGTGCTATTATTACCAAGCCTGACTGTGTGTGACTGTCTCCTGCTTTGGACCTGTAGTGTGCTGTATAGCCCTATGCTTCCTGTTCTGCGTAGACTCCTGTCATTATCTCAGCAGCTTGTGTAAACACCTTTTCACCGTAATAAACTCACTGAAAAACTCACTGGTGACTTGTGTGCGTCTTATGCTGGCTCGTGAGGGCCAGTGCATGACAATTCTCAGATATTTGGAAGAAAACGATAATGGAGAAGTATCCCCTTTAATACTGTGGGATGCGTGCAAAGCTGTAATAAGGGGAAAAATTATTGCAAAACTGGCAACCCAAAAGAAACTGAGACAAGAAAAACTAATCACACTAGAGTCAGAACTCAAGAACCTAGAAAAAGAACACAAAGACAACACTCCTTCTAATGGCTCGCTCAAGATTAAAGAAATTAAAAATCAAATATATGAGATCTACACAATAGAAATCCAGAAGAAACTTACATTTCTGAAACAAAAACACTATGAAGCAGGCAGTAAATCGGCAAAATTACTAGCCCATAAATTGAGGAAACAACAAACAGAAAGAGCAATCTACAAAATCAGAGACCCAGTATCAAAGGAAATAAAATTCAGAATTCAGGATATTCTTAAAAGCGTCGAGAATTACTACAAGAACTTATACTCCCACAAAAAACATAAAAACGCATCCGAGACATTCCTAAACACATTAAACCTTCCCCAACTTACGGAATCACAAAATAAAACACTACTGTCAGAAATACAACCTAAAGAATTGGAAAAAGCAATTATGAAACTTAAAGCTAACAAATCCCCAGGAGCAGATGGCTGTACAGCAGAATGGTACAAAACCTTTAAACAGCAACTATCTCCTCTCCTCCTGAAAACATTTAACTATGTCCTCCACACAGGGGAAATCCCCCCCCCTCCTGGAGAGAAGGGGTCATTGCAGTTATACCTAAACCTGAAAAGGATAAACTAGAATGCTCCAACTACAGACCAATCAGTGTATTAAATCAGGACTATAAGCTTTTTACCATTATCCTTGCCAAAAGGTTAGAAAACATACTGACAGACTTAATTCACTTAGACCAAACAGGTTTTATAAGACAAAGACAGACACAAGACAACATTCGACGCACTTTACAACCTAAGCAGGGCTGCTCGCAGAGATAGCAAAAAGACGTAACAAACTAATAGTTTTTTTTGAATGCAAAAGATGCAATAGACTTACACAATGGTCCTCTCCGGCATACAACTAGGAACATACCGGTCGCTATGGAGGGTGAGAATATGTATGGGCACATAATCATACCATGTAGGATAACTAAATAGACGGTTATGCTGTTTCATCCCACCTAGCAACAATGCTCTGCACTGTGTGTGTTTATATATTTACATATTTATTCCATCTAGCTACAATGCTCTGCACTGGGTGTGTTTATATTTATATATCTATATATTTATTCCATCTAGCTACAATGCTCAGCACTGGGTGTGTTTATATTTATATATCTATATATTTATTCCATCTAGCTACAATGCTCCGCACTGTGTTTTTATATATCTACATATTATTCCATCTAGCTACATTGCTCCGCACTGTGTGTGTTTATATACTTGCATATTTATTCCACCTAGCTGCAATGCTCCGTACTGTGGGTGTTTATATATTTACATATTTATTCCATCTAGCTACAATGCTCTGCACTGTGTGTTCATATATTCATATATTTATTCCATCCAGCTACAATGCTCTGCACTGTGTGTCTGTGTGTGTGTGTGTGTATATATACAGTATATTTTATAGTAATATGTACATATGTATATTAGCTGCTCTTGCTTGCTTGTTTTTTTTTTTTTTTTTTTTTTTTTCTTGCCTTCTGATTGTTGCTCTGAGTGTTGCTATCCCTGTGCTGTTGCAATCCTGGAATTTCCCCGTTGTGGGACTAATAAAGGCTTATCTTATCTTATCTTATCTTTACACATAATTCATCATATAAAAAAATATAACTTAAATGCAGTCATATTGGGATTAGATGCTGAAAAAGCATTCGATTCGGTTGACTGGTCTTTCCTATATAGAATCTTATCCAGTTTCAATTTTCATAACAACTTCATTAGAACTATACAGGCATTATATAAAAAACCAACAGCTAAAATAAGGATTAACGGTAATTGATCATCATCTTTTGAGCTGGAAAGAGGATGTCGTCAAGGCTGCCCCCTGTCTCCACTGCTCTTTGCAATCTTCATAGAACCTCTGAGCCAATGGATAAGACAAAATCAAGAAATTCAAGGTATTACACTTGGTCAGAAGGAACATAAAATAGCACTCTTTGCTGATGACATTTTAATATACCTAGGGCAGCCAGACACTTCTTTACCAGAACTAATCTCAGTTTTTTCAGACTATGGAGATTTATCGGGGTACAAATTAAACATGCATAAAACCCAAGTTTTAACATTCAACTATGACCCAAATCATTATTCACTAAGTGAACTCAAAACTAACTGGGAGCTGGAATCTATGAAATATCTGGGGGTCAATATCCCGAAACAACTCGACAAAATTATAACACTAAACTATGATCCACTGGTGACAAAAATAAAATCTGACCTAGCAAGATGGAATATGATACCATTCTTAGGTACTGCACAAAGAATTGAAGCAGTCAAAATGAATATACTTCCACGTCTTCTATACCTTTTCCAAACAATACCGGTAGAACCTCCCAAAAAAACATGGCAGGAGCTGGACAGAAGGATCTCAAGATTCATATGGCAGGGCAAGAGACCTAGAATCAGATATAGAACCCTACAGCTAAACAAAGACAAAGGTGGGCTCGCGCTGCCAAATATCAGGGACTATTTTATAGCTGCACAAATTAAAACTTTAGTAGAGATATGTAACCCAGTCTACACTGCACAATGGAAGGAGATCGAATGCCAAATAACAAGTGACATCCCCCTACAGGCGATAATAGGGAACAGTGCCTTACCTAAACTCTTGAATAACACTAACCCGTGGATAGAGACCCCGCTAAAAATTTGGTTTAAGATAGTCAGAGAGAATCAAGCTAAAGAGCCCTATCGACTTCTGCAATGGATTGCCTATGCTCAAGACTTTACCCCCAATAAAACAGACACTAGATTTAAAGAGTGGAAAGAGAAAGGGCTGATAAAATATTACGATTTTTTTAAGGGGCAAACTTTAAGAAGTTTTGAAGATTTGAAAAAACAAGGTCTAATAAATCAAGATCTTTACAGGTTCTTTCAGCTTAGACACCACATAAACAATATACTTACAAAGGAGGATTTGAAAAGAGCCCAGTCAGGTGTTCTGAAGGTCTTCTTAATGGCATATAAAGGGATCCCAGGGATCAGATACATTTCTAAAATATACCAAGGTCTTCAAGACTTAAAAGGAGACAACACATCATATATAAAAGAGAGATGGGAAAAAGAGGGGAATTTCACTTTACAATTGGAAATATGGGAAAAGCTAAATAAACAGCAATGGAAAAGTACCTCATCCCTGCAGTGGAGTGAATTTGGATGGAAAAACTTGGTAAGATTTTTCAGAACACCTGCACAAAACAAATTTACCCATAAGGGGTTGAACTGTTGGCGCTTGTGTGGTGAAAAGACTGCAAATCATTTTCATGTGTTTTGGTCATGCCCAGTTATCCACCAATATTGGACCAATGTACAGACAATATTGGGGAAAATATTCAAAATAACAGTTCCCTTTTCTTTTGTAACTTTGTATTTGGGTTTACTACCGGACTCACTGGAAAGACGAGGAGATAAATACTTATTCAATGTTTTAATATTGGCAAGTAAAAAAGCCCTAACTAAAAAATGGATGCTGAAGGACTGTCCTACACCTGAAGATTGGATTAACGTGATTCAAGACATTTACTCGATGGAAAAGTTGACATTCGCACTGAGACAGAACATGGATGGGTTCATGAACTTTTGGCAACCCTGGACCGCATATGTGTCTTCCATTAGATCTAATCTTTGACAAATACCATTTCAATAATGGTCCCGCTCTTTGTTCCAACGCTACTCAGATGCTCTTTTACTTTCAATTACTTAATTTTCTGTTTTTGTTTTTTGCTGTTCTGTTTGTTTTGTTTATTCGCTTTTTTTTATTTAATTCTCTTTAATTTCACTTTTTCTTTCACTTTAAAAAAAAAAGGGGTGTTGTAATAACTATCCTACCAATGTTGTCAAATAGCAAAAAATAAGGGAACATGTGATGAAAATGTAAACAATGCAATGCTGTAATGACCTGTATACCCTTTACAAAAACTTAAATAAAAAAAAAAAAGAAATACACTCTTAAAAAAAAAAAAAAAAAGGGACCGGAGGGTGTGCTCCAACTTTAGAGGGATCACATTCCTCAGCCTCCCTGGGAAGGTCTATGCCAAGGTACTGGAGAGGAGAGTCCGGCCGTTGGTCGAACCTCGGATTCAGGAGGAGCAATGTGGTTTTCGTCCTGGCCGTGGCACATCGGACCAGCTCTTTACCCTCTCGAGAATTCTCGAGGGTCCGTGGGAGTTTGCCCAGCCAGTTTGCATGTGTTTTGTGGACTTGGAGAAGGCATTTGACCGCGTCCCTCGTGGTTTTTTGTGGGGGGTGCTTCGGGAGTATGGGGTATCGGGCTTGTTGCTACGAGCTATTCGGTCTCTGTACGACCGTTGTGAGAGTTTGGTTCGTATTGCCAACACTCGGTCGGAGACATTCCCCGTGAGAGTTGGACTCCGCCAGGGCTGCCCTTTGTCACCGATCCAGTTCATAATGTTTATGGACAGGATTTCTAGGCGCAGCCAGGGAATGGAGGGTGTCGTGCTTGGTGACCACAGGATCTCATCTCTGTTGTTTGCAGATGATGTTGTCCTGTTGGCTTCATCCAGCAATGACCTACAGCTCTTGCTGGGATGGTTTGCCGCTGAGTGTGAAGCGGCTGGGATGAGAATCAGCACCTCCAAGTCCGAGTCCATGGTCCTCAGCCGGAAAAAGGTGTATTGTCCTCTCTGGGTTGGGGATAGGCTCCTGCCCCAAGTGGAGGAGTTTAAGTATCTTGGGGTCTTGTTCACGAGTGAGGGGAAAATGGAGCGAGAGATTTTATCATTTGCAAATTTGCGAGAGATCGACAGACGGATTGGAGCAGCATCTGCAGTGATGTGGACGTTGTACCGGTCTGTTGTGGTGAAGAGAGAGCTTAATTCTAAGGCAAAGCTGTCGATTTACCACTCAATCTACGTCCCTACTCTCACCTATGGTCACGAGCTTTGGGTAATGACCGAAAGAACAAGATCGCGGATACAAGCGGCTGAAATGAGCTTTCTCCATAGGATTGCTGGACTCACCCTCAGAGATAGGGTGAAGAGCTCAGTCATCCGGGAGAGGCTTAGAGTAGAACCGCTGCTCCTCCACATTGAAAGGAGTCAGTTGAGGTGGTATGGGCATCTGATTAGGATGCCTCCTGGACGCCTCCCACTTGAGGTGTTTCGGACACGTCCCACTGGGAGGAGATCCCGGGGCAGACCCAGGACTCGGTGGAAAGACTATGTCTCCCAGCTGGTCTTGGAACGCCTTGGTATCCTCTCTGAAGAGCTGGAACAGGTGGCTGGGGAGAGGGAAGTCTGGGCTTCTCTGCTTGAACTGCTGCCTCCGCGACCCGGACCTCTGGAAAAGCGGTAGAAGATGGATGGATGGATGGATATATTTCTTTGAAATCAGAGTCAGAATTATTGTTCTGTTCTGTCTCTGCAAAATGATGGTCAAGTTTAAATTGTATGAGGAAAAAAGTCAAAATTTTACCACAATCTGTTTTAAATTTATTTAAAAAACAGTAATTTGATTAAAAAATAGACAAAAAATGCCATAAATAAGCCACAAATTTATAATAAAGTCTCAAATGTACATAAAAAGTTATAATTTTACAAGAGGAAATTACAAATTTGTGGAATATTGTTGTAAATTTAGATATAGTTGTCTACTTTTCTCTGCAAATTTAAGAAAATTGTAATAAATTTTGGAGAAAAACTTCAAACTTTTTTGTATCTTAACTCAACTAGAAATTTTTGGGTGTTTACTTTTAATTATTAATTTCATAAGATAACACTGTTTTTACATGAGTAAAATTTCTGGCTACTATACCCACCTCTGATCATATTATTTAAATATGCGTGAGTAAATTACTATTAATAGTGCATACCTGTGCATGCCCGTGCATACCCGTGCATGCCCGTAAAAACCAAGTGTAAGCAAGTATTTCTGCATGCCCGTAGAAAGCGTAAGAAAGGGTGTAAGCAAGCACGTCGTTCAGTGATGCCTGCCTTTGATCTTTGATTGTCATAACAAGTCCTATGATCTTTGATGATGTCATAGTGAGTCCTATGACCGTGAGTGATGACTGCCTTTGATCTTTGATGATGTCATAGTGAGTCCTATGATCTTTGATGATGTCAGAGCGAGTCCTATGATGCCTGCAATTGATTTTTGCTGATGTCAAAGCGAATCCTATGATCTTTGTTGATGTCATAGCGAGTCCTATGATCGTAAGTGACGCCTGCGTTTGATCTTTGATGATGTCATAGCAAGTCCTATGATCGTGAGTGATGCCTGCCTTTGTTACACAGGAACATCATAGGACATTTCACATATAAGGAGTCGTTATACATAGGAACATTATAGATAGATAGATATAGATAGATAGATGTACTTTATTGATCCCAAACTGGGAAATTACAGTGTAACAGCAGCATGACAGTTGACAGCCAAACAACAGAAACACACACGACAGACAAAGGGATTACCCATGGAAAGTAAAAAACTAACACGACTATAGAACCTATATACGTCACAGCTTAATATATGATGACCCGTATAAACACATGAATCATCCCATTGCACAAAGAAGGACTATCAGTAGCAGAGTGAAAAGTGATGTACCAGTTAGTCTGTAAGATGCAGTGTGGCAGCATAGCTATGACCAGAATACAACATCATAGTGAGTTATTGTACAGTGAAATTGCATATGGCAGGAAAGATTTCCTGTACCTGGCCGTTCGACAACGAAGCTGTAGTAGTATAGGACATCATGCGGAGATCATAGGAACATCATAGGCGGTCCTATGATCTTTGGCCGTGACACACTGACAGACACACAAACTGACACACTGACAGAGGTTTCTTGAATGTATAGAGTGATGATATATATCATATCTTCCACACTGTGTGCAACTAGAGCACTGTCGTCGGCAAAGAGCATTTCTCTTACTACCTTTATCAATGTCTTACTCTTGGCTTTAAACTGTGCCACATTGAACAAGTATGCTTCCTTCCTTGTTTGAATGTATACTACTTGTGAAGTGTCTTTGAAGGCCACCTCAAGCATGGCTGCCAGATATAGTGAGAAGAGGGTAGGTGCCAGCACACACCCTTGTTTCACCCCATTGCTTACTGAAAAGTCTTTAGATACTGAACCACTCATTGCCACATTTGCTTGCATACCTGCATGGAGTGTCTCGATCAGGCTGACAAACTTCTCTGTACAACCATATTTCTTGAGTACCTGCCAAAGTCCTTGTCGCAAAACAGTATTGAAGGTTTTACTGAAGTCTATGAAGACTACATAAAGCGGCATGTTCTGTTCGATACACTTTTCTTGAACCTGTTTCAAGCAGAAAATCATGTCCATTGTGCTTCTTCCACTTCTAAAGCCGCACTGGGTTTCCGGTAGTGCATTCTGCGAGATGTGTTCATTGAGTCTGTTCAGTAGTACACGTGAGAGAATCTTACCAACAGTGGGTAACAGTGATTTACCTCGATAATTTCCACAATCTTTCCTGTCACCTTTCTTGAACAAAGGCACAATACTTGCATCCTTCCAGTCCTGAGGTACTTTCTCGGCATCCCATATCTCTTGGATGAGCTTGTGCAGGCAGTTGGTCAGCTGAACACCACCAAATTTCCACACTTCTGCTGGAATTTCATCCTCTGGCATACATTGATTGATTTCAGCCAAACTGTGTGTGGTGAATAGGTAGCCAATACTGATAATTTCTATAATAAAGAATGACATATAGCGACAGTGCCCCCTACTGCCAATGGACAGGAAGTTGCCATAACTCACATGCCATACTCACACGCTGCTTGCCAGAATGGCGTGCAATTTTCTGAGGTTTATCAGACCTCCTGGTTGATCATAACTGCACATCACCTTTAGCATGGCGTCACTGCTGTTACCATGGACATGCCCCCCTCACCATTCCCTCCGTGATCTTGTTGGGAGGCTTGGGAAGGACTTGGAGTCACAAAATCTGGAACATAGGTTGAGGTGACTGTCAAATGTAGTCCTACAGTGGGACAAAAAAGTATTTAGTCAGCCACTTACTGTGCAAGTTCTCCCACTTAAAAGATGAGAGAGGTCTCCAATTTTCATCATAGGTATACCTCAACTATGAGAGACAAAATGAGAAAAAAAAATCCAGAAAATCACACTGAAGGATTTTTAATGAATTAATTGGTAAATTCCTCGGTAAAATAAGTATTTGGTCAATAACAAAAGTTCATCTCAATACTTTGTTATGTACCCTTCGTTGGCAATGACAGAGGTCAAACGTTTTCTGTAAGTCTTCACAAGGTTTTCACACACTGTTGCTGGTATTTTGGCCCATTCCTCCATGCAGATCTCCTCTAGAGCAGTGATGTTTTGGGGCTGTCGCTGGGCAACACAGACTTTCAACTCCCTCCAAAGATTTTCTATGGGGTTGAGATCTGGAGACTGGCTAGGCCACTCCAGGACCTTGAAATGCTTCTTACGAAGCCACCCCTTCGTTGCCCGGGTGGTGTGTTTGGGATCATTGTCATGCTGAAAGATCCAGCCACATTTCATCTTCAATGCCCTTGCTGATGGAAGGAGGTTTTCACTCAAAATCTCACCATACATGGCCCCATTCATTCTTTCCTTTACACGGATCAGTCGTCCTGGTCCCTTTGCAGAAAAACAGCCCCAAAGCATGATGTTTCCACCCCCATGCTCACAATAGGTATGGTGTTCTTTCTCCTCCAAACACGACAAGTTGAGTTTTTACAATAAAGTTCTATTTTGGTTTCATCTGACCATATGACATTCTCCCAGTCCTCTTCTGGATCATCCAAATGCCCTCTAGCAAACTTCAGACGGGCCTGGACATGTACTGGCTTAAGCAGGGGGACACGTCTGGCACTGCAGGATTTGAGTCCCTGGCGGCGTAGTGTGTTACTGATGTAGCCTTTGTTACTTTGGTCCCAGCTCTCTGCAGGTCATTCACTAGGTCCCCCCATGTGGTTCTGGGATTTTTGCTCACCATTCTCGTGATCATTTTGACCCCACGGGGTGAGATCTTGCGTGGAGCCCCAGATCGAGGGAGATTATCAGTGGTCTTGTATGTCTTCCATTTTCTAATAATTGCTCCCACAGTTGATTTCTTCACACCAAGCTGCTTACCTATTGCAGATTCAGTCTTCCCAGCCTGGTGCAGGTCTACAATTTTGTTTCTGGTGTCCTTTGACAGCTCTTTGGTCTTGGCCATAGTGGAGTTTGGAGTCTGACTGTTTGAGGTTGTGGACAGGTGTCTTTAATACTGATAACGAGTTCAAACAGGTGCCATTAATACAGGTAACGAGTGGAGGACAGAGGAGCCTCTTAAAGAAGAAGTTACAGGTCTGTGAGAGCCAGAAATCTTGCTTGTTTGTAGGTGACCAAATTCTTATTTTACCGAGCAATTTACCAATTAATTCATTAACAATCCTTCAATGTGATTTTCTGGATTTTTTTTTCTCATTTTGTCTCTCATAGTTGAGGTATACCTATGATGAAAATTGGAGACCTCTCTCATCTTTTAAGTGGGAGAACTTGCACAATTGGTGGCTGACTAAATACTTTTTTGCCCCACTGTATATGGGTGGGCAACACATAACTGACAGGGAAGTGTTGCCACGGCGACATGGCAAAGGTTGACTCCTCGCCATGGAACATCGGAAAGTTGTAACTTGGACAAACTTTGTCTGATTTTCACCAAATTTTCTACGATGGATATGAGTCCGACCCCGCATGCTCCTATGTAAAAATGGTTGACAAAACTTATAGCACAACACCTACTGCTCACAGGAAGTACTGCGCCAAATGATTTACTTTATTATTCACGCAGCGCTTGCCGCGACGATGGGAAATTTTCTGAGCCAGCTAGGAACGAAGGGTGCCGGGGTCCGCGGTCGTGCAGGGGGCGAGGGCCTGCTTAAAGCTGCTTGCAGCTTTAATTAGGGCCCGAGCAACTGACAACATCAGTGGACAAGAGCCCTACTGTAATTAGGGCCCGAGCCACTGACAAAGTCAGTGGGCGAGAGCCCTATTGTAATTGTTAGAATTTTTTTTTCCCCTCCATCTAAGATCTCATTTTTGGGGTAGTGAACGTGCATGAAAACACCATTTTTTGCAGGGACCTCAAAACTGGTGAAAAATTTAATATTTTGGAGGAAATATGAATGACCCCAGCCCACGACCAACAGTGATCTGTGTGGAGTTTGCATGTTCTCCCCATGTCTGCACGGGTTTACTCCGGGATTTCTCCGGTTTCCTCCCACATACAAAAAACATGCAAGTTAGGTTAATTGGCATCAAACTAGGGATTCTAAATTGTCCTTAGGTATGACTGTGAGAGTGAATGGTTGTTTGTCTCTCTGTGTTGGCCCTGTGATGGATTGGCAGGCGCACCCTGCCTCTCGCCCAAAGATGCTGGGATAGGCTCCAACCCCCCGCGACCCGAAAAGGATTAAGTGGAAGACTCTTCAGCAGACATCAGTCATCAAAAGCAGAACCGATATTTATCTTGCTCCTTTGTTTGTCATGCCATACTTGAGAATGATTGGGAAACTGATGTCTGCCTTCAGACCTAGGTATTGAGCTGAATAATTCACTACATGGCAACCCAACATCCCAAAACCAGAGGATGGCAGTAACATCAAGCTAGCGATGCTAGTAGCGGAGACATCCTCACTGGACTTCCGTGTTTGTCTTCTTCCAGCTGCTGGATGTAAATATTTATATTATTTACGACCCATGAAAAATTTATAAATAATATTTTTCATCATTATACTAATTTTTAGAAGAATATTAACACTTACAGTACATTGTGCACGTTTCTAAACACTTTGTTGATGTATTTTTTTTTATTTTTGTTTTCATGAAAATGCGATCCTGTACACCTTTAAATAAAAAGGGGCCTGATTATTTAGAGCTTTGTCAGTGAGAAGAAGAATTTCAAACTTAATTCTAAATTCTATGGGAAGCCAGTAAAGGGAGGCCAACCCTCCAGTTATTGGGCAACCAGCTCTACCTGTAGAGTCACTACCACCCCGTTTTTGTTTCTCTTGGAGAAATAATGGCAACTGTGAGCTAGAACACACAGCTACATTGCAAAAAGTTGAATACAAGTAAAGGGAAATAAATTAAGGCTGTTCATGCTTGTTTTTTGTCTGACAAGATACTAATTCTTGCTGTGCAGTTTATAAGAAAATTTTACATGCTTTCAGATAGTGTTAAATTTGTTTAAAGCAATTTGATAAGTCAAACTGTCTTGCTGTGCTGGCAGATAATTTTACTTAAAATAAGCAAAAAAAAAACATTCTTGCAATAGATAATTTTAGTTAAAATTTGAAAAAAAAAAATCAGCTAACAAAGTAAGATTAAACTGCTTAAAACAAAAGGGATTCAAAAGATTCAAGACTTATATTTGTCATGCTCAGATAACATAATGTCTTTTGAAGAACTGAGGATCAAATTTAATCTTAATAGAACACATTTTTTTAAATATCTTCAGCTTAGGAACTTTATTCGATCAAATCAAAATAATGCTCTCATCCGACCTACTTATTCATCCTTGGAAAAAATCTTGAAGAAAGATAGTAAGAGAAAGGGTATTATTTCAGAGTTTTATAACTCATTGACACTATTCTCAAGTGAAAACTCACAGAAAAGACTGAATTATTGGAAAGAAGACCTGCAAACTGAAATTTCAGAGGAACAATGGGAATTGGCTTGTACAGAAGCTCAAACCAAATCAATAAATGTACGTCTTAAATTGATACATTTTAAATGGTTAATGCGGATGTATGTTACACCGGTGGAGTTAAAGAGATATAACAAAAACATACCAGATACGTGCACAAAATGTATGGAAAGTAAAGGAACCCTATTTCATTGTTTATGGGAATATAGAAAAATTAGAATGTTTTGGGAAGAGGTGAGGGTAACAATTGAAAAAATAATTTCAAAACAAATCATATTGAATCCTAAATTGTTTTTGTTGGGTCTGTATCCAGAAAAACACAACTTTAATAAGAGTGAAAGAGCATTCATAGACCTCAGTTTGCTTAACGCCAAAAAAATGTATTGCACTATTGTGGAAAAAGACTCATAGACCAGATGTGACTCAGTGGTTAAGACAGATGTTAACAAACCTTCCACTAGAAAGAATAACATATATACTGAAATCAAAGGAAATTGTGTTTGAGAATATATGGAGACCTTTCATTGATTATGTAAAGAATTTAAACATAACTTTTGAAGAAGAAGGTGAATGATGTGTGTGGACCTTGTAAATTCCAAACTGGTGAATGTATAATATGTATACTTATGTAATGGAGTACCTAGACTAAACAGAGGAGCATTGTTGAAGACCTGCTTTTGTTAGTGGTTGTTGGTGTTTTTAGTATATATATATATATATATATATATATATATATATATATACCCCCCTCATGGATCGTCACCTTATCGTGGTGGGGGGGTTTGCGTGCCCCAGTGATCCCAGGAGCTATGTTGTCTGGGGCAATTTGCCTCTGATAGGGTCTCCCAAGACAAACTGGTCCTGGGTGAAGGGCCAGACGAAGAACGATCCAACAGACTCTCATGATAAATTGTATATCAAGGATTCAGTGTACCCCACCCGGTATGGGGTTACCGGGGCCCCACCCTGGAGCCAGGCCTGGGGGAGGGGCTCGAAGGCTAGCGTCTGGTGGCCGGGTTTCCAACCATGGGACCCGGCCGGGCTCAGCCCGAAGGAGTTACATGGGTCCGCCCTCCAGTAGGTTCACCACCTGCAGGAGGGATCATGGAAGTCCGGTGCTATGTGGATTAGGTGGCAGTCAAAGGCGGAGACCTTGGCGGACTGATCCCAAGCTTTCTAAACTGGCTTTTGGTACGTGGAATGTCACCTCTCTGGTGGGGAAGGAGCCTGAGCTGGTGTACGAGATTGAGCGATACCGGCTAGATATAGTCGGCCTCACCTCAACACACAGCTCCGGTTCCGGAACCAGTCTCCTGGAGAGGGGCTGGAGCTTGGCCTTTTCTGGAGTTGCCCCGGGCGAGAGGCGACGAGCAGGGGTAGGTATTCTTGTATCGCCCCACCTTGCTGCCTCTATATTGGAGTTTTCCCCGGTGGACGAAAGGGTTGCTTCCCTGCGCCTTCGGGTTGGGAAACGGGTCCTGACCATCATTTGTGCCTATGCACCAAATGATGTTTCAGAGTACCCACCCTTTTTGGAGTCTGTGACTGGGGTGCTGGAGGGTGCTCCTCCTGGAGACTCCATTGTCCTACTGGGGGACTTCAATGCGCACGTGGGCAACGACAGTGAAACCTGGAGGGGGGTGATTGGGAGGAACGGCCTGCCCGATCTGAACCCGAGTGGTGTTCAGTTATTGGACTTCTGTGCTAACCACAGTCTGTCTATAACGAACACCATGTTCAAGCATAAGGGTGTCCATATGTGCACCTGGCACCAGGACACCCTAGGCCGCAGGTCGATGATCGATTTTGTTATCGTATCATCAGACCTGCGACCGTATGTCTTGGACACCCGAGTAAAGAGAGGTGCAGAGCTGTCAACTGATCACCACCTGGTGGTGAGTTGGATCCGATGGCAGGGGAGGAAGCCATTCAGACCTGGTAGACCCAAACGTATAGTGAGGGTGTGCTGGGAGCGTCTGGCTGAGGCCCCTGTCCGGGAGGTCTTCAACTCCCACCTCCGGAAGAACTTCAACCACATTCCGAGGGAGTCTGGAGACATGGAGTCTGAATGGGCCATGTTCTCCACCTCTGTTGTTGAAGCGGCAGCCCAGAGCTGCGGCCGCAAGGTGGTCGGTGCATCTCGTGGTGGCAACCCCCGAACCAAGTGGTGGACACCAGTGGTGAGGGGGGCCATTAAGCTGAAGAAGGAGTCCTATCAAGCTTGGTTGGCTTGTGGGACTCCCGA
The DNA here is from genome assembly GCA_020510985.1 of Pholidichthys leucotaenia. Classification (NCBI taxonomy): domain Eukaryota; kingdom Metazoa; phylum Chordata; class Actinopteri; order Cichliformes; family Pholidichthyidae; genus Pholidichthys; species Pholidichthys leucotaenia. Next base: position 319,558,642 of record CM035844.1, read on the forward strand.
AGCAGCTGAGGTGTACCGGCAGGCCAAGCGGAGTGCAGCTCGGGTGGTTGCTGAAGCAAAAACCCGGGTATGGGAGGAGTTCGGTGAGGCCATGGAACAAGACTTTCGGTCGGCTTCAAAGAGATTCTGGCAAACTGTTCGGCGGCTCAGGAGGGGAAAGCAGCTCCCCGTCCACACTGTGTATGGTGCGGATGGGACACTGTTGACTTCAACTGGGGATATCGTCGGGCGGTGGAAGGAATACTTCGAGGATCTCCTCAATCCCACTGATACGCCTTCCACAGAGGAAGCAGGGTTTGGGGACGAGGGGGATGACTCGCCTATCACAGGGGCTGAGGTCGCCAAGGTGGTTAAAAATCTCCTTGGTGGCCGGGCCCCGGGGGTGGACGAGATTCGCCCCGAGTACCTCAAGGCCCTGGATGTTGTTGGGTTGTCATGGTTGACACGCCTCTGCAACATTGCGTGGAGGTCGGGGGCAGTGCCTTTGGCATGGCAAACCGGGGTGGTGGTTCCTCTCTTCAAAAAAGGGGACCGGAGGGTGTGCTCCAACTTTAGAGGGATCACACTCCTCAGCCTCCCTGGGAAGGTCTATGCCAAGGTACTGGAGAGGAGAGTCCGGCCGTTGGTCGAACCTCGGATTCAGGAGGAGCAATGTGGTTTTCGTCCTGGCCGTGGCACATCGGACCAGCTCTTTACCCTCTCGAGAATTCTTGAGGGTTCGTGGGAGTTTGCCCAACCAGTTTACATGTGTTTTGTGGACTTGGAGAAGGCATTTGACCGCGTCCCTCGTGGATTTTTGTGGGGGGTGCTTCGGGAGTATGGGGTATCGGGCTTGTTGTTACGAGCTATTCGGTCTCTGTACGACCGTTGTGAGAGTTTAGTTCGCATTGCCAACACTCGGTCGGAGTCATTCCCAGTGAGAGTTGGACTCCGCCAGGGCTACCCTTTGTCACCGGTCCTGTTCATAATTTTTATGGACAGGATTTCTAGGCGCAGCCAGGGAATGGAGGGTGTCATGCTTGGTGACCACAGGATCTCATCTCTGTTGTTTGCAGATGATGTTGTCCTGTTGGCTTCATCCAGCAATGACCTACAGCTCTTGCTGGGACGGTTTGCCGCTGAGTGTGAAGCGGCTGGGATGAGAATCAGCACCTCCAAGTCCGAGTCCATGGTCCTCAGCCGGAAAAAGGTGGATTGTCCTCTCCGGGTTGGGGACAGGCTCCTGCCCCAAGTGGAGGAGTTTAAGTATCTTGGGGTCTTGTTCACGAGTGAGGGGAAAATGGAGCGAGAGATCGACAGATGGATTGGAGCAGCATCTGCAGTGATGCGGACGTTGTACCGGTCTGTTGTGGTGAAGAGGGAGCTTAGTTCTAAGGCAAAGCTGTCGATTTACCAGTCAATCTACGTTCCTACTCTCACCTATGGTCACGAGCTTTGGGTAATGACCGAAAGAACGAGATCGCGGATACAAGCGGCTGAAATGAGCTTTCTCCGTAGGATTGCTGGACTCACCCTCAGAGATAGGGTGAGGAGCTCAGTCATCCGGGAGAGGCTCAGAGTAGAACCGCTGCTCCTCCACATTGAAAGGAGTCAGTTGAGGTGGTATGGGCATCTGATTAGGATGCCTCCTGGACGCCTCCCACTTGAGGTGTTTCAGGCACGTCCCACTGGGAGGAGACCCCGGGGCAGACCCAGGACTCGGTGGAGAGACTATGTCTCCCAGCTAGTCTGGGAACGCCTTGGTATCCCCTCTGAAGAGCTGGAGCAGGTGGCTGGGGAGAGGGAAGTCTGGGCTTCTCTGCTTGAACTGCTGCCTCCGCGACCCGGACCTCCGGAAAAGCGGTAGAAGATGGATGGATGGATGGATGGATATATATACATATACAGTATATATATATATATATATATAGGGGCAGCACGGTGGTGCAGTGGTTAGCACAGTGGCAGCACAGTAAGAAGGTCATGGGATCGATTCCACCCTTGACCATCGTGGGTTCGATCCCACCCCCAGACCATCGGTGACCCTTCTGTGTGGAGTTTGCATGTTCTCCCCGTGTCTGCGTGGGTTTACTCCGGGCACTCCGGTTTCCTCCCACATGCCAAAAACATGCAAGTTAGGTTAATTGGCATAAAAACTGGGGATTCTAAATTGTCCTTAGGTATGGATGTGAGAGTGAATGGTTGTCTGTCTCTCTGTGTTGGCCCTGCGATGGACTGGCGATCTGTCCAGGGTGTACCCTGCCTCTCGCCCAAGGATGCTGGGATAGGCTCCAGCCCCCCCGCGACCCGAAAGGATTAAGCGGTAGAAGATGGAGATATATATATATATATATATATATATATATATTTTAATCACTTTAGTGTTAGTGTTTGATTGTTTGTGTTATGTTTGTAAAAAAGGTTCAATAAAAATTATTGTGGGAAAAAAAATTGCTTAAAACAAGTAAAAACTTAGAGAAAATATAGCCTTGATTTAAGATATTTTATCTTACCAAGATTTCCATTTTTACAGTGTGACAGATATTACTGCCTTCAGTAGTGGCACAGTGGTTAGCACTGTGGCAGCACTGCAACTCACCCCTGGCCATGGGATCTTGGGTTCAATCCCACCCCCTGACCAATGGTGATATTTCTGTGTATAGTTTGCATGTTTTCCCCATGTCTGCGTGGGTTTACTCCGGAATTTCTCCGGTTTCCTCCCACAGGGGCCAAAAACATGCAGGTTAGAATAACTGGCATAAACTGGGGAGGTATGAATGTGAGTTGCCCCTTCCCCCCAGGCCACAGTTGTAAATAAGAATGTGTTCTTAATCTGTCCTGCCTGGTTATATAAAGGCTGAATAAAAATAAATACAATAAACACAAGTTAGTCTAATCTCTCTCTCTCTCTCTCTCTCTCTCTCATGCACACACACAGAGCACTACAGCCTAAATGCCAAGTATCAGAAGGTGACAATTAATCAGCAGTTACAGTCTAATGATGACAGCAGAACACAAAGTCATATCAGATCAAAAAATGTGTAATCTAAAACCTGCACAGGTGACTGGAAAGCACCACAAAGAGCATGTTGTACCTTTTTAGAAGTGAAAATCCTTTATTATGTTCTTTAAGCCCAGCACACGAATAACGTCACACACTATGGACATCAATGTGAGGTTACACAGTCTCTTTAGTAGTGAAACCTCCTTAGTTCTGGCAGTAGTGATGACATCACAGCTCAGCTCAGCTCAGGTTCACAGTTCTCTTTACTGAATAAAGACAGAAGCATACATTGCCAAGTGTGACCAACAACATCATTATACAGTAGGGGTGGGAAAAAAGATCAATGCAGTGATGGATCACAATAGTTGGCACTGGCGACAATGCATCAATCCATAAACGCACGGATCAATCTTTTATTTTTAAAAAATGTGCACACATACACTTTTGGGTTATCAGCTAATCAATGGCGTTTTCAATCCACTAGATGGTGCAAAGCAAGCACCCAGTCAAGTGAAGTCATAGCTTGTCTCTGAGACTTGCAGCCAATTTTCAAAGTTCGGAAGCAGCTAACTCAAAGTTAGCTCAAATGTCGGGCCTTTTTTGGATTTTATAACAAAGATGGAAGAAAAGATCTTGACATGACACACAACCCACAAGAAGGACTGCATGAAAATAAGAAAAAAACGCTCAGAGCGGGCAGCATTAACAATGGTGAAGCTAAAGAGACACCGGTGTAGGTACCATATGTGCTCGGGCTGCTAGATGAGCTCGGGTCCTGTGCCTGCTCATGACGTCGCACAATATGATTGGCTGTACGTTGTTATGATGACGTAAGGCATGGTCATTGGCTGTACGTGGGACAGTTTTTGTGGTTGAGGAGGGGTTACAGTTTTCGCATTGGATTGAAACAACAAATGGAGCTTGCTCTTTCTCACTTTTACAAAGAAATATATAAATTCCTGCTAAATGGTAACTGCCACAGCCTTACCACATCATCACAAAATCCGGAGAGCAGAAAAGCCCTGAATAGGAGGGCTTTGAAAAATTATACGATTAAAAGTAAGCCTCATGAATTAACTTTATGGTGCTAACGTTACCTTCTGGTCAGGTTAAAGTAACCTGTGTTATAAAACACTACGTTTCCCCATGCTATACTTAAAGGTCTGTATTTTCTGTGGAATTTTCTAGTCCAAATTTGACTGGTATACATGCGGAAGGGGCACTTTTCCCCTTAATTGTAAAGGAACTTAAGCATCATGAGGCATCGAGTTGTCTGTTATTATGTGGTGTTCTGTCTTTGCCCCCTTTGTTTCCCTGGGAACAGGTCAAGCGGACCCCAGCACCCCATGTGAGCACCCCAAGTGGACCCTGGGGTCCAATCTGTACTTATACAAGTACATTTTCAATCCAGTGATCTACAAACTGACTCAGAGCTTTCTAAAGCCTCATTCAGAACATTATAGTCCGACATAGCTATTCTGTGGATTTTCATCTGGGAGCAGTTACACTTCTTGGTGACCGAGAAAAGTCCAACAGTTTTACACAAATTCTTGTTGTTCTCCTTCTTTAGCGACCACAATGGAAATAAGTGTGCACACTTCCTTGTGCCATCCCATTGTTTTTTAATATATGTTGTATCTTTTAGGCAATGTTATTTTAAACATGAATAAATTTAAAAAAAAAAAATGTGTTTACAAATCTTACTTACTTAAGCTCATAGCTCACCATGGAGCGTAGGCCATTGATGACCCCTCGCCATCTCACTCAGTTCTGGGCTGCTCTCTACTCCCCTCTGCGTTTACAAATCACTGGATTGAAAATGTACTTGTACATGTACAGATTGCATCCCGGGGTCCACTTGGAGTGCTCACTTGGTCAGGGGTTCACTTGACCTGTATCCATTTCTCCCCTATAATTAATATAGTACTATGAATAATATTACACATTATTTGCAACTTATATTTGCAATATATGGCTATTTGGGTTGTTTTTTTGTCACTGTGTATCCTGCCTAGTTCTGTATTCACTCTTAATGATTGTCGTGTTTCCCTGTTGCATCAGGTGAACAATTGTATTACAGGTTCCAGGGAAATCTCCGCTTGGTCTTATTTAAGATCAAGTTCAAAATGTCTTAAGGAGTTGCCATGACAATCTCAGCTGTGGAGGTTATCTAGGGAGATGCAGAACTTTAGAAAAAGTACTGGCATCCTATCATTGGAAAACCTTGTGTGAAGATGTAAAAAAATGTGTGAGAGTTGTTTTTTATTTGTGCTTTTGAAAGAAATGGGTGGCTGTGTTGATGTAATTTGTGTACTGCCCATAAGATCTGATGCGTTTAAGTTGTACATAAATTTTGATGCATTTGTGGGATAACCCCCACAACAGACTGGGACAAGCACAGCACTCGACTAGAGCAATTAACATAACAGTGAAATGTGTGTATTGATATCAACAGGCAGCCTCGCTTGGTCTGGCTTTTTCCTCCTCAGTGCTGTGATGTTGATGTGCCATTCATGCATTGTGTTCATGCTTCCTGCTCTTACTGTGATGTAAATGTCCAATGCCTTTCATGTATTGTCTGTAGTTGGGTATATAAGCTGCATCGCTCTGTAACTCATCCTCTCACTCTGACGACTGCTTCTACTACTGCTGCTGAGAACCTGAGGACCCGCTCCAGCCTGCTTGCACAAGGGCTGGAGCGAGTTCCTATGATGGCGGTATGATTTAATAAACCTACTTAAAACCCTCAGTTCGCTGCCTATTTTATCATCCGCTACACTGGTGACCCGACGCTGAAAAGAACACGCTGCCAGCGAACGCAGCACCCGGCGGTGATGCTCCGACGACAAGCGAACACAGCAGCCTGACGCAAATGATCTGCCCTCCCTTCTGCTTCAGGGAGACCTCGATGCAGAGCCACTACCAGGCGAACTCTCCGGACATCACCCACGACCGGGAAAGCCGCAGCAAGCTTCATGGTGAGATCTGCACGCCTGAGATCTGCACATCCACGCTGGGACCAGCCGCTCTCACAGCTCCTCCACACGAGAGCGCACGCACCTCGTCCTCTCTCCACGACGGCGACCTCCAGGGCCGACGGAGAACGCAGCGCGTGGCCTGAACGCACCATGACCCAGCACAGCGAACTACCGCAACAACTACAACAGGGATGATTATCGGCGCCGACTACGCTGATCTCCAGCAAGCTCCCTGACCCTGACTCTCCTCTCCAGCGGGCCCACCCACGCACGGAACCCCGGCACACGCACCGGGGAGTTACGAGGATGGCGCACCACGCACAGGACAAATACGGCTCCACAGATCGCCATCGTCCTTCGCCGCTGCACACAGAGCCTTCAGGCTTGCTCGTACACCTGAGGCACGCATGCAGCTCGCTCACAGGATTTTCTAATGGTCTTAGCCACGGCACACAAAGGGAATTCAGCAGTCTGCGGTTCCCGAGGGCTTTAGGCTTGCGCCCGCACCTAAAGTCAACACGCTTTTGTGTTGTCCCTCTGCTTTTGTTTTTTATTTTTTCTTACAGCCGCTATGCAGCCTCGCCGCTCCTGTTTTTCTTCACGGCCGCTGTTAATCCTTGCAGGACTTAACCGCGAGAGGAGTCAGTGACTAATTTTTCTTCGTACAGCTGCTGTGGACCTCCGCACGTTCAACGGGACAGCCCCTCAACATCGCGGATCCACAGGCAATTTTCGCGCGGCCCAGACAATTCTCCGTCCCGGGCCGGCACTTGCTACCCCCACCCCCCACCCCCCCTCCACCTGCACAGAGCTTTCCCTGCTCGCTGCCAAAGCCGGACTATCGAGGCCTCAGCCGCCGGCTGAGCCCTCTGGGGGGGGGAGTAGTGTGGGATAACCCCCACAACAGACTGGGACAAGCACAGCGCTCGACTAGAGCAATTAACATAACAGTGAAATGTGTGTAGTGATGTCAACAGGCAGCCTCGCTTGGTCTGGCTTTTTCCTCCTCAGTGCTGTGATGTTGATGTGCCATTCATGCATTGTGTTCATGCTTCCTGCTCTTACTGTGATGTAAATGTCCCATGCCTTTCATGTATTGTCTGTAGTTGGGTATATAAGCTGCATCGCTCTGTAACTCATCCTCTCACTCTGACGACTGCTTCTACTACTGCTGCTGAGAACCTGAGGACCCGATCCAGCCTGCTTGCACAAGGGCTGGAGCGAGTTCCTATGATGGCGGTATGATTTAATAAACCTACTTAAAACCCTCAGTTCACTGCCTATTTTATCATTCGCCACACATTTCACTTAAATTGTTTATGCTGTGGTTGTACGGAGTCCTCAAATTGCTCAAAATATGCAATGTACTTTCTAGTAAATTCATACTTTAAAGTCATTCATTACTTTAAAACCCTGTTTTGTAGGTTGATGAGTGTCCCCGTTGTCAGTGGCATGAAACCTTAAAAACTGTTGCACAGGTCCTATAGAGGTCAAACAAGCGAGGAATGTCCTTGGGATAGATTTGAATATTCCGCTTCCTACCAATGCAAAGGGCAAAAGGTAGCATAACGTGTTGTCTATGAGTTACCCCCTTACAAGGTAGTAAATGCACAGATTTTGGATGAAAAGGGAAAGTGTCAGTGATGGATGGAACATATACAGTGTCTCACAAAAATGACTACACCCCTCACATTTTTGTAAATATTTTATAATATCTTTTCATGGGACAACACTGAAGATAGGACACTTTGATACAATGTAAAGTAGTCAGTGTACAGCTTGTATAACAGTGTAAATTTGCTGTCCTCTCAAAATAACTCAACACACAGCCATTAATGTCTAAACCGCTGGCAGCAAAAGTGAGTACACCCCTAGTGAAAATGTCCAAATTGTGCCCAATTAGCCATTTTCCCTCCCTGGTGTCATGTGACTCGTTAGTGTTACAGGGTGTCAGGCGTGAATGGGAGCAGGTGTGTTAAATTTGGTGTTATCACTCTCACACTCTCTCATACTGGTCACTGGAAGTTCAACATGGCACCTCATGGCAAAGAACTCTCTTAGGCCTTTTCCACCAAAATGGTTCCAGAGCTTAACTGGAGCCAGAGCCTGACTGGCACCAGTTCTTTGGTTTTCCACCGCCTGAAGCACCATTCCCAGGCTCTCAAAAGTGGGGCTATCATGGCCCAACTCCTACCTGCGCCAGTGGCAGCACCAGTTTACGTCGGTTACGTCCACAGCCATGGGTGTGGTTAACTGACCAGCTTCAAAACATTACTGACCGCCATGTTGCATTCCAAACAGCAGAGCAAGCGATGGATTCCAAAACCAAACAGATTTGGAGCGAAGAGGTTCACACATTTCTTGGCTCTATGAACATGAGCAGAAGTACAAGATAAGCTGGAGGGGGCCACTCATCTGATGAAGTGTTTTGGGGGATAGGCCAGCCGGACCATCGTAACTCCGTCAATTAGTCCGTATAACAAACTGCTCAAAACACACTGGTAAGTGTATTGTCTTTAAAATGCCAAAAAGTTAACGAATATATAGACATACTGTATATAATCGTTTGTATTGCTATGTAACAGCCACAGTGCAGATATATAGTATACTGTAGAGGATGTGCTCAAGGATGAGGCTGAGTTTATTTCTCAGGTTCAGCTTTATTAACAGAACACATTCTCTAACAATCTCCAAGCAAGAAAAGAGACAGGACTTCCGGTTATGGCTGCCACGTGAGAAGGACACGTCTCACTCTGCTCTGCTCCCGGAGAAAAAAAATTGGCAAATAACTCTCTCATTTGGGACAGAACGTATCCCAGCGTTTGGGCGAGGATATGTCGGTGAAGCCTAAGGCTGGAAAACCAGGTAGAGGAAAAAGCGAGCCGCCGAAACAATCCAAATTAACGGACTTTCAGGTCTGTGACGCAGCAGATAAAGCTCCATATATGGCGGAGGAAGCTAGTAGCGGTGCGGTATCTGTGGGAAACGGCACAGGTGCGGTGCTAGCTGCCATAAGTTCAATGAGAGCAGACTTTTCCTCTAAATTTGATGGGATTATGGCAGCGTTGGAAGGAATGAGAAAGGAATTGGGTGACTGTGTAGAACGAATGGCGCAGGTGGAGCTTCGTGTCTCTAGTGCTGAAGATGACGTCACCTGTCTTCAATTAAAGGTGCGCACTTTGGAAAAAAAAAATAAATGTCTGGAAGATAATGTCCTGGATTTGGAGTCCCGGTCGAGACGGAACAACTTGAGGCTGGTGGGTCTACCGGAGGAATCCGAAGGTCGGGACTCATGTTCCTTTCTGGAAAAGTGGATTCCGGAGGCGCTGGGCAGCGCGGAGCTGCAATCAGCAGTGGTTCTGGAAAGCGCACACCGTATTGGCCCACGGAGAGATAAGGGACCACCGAGGACCCTAATTATGAAGTTCCTCAGCAACAGAGACAGGATGAAGATCTTCAACACTGCACGAGCTAAAGGACAGATTAAACACCAGGACCAGCAGGTGCGGTTCTACCCAGATTTGGCCACAGGAATCCAACAATTGAGGAAGCAGTTTGATCCCGTACGTAAAGAGCTGCGCAACCTTGGGATTCGTCATGGTGTAATTTATCCTGCGAGACTGTTGACCACGTATGGGGGCAGAACCCACATCTTCAAGACCCCAGAGGAGGCGCAGGAGTTCATCAAGAAGATCCAAGAAGAGACTGGTGGGAGCTAAGCATGAACAAAATATAAGGTAGAATATTTAAGCATTTGCACAGGCATCTGACTGACTTGAAGCAAATAGCAAGTTTACAAAATATAGATTGTATTATATATTAAAAAAAAAAAACTATGATGTACAAAGTTGCTAAAAATTTTGGAGTTAAGTTGGAAAACTACAGAGGAGAGTTAATGTTACGTCATTAAAAGCAGTAGAGTTAGGGTGATTGGGAGGATGAAGAAGGAGTGGCTTTGGCTGTTCCTCGTGGGTGTGGAGCAGTCGATGGCTATATCGGGAGACGGAATTTTTCTTTTGATTTTGGGGGGATCGCCACAAATGTGGGAAGGGGGAATTTGTTTGTGTGTAGTTTGTAGGATGAATGTTCAACCACTCATGTTTTTGCTTCTCTGTATGAGCATGTTTACACTGCAAGGTAATCCCAAACTCCCTATTGATCATAAACCAAAGCGTTAATCTTAATTTAACTTCATGGAATTGCAGAGGTCTACAAAATTTAAAAAAACTTAAACAAGTTATGAATAAAATAAAAGACATGGGTTCAAAAATTGTGTTTTTACAAGAAACTCATCTAATAGAGGAGGATGTAAAAAGAATTAGGAGTAGATGGCAAGGAAGTGTTTTCACCTCATCATTTTCATCCCGAGCCAGGGGAGTTATGACTCTCATACATAAATCAGTCCCATTTCAAGTGAAAAATGTAATTGGAGACAAATTTGGAAGATATGTAATCATTCAAGGATCTTTGCTATTAGAAAATATAAATTTGGTGAACTTATATGGTCCCAATATAGATGATCAAAAGTTCTTTGCTAATTTATTTCTTATCTTATCATCACTTACAGGGCAACATATAATAGCAGGGGATTTTAATTGTACATTGAATCCTGGTATAGATAGATCAACAGGACTGGACTGTACGCACAATGGATGTAGGATGGCCATTAATCATTTTATGAAAGAATTGAGATTGCTAGATATATGGAGAGAAATGAAACCACAAGTTAAAGCCTACTCGTTATTCCAGTACCTACAAGACATTCTCACGTATTGATTATTTTTTGATTTCCACAGAATTAAGGTCCAAGATTCAAAACTGCTTTTATGATAACATCGTGATCTCTGATCATGCACCCTGCTGTCTAATATATGTAGATAAGAAATTGACAAAGGAATCAGGTAGATGGCAATTTCAGCATAAATGGCTTCAGGATGAGGAATTTGTCAAGTACATAGAAAAACAGATAGATGAGTTCTTTGACATCAATACTACACAAACATCAGCATGTGTAAAGTGGGAGGCTTTCAAAGCTTTTATTAGGGGACATATTATTAGTTATACAGGTTCAAAATCTAAGAAGACTCGAGAGGAGAGAGCCCAATTGGAACATAAAATAAAAAGTCTTCAGGAAAAAGTGTATGCAGGAAGTGATCCAAGGTTGGAGAACGAATTACTGATTTTGAGAGCTGAATATGACAAAAAATCAGCGAATAGAGCTGCCTCGAGTCTTCTAAGATTGAAACAATCTTTTTATGAACAAGGTGAAAAATCAGGAAAATTATTGGCATGGCAGATTAAACAATTAGAATTTAAAACACCAATTACCAGTATTATAAGTAACGGACAGGTAGTTATAGATCCTTTAGAAATTAATAGAGCCTTTAGAGATTACTATGAAAAATTATATGATACCAAAAATGAATCTGATTTAACAAAACTAAATGGGTTTTTGAACGAACTATCTATACCGTGTATTCCAAATGAAAACAGGGAGATATTGGAGTCTAAAATTAGTCAAGAAGAAGTTGGGCTAGCCATTGATAATATGAAATCAGGAAAAAGTGCAGGACCAGATGGTCTTCCAGTTGACCTTTATAAAAAATTTAAGAATAAATTAATAAAACCTTTTTTGGAAATGGTTTTAGAAGCATTTCAAAATAGTAATTTACCATCATACATGAATAATGCCTTAATTATACTGTTGCCAAAACCAGGTAAACCCTCTAATAAATGTGAAAATATGAGACCAATAAGCCTATTAAATGCCGACCTTAAGATAATCTGTAAAATTTTAGCAAGACGAATACAAGAAATTTTACCAAATATTATTAATCGAGATCAGAATGGCTTTATAAAGGGAAGACAAGGCTTCCATAATGTAAGAAGACTATTTAATATTATTTATTCTAATAAAGAAGCACCGGATACAGCTCTCCTATCACTGGACGCCGAAAAGGCCTTTGATAGAGTCGAATGGCCCTTTCTTTTTGAAGTCCTACAAAGGTTTGGACTTGGAAATAATTTCATAAAATGGGTTCAGATAATATACAATAATGCTACAGCAGAAATCCTAACAAATAACAATATTTCAAAATCAATAAAAATCAATAGAGGATGTCGACAAGGCTGTCCACTTTCACCTTTACTGTTTACTATGGCAATTGAACCTTTAGCGATGGCGATACGTTTACATTCACAAATATATGGAATTAAAGTTGGACCAACAGAACATAAAATCTCCCTGTACGCCGATGACATAATTTTGTTTATGTCGAATCTTAAAAAATCAATTCCGACCTTGTTGAATTTAATAAAGAATTTTGGGGAAATATCAGGATATAAAATAAATAAAACTAAATCTTCAATATTAATGCTAAATGAGACCCAGAGAAATTACCCAGCCCCTGAGGTAAATCAATTCAACGTTGTAAATCAGTTTAAATATTTAGGAATCCAAATTGTGCCTAAGCTAGAATCAGTCGCCAGTGTCAACTATGAAGCCTTAATGACAGATATCAATGAGTTAATTCAGAGATGGATGTCACTACCAATGTCGATGATCGGGAGAATCAATATACTTAAAAGTAATATTTTACCTAAAATACTTTATTTCAATACATTCCCTTACCACCACCTTTAGATTTATTCTCAAGAATTAAAAAAAGTTAGTGGAATTTATATGGAACAACAGGAGGGCTAGATTACGTCTGTCTTTATTATATTTACCATTTGATCATGGAGGTCTGAAATGTCCAAATTTTATGTTGTATTATTGGTCAGCACAATTGAGGTCTATGACATATTATTTTTCATTAAATGATCTCCCTCACTGGACTGAAATGGAATCATACAATTTACCTTTACCTCTTCCCATATTCATATACTCAGATTCGGCAAAAAAATTACAAAAACAAGTTAAAAATCCATTTGTAAAGCATATGATCAAAATATGGTGTGAAACTAAAAACTATTTAAAAGAACCACACTTATTGTCACAATTTAGCCCAATATGGGGTAATCAATATTTTAAACCAGGGACAGCGGATGCTGTATTTAAAGTATGGAATTTAAAAGGGATTCAAAAGATTCAAGATTTATATTTGCCATGTGCAGATAACATAATGTCTTTTGAAGAGCTGAGGATCAAATTTTATCTTAATAGAACACATTTTTTTAAATATCTTCAACTTAGAAACTTTATTCGATCAAATCAAAATAAAGCTCTCACTAGACCTATTTATTCATCCATGGAAAAAATGTTGATGAAAGATAGTAAAAGAAAGGGTATTATTTCAGAGTTTTATAACTCATTGACACTATCCTCAAGTGAAAACTCACAGAAAAGATTAAACTACTGGAAAGAAGATCTGCAAACTGAAATTTCAGAGGAACAATGGGAATTGGCTTGTACAGAAGCTCAAACCAAATCAATAAATGTACGTCTTAAATTGATACATTTTAAATGGTTAATGCGGATGTATGTTACACCGGAGGAGTTAAATAGATATAACAAAAATATACCAGATACGTGCACAAAATACATGGAAAGTAAAGGAACCCTATTTCATTGTGTATGGGAATGTAGAATAATTAGAATGTTTTGGGAAGAGGTGAGGGTAACAATTGAAAAAATAATCTCAAAACAAATCATATTGAATCCTAAACTGTTTTTGTTGGGTCTGTACCCAGAAAAGCATAACTTTAATAAAAGTGAAAGAACATTCATAGACCTCAGTTTGCTTAATGCCAAAAAATGTATTGCACTACTGTGGAAAAAGACTCATAGACCAGATGTGACTCAGTGGTTAAGACAGATGTTAACAAACCTTCCATTAGAAAGAATAACATACATACTGAAATCAAAGGAAATTGTGTTTGAGAATATATGGAGATCTTTTATTGATTATGCAAAAAATTTAAACATAACTCTTGAAGAAGAAGGTGAATGATGTGTGTGGACCTTGTAAATTCCAAACTGGTGAACATAATATGTATACTTATGTAATGGATTGTCTAGACTAAACAGAGGAGCATTGTTGAAGACTTGATTTGGTTGGTGGTTGTGGGTGTTTTTAGTGCATTTTTTTTGTAGTACTTTAGTGTTAGTGTTTGATTGTTTGTGTCATGTTTGTTAAAAAAAAAGGTTCAATAAAGATATTGTGGAAAAAAAAAAGAAAAGAGACAGATCAATATCACATCGCTCTTTTACACTCCGGAACATGGAAACTCAAGTCACATGGTGTCTAAGCAAACATACAGTCACATGGTACTTAATCCCAGTCACGCTGTAACCCTTTTGATCTTCCACCATTGTCTCTTAGCCTCTGATGGCCCGGAAGTCCCTCCAGGGCTTCTCTCTGAGACAAAGGCCAAATCTCACACCTTCTCGATATTTCCTGCAGACTCAGTCCTTTTGTCCCTTGAGACGTGAAGCACACAATAAACATACAGCAATACATTTGTGGAAAATATGTACCCAACATATGTACCACATAACCCCCCCCCCCCCCAAACGTCTAATATGGGACAAACATAATCAGAGATGCATGACATAAAACATTACTACATATCAAATATTAATCCACCAGTCTAAACCTCCTGCCGAATCTGCTGTAAGCCGGTCTTGCTGCTTCTGCAGTGTCTTCCTGCACCTGTGGATTAGAACTGTTAGCCAATCTCTGTGGGGGTTCTGGAGAATGCCTTCTTGGAGGTCTGCCGCGACGGGGGGCCCTCGCCAACTGCACTTGTTCATCCGCCAAAACAAAAGCAGGTTTGAGTCTGTTTATACAAATCAACTCTTTCCTGTCTCCCAAATCTAGCAAAAAATGCTTCTCACCTGTTTCCAGCACTCTGAAAGGTCCATCATAAGGTGGCCGCAAATTTGGGCGATGAGCATCATGTCTAACAAAAACAAACTCCTCATTTTTTAAAGCCTTCGGCACAAAAACGCGTCGGAAACTGTGATGAACGGGGCCAGGAAGCGTGTTTGATCCTGTGTCGCTCTGCAACAGCTGAGCGGGGGGGGGGGGGCAATTTGGCGCAGGATTGTCGGGGAGAAATTCACCGGGTAAACGGAGAGGTTGTGCAAAAACTAACTCAGCTGGGGAAGCGTGCAAATCCTCCTTAGGTGCAGAACGCAACCCCAATAAAACCCATGGAAGTTTGTCAACCCAATTTGTATCCGTAAGCGACGCTCTGAGGGCTGCTTTCAATGACCTATGAAAACGTTTGCATAAACCGTTAGCCTGGGGGTTATACACGGTAGTGCAGTGGATTTTCACCCCTAGGCTGCGGGCCATCGATGACCAGAGTTCGGAGACAAATTGAGGACCTCTGTCTGACGTTATGTCTGACGGGACTCCAAAACGCGCAACCCAAGATGTTAAAAACGCGCGCGCAACGTCTTCCGCTGTGGTTGATGCCAGAGGAACTGCTTCTGGCCAACGCGTGTTGCAGTCCACCATCGTCAAAAGGTGTGTGTGCCCCTGTGATAATGGGAGGGGGCCCACCAAGTCGACATGCACATGATCAAAGCGCTTAGCCGGGATGTGAAAAGGCTCCAAAGGAGCCCTAGTGTGCTTGTGTATTTTGGCTCGCTGACACGCTACGCAGGCTGCTGCCCATTCCTTGACCTGTTTGCGCAACCCCGGCCAAACAAATTTCTCCCCCACCATCTTGATCGATGCGCGCACCCCCGGGTCCGCCAGAGAATGGACTGAGTCAAAAACGCGGCGGCGCCACGCAGCTGGCACCATGGGGCGCGGCCGTCCCGTGGAGACATCGCAGATTAGGGGGGGGCATACCGACTTGCTGCACCTTGTGCTCCAGCCTTAACCCTGTTGGTCCAGACTGGAGCGTGCGCACATTCGCATCACTAACCTGCTCCGTGGCCATGGCTGCATAATCTAAACCTACGCAGACCGGGGCTGCGTGCGCTTCCGCGCCGCTACCCTGGCCCGCGGCCACGGCTGCCGAG
Organism: Pholidichthys leucotaenia; assembly: GCA_020510985.1. Classification (NCBI taxonomy): domain Eukaryota; kingdom Metazoa; phylum Chordata; class Actinopteri; order Cichliformes; family Pholidichthyidae; genus Pholidichthys; species Pholidichthys leucotaenia. The sequence goes on from CM035844.1 coordinate 319,574,582, forward strand.
TCTGCCCCCACGGGGCCTGGCGCCGCCATCGCACGCGAGAGACAGTCCGCCACTACATTATGTTTACCTGCAACATGCTGGATATCGGTGGTGAACTCCGATATCGCGGCCAGCTGTCTTTGCTGCCGGCCCGACCAAGGTTCTGAAATCTTGGCCATCGCAAACGTTAGCGGCTTGTGGTCCACAAACGCGGTGAAACGGCGCCCTTCCAGCCAGAACTGGAAATGGCGGATGGCCAAGTGTAGGGCCAACAGCTCCCTGTCGAACGCACTGTATTTTCGCTCGCTATCGCGCAAGGTTTTGCTGAAAAACACGAGCGGCTGCCAGGTCCCTGCAACAAACTGTTTGACGACCGCCCCCACCGCTAAATCGGAAGTGTCAGTGGTGAGCGCCATGCGGGCCGTTGGAACCGGGTGTGCCAACAAAACCGCATTTGCCAGGGCTGATTTGACTTGGGAGAATGCGCGCTCCCGCTCCGGAGACCATTCGATTTTATTTGTGGGGTTTTGCTTCTTTAGTGCAGCATACAATGGTTGCATGAGCTGCGCTGCACTTGGGAGGAAACGGTTATAAAAATTAACCATTCCGAAAAACTCCTGTAACGCTTTAACCGTTTGAGGTCGGGGAAAATCTGTTATTGCGCGTACTTTATCGGGCAGCGGGACCGCTCCTTCTGGCGAAACGCGATGCCCCAAAAAATCAATTTGCACCACCCCAAACTGGCACTTCGCTGGGTTAATTATTAACCCGTGCTCTGTCAGCCTCCGAAAAACCTCTGTGAGGTGGCTTTCGTGTTCGTCTTCGGACGTGCTGGCTACCAAAATGTCATCCAAGTAGACGAACACGAAAGGGAGGTCGCGTAGAACCGCGTCCATCATACGCTGGAACGTCTGCGCGGCACCTCTGAGTCCAAAAGGCATGCGCAAAAACTCAAAAAGCCAGAAAGGAGTTATTACCGCTGTTTTGGGTATATCCTGAGCGCGCACTGGGACCTGATGGTAACCACGCACCAAGCCTATTTTAGAAAAAATGCGCGCCCCCGCCAAATGAACCGAAAAATCTTGGATGTGTGGAATCGGGTAGCGGTCATGTGCTGAAGCGTTATTCAACCTGCGGAAATCACCGCAAGGTCGCCATGAACCATCAGCCTTTGGGACCATGTGCAGCGGTGAAGCCCAGGGGCTTTTAGAACGTCTAACGATGCCCAGTTTTTCCAAGTTGGCGAACTCCTCGCGTGCTATGGCCAGTTTAGCTGCGTCCAAGCGCCGAGCTTTTGCAAAAACGGGCGGCCCGGCGGTAGTGATAAAATGTTCCACCCCGTGTTTAGCCACTGTCGCCGAAAATGTTGGGACTGTGAGTGCTGGGAACTGAGTGAGTAGTGCGTGGAACTTACCACCCGCAGCTGTGACGTTGGCCTGTGCAGTAGGCGGGACTACCCGGGCTGTGCAGGAAAAAGAGTGAAAAGACCAGACGTCTATTAGCAAGATCAACCAATAACCATGCGAGCACAAAAAATCAGCACCTAACATGTTAAAACTGACTGCCGCTATGACGAAAGTCCACTCGAATGCCCGGCCGTGAAAAGACAGGGGCAGAGTCTTCTCCCCGAAGGTCTTGATCGTCGAGCTGTTCGCTGCCGACACCAGGGGTCCACTGGAAGGCGCCAGCCGGTCAGCGTAGGAAGATGTGATGAAACTCAGCCGGGAGCCTGTGTCCACAAGGAACTGCCTCCCTGATCGCGCGTCCGTCAGGTAGAGCAGCTTGCTCTTTTCACCGAGAGCCGCAGCTGCTACCGACTCCCGGTCTTGGCATTTCCCGAGCGCTTGAACTGGCACGGTGGAATGCACTTGCGTGCCCTCTCGGCGAAACGGCGATGGTAAAAACAGAGGACGTCGCCCGCTCCGCATCTCCTGGCCTCCACCGCTGCTGTCGTCAGTGAGTCTGGTGCTGCAGCCTCTGGCCCCCTGCCATCTCCGGGTGTTGCGCTCAGCTCCGCTGCTGCGGTCGTGGTCGTGTGTCGCCTATGGGCGTCAACGAGTCGCTGCGCCTCCTGGCCCAGCTCGTGGTAATCTCGGTGGGCCAGCAGCTGTGAACTGGCCAGGGTAACTCTCACCGCTGGCGGCAGTGTCCTGAGGAAAAGATGGGCGAAGATAAAGCCATCATCTTCGGCGTCTCTCAAACTCAGCATCTTCGCCATCAGGTCTGCAGGTCTGTCGACCTCGCCCTCAGTCAACGCCACGAGCTTCTCTGCTCGCTCTCCCAGCGAGGGGGTGAAAGCATGGATGAGAGCAGCTTTCAATGCGCCATACTTGTCGTCATCTGATGGGTGGTTAATCAGACTTTCCACCCGCTGGCTGTGTGGCTGTCCAGCTTTGCAACTTCATGGTAGAATTTCGTGGCGTCCGCCGAAATTCTCCGAAGATGGAACTGTGCCTTGACTGTGTTAAACCAGGAGCGCAGGCTATGCTGCCAGAAATCAGGTAGCTGGACTGTGGTAGCTGCATTAGCCTGGCTGGCTCCTGATGAATTCGGTGTAGAAGAGTCGTCACCGGCCATAATTCATCTTAGGGTCACCAGTGTAGAGGATGTGCTCAAGGATGAGGCTGAGTTTATTTCTCAGGTTCAGCTTTATTAACAGAACACATTCTCTAACAATCTATAAACAAGAAAAGAGACAGATCAATATCACATCGCTCTTTTATACTCCGGAACATGGAAACTCAAGTCACATGGTGTCTAAGCAAACATACAGTCACATGGTACTTAATCCCAGTCACGCTGTAACCCTTTTGATCTTCCACCATTGTCTCTTAGCCTCCGATGGCCCGGAAGTCCCTCCAGGGCTTCTCTCTGAGACAAAGGCCAAATCTCACACCTTCTCGATATCTCCTGCAGACTCAGTCCTTTTGTCCCTTGAGACGTGAAGCACACAATAAACATACAGCAATACATTTGTGGAAAATATGTACCACAATACTAAAATACTATAATATTTTCCGTTAGCTATGCTAACAAGCTAACAGTGCTTTTACTACTTAAATAAAACTAAATCTTCAATATTAATGCTAAATGAGACCCAGAGAAATTACCCAGCCCCTGAGGTAAATCAATTCAATGTTGTAAATCAGTTTAAATATTTAGGAATCCAAATTGTGCCTAAGCTAGAATCAGTCGCCAGTGTCAACTATGAAGCCTTAATGACAGATATTAATGAGTTACTTCAGAGATGGATGTCACTACCAATGTCGATGATCGGGAGAATCAATATACTTAAAAGTAATATCTTACCTAAAATACTTTATTTATTTCAATACATTCCCTTACCACCACCTTTAGATTTATTCTCAAGAATTAAAAAAAAGTTAGTGGAATTTATATGGAACAACAGGAGGGCTAGATTACGTCTGTCTTTATTATATTTACCATTTGATCGTGGAGGTCTGAAATGTCCAAATTTTATGTTGTATTATTGGTCGGCACAACTGAGGTCTATGACATACTATTTTTCATCAAATGATCTCCCTCACTGGACTGAAATGGAATCATACAATTTACCTTTACCTCTTCCCATATTCATATACTCAGATTCGGCAAAAAAATTACAAAAACAAGTTAAAAATCCATTTGTAAAGCATATGATCAAAATATGGTGTGAAACTAAAAACTATTTAAAAGAACCACACTTATTGTCACAATTTAGCCCAATATGGGGTAATCAATATTTTAAACCAGGGACAGCGGATGCTGTATTTAAAGTATGGAATTTAAAAGGGATTCAAAAGATTCAAGATTTATATCTGCCATGTGCAGATAACATAATGTCTTTTGAAGAGCTGAGGATCAAATTTTATCTTAATAGAACACATTTTTTTAAATATCTTCAACTTAGGAATTTTATTCGATCAAATCAAAATGGAGCTCTCACTCGACCTATTTACTCATCCTTGGAAAAAATGTTGATGAAAGATAGTAAAAGAAAGGGTATTATTTCAGAGTTTTATAACTCATTGACACTATCCTCAAGTGAAAACTCACAGAAAAGATTAAACTACTGGAAAGAAGATCTGCAAACTGAAATTTCAGAGGGACAGTGGGAATTGGCTTGTACAGAAGTTCAAACCAAATCAATAAATGTACGTCTTAAATTGATACATTTTAAATGGTTAATGCGGATGTATGTTACACCGGAGGAGTTAAATAGATATTGTCATATCCGGCTCTAGGGAGCCGGGCAATCAGAGCCAGGGACAAGCCAGTGAGTCGAGATGTTTTATTCTGGGTAAGGGATAAGGGATGAGGAGAGCACAGACACTCATACAGACGTACATTCTCAGGCTGCACAGCGCAGGGGTAGGTAGCTTGTACCGGACGTGGGGGTAACAAGACGTGCATACTCACAGCGGGATACAAACACCGGAATGCTGCAAGGGGAGTTGAGGCTGACACCAGACGAAGGGGCTTCAGCCTAGCAGTGCTTATGTCGCAGCCCCGAGTCATCGAGGCTGCTCCTATTTATCCTCATTGGCAGCGCCCCAGCTGATGAAGACTAATTGGCCCCAGCCGTCCATAATGCTGCCAGCTGGGGGCCAGCTGAGACGCTGCTCAATGGGAGGCAGGGATGAGGGAAAACATGGGCTCAGTGCCGAGACGGCATCTCAACCCATGGTGACAGAGCCCCTCCCTCAAGGTCGGGCTCCTGAACGACCAGGAACATCCCAGCCCCCCCCCCCCCCCACCTAGGGTGGGAGGAAGGGAGGCGGACCGGAGGGGAAGAAGCCAAGGGAAGGACAACACCAATGGGGCAATGTAGGGTAGCGGGAAAGAAAAACCCAAATACAATACTGACAACAGAATAATTAACCCAGGTACAGATGGGGAGAAGAACTGGGTCAGCACGCCGGTTACATACTACCCAGAGAGTACCAACCATGCGTGACCCAGAGCAAGAAAAAAAAAAAAAGAACCACCAAAAAGGTACAGGGCAAAAAATGCTGAGTATGGTCAAATAAAGGGAAAACACAATACACAGCACCAATATAAGTACATACACACAGTCACCAAGAAAAGTGAGGGTGACTGGAACAAATGGACAATTACAGAGCATGGTGTTACGGAAAACAAGGCACATGACTCTATAATGAACCAACAGGGCATAAAAAAGAAATACTGAGTGCAGGCAAAGAAAAACCCACACACATGAATATATAAATACCCACAGTCACCTAAAGAAATGAAAGTGACTGGAATGAATGGGCAACTGCAGAGTATGGTCTGAAAGGGAACAAAACATAACTCTACAATGCAAAAACGAGACTAAAAACATGGTACAAAAAATAAAATGCTGGGTACGAGGGAAGGAAAACGCACAGCACTATAAATACACATCCACCAACAGGACAGACATTACACCCAAGTGACCTTAATAACGATAAAAGAAAAAGTGACACCCGAGGTGTATGGCAGGCAGAGTCCAAAAATAGCCGAGATGGCTCCGGAGATCTCCCCGCCCATTGTCCAGCTGGCGAATCAGGGGAAGAGAAATGTTCGGACGGCGAACTCTGGACCCAGATCCCAGGAATCCAGTCCAACGGCTGCCGAACCAGGCCGCCCAAAGGCAAACAGACCAGTGGGGGGAAACCAGATCGCCGAACCGAAAGTTTTGCGGGTCGGGTCGTCGACCCGCATCACTCAACCACCAGGACCGTTGAGACGGACGAAGGGTCAGAGCGGATCCCGGTGGAAGAGGCTCAGGGGAGAGCCGATGACGAGGGCGGCGGGCCTCAGGGAAACGGCCACCTCCTCACCGGACCTGGACAACACTGGGGCAGCACCCACGTCGGACCCCGATCGGGCCTCAGGCGAACCCACGTTGGACCCCGATTGGGTCTCGGGCGAACCCACGTTGGACACTGCACCAGAACCGACCTCCAACGTTGAACCCGGACCCTCCAGCACCACGAGGAACAGCAACTCCTCGCCGGTGACCCTGGAAGAAGGCTCAGAAGAGAAAACAGAACCGGGATCAGGATCACCGGCAGCGCCAGAACCCGGCGAGACGAGCTCAGACGCAGCGGGCGGCTGCACCCTGCTCGTCTCCCCTGGAGATAGGCTGAAGTGCTCAAAGATAAAAAGAGAGAAAAGAAAGGAGAGCACTCGCCTGATCTCGGGTTCTGACGCCGTCCAGGACTGCGAAGATCCCGGATCCGTCGTCAGGAGGTCGTTGTCAGGCTCCCATCTAGCCGCGTCGGGCCCCGCAGCCAGCACGATGGTCAGCGCAGCTTGAGATCCCTCCAGCTCAGGTAACCCCGCCGACGACCCACTCGGCGTGAAGCCAGAAGAATCTCGTCCCGCTGGACCGAACCGCTCCTCCGTGGAGACCCAGGGACGCTCAGTCGTCAGCGTAGACTCCACGCAGCAGTCAGTCCCCCTCCTCCGTCCGCAATGTAGCTGCGGAACCACAGGCCCTCTCCATATCCCACCACGTTGACCCGGAGCCGGGGACCGCTCGGCGGAGAGAGACACAGAGGATGCGGGATTAGGAAAACAGGTTACAGCAGGTGGGGAGAGTTCAGGGAGCTGCGAACCCTGAACTTCTCCTCCAGGGATGTGACAGAGCAAATCATTAAGCAGGTGTGAAAAAACAATGACTTGCCTGCCCCCTGGAGGTTGAGTATCGCCTGCTGTAGTGGAATCTGCTTCTTCCTCTCCCCGCCCGGCGATAACGGAGGACCCCCCCGGGAATTCGTCTGAGGATCGCTCGCGTTGTCTCCAGCAGAGAGCTCACCAGGCCGGGATTCCAGGCACACACAGCGGTCAGGAAGCGCGTCGAGGAGGAGGGGGAAACAGCCGGGGTGAGCCAGCCCGAATGTCCAGGAATGACAGCGGGGGAACGAGGCTCAGGGGACGAGGCTGTAGAATCTCCACACTGATGAGGCGAAGGGATGACAGCTGCGTGGGAGGAACGGTCCTGACGATGACCCAGAACTGGATCCGGACGAGGTTCGTGCAGAGGTGACTCGGCGATGTGATGACGACTACTCCCAGGGAACGAAGCGAGGGGGAGACCCAGGATTCGCCGCTCCAGATCGGAGATCGAGACGAGGGAGGCGTCGAGCACGGGAAAGCTTCGTAGCCCTGAAGTCCTCACCATCAATCTCACTGCCGCCGCCACATGCCTGAAGGTGGTGACAGGAAACACAGTAGAGCTCGCGACAGCCACTCGACCCCGGACATAACTGCTGTCAGCTGCGGCTCCTTGAAGGGAATCCCGAGTGACGTGACGCAGGTCGGGGGAAGTCCTCTGGTTGGCGCGAACTCCCGGACTGGAATAGCGGCAGGAACGGGACTCCGAAGCGGGGAAAGACGTCGCCCACTTCGACTCCCTGCCGGGATTTCCATCCACCCCGTGGAGCTTCTCTTGCTGTGTACCTGCAGCGTCTATCCTGGCACTGTCCTCCAGATGGTACAGAGAGTGAGGGTGACAGTCCAGGAGTTCCTCAGCACGGCCCGGATGCCAGCGTCTCGCGTTGGAGGCGTCGTGCAGGGTGAAGAACGTCCCGTCGACAGCCTCCGAGATGGACCTCAGCTCGTCGCCCTGGCGCCGGAAGTGACTCCTGGGAAACGGCATGCTAGCAGCGCTGACACCCGGACAGAAAGGTACATTTCCACAGCGACTCACGGCCGCCGGCAACTCTTCTGGCTGCGACATACTGTCATATCCGGCTCTAGGGAGCCGGGCAATCAGAGCCAGGGACAAGCCAGTGAGTCGAGATGTTTTATTCTGGGTAAGGGATAAGGGATGAGGAGAGCACAGACACTCATACAGACGTACATTCTCAGGCTGCACAGCGCAGGGGTAGGTAGCTTGTACCGGACGTGGGGGTAACAAGACGTGCATACTCACAGCGGGATACAAACACCGGAATGCTGCAAGGGGAGTTGAGGCTGACACCAGACGAAGGGGCTTCAGCCTAGCAGTGCTTATGTCGCAGCCCCGAGTCATCGAGGCTGCTCCTATTTATCCTCATTGGCAGCGCCCCAGCTGATGAAGACTAATTGGCCCCAGCCGTCCATAATGCTGCCAGCTGGGGGCCAGCTGAGACGCTGCTCAATGGGAGGCAGGGATGAGGGAAAACATGGGCTCAGTGCCGAGACGGCATCTCAACCCATGGTGACAGATATAACAAAAACATACCAGATACGTGCACAAAATGCATGGAAAGTAAAGGAACCCTATTTCATTGTGTATGGGAATGTAGAATAATTAGAATGTTTTGGGAGGAGGTGAGGGTAACAATTGAAAAAATAATTTCAAAACAAATCATATTGAATCCTAAACTGTTTTTGTTGGGTCTGTACCCAGAAAAGCATAACTTTAATAAAAGTGAAAGAACATTCATAGACCTCAGTTTGCTTAATGCCAAAAAATGTATTGCACTACTGTGGAAAAAGACTCATAGACCAGATGTGACTCAGTGGTTAAGACAGATGTTAACAAACCTTCCATTAGAAAGAATAACATACATACTGAAATCAAAGGAAATTGTGTTTGAGAATATATGGAAACCTTTTATTGATTATGTAAAAAATTTAAACATAACTCTAGAAGAAGAAGGTGAATGATGTGTGTGGACCTTGTAAATTCCAAACTGGTGAACATAATATGTATACTTATGTAATGGATTGTCTAGACTAAACAGAGGAGCATTGTTGAAGACTTGATTTTGTTGGTGGTTGTTGGAGTTTTTAGTGCATTTTTTTGTAGTACTTTAGTGTTAGTGTTTGATTGTTTGTGTCATGCTTGTTAAAAAAAAAAAAGGTTCAATAAAGATATTGTGGAAAAAAAATATGGATTACTGGAACCATGTTCTGTGGTCTAATGAGACCAAGATAAACTTATTTGATTCAGATGGTGTCAAGCGTGTGTGGCGGCAACCAGGTGAGGAGTACAAAGACAAGTATGTCTTGCCTACATTCAAGCATGGTGGTGGGAGTGTCATGATTTGGGGCTGCATGAGTGCTGCCGGCACTGGGGAGCTACAGTTCACTGAGGGAACCATGAATGCCAACATGCACTGTGACATGATCCCCTCCCTTCGGAAACTGGGCCACAGGGCAGTACAGTGATCCCTCACTTATCGCGGTTAATGGGTTCCAGAACCGACCGCGAAAAGTGAAAAACCGCGAAGTAGGGTCACCCCTAATGACGTCATCCATAAATAATACGTACGTTCATTCGCTCACTCTCTCTCTCTCATATGATACGTGTGTGTGTGTGTACGTGTACATACATACGTAGATGTAAATAAAGTGTACATAAATATGTTTTTAGAACTCTTTTATTCTTATAACAAGATACGTAACTCAAGATGAAAATGATTTACTGCACAGGTTAATGAGAGCTTTACTGCTCCTCAGGTGACGCCTCATCGTCAGGTGCTGGAGGCGCAGGATCGTCGAGGGCAGCTGCAGGAGGCGGCGTAGTGGCTCGACGGGAAGACTATTTCGCACAAAATGGCACAAGAGAACAGCAAAAAGTTCCACGCGGCGAGACTAAAAGTAACACGAGCGATAAAGAGCAATGAATGCTGTCTTCCTTCCTTCATGGGCGCTCAGCAGGGAGAGGAGGTGGGTGAAACGTCTCGGCCAATCAGCTTGCGGGGTGAAACGTCTCAGCCAATCAGCTTGCGAGATTTCCGAGCCGAGCCAACACGAGAACAGCGAACAGAGAGGTGGATTTTTTGAGCTGTGCGGCTCTCCGTGTTGATACCTGATTGTCTAATGTAGTCTCCCTGCCTTCTGCTAGCGCCCGCCCATTATTTCTCAATTTTGAATTTTTGATGAATATTTTTGAAAAATCCGCGATGCACTGAGGGCGCGAAAGGTGAAGCGCGAAGTAGCGAGGGATCACTGTATTCCAACATGATAACGACCCCAAACACACTTCAGAGATGACCACCGTCTTGCTAAAGAAACTGAGGGTAAAGGTGATGGACTGGCCAAGCATGTCTCCAGACCAAAACCCTATTGAGCATCTGTGCGGCATCCTAAAACGGAAGGTGGAGGAGCGCAAAGTCTGTAACATCCGCCAGCTCCATGATGTCGTCATGGAGGAGTGGAAGAGGATTCCAGTGGCAACCTGTGAAGCTCTAGTGAACTCCATGCCCAAGAGAGTTAAGGCAGTGCTGGAAAATAATGGTGGCCACACAAAATATTGACACTTTGGACACAATTTGGACATTTTCACTAGGGGTGTACTCACTTTTGTTGCCAGTGGTTTAGACATTCATGGCTGTGAGTTGAGTTATTTTGAGGGGACAGCAAATTTACACTGTTATACAAGCTGTACACTGACTACTTTATTTTGTATCAAAGCGTTATATCTTCAGTGTTGTCCAATGGAAAGATATAATAAAATATTTACAAAAATGTGAGGGGTGTTCTCACTTTTGTGAGATACCGTATTTACTGTTATCTCCTTTTTTGTTGCAGATTCATCCTAACAGCCACAGATCCATCCATCCATCCATCTTCTACCGCTTTTCCGGAGGTCCGGGTCGCGGAGGCAGCAGTTCAAGCAGAGAAGCCCAGACTTCCCTCTCCCCAGCCACCTGCTCCAGCTCTTCAGAGAGGATACCAAGGCGTTCCCAGACCAGCTGGGAGACATAGTCTCTCCACCGAGTCCTGGCTCTGCCCCGGGGTCTCCTCCCAGTGGGACGTGCCTGAAACACCTCAAGTGGGAGGCGTCCAGGAGGCATCCTAATCAGATGCCCATACCACCTCAACTGACTCCTTTCAATGTGGAGGAGCAGCGGTTCTACTCTGAGCCTCTCCCGGATGACTGAGCTCCTCACCCTATCTCTAAGGGTGAGTCCAGCAATCCTACAGAGAAAGCTCATTTCAGCCGCTTGTATCCGCGATCTCGTTCTTTCGGTCATTACCCAAAGCTCGTGACCATAGGTGAGAGTAGGAACGTAGATTGACTGGTAAATTGACAGCTTTGCCTTAGAACTAAGCTCCCTCTTCACCACAACAGACCGGTACAACGTCCGCATCACTGCAGATGCTGCTCCAATCCGTCTGTCGATCTCTCGCTCCATTTTCCCCTCACTCGTGAACAAGACCCCAAGATACTTAAACTCCTCCACTTGGGGCAGGAGCCTGTCCCCAACCCGGAGAGGACAATCCACCTTTTTCCGGCTGAGGACCATGGACTCGGACTTGGAGGTGCTGATTCTCATCCCAGCCGCTTCACACTCAGCGGCAAACCGTCCCAGCAAGAGCTGTAGGTCATTGCTGGATGAAGCCAACAGGACAACATCATCTGCAAACAACAGAGATGAGATCCTGTGGTCACCAAGCATGACACCCTCCATTCCCTGGCTGCGCCTAGAAATCCTGTCCATAAAAATTATGAACAGGATCGGTGACAAAGGGCAGCCCTGGCGGAGTCCAACTCTCACTGGGAATGACTCCGACCGAGTGTTGGCAATATCCTCCTCATGGATCGTCACCTTATCGTGGTGGGGGGGTTTGCGTGCCCCAGTGATCCCAGGAGCTATGTTGTCCGGGGGCAATTTGCCTCTGATAGGGTCTCCCAAGACAAACTGGTCCTGGGTGAAGGGCCAGACTAAGAACGATCCAACAGACTCTCATGATAAATTGTATATCAAGGATTCAGTGTACCCCGCCCGGTATGGGGTTACCGGGGCCCCACCCTGGAGCCAGGCCTGGGGGAGGGGCTCGAAGGCTAGCGTCTGGTGGCCGGGTTTCCACCCATGGGACCCGGCCGGGCTCAGCCCGAAGGAGTTACATGGGTCCGCCCTCCAGTGGGTTCACCACCTGCAGGAGGGATCATGGGGGTCCGGTGCTATGTGGATTAGGTGGCGGTCAAAGGCGGAGACCTTGCCAACAGCCACAGATCTCTTCACTAAATGGGTTGTGGCAAAATCCCTCTACACAAAGACGGCCAGTGAAGTGTCCAGGAAAATTGAAAATATCCTGCTCGACTTTGGACTTGTAGAGAAGATCATCACAGACCAAGAGCGTGAATTTGTAAATGAGGCACAGTTATGTGTTAAAACAGCGTGACATAAAACACTTGTAATGTATCTTTTGAGATAATTAGCTTACTCTATTATGTCTGCAGGTTAACCGTAGTGTTTTTGAGGCTCTGGGTGTCAAACACTGCATTACGTCAGCCTACCATCCACAGGCCAATGGACAGGATGAGCGGACAAACAAAAACATAAAGACGGCACTTTCAAAATCTTGTGGGGAGGGACAAAGCTACTGGGATATGTCATGGTCTGAGCGCTGATATTGTCCGCGCTCGGATCATGCAGTATTTTCTTCCTGTTTTGTGTTAGTTTCCTTAGGGCCTTCTGGGCTCTTATTTTGACAGCATCTCTGCGGGGCTTACGGCTGTCAGAGCCGAGCTGCGCAGTGACAGCTGGATTACATTCCACTGATTAGTGCTCATTATCTGTTTAATCCTCTAAGCTCTATTTAAGGGAGCAGCCGAGGTTACTCGGGGCTGCGACCTCACACGCGTAACGTTGGTCTCCCAAACATTTGGCTGGAGCCCCTACGCCTGGCTTCAGTCACCCTCTTGATCTCCATGTTATCAGAAAGTTTACTCCTTATCCTGAACGTATTGTTACTGTGCCTTAGTCGTAACTCTTGTTTGTGTTTTTGCCCCACGTGGCTCATTATTTTGTAATCGTTTATCTTTCATTAATAAATATGCAAACTCATTGGCTGCCTAATGCGTCTCATTAATGGTCCGTGAGGGCCATCCTTGACAGTAGGTCACAGCCCAAACGAGACGTCGGTCACCGTGAATTTGCATTGTTGGTTTTGAGTTTTTTCCCTTCTCTGGGTGCCAGTATTTTTGTTATCATGTCAGTCAAGCATGGGTTTTGCCCTGAGTGGTTGTGGGAGGTGGAGGGCTACTTGGCCAACGCCCGTCTCCTTATGCCCACCTACGCTGCATATGAGCACCTGGATCTCGCACAGAGGATGTTATTAAAATATCACCTGACCTCCTTTCCGGAAGGAAAGGAGAGAGTGGCTTTGATAGCGGCGCTATGGGGACAAATAGAGAAGGCGGCCAAGGAGCCTCTGCCTTCCCTCCGGGACACGGTCGTCCCGACGAGGAAGAAGATCCGCAGACTGGAGGGAAACTCCGGCAGGAAGCCGACGGTGAGGCATCCCCGCTCCTCGCCTCAGGATCCAGCTTCTGTCACCCATCCAGTCCAGGAGTTTGCATCACCCAAGTGCCATTCCCAGCGGAGGAGGACGTCAGCCGGGATTCCCTCGGTGGAGACTCAGTGAGCAGCTGTGATCAACCAAGACCGTGTGGCTGCGGCTCGTTCTGCCTCCCAGCCTACCCAGGTTATTAAGCATGTGACGGCGGCAGTCAGACTAGTGGAGATCAGTCCCGAACTCTATGACTACCCCGAGTACGCTGAACTGTTAGCCTCTGTGTCCGTGCAGCAGCGGCGGTTTCCAGATCTCACCTTTGCCTCACCCTCTGCCAGTAAACGTCGTCACCATGCTCGAAACAAGCCTCAGCGAGATCCCCTTCCAGTTCCAGTTCCGGGTAGCCGCATGAACTCTGTCTCCCAGCCAGCTGCTGTGAGCTCCACGAGTCCCACTCCGGCTATCCCCGTTCCTGATCCTGTGGGAGCGGCTCCTCTTCATCCTCCCGGGGGGCCCTCCATCACCATCCAAAGGGGAGAGGAGAAAACCAAGCCCACCGCAGCAGCTTCCATCGGTCCTCAGTGGATCAGGCAAGTGTCTTTTCATTCTTTTCCTTCACTGGGTGAATTGTCTTGTTTGATCCCTGGGGGTGGAGTTCGGGGTTCACAGTCCCCCGAGCTCCCTCCACCTGCTGCAATTATTAATTGTGAACCTGCTACCTCTGTGTCTCCTTCCCCTGAGCGTTCTCCGGTGCCAGGACTACACCGCCGGACGAGGAAGGAGCCTGCGGCCCTGCAGCCACGTTACGTGGAGAGGAGGAGGGCAGACTGCCGATTGGAGCCTGCACCGATGACTAAGCATCCCCGGGTCTTCACAGAGGAACAGTCTGACCCAGCAGGCCACGGATCCCCTGCCACCACGCCGTGCGGGCTTTCGGCGTGGACATCAGCACCAGGGAATCCCCAGACTGTGGAGACCATCGTGCCGGCTGCGGAGCCCGCCGCAGTCGAGTGGGAACCAGAGGTGGACCTTCAGCTCGCTGAACCTGGAGCGTGGAAGTCCTGGGCGGCGGCAGAACCCGAGATCAGGCAAGTGCTCTATTTTGTCTTCCTCCTTTCTATTCTGGAGCATTATTGCCTGTCTCTCGGGGAGACGAGCCGGGTGCAGTCGTCCGCTGCATCCGAGCTTGTCTCACCGGGCTCTGTCGCTGCCGGTGATTCTGATTCCGGTTTCTTTTCTTCGTCTGAGCCTTCTCCCAGGGTCACCAGTGATGAGCCCGTTCCGGTTGTTGCCTTGGAGGTTTCGGGTTCATGTCTGGAGGTCGTTCCTGGTGCTGCGCTGGCCCAGTCGGGGTCCGTCGTGGGTATTGTTCCGGCCCAGTTGGGGTCCATTGTGGGTGCGACTTTGACCCAATCAGGGTCCGCCGTGGACGCTATTCCGGCCCAGTTGGGGTCCGTCGTGGGTGCAGCATGGTCCCGCTTGGGTTCTAGCAACAGCGCAGTGCCAGTTCGTGTGGAGTTCGGAGAAGGAGCTGCAGATCCTCCGCCAATCGACGCTGGATTGGTCCCTCATCTTTTCCCCGTTCCCTTTTTTCCTCCACCAGGTGCTGCGGGGATTCCCCGTATTCAGCTCGGCTTTCCCCTGCTTTCCCTCGCGGTAGGGAGGCCGCCTCTGAGTACTCCCATGCAGTCTTGGTGGCCTGATGACACGGGTCGGCTGCCTGGGAAACTGCTTCGCCGGTTCGGCATTCTGGGTCGGCCGCCCGACGGACTGGGCTCTTTGTTCAGCGACCTGGTCCGGCCACCAGAGGTAATGTTTCTCCGGGCCTGGGACAGGGGTAGACTGCCCGAAGTTCTTTTCCCCCTGATAGCGATCTGGACGCTGGATGCAGGTAGACCTCCCGAACTATTTGCTTTTGTTTCATTGTGCTCTGCTTGCTGTCATCCCTGTGTTTTCTTTTTGCTCTCCCCTGTAATGTTAGGGATACTCTTGTGTTTTGTCTATGGTCTCTATTGAACTATTTGTACATCGCCGCTCTTCAGCGTGTTTTTTTTTTCTCCCTTTTTCTGGTGTTATCAGGGTACATTGTGTTTGTGCCTGTATTTCTGTTTTTGGGGAGATGTTTTTTTTCCCCCTCCTCTATAGGTTGAGAGAGGCTCTGTTGTGGCCTTTGCCTGTGAATCATGGTCTATATTCGTAGTATCGCTGTTATACAGTAGCATCCATTGTTCTGTGTCTGTATTTTCGTTCTGTTTCCTCTGTAGTTGGAGGTGCCCTTTTGGTTTTTCCTTTTTTTAATGAACTATATTTGTGGTGACTGCTCCACTTAAAAGTTTGTTTCTTTTTTTCTCTCTCCCCTGGTGTGGTTAGGATTCTGTATATTTTGTCATGTATCTGTATTTTAGTTCTGTATCCTACCATACTCTGTGTTTATTGTAGCCTGTCCATGTTTGACTCTCGTTATTTTGTTTATCATTGTTGCCCTCTGTTTTTTTTTTCCTTTGATATGGTGTTCCCCTTTTCTTTTTGTTGGTTCTTGCCCTCCTAGCCTGTTTCCCCTCCACCCACCCTGGGTGGACCTAAGCAGCCTTCTGGGTGGGGGAGAGGCTTGACTGTTACGTTGTGCCTGGAATGCGCCGTTTTGGGGGGGGGGGGGGGGAGTACTGTCATGGTCTAAGCGCTGATATTGTCCATGCTCGGATCATGCAGTATTTTCCTCCTGTTCTGTGTTAGTTTCCTTAGGGCCTTCCGGGCTCTTATTTTGACAGCGTCTCTGCAGGGCTTCCGTCTGTCAGAGCCGAGCTGCGCAGTGACAGCTGGATTACATTCCACTGATTAGTGCTCATTATCTGTTTAATCCTCTAAGCTCTATTTAAGGGAGCAGCCGAGGTTAGTCGGGGCTGCGACCTCACACGCGTAACGTTGGTCTCCCTAACGTTCGGCTGGAGCCCCTATGCCCGGCTTCAGTCACCCTCTTGATCTTCATGTTATCAGTAAGTTTACTCCTTATCCTGAACGTATTGTTACTGTGCCTTAGTTGTAACTCTTGTTTGTGTTTTTGCCCCACGTGGCTCATTATTTTGTAATCATTTATCTTTCATTAATAAATATGCAAACTCATTGGCTGCCTAATGCGTCTCATTAATGGTCCGCGAAGGCCATCCTTGACAGGATATCCATTTAAGGGGCGTTGTAGCAAGTCTGAACACATCTAAACAGGTAAAAGTAATATTGTGCAAACAATATTACTTGTTGTTTACTTCACTTGTTGTAAGGAAACAACAAGTAAAAACAATATTCACCCAAGATAGAAAAACTGTAAAATGCTAACAATTTTATTTATTTATTTATTTAACAGAGATCAACCAAGTACACACCTTATTGTGCACTTTTTGGGAGACACCCCTGTGCACCAGGCATGATAAACTGTACACAAAAAGATGGGGATTGTGACTCTGTTGTTATTAGTGATGCCACAGATGAACACCTGGAGGTCATGATTGCAGAAGTTGCAGATCTACATGCAAAGGTGATAAGGGAAATTTATGCAATATGGTCATCTTAACAACTTTAAAAATATAAATATATTTTAAAGGGTAGACACTGTGTCGGCTACTTCAGGAGGCAAGCACATTTTCAGTGGCTTGACAGTAAGTGTTTAGCAAAGAGTGCACTTAAGTTCTGAGGTGTCTATGTATGTTGCCACTGAGTCTGAGGGAATGTACTTTTGGTTCACAATGTGTTTTATGCAAGTGTTGTTACATGGAGCAAATTTTCTGCATCATACAAAAAGGCATTCTACACCATATACAGTATACCACTGAGACCTGCCTTGAATATGAAAGGCTTTATAAAAAGTGTACTGCAGGTATACATGTTACAGTGCATAGTCTGTCATTACTCACAATGTCTGTGTCACAACTACATATAGACCTAATGTGTAGTGTAGTACCCACAGGTCAGTATGAGGTTATTCTATTTTTTCCTTTGTTTTATAGGGTATGTTGGGACAGGCAAAAGGGGAGTGGTGCAATCATTTTATTCTGAAGACCCACATCCAGGATACTGCAGTCACTTTTGCAGCCTACTTCAATAGGTAAAATTAAGTTACACATATACACAAATCCTACTTTACATTAAATTATGGTATGTTACTAAAATTTATCGAGGTTGTGTGTGTGTCCTCTCCACAGCGGCTGTCGGGTTGAACTAGACTCCTTCAATTTCAACAACACGCATGTATGACGCCTCATCCTGCAGAGAGACGGCACACAGATTCATAGGTGCAGCAGACTGGTGTTGATGCTTTGTCAAACTGATGCACGTCTTTGTTCCAGAGGGTAATGTTGTGATCACAGCCTGACCCAATGGTGTTAGTGCGTGTACCCAGACACCAGTGGGATTCATTTGGCTTGCACAATGGAGCTACGGCTGCTAATGGGTTTGGAGAAACATACTGGAGGACTGCTTGATCCCAATTTACTGCACATTAGGCCACGTGTGGGCTGTATCAACTGAAACTATGTTAGAAACATAAAACATGTCCACAACTAGTGCATTATTATATAAAAAATTTTCTCCCCTAATTTTGTGCGTTTGTGACATACAGTATGTATTGTTAGGTATTGCTCTGAAAATGTAAATAAATGGATTCACATTAAAATAATGTAAATTCAGTAAAATCTTAAGGTTGTTTTCATTGTTATGTAATCACTGTTATGTACAAGGTGTTGCATTTTTTGTACCTTGGTGTGTGTGTGTGTGTGTGTGTGTGTGTGTGTGTGTGTGTGTGTGTGTGTGTGTGTGTGTGTGTGTGACAGTTTGGACTTTGTTCAGAGTCAAATTAAAATTCTGAGGGGGATGAAATACTTAATCCATGTGTTATGATGACTTATTTCAGTGTGATCTTGTGCATAGTGTTAACCTTGAACACTAGTAAAAATGAATATCACCTAATTGAGTTAATAATGAACTTACTGAAGAGGTAGGTGAGAATCACTACATGAATACCCATTCTTATAAAGCAACACTATAGCCACTTTCAAACCGGAATTGGTGAGCTGACATCATAGATTCCATCTGCATAAATTAAGACCTAAAACAAACCCTGGATCGCTTGTTCAAACAGCTCAGTCTGGTCCCCTACAGGCAAGCCTGCATTTCTCCAATGTGTCAAATCCTCAGGCTGCTGATGTCACATGAACATGACATCATCCTCAGCTAGTGAGACAGAGGTCACCTGAATTTTTAGGCTACAAGTCGTACCTTGTGTTTTTTTTTTAGCTCAGTGGTTGCAAACTGCTCCTTGTATTGTCTGTTATTTGTCTTGAGATTTGATGATGATTTTTGTATATAAATATATATATATTTTTTTTTTTAAAGATAAGAGCTTTTGTTGTTTTCAGCTTTGTTTATCTTTTACTGATAAAGCCAAAGTTTCCTGTGATTTCAGTCAGGACTATAATCACCATTCCTGCATGAAATTAATCATTTGGAACCTCGGGATAAACTAATGAGCATTTTGTAATTAATATGACTAGTTATCAATTTGCTAATATTTTCAACAGTTTAAGGAAATACATTAAATATGCAACCAAAACACTCATCTTGTAATATGGTCATATTAACATTTATTGTGTGGTTTGATGTAAATCATTTTGATCCATGATTATGTAGGAAAGATGTATGTTTAGATCAGGCCTCAGCAACCTGTACTTAGAAAACAGTCATTCTGAATGTGCATGGAGCCACTAAATATACCCTTGAAATTATAACACAGCCCAGTTATAAGAATAAATTGGCCTGCCCACAGTAATAACAGATTTCTTATGAAACAGTTTTTTCTCTCTGAAATTTTGAAGTTGCTGGAAAAAACCAGCAGCAAAACAACAAATGGTGAAGCTTGTGTATGCTGTTTTTTCAGCAGGGAATTCTCATTATTCACATTTTTAATGAATTTGGGACTACTGTCTACAATACACTACATTATATGTTTTTATTTGATGTTTTTGTATTGTGGCTTTCATTCAAATATTTATTGTTCTCGTGGATTCACAATTTTTGCATACATTTTTATAAATGCTTTGGTTTATATTTTTAAAATCAAAACACTTTACTGAAAAAACGGCTCAATGTAGTTTGTCCAAGTGGCGCTGCTGTAGATGCCATATTGTGTGACGTCATGAGCAGGCACCGGACCCCGAGCTCATCTAGCAGCCCGAACACATATGGTACCTCCAGCGGAATGGAGCTTTTTCTTTGATCGCCAAATAAGTAAAGTTTATTTATGAAGCGCTTTTCAGAGACACATTGTCACTGCACACTAGAATGGAATAAAAGGAAGTTGATAGATAAAAATAATTTTGAAAATACAAAATCAAGTTGAAACACAAGCTTGAAATCATTTAAAAATATCAGGCTTACCATTAAAAAGCAGTTAAAACGCAACAGAAATCCTCATTAAACAAAAACATTTTCAGCTGCCTTTTAAAAGAGTCCACAAAGTCAGCTAAACATATCTGAAGTGGGAGTCAATTCCAAACATCACTGTCCACCGCCCTCCCTATGTGCAGAGATGTGTCTCCGTGGAAAATGAACCCCCGAGAATCCTTACTTATATGAAAGAGATGCCAACAGTTTTACTCTGGGACATGATTTGAGTTGAACAAGGTGAAAAAATTGGAAATATATGGGATCGTGATACTTGATTATCGCGATATTGTGATTATTGTTGAATCAAGATAGGACTGAATCATGAACCAAGTATCGCGATCCAAATCGTATTGCATCACTTCTATGGAGTTTTTTGCATGTCTTGACATGATAAACATCTCACCCGATTTTCATCTTTCTATGCCAAAGTAAGTGTGTGCCACTCCAAATTGACTTCACATGTTAGGTGGCACTGTAGAGCCATTTTTGTGGCGTCATTCATATTTCCTCCAAACTATTCAATTTTTTGCCAGTCTTGAGGTCCCTGCAAAAAATGGTGAGTTTTCGTGCACGATGACTACCCCAAAAATGAGATCTTAGATGGAGAAGAAAAAAAAATTCTAACAATTAAAGCTGCAAGCAGCTGTAAGCAAGTCCTCGCCCCCCATGCACCTGCGGAACTTGGCGCCCGCCGGACCCAGCCAGCGTGGAAAATGTCCCATCGTCACGGCATGCGCTGTGTGAATAATAAAGAAAACCATTTGGTGCAGTACTTCCTGTGAGCAGCAGGTGGTGCTATAAGTTTTGTCAACCATTTTTATGAAGTCGCGTGTGGGGTCGGACTACTATCCATCGTAGAACATTTGGTGAAAATCAGATAAAGTTTGTCCAAGTTGCAACTTTCCGATGTTCCATGGTGACGTGTCAACCTTCGCCGTGTCGCCATGGTAACACTTACTTATGAGTTATGTGTTGCTGACCCATATAGGACTACAGATGACAGTCACTTCTATCTATGCTCCAAATTTCATGACTCCAGGGCGTTCCCAACCCTCCGCACAAGATCACAGATTGAATGGCGAGGAAGGCGTGTCCATGGTAACAAGTGTGATGTCATGGTAAAGTTGATGTGCAGTTATGATCATCCCTGTGGTCTGATGAATCTCAGAAAATTTCACGTCATTCAGGCAAGTGGAGCGTGAGTAATAAAGAAAAGAGTTTTCAGCAATTCTTCCTTTAACCATTAGGTGGCGCTGTAGATTTCTATGAATACTGTTCTACAGAACTGTTTGGAATTGGAATGCTATTTGTAATGTTGAATTTGGTTGAAATCCAATAATGCATACCAGAGTTATTACTGTGAGAATGGTCATGGAATGATCATGGCAAGGCATCAAATTTTGCCACGACCCTACGGCCAAACCGTCGAGCTTTAAGAAAAGTTTTCAATAACTTTTAATGGCACATGGGTATAGATGATTGTCACCACAAATGAGCTCAATCTGACAAAAACCCTAGGACGAGTTCGATCAAATGCGCATCACCTGCGCGAAGTGGAAATTTGGCCACTGCCACTTCCTGCCAAAATGGCCGACTTCCTGTTGGGTGTAGACCATCACTTCTATGGAGGTTTTTGCATGTCTTGACATGATAAACATCTGACCCAATTTTCATCTTTCTACGCGAAAGTAAGCGTGTGCCACTCCCCATTGACTTCACATGTTAGGTGGTGCTGTAGAGCCATTTTTGTGGCGTCATTCATATTTCCTCCAAAATATTCAATTTTTGCCAGTCTTGAGGTCCCTGCAAAAAAAAATGGTGAGTTTTCATGCACATTCACTACCCCAAAAATGAGATCTTAGATGGAGAAGAAGAAAAAAAAAATTCTAACAATTAAAGCTGCAAGCAGCTGTAAGCAAGTCCTCGCCCCCCCATGCACCTGCGGAACCTGGCGCCCGTCAGACCCAGCCAGCGTGGAAAATGTCACATCGTCACGGCATGCGCTGTGTGAATAATAAAGAAAACCGTTTGGTGCAGTACTTCCTGTGAGCAGCAGGTGGTGCTATAAGTTTTGTCAACCATTTTTACGTATGAGCGTGCGGGGTAGGACTACTATCCATTGTAGAAAATTTGGTGAAAATCAGATGAAGTTTGTCCAAGTTGCAACTTTTCGATGTTCCATGGCAAGGAGTCAACCTTTGCCATGTCGCGATGGCAACACTTCCCAGTCAGTTATGTGTTGGTGACCCATACAGGACTACAGATGACAGTCACCTCTACCTATGCTCCAAATTTCATGACTCCAGGACCTTCCCAATCCCCCCCACAAGATCACGGATTGAATGGCGAGGAGGGCGTGTCCATGGTAACAAGTGTGACGTCATGGTAAAGTTAATGCGCAGTTATGATCATCCCTGTGGTCTGATGAATCTCAAGAAATTTCACGTCATTCAGGCAAGTGGCGCGTGAGTAATAAATAAAAGTTTTCAGCAATTCTTCCTTTAACCACTAGGTGGCGCTGTAGATTCCTCTGAATATTGCTCTATAGAACTGTTTGGAATTGGATTGAATGGCAAGGATAGCATGTCCGTGGTAACAAGTGTGACATCATGCTAAAGTTGATGTGCAGTTATGATCATCCCTGTGGTCTGATGAAGCTCAGAAAATTTCACGTCACTCTGGCAAGTGGTGCGTAAGTAAGAAATAAAACAGTTTTCAGCAATTCTTCCTTTAACCACTAGGTGGCGTTGTAGATTTCTATGAATATTATTCTAGAGAATTGTTTGGAATTGGACTGATATCCATAGTTATTGCCGTCAGAATGGTCATAACATGATCATGGCGAGACATCAAACTTTGCCACGCCCCTACGGCCAAACCGTCGAGCTTTAAGAAAAGTTTTCAATAACTTTTAATGCCACATGGGTATAGATGATTGTCACCACAAATGAGCTCAATCAGACAAAATCCCTAGGACGAGTTTGATCAAATGCGTGAGGTGGAAATTTGGTCACCACCACTTCCTGCCAAAATGGCTGACTTCCTGTTGGGTGTAGACCATCACTTCTATGATGTTTTTTGCATGTCTTGACATGATAAACATCTCACCCGATTTTTAGCTTTCTACACGAAAGTAAGCGTGTGCCACTCCCCATTGACTTCACATGGTAGGTGGTGCTGTAGAGCCATTGTTGTGGGTTCATTCATATTTTCTCTAAAATATTCAATTTTTCATCAGTGTTGAGGTCCTTGCAAAAAATGGTGAGTTTTCATGCACGTTCACTACCCCAAAAATGAGATCCTAGATGGAGAAGAAAACAAAATTCTAACAATTACAATAGGGCTCTCGCCCACTGACTTTGTCAGAGGCTCAGGCCCTAATTAAAGCTACAAGCAGCTGTAATTGGGCCCTCGCCACCTACGCACCTGTGGAACCTTGTGCCTGTCGGTCCAAGCTGGCACGTAAAATTTCCCGTCATCACGGCATGTGCTGCATGAATAATAAAGAAAACCGTTTGTCACAGTACTTTCTGTGAGCAGCAGGTGGTGCTATAAGTTTTGTCAACCATTTTTATGTAGTAGCGAGTGGGGTCGGACTACTATCCATCGTAGAAAATTTGGTGAAAATCAGATAAAGTTTGTCCAAGTTACAACTTTCCGATGTTCCATGGTGACGTGTCAACCTTCGCCGTGTCGCCATGGTAACACTTACTTATGAGTTATGTGTTGCTGACCCATATAGGACTACAGATGACAGTCACCTCTATCTATGCTCCAAATTTCATGACTCCAGGGCGTTCCCAACCCTCCGCACAAGATCACGGATTGAATGGCGAGGAAGGCGTGTCCATGGTAACAAGTGTGATGTCATGGTAAAGTTGTGGTCTGATGAATCTCAGAAAATTTCACGTCATTCAGGCAATTGGAGCGTGAGTAATAAAGAAATGAGTTTTCACCAATTCTTCCTTTAACCATTAGGTGGCGCTGTAGATTTCTATGAATATTGTTCTACAGAACTGTTTGGAATTGGACTGATACTCATAATATTGAATTTGGTTGAAATCCAATAATGCATACCAGAGTTATTACTGTGAGAATGGTCATGGAATGATCATGGCAAGGCATCAAACTTTGCCACGCCCCTACGGCCAAACCGTCGAGCTTTAAGAAAAGTTTTCAATAACTTTTAATGGCACATGGGTATAGATGATTGTCACCACAAATGAGCTCAATCAGACAAAAACCCTAGGACGAGTTCGATCAAATGCGCATCACCTGCGCGAGGTGGAAATTTGGTCACTGCTACTTCCTGCCAAAATGGCCGACTTCCTGTTGGGTGTAGACCATCACTTCTATGGAGTTTTTTGCATGTCTTGACATGATAAACATCTGACCCAATTTTCATCTTTCTACGCGAAAGTAAGTGTGTGCCACTCCCCATTGACTTCACATGTTAGGTGGCGCTGTAGAGCCATTTTTGTGGCGTCATTCAAATTTCCTCCAAAATATTCAATTTTTCGCCAGTCTTGAGGTCCCTGCAAAAAAAACGGTGAGTTTTCATGCACATTCACTACCCCAAAAATGAGATCTTAACAATTACAATAGGACTCTCGCCCACTGACTTTGTCAGTGGCTCAGGCCCTAATTGCAATAGGGCTCTCGTCCACTGATGTTGTCAGTGGCTGGGGCCCTAATAATTGCAAGCAGCTGTAAGCGGGCCTTCGCCCCCCATGCAACTGCAGACCCCGGTGTCCATCGTAACTAGCTGGCTCAGAAAATTTCCCGTCGTCGTATCGAGCGCTGCATGAATAATAAAGTAAACCGTTTTGCGCAGTACTTTCTGTGAGCAGTAGGTAGCGCTATAACTTTTGTCATTCATTTTTATGTAGGAGCGTGTGAGTCAGGACTAATATCCATCGTAGAAAATTTGGTGAAAATCAGACAAAGTTTGTCCAAGTTACAACTTTAAGATAAGATAAGATAAGATAAGCCTTTATTAGTCCCACAATGGGGAAATTCCAGGATTGCAACAGCACAGGGATAGCAACACTCAGAGCAACAATCAGAAGGCAAGAAAAAAAACAAGCAAGCAAGAGCAGCTAATATACATATGTACATATTACTATAAAATATATATATACACACACACACACACACAGACACACAGTGCAGAGCATTGTAGCTGGATGGAATAAATATATGAATATATGAACACACAGTGCAGAACATTGTAGCTAGATGGAATAAATATGTAAATACTGTATATAAACACCCACAGTACGGAGCATTGCAGCTAGGTGGAATAAATATGCAAGTATATAAACACACACAATGCGGAGCAATGTAGCTAGATGGAATAATATGTAGATATATAAAAACACAGTGCGGAGCATTGTAGCTAGATGGAATAAATATATAGATATATAAATATAAACACACCCAGTGCTGAGCATTGTAGCTAGATGGAATAAATATATAGATATATAAATATAAACACACCGAGTGCAGAGCATTGTAGCTAGATGGAATAAATATGTAAATATATAAACACACACAGTGCAGAGCATTGTTGCTAGGTGGGATGAAACAGCATAACCGTCTATTTAGTTATCCTACATGGTATGATTATGTGCCCATACATATTCTCACCCTCCATAGCGACCGGTATGTTCCTAGTTGTATGCCGGAGAGGACCATTGTGTAAGTCTATTGCATCTTTTGCATTCAAAAAACTATTAGTTTGTTACGTCTTTTTGCTATCTCTGCGAGCAGCCCTGCTTAGGTTGTACAGTCTGACAGCCGTTGGTTGGAAGGACCTACGAAACCTCTCGGTTGTGCAACTTTCCGATGTTCCATAGCGAGGAGTCAACCTTCACCATGTCACCATGGCAACACTTCCCTGTCAGTTATGTGTTGCCCACCCATATAGGGCTACATATAATCAGTCAATGTATGCCAGAGCAAAAGCCATTGGAAGGGTGATGGCAATAATGCAAACTTGGTCACGCCCCTTCCGCCAAACCATCAGGCATTTGGAAAGGTTTTCAACAGCTTTTGATGGCACATGGGTATAGATGATTGTCACCATAAATGGTACCATTCAGACTATGCATTTCAGAGATATTGAAGAAAACCTATGGTGTGACCTTCATGTCTCCAAGAGAGGGTGCTATTGCTACTCATGACTATTCATAGCTGTAATTGTTCAGAGGCATACCCATACCCTCCACCCTGTAGTTTCATTGGTTGACGGTAGGGGCCTGCCTGTTGACCACTATAGGGAAGGACTCTCCCTCTCTGTTCATTGGATAGAACAACCCTGCATTCGTTGTGTAGATGGGTGGGTTCTTATACCACATTTTTCTAATGTAGACGGTAAAATGGCATGATCTAATGTGTCAAATGCTTTTTTAAAAGTCAATAAATACTCTTTAGCTCTCTACCTACCCACGAGTAAGGAGGACTTAGAAACCCGGAAAAGAAGGTAAAAGCCATGGTCTTATATTTTTGAAGATATTTTTTTTTTATTTGAATTTGCTGCTGTAAATACATTTGCAAATGATCCATCCATCCATCCATCTTCTACCGCTTTTCCGGAGGTCCGGGTCGCGGAGGCAGCAGTTCAAGCAGAGAAGCCCAGACTTCCCTCTCCCCAGCCACCTGCTCCAGCTCTTCAGAGGGGATACCAAGGCGTTCCCAGACCAGCTGGGAGACATAGTCTCTCCACCGAGTCCTGGCTCTGCCCCGGGGTCTCCTCCCAGTGGGACGTACCTGAAACACCTCAAGTGGGAGGCGTCCAGGAGGCATCCTAATCAGATGCCCATACCACCTCAACTGACTCCTTTCAATGTGGAGGAGCAGCGGTTCTACTCTGAGCCTCTCCTGGATGACTGAGCTCCTCACCCTATCTCTGAGGGTGAGTCCAGCAATCCTACGGAGAAAGCTCATTTCAGCCGCTTGTATCCGCGATCTCGTTCTTTCGGTCATTACCCAAAGCTCGTGACCATAGGTGAGAGTAGGAACGTAGATTGACTGGTAAATCGACAGCTTTGCCTTAGAACTAAGCTCCCTCTTCACCACAACAGCCCGGTACAACGTCCGCATCACTGCAGATGCTGCTCCAATCCGTCTGTCGATCTCTCGCAAATTTGCAAATGATAAAGTTTTGAAATAAATTGAATAAAATCATTTACCCTTTGGTAAATGTCATGTACAATGTTTACCGTCCGGATGCCCTTTCTTATATTTTTTATGTACAGTATTAAGAAACCAAACCGAATAAACTTAAACTCACTAAATATAACCGACTAACTCATGTGTGGATACCGTTGGGGTGAATCGTGAATATCTGTCCTCAACTCACTTTAGTCTGATTTATTGATCAATCGCTTTTACATTTGCCGACTGTAGAGTGAAAAATATTGTTTGGATCACTGGGTAAAAACTTAATGGAATGTTAAAAAATGTCTGTGTTATCAGAAAAAAACTTTTAAATAACACAATACTGTTTTAATGACTGACCAACGCTGAAAAATGTAAGCAGCCTTCTGATCCCAGGAGATACGGTTATGATGCTGCTGAGGGGAGCAGGTTGTTAGTCATGGGTTGTTAGTCGTATGAGATTTGAAAATTTGAAATTTGAAAATGATTAAACAGTGCACATAGAATCGGTGTATTTTAAGTTGATAAATACATAAACAGAAGTACTTTTTGGAAGAGCCAAGATGTTGGTCCGTTAAAGTGTTCATTTTTAGTTGTTTAAAGCTTATACTAGTTAAACCGATATTTTCAGAATTCAGTTTGTGTTTTTCGCGGAGCCAAAATGTATCGGTAACACAATTCTTCAAGCAGAAGGATCTTTAACCACTTTAGACAACCTCAGGCCTTAGGTCACAAGTCTGAGAAATTGTTGAGCCCTGGTATTTAAAAGCAGAGACAAAGTTGGTTATGCAATATTTATTTCTGTAGGAAAAACTGATTAATTAATGAATTAATTGGTAAATTCCTCGGTAAAATAAGTATTTGGTCAATAACAAAAGTTCATCTCAATAATTTGTTACATACCCTTTGCTGGCAATGACAGAGGTCAAATGTTTTCTGTAAGTTTTCACACACTGTTGCTGGTATTTTGGCCCATTCCTCCATGCAGACCTCCTTTAGAGCAGTGATGTTTTGGGGCTGTCGCTGGGCAACACGGACTTTCAACTCCCTCCAAAGATTTTCTATGGGGTTGAGATCTGGAGACTGGCTAGGCCACTCCAGGACCTTGAAATGCTTCTTACGAAGCCACTCCTTTGTTGCCCAGGTGGTGTGTTTGGGATCATTGTCATGCTGAAAGACCCAGCCACATTTCATCTTCAATGCCCTTGCTGATGGAAGGAGGTTTTCACTCAAAATCTCACGATACATGGCCCCATTCATTCTTTCCTTTACACGGATCAGTCGTCCTGGTCCCTTTGCAGAAAAACAGCCCCACAGCATGATGTTTCCACCCCATGCTTCACAGTAGGTATGGTGTTCTTTCTCCTCCAAACACGACAAGTTGAGTTTTTACAATAAAGTTCTATTTTGGTTTCATCTGACCATATGACATTCTCCCAATCCTCTTCTGGATCATCCAAATGCTCTCTAGCAAACTTCAGACGGGCCTGGACATGTACTGGCTTACCATTCTCGTGATCATTTTGACCCGACGGGGTGAGATCTTGCGTGGAGCCCCAGATCGAGGGAGATTATCAGTGGTCTTGTATGTCTTCCATTTTCTAATAATTGCTCCCACAGTTGATTTCTTCACACCAAGCTGCTTACCTATTGCAGATTCAGTCTTCCCAGCCTGGTGCAGGTCTACAATTTTGTTTCTGGTGTCCTTTGACAGTTCTTTGGTCTTGGCCATAGTGGAGTTTGGAGTCTGACTGTTTGAGGTTGTGGACAGGTGTCTTTTATACTGATAAAGAGTTCAAATAGGTGCCATTAATACAGGTAACGAGTGGAGGACAGAGGAGCCTCTTAAAGAAGAAGTTACAGGTCTGTGAGAGCCAGAAATCTTGCTTGTTTGTAGGTGACCAAATTCTTATTTTACCGAGCAATTTACCAATTAATTCATTAAAAATCCTTCAATGTGATTTTCTGGATTTTTTTTTTCTCATTTTGTCTCTCATAGTTGAGGTATACCTATGATGAAAATTGGAGACCTCTCTCATCTTTTAAGTGGGAGAACTTGCACAGTTGATGGCTGACTAAATACTTTTTTCCCCCACTGTAATTGACATTTTATCCCCACACTAATCCCCATGTTAATAGAGATAATCCCCATTTAATTACATAGGTCAGGTCAGGGGCAGGTCAGGGGGCATATTGGGTCAAAGGTCACCTGTCAAAACAAAGTTTGATGAAAAGTACCCCCTTTCCTCTCTCTGACCACATGTACTGTTCTCAAAATAACTTTGGTATGAATGAGTCACAAAAATTAACCAAAATATCTGAATTCAATGAATATGTCACACCCACCTGTCCTATAACACTAACACGTCCATGTTGTCATTTCAGAGGTCAAAAACTTCTTTAGAAATAATTCAGTTTAGTGTCAGTGTTTATACAATATTGTGTTCCATTTTATTTTTACAACTTAATCATCGTCAAACCACAGTTCCTTCATCATTCCACTGTTCCATCTGCCTCACAAACCCTTACTGTGATATCACTGCTCACAATAATGAAGACTCCACCAGCCCCAATAGTCACTGCTCTAGTCTCCAACAACCCTCTATCAGCTGCAGAGAAATGACAGAAAAAAACACATTACTGTGCCTTAATACTTGATGATCCCTGTCCAAATAGGAAAGTTTTTCTCACAAATCTGTGCCTTTTTTCTTTTAATTCTACTACTTTTGTTTATTCCTCCTAAATCTGAATCATTTTTGCATAAATTTGCTACTTCTGAGATGGTTTTTATATTGAAATAAAAAATAAATAAATAAATGTTTTAAAATAACTAATTATTTTTTTCTTAATTTTTATATTAAATGTCCAGCTTTTTCATACACATTTTTAGTTTTTATGCATACATTAGAGAACTGTTGTAGCACAATAGACAGTATAGTTAATCCTGTTAGTTCTGCTCCCCCTGTTTATTCAATTAATGACTGTAACAAGTTTCTTTCCTTTTTTGTTGACAAGGTCACTGCTGTTAGGGCTGGTTTTACTCATTCCTTTCCCCTAATCCTTGATTGTCCTAACAGACAGACCTTTTTAAGTGATTTTACTGCAATTTCTTTTGAGGATTTGTTAATGTTGGTGAGTTCCATGAAATCCTCCTCCTGCGTTTTACATATTTTGCCTTCCTCAATGTGAAAAGAGGTAATTGGCTCAGTGGGTACATCTCTGGTTAATATCATTAACAGTTCACTTGAATCTGGTTGTGTACCCTCGTATTTTAAACATGCAGTTGTGCAGCCACTTTTAAAAAAACCTAACCTTGATCCTGTGGTGAACACTCAATGGACCTGTTGGACCGGTTCTGTGACTCGCATTTCAGGTCAGAACAAAAGCAGGAAGCTTAGCCTTGTTATGCAAGGCTGGAGACTGTGGGGGGTCGATTAAAGGATGCATGGGAAACAGTGGAAGTGATATCATGGAGGGAAATGCATTGTGACTGTCTTTATTATGCCAGGTGGTGAAATGCATTGTGACTGTCTTTATTATGCAAGGTGGTCTGTGGGACATGTGATCTATGAGGTGTGAGGTCCCTGATATTTAAGGACAAGAGTTACTGTTTCATACTCTCTTTTTTCTGCTATGAAATGATGGAGATGTGAATAAAGCTGACTCTGAGAAAGAACGCTGCCTCGTCATTTTCACACCTTCCACACTGGTGACCCTGAGACGTATCATGGAAGAAAGAAATTCCCCCGGGCCAGCCGCGTCAGGAGCCCCCAGCCAACCGAATGCCGCTACAGTCCAGCTACCGGACTTCTGGCAGAACAATCCACGCTCCTGGTTCAACGCAGTTGAGGCGCAGTTCAACCTCCGGGGGATATCGGTAGATGTCACGAAATTCTACCACGTAGTCGCAAAGCTGGACAACAACACGGCCCAGCATGTGGAGAGCCTGATCGACCAGCCGCCGGAGAGCGACAAATACGGCGCATTGAAGGCTGCACTCATCCAACAATTCACCCCCTCGGTGGAGGAGCGAGCAGAGAGGCTCCTGGCGCTGACAGAGGGGGAAAACGACATGCCCGCGAGCCTGATGGAGAAGTTGTTGAGGTTGAAAGACTCTGACGATGATCACTTCATTTTCACCCACCTCTTCCTCAGGACCCTACCGTCAGCAGCGAGAGCGGCTCTGGCCAGTTCGCCACTGTTGGCCCTATGGGACTACCGTGCGCTGGGCCGAGAGGCGCAGCGGATTGTCAACGCCACCAAGCGGCACGCAGCCACGGCTGCTGCAGCGGAACTCGGCGCGACGACCGCAGACGACAGGAGGCCAGAGACAGCGGTTCCAGATTCACCGACGGCGGTGGCGGCAAGGGCCAGGGAGCGTGGACCGGGCGTCTTTTGTTTCTACCATCGCTGCTTCGCAGAGAGGGCACGCAAGTGTGTACCGCCGTGCCAGTTCGGGCGTTCGGGAAACGCCAAGACCGGGGGTCGGTAGCAGCCGCGGCCCTCGGGGAAGAGAACAAGCTGCTCTACTTGTCGGACGCACGCTCCGGGAGGCAGTTCCTCGTCGACACAGGCTCCCAGTTGAGTTTCATCACTCCTTCCTACGTGGACAGACTGGCAGGTTCCGGAGGTCCCCTGGTGACAGCGGCGAACGGCTCGGAGATTAAGACCTTTGGTGAGAAGACTCTGCTTCTGTCTCTACACGGCCGTGCATATGAGTGGACTTTTGTTGTAGCAACAGTAAATTTCAATATGCTGGGGGCTGATTTTTTGTGCTCACATGGGTTGTTGGTTGATCTCGCTAACAGGCGCCTGGTTAATGCATTTTCTTTTGATTCTGTCCCCTGTGCAGCGCGAGTGGCCCCGCCAACAGCACAAGCCAACGTCACAACAGCAGGCGGTAAGTTCCACACACTGCTCATTCAGTTCCCAGCACTCATGGTTCCCACATTTTCGGCAACAGTTGCTAAGCACGGGGTGGAGCATTTTATTACCACTACCGGACCGCCCGTTTTTGCAAAAGCTCAGCGCTTGGACGCAGTTAAGCTGGCCATAGCGCGCGAAGAGTTCGCCAACCTGGAGAGGTTGGGCATTATCAGACATTCAAACAGTCCGTGGGCTTCCCCCCTACATATGGTCCCGAAAGCTGACGGATCATGGCACCCTTGCGGGGATTTTCGCAGGTTAAACAACGCTACAGCGCACGACCGCTACCCAATCTCACATATCCAAGATTTCTCGGTTCATTTGGCAGGAGCGCGCATTTTTTCTAAAATAGACTTGGTCCGCGGTTACCACCAAGTCCCAGTGCGCGCTGAGGACATACCCAAAACAGCGGTAATAACTCCGTTTGGTTTATTCGAGTTTTTACGCATGCCATTCGGACTTAAAGGGGCTGCTCAGACGTTCCAACGCATGATGGACATGGTGCTTCGCGATCTCCCTTTCGTGTTCGTCTACCTGGACGATATCTTAGTAGCCAGCGCGTCCAAAGACGAACACGAAAAACACCTGGCCACAGTTTTCCGAAGGTTGGGAGATCACGGGTTAATAATCAACCCAGCGAAGTGTCAGTTCGGGGTGGCGCAGATCGATTTTTTAGGACACCGCGTCTCCCCCGAAGGAGCAGTTCCGCTGCCTGACAAAGTGTGCGCTGTGGCAGATTTTCCCCGGCCGCAGACGGTCAGGGCGTTGCAGGAGTTTTTGGGAATGGTGAATTTTTATAACCGTTTTCTCCCCCGCGCGGCGCAACTCATGCAGCCGCTGTATGCCGCGCTCAAAAAAAAAGAAACCCGCGGATAAGATCGAGTGGTCCCCGGAGCGGGACCAAGTGTTCTCGGAGGTTAAAACAGCCTTGGCAAAGGCTTTGTTGTTGGCACACCCAGACCCAACGGCCCGCATAGCGCTCACCACTGACACGTCAGATGTGGCCATGGGGCGGTCGTGGAGCAACATGTAGCCGGGGTTTGGCAGCCCCTCGCATTTTTCAGCAGGACCTTGCGCGATAGCGAACGTAAATACAGCGCGTTCGACAGGGAGCTGCTCGCTCTCCATTTGGCCATCCGCCACTTTCAGTTCTGGCTGGAAGGACGCACTTTCACCGCGTTCGTTGATCACAAACCGCTAACATTCGCGATGGCCAAGGTCTCGGAACCGTGGTCAGGCCGGCAGCAGAGACAGCTGGCCACGATATCAGAGTTTACCACTGATATTCAGCATATGGCGGGCAAACTTAATGTAGTGGCAGATTGCCTCTCGCGCGCTGTGGCGGCCCCAGTCAGCGTAGGGTTAGATTATGCAGCCATGGTCGCAGAGCAGGTTAATGACGCGGACGTGCGCGCGCTCCAATCTGGACCAACAGGGTTAAGGCTGGAGAGCAGGGTGCTGCAAGACGGTATGCCCCCCTAATCTGCGATGTCTCCACTGGACGGCCGCGTCCAGTGGTACCGGCCGTGTGGCGCCGCCGCGTTTTTGACTCGGTTCATTCTTTGGCGCACCCTGGAGTGCGCGCGTCGGTCAAAATGGTGGGAGAGAAATTTGTTTGGCCGAGCCTCCGCAAACAGGTCAAAGAGTGGGCAGCAGCCTGCACGGCGTGTCAATGAGCCAAAGTACACAGGCACACGAGAGCTACTTTGGAACCGTTTCACATTCCGGCCAAGAGGTTCGATCACGTTCATGTGGACCTCGTTGGACCCCTCCCGCTGTCACGGGGTGCACACATCTTCTGACAATGGTGGACCGCACCACGCGCTGGCCTGAAGTGGTCCCGCTGGCATCAACCACGGCCGAGGAAGTGGCGCGCGCATTTTTAACAGCTTGGGTGGCGCGCTTCGGCGTTCCGTCGGACATTACGTCCGACAGAGGCCCTCAATTTGTTTCCGAGCTTTGGTCGACAATGGCCCGCAGCCTCGGTGTCACAATTCACCGCACAACCGCGTACAATCCGCAGGCTAACGGGTTATGCGAACGTTTTCATAGGTCATTGAAAGCGGCTCTCAAAGCATCACTGACGGATACAAATTGGGTTGACAAGTTACCATGGGTGTTATTGGGGTTGCGTTCTGCACCTAAAGAGGATCTAGAAGCCTCCCCAGCGGAGCTCGTGTTTGCGCAGCCACTCCAGCTGCCTGGGGAGTTTCTCCCAGATAACCCTGCGCCAAACGCCTCCCCGTCTCAGCTGTTGCGGAGTAACATAGAATCAAGCACGCTGCCCGGCCCCGCGCACCACAGTTTTCCGCGCATTTTTGTGCCTAAAACTTTGAAGAACGCAGAGTTTGTTTTTGTTAGACACGATGCGCATCGAACCCCGCTGCGACCACCTTATGACGGACCATTCAGAGTGCTAGAAACAGGGGACAAGCAGTTTTTGCTAGATTTGGGGGGTAGGGAAGAGAAAATTGGCATAGACAGACTTAAACCCGCTTTTGTGGTGGAAGAGGAGAAAGTGCTGTTGGCAAAGGCCCCGCGGCGAGGTAGACCACCACCGAGGATTTCACACAGTAATGTTTCCCAAAGTAATGTTTCCCCAGAACACCCGCAGAGACTGACAAAGGGTTTCCGCCCCCAGACGGCAAATCCCCAACGGGACAGCACCGCAGAGACTGTGAACCCCAGCTACAGCAGATTCGGCAGGAGGCTGAAGCCTATCCAGCATGTGGACTGATGTGTATTGATGCTATCACGGCATGCATGTGGTTATTTTCTTGTTGTTCTGTTTTTCTAAAATGCTGGGGGGGCTTGTGTGGTGAACACTCAATGGACCTGTTGGACCGGTTCTGTGACTCGCATTTCAGGTTAGAACAAAGGCAGGAAGCTTAGCCTTGTTATGCAAGGCTGGAGACTGTGGGGGGTCGATTAAAGGATGCATGGGAAACAGTGGAAGTGATATCATGGAGGGAAATGCATTGTGACTGTCTTTATTATGTAAGGTGGTCTGTGGGACATGTGATCTATGAGGTGTGAAGTCCCTGACATTTAAGGACGAGAGTTACTGTTTCATACTCTCTCTTTTTTCTGCTTTGAAATGATGGAGATGTGAATAAAGCTGACTCTGAGAAAGAACGCTGCCTCGTCATTTTCACATCTTCCACAATCCAT
The DNA here is from genome assembly GCA_020510985.1 of Pholidichthys leucotaenia. Classification (NCBI taxonomy): domain Eukaryota; kingdom Metazoa; phylum Chordata; class Actinopteri; order Cichliformes; family Pholidichthyidae; genus Pholidichthys; species Pholidichthys leucotaenia. The sequence goes on from CM035844.1 coordinate 319,609,475, forward strand.
CTGTTTTTAAAAACTTCAGGCCAATTTCTAAGCTTCCTTTTAATTCTAAGCTTTTAGAAAAAGTTGTTGCCAAGCAGCTTACTGACTTTCTGATTGAACACAATATTTTCGACAAATTTCAGTCAGGTTTTCGTCAGAAACACTCGACAGAGACCGCTCTTCTCAGGGTGTCAAATGATATTTTAATGTCATCAGACTCTGGCAAATGCTCTGTTTTAGTGTTATTAGATCTTACTGCAGCATTTGATACTATTGATCATTGTATTTTGTTACAAAGGCTTAGAGATTGGGTAGGTATTTCTGGAAAAGCTCTGGATTGGTTTTTCTCCTACCTTTCTGGTAGGAGTTTTTCCGTGGCTGTTGGCTCTTATTCATCTGACTCTGCTCCTTTAACCTGTGGGGTGCCTCAGGGTTCTATTCTGGGTCCACTTTTATTTGCCCTATATATGCTGCCACTTGGTTCTATCATCAGCAAATTTAAAGGTGTGTCTTATCACTGCTACGCTGACGATTTGCAGCTACTTTTCTCTTTTAAGCCTGACCATGTTGACAATTTAAAAATTATTCATGATTGTCTGTCCGCAATTAAGGACTGGATGTCTAGTAACTTTTTGCAACTTAATGCTGATAAAACTGAAGTCCTTATTGTAGCACCTGATAATCTAATTCCTAAGTTGCTTAATAGCATTGGTTCATTAAGCTCTAACGTACGGGCTAATCTAAAAAAATCTTGGTGTCATTTTTGATCAATCGATGGGTTTTGATCACCATGTCAAATCTCTGACCCGGAGTTGTTTTTTCCACCTTAGGAATATATCCAAAATTAGGTCATTGGTTTCCTACAGTCAGTTAGAAATCATTATTCATGCCTTTGTTTCTTCACGTTTGGACTACTGTAATGCTCTTTTCACATGTCTTAGCAAATCCTCTTTACACCGCCTACAGTTAGTCTAGAACGCTGCTGCAAGATTACTAACTAGGTCCAGTAGATTCTGTCATATCACTCCTGTTTTGGCCTCCTTGCATTGGCTTCCTGTAAATTATAGAATTGATTTTAAAGTTCTTGTTCTTACTTACAAAGCCATTCATGAAGAGGCGCCTTTTTATATTAGTGACCTTGTGGAAAATGTGAAAATGACGAGGCAGAGTTTATCTCACGAGTCAGGTTTATTCACATCTTCCATCATCAGCAAAAACAGAAAAAGAGGAAGAAACCCAGACATTCGTCCTTTAAATACCTCAGGAACTTCAAAGCACACAGTCACATTGTCAAAGCACACAGTCACATTGTATTTAATCCCAAGTAACAATGCATCTTCTTTCAGATCTTAACACCTCCACCCAAAGCCTCTGGCGGCCAGGAAAATCCCCCCAGGCCGTCTCTTTGCATACCAAAGACAAAACTTTCACATTCTCCTGTTATCTCCAAAGAGACCCAGTCCTTTGTTCTATCTAAGATGTGAAGCCTAAAGTGGTATACATATGAAGCATGAAGTGATATACATATGTGCATATGTGTGCCACATGACCCCCCAAACGTCTAAGATGGAACAATGGAATAACAGTCTGCATGTCATGATAAACCATTACACATCAGTCCACGTGCTGCTTGGGTCTCAGTCTCCTCCCTTCTCTGCTGTAAGCGGGCTTTACCACTTCCGCGGCGCCGTCCTGCTGGGGAGCTGCTGTCTGAGGGTGAGAACTGTTAGTCAATCCCTGTGGGTGTTCTGGGGAATGTCCTCTAGGGGGTCTGCCGCGCCGAGGAGCCCTGGCCAACAGCATACCTGCCAACTTTTCAAACCTGAAAAGCCTAGTAGCTAGCCGGGGTCCAGGGGCCGATACTAATGCTAATGCTAATAATGCTAATGCTAATGCTAATAATAATAATGCTAATATTTGCCAAACAAATATTAGCATTAAATCTAGTTAAATGTAGCTAACAACCTCATATTTCTTCAACTTTCAAACCTGAAAAGCCTAGTAGCTAGCCGGGGTCCAGGGGCCGCAGGCCCCGGTAGGTCCAGGACAAAGTCCTGGTGGGGGGTTCAGGGGGGCGAAGCCCCCGACGCTAAACAAATATTAGCATTAAATCAAGTTAGAATGTAGCTAACAACCTCATATTTCTTCAACTTTCAAATCTGAAAAGCCTAGTAGCTAGCCAGGGTCCAGGGGCCGCAGTGTCAAACAAATATTAGCATTTGACATAGAAGTCACATATTAATTATATTAAAGGTAAAATATCTAAATCAATTGCAATACTACACAGAGCGAAATATTTGCTGAATCAACCCACGACATATTGTACTGAAGTATGGGGAAATACATATAAAACAAACATATATCCAGTCTTTATGCTTCAGAAGAGAGCTATTAGAATAATAAACAAAGCTGCTTACAGGGAACCAACAAATCCACTTTTTCTTAAATTAAAAGCTCTCAAGATGAAAGATCTGGTTGACTTTAAAACTGCAGTAATAATGTTTAAAGTGAAGAATCTATCACTGCCCGCAAATATCCAAAAGTTGTTCCAAATAAGGGAGAAACAATATCATTTCAGAGGAACATGTATATTTCAAAAACCTTCAGTGAGAACTGCCACCAAGCAACACTGTGTTTTAGTGCAAGGAGTCAGATTATGGAACGATTTTGGACCTGAATTAAAATCATGTACAACGCTTGGACAATTTAAACAAAAACTAAAGGAAGAAATACTCCAAACATATATACAAGATGACATGTAAAATCACATAAGGACTGTCATATCCAGTCTGTGTTGTGTTGTTACTTAGTTTTATTTTTTATCACATTTTGTCTTAGCTTTGTTCTGAATTGTAATCGCTCTTGTTTTGTTTTTCTTTTGAATTCTTGGATGGAATATGAGTGGGCAATATAAGCTGCGGCTTCAGCCATCACCCATTTCAGATAACTTATGTTGAACTGTATAATCAGAGGAGTTATTGTTTAATTTGACCTTGTTGGATTTTTTCGCCATTGTTATATTATTCTGTTTCTTTTTAATCTTTACTTTTAATCTATCCGAAATAAAGATTCATTCATTCATTAAATTTGCATTCAAAAGACTATCTTAACACTGCATAGAACTTCGAATAGGCCAGATGTGATGTATTATGAATACTAGAAAAGCACTCGGAGAGCGCAGACCTCCGCCAAGCGCCACAGTTCCCCCCATACAGTGTTTAACATCATAAATAAAATATTGAAAATGGCCCTATCTCGCAATGTTAAATTAAAAAAAAAAAAAAGAATCCTTTAAAAAATTCCTGGATCCAGAGGGTGATCCGGATCACCACCAAAATCTAATCATCTGTAGGATACCCCATTTCTGACAATCTGTGAAAATTTCATGAAAATCCGTCCATAACTTTTTGAGTTATCTTGCTAGCAAAAAAACAGACAAACAGACAAACCAACGCTGATGATCACATAACCTCCTTGGCGGAGGTAACTAGAAGACTAGAAATATCAGCAGGGTATACTAGCACTGTTTAACAGACACGTGCGTAAAAGACGGCAAAATCGCTCTGATATTTTATGTGTTTACATGATACACCAAGCATGACAAGGCTTGCAATTACACAGCACATGTTCTTCAGAATCTTAGGCATTATATAAAATGTATTCTCCCTTTAGATGTCGAATCCATGGTCCATTTGCCAGGGTTGAAGTGCAGTTTACATCGTGTTTACATCTCACCATGTACGCACGCCTCTCCGGGATTTCGCGCAAGAATAGAAACCTCAATAGCGATAGCGTTAGCTTAGCAAACGCTTCAGGTAAAGCGTAGCAGCAAACCACGAAAAGAAACGCTACTCAGTTTACTCACAGAGCCCGGTGAAAGGCGAATAAAGGGGTATTTCTACTTCAAAAGCTGGTTCAACCAAGATGGAAATTCAGCCTGTGCGTGTGCGTCACAAATGTTGATCCGATATTCGCTGTTGGTTAGTTATTTTAGTGGCAAAATCAGCAACTTTGTCTCAGCACTGAAAAAGTGTGACTATCCCGGCCGCCATCACGTGTTGCTCTGTTCTAAATTTAGATACGATTCCTAGCGATCTCGTGTTTGGAATTGTTTTCGTGTTTTTTTTTACGATTTAAAATTTTTGACTGAATTTTTAGTGAAAAACCGTAATTTTGATTAATAAAGCCGTAACCCGGAATGGGGTCTTGAAAACCAGAACCATTACGGCAAAACCGGAGTAGTTGGCAGGTATGCAACAGCACATCCTCGTCCGCGACCACAAAGGCGGGTTTGAACCTGTTTATGCCAATCTTTTCTTTCCTGCCCCCCAAATCTAGCAAAAAATGCTTATCCCCTGTTTCCAGCACTCTAAATGGTCCATCATAAGGTGGTCGCAACGGTGGGCGATGGGCAACGTGTCTGACAAAAACAAACTCCGCGTTTTTTAAGGCCTTAGGCACAAAAATGCGCGGAAAACTGTGGTGAACGGGGCCAGGCAGCGTGCCCGATTCCGTGCCACTCTGCAACCGCTGAGCCGGGGAGCATTCTGGCGCAGGATTATCTGGGAGAAATTCCCCGGGCAGCCGAAGTGGCTGCGCAAAAACTAGCTCAGCCGGGGAGGCTTCTAAATCCTCTTTAGGTGCAGAACGCAACCCCAATAAAACCCACGGTAGCCTGTCGACCCAATTTGCATCCGTAAGCGACGCTCTGTGAGCCGCTTTCAATGACCTATGAAAACGTTCGCATAACCCATTAGCCTGCGGATTGTACGCGGTTGTGCGGTGGATCGTTACCCCCAGGCTGCGGGCCACTGCTGACCAAAGTTCGGAAACAAATTGAGGACCTCTATCGGACGTAATGTCCGACGGGACTCCAAAGCGCGCTACCCATGCTGTTAAAAACGCGCGCGCCACCTCCTCGGCTGTGGTTGACGACAGTGGGACCACTTCCGGCCAGCGTGTGGTGCGGTCTACTATTGTCAGAAGGTGGGTGCACCCCTGTGACAGCGGGAGGGGGCCTACGAGGTCCACGTGAACATGATCGAACCTCTTAGCCGGGATGTGAAATGGCTCCAAGGGAGCTCTCGTGTGTCTGTGTACCTTGGCTCGTTGACAAGCCATGCAGGCTGCTGCCCACTCTCTAACTTGTTTGCGCAGGCTCGGCCAAACAAATTTCTCTCCCACCATTTTGACCGACGCGCACACTCCCAGGTGCACCAGAGAATGAATCGAGTCAAAAACGCGGCGGCGCCACGCGGCCGGTACCACAGGATGCGGTCGCCCAGTGGAGACATCACAGATTAGGGGGGGCATACCGTCTTGCAGCACCCTGTTCTCCAGCTTTAACCCTGTTGGTCCAGACTGGAGCGCACGCACATCCACGTCGCTACCCTGATCTGGGGCCATGGCTGCATAATCTATCCCTACGCAGACTGGGGCCGCCACGGCGCGCGAGAGACAGTCTGCCACTACATTCAGTTTACCCGCCACATGCTGAATATCGGTAGTAAACTCTGAAATTGCAGCCAACTGCCTCTGCTGCCGGCCTGACCACGGTTCTGAAACCTTGGCCATCGCGAATGTCAGCGGCTTGTGGTCAATGAACGCGGTGAAACGGCGTCCCTCCAGCCAGAACTGGAAGTGGCGAATGGCCAAGTGGAGAGCTAACAACTCCCTGTCGAATGCGCTGTATTTTCGTTCACTATCGCGCAAAGTCCTGCTGAAAAAGGAGAGCGGCTGCCAAGCCCCGGCTACATGTTGCTCCACGACCGCCCCTATGGCCACATCTGACGCGTCAGTAGTGAGCGCTATGCGGACCGTTGGGTCTGGATGTGTTAACAACGCAGCGTTTGCCAGGGCTGTTTTGACCTCAGAGAATGCTCGCTCTTGCTCCGGAGACCATTCGATCTTATTTTTGGGTTTTTGTTTTTTTAGTGCGGCATACAATGGTTGCATGAGCTGCGCTGCGCGGGGGAGGAAACGGTTATAAAAATTCACCATTCCCAAAAACTCCTGTAACGCCTTGACTCTTTGCGGCTGGGGAAAATTTGTTACCGCGCACATTTTGTCAGGCAGCGGAACCACTCCTTCTGGGGAGACGCGATGCCCCAAAAAATCAATCTGCATCACCCCGAACTGACACTTCGCTGGGTTGATTATTAACCCGTGCTGTCCCAACCTCCGGAAAACTGCCGTGAGGTGGTTTTCGTGTTCATCTTCGGACGCGCTGGCTACTAAGATGTCGTCCAGGTAGACGAATACGAAGGGGAGATCACGCAACACCGCGTCCATCATGCGTTGGAACGTCTGCACAGCGCCTTTAAGCCCAAACGGCATGCGCAAAAACTCGAATAGGCCAAACGGAGTTATTACCGCTGTTTTAGGTATGTCCTCAGCGCGCACTGGGACTTGATGGTAACCGCGGACCAAGTCTATCTTAGAAAAAACGCGCGTCCCTGCCAAATGAACGGAAAAATCTTGGATATGCGGGATTGGGTAGCAGTCGTGCACTGTGGCGTTGTTCAACCTGCGGAAATCTCCGCAAGGTCGCCACGAGCCATCAGCTTTCGGGACCATGTGAAGCGGGGAAGCCCATGGGCTGTTCGAACGCCTGATGATGCCCAACTTTTCCAGGTTGGCGAACTCCTCGCGCGCTATGGTCAGTTTAGCTGAATCCAAGCGCCGAGCTTTTGCAAAAACGGGCGGTCCGGTGGTAGTAATAAAATGTTCCACTCCATGTTTAGCGACGGCTGCTGAAAATGTGGGAACCGTGAGTGCTGGAAACTGAGTGAGCAGTGTGTGGAACTTATCGCTTGCCGTTGCGATGTTGGCTTGTGCTGTGGGCGGGGTCACTCGGGCTGCACTGGGAATAGAATAAAAAGAAAGTGCATTAACCAGGCGCCTGTTAGCAAGATCAACCAACAAACCATGTGAGCACAGAAAATCAGCCCCCAACATATTGAAACTCACTGCAGCTATAACAAAAGTCCACTCAAATGTACGGCCGTGTAGGGACAGAAGCAGAGTCCTCTCACCAAAGGTCTTAATCTCCGAGCCGTTCGCTGCTGACGCCCCGTGACCTCCGGGACCCGCCAGCCGGTCAGCGGAGGTAGGCGTGATGAAACTCACTTGGGAGCCTGTGTCCACGAGGAATTGCCTCCCCTAACGCGCATCCGTCAAGTAGAGCAGCTTGTTCTCTTCACCGAGGGCCGCAGCTGCTACCGACCCCCGGTCTTGGCGTTTCCTGAGCGCTTGAACTGGCATGGTGGTATACATTTGCGTGCCTTCTCTGCAAAGCGGCAATGGTAGAAACAGAGGGTGTCTCTTCCGCGATCCTTGGCCCCCGCCGCCGCCGTCGTCGGTGGGTCTGCTACCGCCGTCTCTGGCCCCTCGCCATCTCCGGCCGTTGCGCCGAACTCCGTCGCTGCCGCGGTGGCCGCGCGCTGTTTGCTGGCGTTGAGAATCCGGTGCGCCTCCTGGGCCAGCGCGCAGAAGTCCCGCTGGGCCAACAACGGCGAACTGGCCAGGGCCGCTCTCGTGGCCGACGGTAGGGTTCTCAGGAAAATGTGGGTGAAGATGAAGTCGTCGTCGTCTGAGCTCCTCAAGCTCAGCATGTTCTCCATCAGGTCAACGGGCGTGCCATCTCTCAAGTCGTTCAGAGCCAGGAGCCTCTCCGCTCTCTCCTGGACTGAGAGAGTGAAGCGCTGGATGAGCGCAGCCTTCAACCCGCCGTATTTGTCGTCGGCCGGTGGCTGCTCCACAAGGCTCTGCACATGCCGAGCCGTGCGGTTGTCGAGCTTGGCAATCATATGGTAGAATTTCGTGTCATCTACCGTTATCCCCCGGAGGGCGAACTGTGCTTCGACCAAGTGGAACCAGGAGCGCGGGTTGTCTCGCCAAAAGTCCGGTAGCTGGACGGTAGCGGCATACGCTTGGCTGGGAGCTCCTGACCCGGCTGGCTCGGGGGAATTTCTTTCACTCATGATACGTCTTAGGGTCACCAGTGTGGAAAATGTGAAAATGACGGGCAGAGTTTATCTCACGAGTCAGGTTTATTCACATCTTCCATCATCAGCAAAAACAGAAAAAAGTGGAAGAAACCCAGACATTCGTCCTTTAAATACCTCAGGAACTTCAAAGCACACAGTCACATTGTCAAAGCACACAGTCACATTGTATTTAATCCCAAGTAACAATGCATCTTCTTTCAGATCTTAACACCTCCACCCAAAGCCTCTGGCGGCCAGGAAAATCCCCCCAGGCCGTCTCTTTGCATACCAAAGACAAAACTTTCACATCCTCCTGTTACCTCCAAAGAGACCCAGTCCTTTGTTCTATCTAAGATGTGAAGCCTAAAGTGGTATACATATGAAGCATGAAGTGATATACATATGTGCATATGTGTGCCACAACCTGCTCTTTCTACACCAGCCCAGCAGGTCTCTCAGGTCTTCTCATCAGAATCTATTGGTATTCCCTAGCACTAGGCTCAGAACCAAAGGCGATAGAGCCTTTGCTGCTGTTGCTCCCAGACTGTGGAACTCCTTACCTTTTGAACTTAGATCTGCACCTTCCATTGGTGTTTTTAAGAAGCAACTAAAGACCCACCTTTTTAGCCTGGCTTTTTAATTAACTATGTGTTGATTGTATTTTTATGTGCTTTTACTGTCTACTTTGTTTTTTTTTTTTTTTAACTGTTTCATGTGCCTGTGTTTTTATTTTGTTTTTTACCATGTTAAGCACTTTGTGACTCTGTCTGTGAAAAGTGCTCTATAAATAAACTTATTATTATTTCCACCACAGCAGGAGGCAAATAAAGTACAGCAAAGATAAGATGTGGTACCTGGCCAAAATGGTGAGAGCCACAGTACACTGAACATTTAATACATCTCTGAAGATTCTTAATATCATGTAAGACAGACGATAGATAGATAGATAGATAGATAGATAGATAGATAGATACATACATACATACATACATACATACATACATACATAGATGTACTTTATTGATCCCAAACTGGGAAATTAGTGTAACAGCAGCATGACAGCAGACAACCAAACAACAGAAACACACACATGACAGACAAAGGGATTACCCATGGAAAGTAAAAACTAACACGACTATAAAAACCTATATACATCATAGCTTAATATATGGTGATCCGTATAAACACATGGATCATCCCATTGCACAAAGAAGGACTATCAGGAGCAGAGTGAAAATGTGAGGTACCAGTTAGTCTGTAAGGTGCAGTGTGGCAGCATTGCTATGACCAGAATACATCATAGTGAGTTATTGTACAGTGAAATTGCATGTGGCAGGAAAGATTTCCTGTACCTGGCTGTTTGACAGCAAAGCTGTAGTAGTCTACTGGAGAAAGTGCTCCGCTGTCTATCTAGTGTGTGGTGGAGGGGGTGATCAGGATTGTCCATGATGGATTGCAGTTTATTTAGTGCTCTCCTCTCCACCACTGTCTCAAAGGTCTCCGGTCTGAGACCAATTACAGAGCCAGCCCTCTTGATAATCTTGTCAAGTCTGTTGGTGTCTCTGGCCCTGATACTGCTACCCCAACAGACAGCAGTAAAGAAGATGGCGCTGGTGACAACGGTCTGGTAGAAAAGCTCCAGCATACTGCTGCACACGTTGAAGGATCTCAGCTTCCTCAGGAAGTAGAGTCTGCTCATCCCCTTCTTGTGCGCAGCATCGGTGTTGGATCTCCAGTTCAACCCACTGCTGATCCTGACACCCAGATATTTGTAGTCCTCAACCACTCCCACATCCTCCCCCCTAATCTGCAGTGGCTGAGAAGGTGTTTTCCTCTTCCTGATGTCAATCACCATCTCTCTGGTCTTCCTGACATTCAACCTCAGGTGATTCTGCTCCGTCCACTCCACAAATCTGTCTACCAGTGCCCTGTACTCCCCCTCCTCTCCTCCTCTTATACACCCCACAACAGCTGAGTCATCAGAGAATTTCTGCAGGTGGCATGACTCAGTGTTGTACTGAAAGTCAGTGGTGTATAAGGTAAAAAGAACAGGAGAGAGCACAGTCCCCTGTGGAGCTCCCGTATCACTAGCCACCTCTCCAGACAAGACAGTGCCCAGCCGGACAAACTGGTCTGCCTGTCAGGTAGTCAGTAATCCAAGAGATCACAGAGCTGTCAACCCCCATCACCCGCAGCTTCTCACCTAGCAGCAGTGGCTGGATGGTGTTAAAGGCACTGGAGAAATAAAAAAAGTGATTCTCACAGTGTCTCCTCCACCATCCAGGTGCAGATGGCCTCATTGCAGCAGGTAGATGACAGCATCTTCAACTCCTAAATGGGGCTGATATGCAAACTGCAGAGGGTCCAGCCACATCTTCGCCTGTGGCCTCAGGTGGGCTAAGACCAGTCTCTCCAGGACCTTCATCACATGAGATGTGAGGGTAACTGGTCAATAGTCATTCAGATCCGATGGAGATAACTTCTTGGGGACAGGAACCAGGCAGGATGTCTTCCACAGCACCGGTACTCGCTCCAGACTCAGGCTCAGGTTGTACAGGTGTTTCAGTACCAGAGCTAGCTGGTTGGCACAGGTCCTCAGGGTCCTTGCGTTGATGCCATCAGGGCCCGCTGCCTTGCGCTGACGGAGTCTCTCCAGCTGTTTCTCCACCTGATCTGTAGTCACCGTGAAGTGAGGGAGGGTCCTGGTGCCCCCTGAGGAGGAGGGGGGGGGAGATGGAGAGAGGTTCTGCACAGGAGGGTGGGTGGGGAGGAGTGTGTGGGGGTCTGGTTGTGTTGCTCGGGTGACAGACTGTGAGTTGAACCTATTAAAAAACAGATTCAGTTCCTCAGCTCTCTCCTGGCTCCCAGATGACTGCCTGACTCTCCCCTTGCACCCAGTTATTTGTTTCATTCCCTCCCACACATCTTTAGTGTTGTTTTGCCTGAGTTTATCTTCCAACTTCCTCCTATAATTGTCCTTGCACCTCCTCAGCATCTCTCTCAGCTCATGCTGCACTCCCCTCAGCTTCTCCTTGTCTCCATCTCTAAAAGCTCTCTTCTTTTTGTTCAGAAGTGCTTTCACGTCACTGGTGACCCATGGTCTGTTGTTGGAGAAGCAGTGTACAGTCTGAGCTGGCATGGTCATGTCTTCACAGAGTCTGATGTATTCGGTGATTCAGTCGGTCATATTGTCTATGTCCACCCCATGTGGTTCACAGAGTACGCTCCAGTCTGTCGTCTCAAAACAGTCCTGTAGTGCATCAGCAGCCTCCTGTGTCCACCTCCTCACAGTCCGTGTATAAGCAGGCTGCTTTTGCACAAGGGGAACATACTTGGGTGTTAACATGACCATGCAGTGATCTGATTTGCCAATGGGGGGTAGAGCTGTGGCACTATATGCATCACTGATATTGGCATACAGTAAATCCAGTGTTTTGTTCTCTCTGGTGGGACAGTCAACAAACTGGTGAAAGTTTGGTAGTGTTTTTCCTACTGAGACATGGTTAAAATCACCTGTGGTGGCCATGAATGCATCCGGGTGCTTCTCCAGTAATGTAGCCACAGAGGAGCTGATGACGTCACAGGCCACCGCTGCGTCAGCTGACGGAGGGACGTAGACGATAATAATTAAAGCGCACTTCATTTCCCGCGGTACATAATAAGGTCTCGTACTAACAGCCAGCAATTCAATGTCCGGGCTGCAGCACTTTTCCTTCACATAAATGTGTCAAGGATGACACCACCGTTCATTAACAAGAAGTGCCACTCCTCCTCCTCTCTTTTTCCTGCTGCTTTTCACGTCTCTGTCCCCCCGTATAGTCTTGAAGCCAGGTATCGCTACGTTTACATCCGGGATCTGTGAGTGTAACCACGTCTCCGTAAAACACGATACTACACTCACGATACTCCTTTTGCACCCTGACCAGCGCTGTAAGCTCATCTGTTTTATTTCCCAACGATCGTACGTTCCCGGTGATGCCCATCGGTACAGCCGCCTTATGCTTCCTCCTCCTCCTCCTCACCTTCGCTCCAGCCCTTCGCCCGTGGCATCTCCTCTTCAGCTCATCCGGGATGAGGGGCTTTACTGCCGGCCGCAGCGCTCCAGGCGCCAGCCTCCTCAGCGCAATCAGCTGTTCGCATGTGTAAACAATGCGTCCGCCCCCACCTCTGTTGATCTCCATTGCCCGAGGAAGAAAAAAGAAAAGAAAACTAGAGAAAGACCGGGCTAACATAGATAAAAAGTTGGTCCAGTCTTAATCCGAGTATTCCTACAGAGCCCTGGTTAATAAGAGACACACTATATACAGGAATAAACAGATAGAAACACAAAGACATGAGAGAGTTGCTGCTGGTACGGCCGCCCTGCCTCCGGTGCCATTTAAAAAAAAAAAAAGTTTGTAGCATTTTGATGAAATCAGTGTTTACTTTTAGTTGTGTTTTTTTTTTTTTTTTTTTTTTTGCTTTTAAGCACATCTGTCGCAAGGTCTTTGGTGGACTTTTGCCAGTCAGTGCATTGTGACATGCACTACACAAAGAACAGAGATAAACAAACCTATCATCTGGTCAGTCACTGCAACAAATACTGGAGTCAGTTTGTCTTGGCCTGTCCTTACTACTGATAATACCTCTATCTGCCAAAAATGTGCCGCTAGTCCAGCAAAAGCTAGCGGTACTCAAATACTTTGCAAGCAGTTTCATGAAATGGTCAGTCAGAAAGCAACTCATACCGGCTCGGATGTCGCCCAGGTTGGCAGGGTTGGGAGTTCCTGGCAGCAGAGGGCGGGGGACGGAGCTGCGTAGAGGAATCTGATCAGACCCAAATGAAACAGTCATTGTCGCCTGCGACAGATTGCTATGATGATGATAATGATGAGAGAACTATTTGGAGAAAGTTAGATTTTTCTCTTAAATGTGTTCACATGAGGAAAAAAAATATGGTGAGCTATTTGATACAAGAGAATATTTTACATTTATAAATATGCCAGTTATTTCCAGAATGTTATTGATTGTTTTTAGCATTCAATTCTTGATTTACTGTTAAAATAAACACACATCATTAACACAACTTTCATTACTTCTATTCCATTAAGTTGTGTAGATCTGAATTGTTTCCCCTTTGTTTACAAGTGCATTAAAAAATTAAACCAGTCTTCATCCTGAGTACCTTTCTTATCATGTTTCTCACAACACAGGGATGAGAATGGGATTTGAGAAAAAAAGAGGAAACTAAGCCGGGGGTCTTGGGGGACGCAGGCCCCCAAGCCGGATCCAAGGCGAAGCCTTGGTGGGGGGTCTCGGGGGGCAACGCCCCCCAGAAGCTAACGAAATCTGGTGTTTTAGAATGCTCAAATGTGGTCTTATATTTAAAGTTAGAAGTAAGTACAAATGCATTTATAGTTTTTTTATACCTTTTTAATCTGCTGCTGCATCACATGTGTAATCATGTTCAATACTGTTTTGATTCAGTGTCACGCTTGATTGAGAAATAGAAAATGTCACTTCCATATTTACATGCCTGTGCTACTACTCTATGAACTTATGTACAAGTCAATGTATTCTTCACATCTAATTGTGCAATTTCTTCTTCTTGGCTACCAAAGCCTGAAGCCGTTCTGTAGCCTTCCTCTTCTCTGATTTTCTGTGGGCAAGCAGTGCCTGCTTAGCTGCAGCTTCTCTGTTCTTTTTCATGGCTGCCTTGCTTGCCACAGAATCATGTTGAAGATTGAGTTCCTTCTGTTTCATTTCCTTCTCTTTCCTTTTTTCTTCCTTTTCATGCCTGTAGGCACTTGCTGGATATGACAAAGGAAATCTAACAAAATCGCCAATTGGTTGCTTCAATATGTATCAGCCAGTCAGTGGCCTTGTTACATTACATTACTGATCTCGCTGGGTAGCGCGTTCTGCGCGGTGGATTTTAGCAGCCGATCGAAAATATGACTTGCCGGTCATAACATACCTCACCCCCCCCCCCCCTCAAATTTAGACAATTCACGAGAATGACCCTAGACATGATCAAATCCGTGGAATTCCGCGGATCCGTGGAAAATTCTCATCCCTGACAACAGTTTGTTCAAATAAGTATAGACTATTTCAGCAGAATCCTAAAATATTAATAGTGCTAATTTATGGATGTTAAAAATAACATGACACTGACGAAGAGGATTTTGGAGGATGTAAAGAACTGCATTTGGTAATTTCCTACCTTGTTTTATGTTTCCTCCTTGAAAAAAGCAGGTTTGCTGGTAAACATGTCAGTCTCTCATAGTTTCATGTTTTCCTCTATAAAAAAGTACAGAACAAGAACAATTTCATTTTTGTAAGCCGTCTTTTAAATCCACCACCATAGTCCTGTTATGCTGCTAATGCTACTACAATTGCTATGAACAAAATAATAAGTCACATCTGCTCTGTCACAGGTTTACATGTAATGTCCCATCATGTAATGTTACTACCAATCTCTAATGTCTCTCAGAAACTGTGCCTTCATCCACTAACTGTACAACAGATGTTCGAAATAAGGGCTGACCCGGCTAGCTAGTTGAGCGAGCACAGGCTAATAACAAGCAGCAAATTTATAGATAGATAGATAGATTAGTTTATTTGACAGGGACTGCACATAAACAAGAAAAAAGCTGATGAAATAAAATAAGATCATAGACTACAGAATCTACATGTTGACTTAAGTGGTAAAATGACCAAAACAATGGCCATTCATTAACTTACCTGGGATTATTAAGCAGACACTCTGTGAAATGAATGGTGGTCTATGGGGAAAACTGCACTGTTTGGAACTAATCGCTGCTCCATGACCCATGTGACTTCCGCATTCCAAAGTTTCTATTGAAGTGTATAGGAGTGTCACAACTATTATATTATATGGCTATGGGGCTAACAAGCTAGAAAGTTTTTCATAAATTCAGAATGCAAGATTGAGAATACAGATTAACTTGGCCACAGCCATAAAGTATATAAACATTGTTCCTGTCACGTCTTATAAATGTCAGTCAAGCCTAAACAACAATTTAACAGATTAATTCACCAAGTTTTTACAGAGCTGGTAGAGACACATACCACCACACGG
The DNA here is from genome assembly GCA_020510985.1 of Pholidichthys leucotaenia. Classification (NCBI taxonomy): domain Eukaryota; kingdom Metazoa; phylum Chordata; class Actinopteri; order Cichliformes; family Pholidichthyidae; genus Pholidichthys; species Pholidichthys leucotaenia. The sequence continues at coordinate 319,624,523 of CM035844.1, forward strand.
AGCAGCACAGAGACAGAATAGGCTAGAATGCCACCAGACTAGTTTTAGGTGGCCAAGTGCGGACGCCATATTGGTGCTGATAAAAAACAAACACGCCTTAGAGCCGCATGGGCATGTACTGTACTGTATTTTCTTTATTTTTGCACAAGAAGTCGAATATTAGATAAAATAAACAGCACTCGTTGTCAGTTACAATGCCTGAGTATGGTAAAAAAAAATAAAGGAAAATAAAAGATCCTCAGCTTTAACGTTATTAATTGATTTAAAGGCCAAATGTCACGTAATTTTTTTTTCTAAATGACAACGAATTTAGATAAAATACACATAGCTTAAACCAAATATTCATACCGGAGACCATATCACCCACCTGTATTTACATAATTGCACAAAATACACCAGGTGAAGGCCCCACCTTGCTTGCTGGCTTGTGACAGCCAGTCCAGACCACGCCCATGTTTTTGACATCACCAGTTGTACCCTGGCTGCCCTGCCTATCCACATTCACACTTATCAACCTTGGACAATCATGACGGAAAGTGACAGAGATTGTGAACAAATTAGTTTAGTTTTGTCTTTTTTTTTGTCAGTGGTTCAGACAGTGACAGAGGCACTGAACCTTACCGGTTCGAGCCGTCCGAGACGGAATCAGATGCTTTGTCTGATGACAACAGTTCCAACAATGACCAGAGAGCAGAACCAGTGGAAAATGTCATTGAACTAGACATTAATCGCCTCCAGAATTGCGAAGCCGGAGGGGGTCTGTCGAGGGCGCCCCATAAATATTGATTTTTCGGAAGCCATTATTATTACAGCTTATTATTACGGAAGCCATTATTATTACATTATTATTTTCAACATGAGCCTGAAACTGGGGAGGGTACCACAGCTGTGGAAAACATCTTGTGTGGTACCTGTACCAAAAACTTCCCACCCCAAAGACCTGAACAGCTACAGACCGGTGGCCTTGACGTCCCACTTGATGAAGACCCTGGAGAGACTGCTCCTTGCTCATCTCCGCCCCCTGGTGGAACCAGCGATGGATCCACTCCAGTTCGCCTACCAGCATGGCATTGGGGTGGAGGATGCGGTGATCTTCCTCCTTCACCGTTCTCTGTCCCACCTGGAGAAGCCCGGGAATATGGTGAGGATCATGTTCTTTGACTTCTCCAGTGCTTTCAACACCATCCAACCGATGATCCTGAAGGACAAGCTGCTGCGCGCAGGGGTGGACCAGCACCTGTCATCATGGATCCTGGACTACCTCACGAACCGGCCTCAGTTTGTGAGAACCCGGGACTGTGTTTCCGACACGATCATCAGTAGCACGGGGGCCCCCCAGGGAACGGTGCTGGCTCCCTTCCTGTTCACTCTTTATACTGCGGACTTCTCACACAACACAACACATTGCCATCTACAGAAGTTCTCTGATGACTCTGCGATCGTTGGTCTCATCTCCAACGGAGATGAAGCTGAGTACAGAGGGCTTATCCAGGACTTTGTGGACTGGTGCCATCGGAACTGCCTCCAGATCAACGCGAGGAAAACTAAGGAGCTGGTGGTGGACTGCCGCAGGCATGGGCAGCCCCTCACAGCACCAGTAAATATACAGGGAACAGACATCGAGATGGTGACATCCTATAAGTACCTGGGTATTCATCTGAACAATAAACTAGACTGGTCACACAATACTGACGCACTCTACAAGAAGGGACAGCGCAGGCTGTTCCTGCTGAGGAGACTCAGGTCTTTTGGTGTACAAGGGGCGCTGCTGAAGTCATTCTATGACACGGTGGTGGCATCAGCCATCACTTTTGGAGTGGTCTGCTGGGGCAGTGGCATTACTGCAGCCGATAGGAAGAGACTGAACAAACTGATTAAGAAAGCTAGCTCTGTCCTGGGGCAGCGCCTTGATCCGATGGAGGAGATGGGAGAGAGAAGGACGGTGGCTAAACTGTCATCTCTGCTGGAGTCCGAGTTCCACCCTATGCAGGACATACTGGATGCACTGAGGAGCTCATTTAGCAGCAGACTACATCATCCCAGGTGTACAACCGAGAGGTTTCGTAGGTCCTTCCTACCAACGGCTGTCAGACTGTACAACCTAAGCAGGGCTGCTCGCAGAGATAGCAAAAAGACGTAACAAACTAATAGTTTTTTTGAATGCAAAAGATGCAATAGACTTACACAATGGTCCTCTCCGGCATACAACTAGGAACATACCGGTCGCTATGGAGGGTGAGAATATGTATGGGCACATAATCATACCATGTAGGATAACTAAATAGACGGTTATGCTGTTTCATCCCACCTAGCAACAATGCTCTGCACTGTGTGTGTTTATATATTTACATATTTATTCCATCTAGCTACAATGCTCAGCACTGGGTGTGTTTATATTTATATATCTATATATTTATTCCATCTAGCTACAATGCTCCGCACTGTGTTTTTATATATCTACATATTATTCCATCTAGCTACAATGCTCAGCACTGGGTGTGTTTATATTTATATATCTATATATTTATTCCATCTAGCTACAATGCTCCGCACTGTGTTTTTATATATCTACATATTATTCCATCTAGCTACATTGCTCCGCACTGTGTGTGTTTATATACTTGCATATTTATTCCACCTAGCTGCAATGCTCCGTACTGTGGGTGTTTATATATTTACATATTTATTCCATCTAGCTACAATGCTCCGCACTGTGTTTTTATATATCTACATATTATTCCATCTAGCTACATTGCTCCGCACTGTGTGTGTTTATATACTTGCATATTTATTCCACCTAGCTGCAATGCTCCGTACTGTGGGTGTTTATATATTTACATATTTATTCCATCTAGCTACAATGCTCTGCACTGTGTGTTCATATATTCATATATTTATTCCATCCAGCTACAATGCTCTGCACTGTGTGTCTGTGTGTGTGTGTGTATATATATATTTTATAGTAATATGTACATATGTATATTAGCTGCTCTTGCTTGCTTGTTTTTTTTCTTGCCTTCTGATTGTTGCTCTGAGTGTTGCTATCCCTGTGCTGTTGCAATCCTGGAATTTCCCCGTTGTGGGACTAATAAAGGCTTATCTTATCTTATCTTATCTTACAGTGGAGGAGAGCCGCTGCTGTCAAGAAATTGACCAGATCAATATGAAAATGGAGGCGCATACCTGTCAAGGGAGACGTTTTCGCCATATTTTGGTGCCAAGCGCGGCTGTGGGGACGGTGGAGTGGTTTGGGACACTTTTCTGGGAAATGTTTTAAATGTAGTTTGTGTTGTTATTGTCAAATATTTTAAGGAAAATACGGGGAAAATGCAATTTTAGCAAAAACGGGCGTATTGCCATTTCTGTACGCCCAAAAGAAAAAATATACTGGAAAAAAAACTGAGTGTCTTGAGGAGCACTCCTGTGTGTGATCACCCACAGCTGGGGCGGGCTGATCGCTCAGCGGGAGCTATTCTCGCTACTGTTCGAAGTGTGGAGTCACTCATTAGTTTAATTGTCTGGGCGGGCTGATCGCTTAGCGTCAGCTATTCTCACTACCATGAGAAGTAATTAGGACAATGGTTTAACACGTTGAGCTGTGCAGCGGTTGCGGAACAGACAGATCCCAGAGAGGTGTGCCTTGTTGCTCCGCCGTTCCTTATAGCCGCTTTTTACGGTGTTGAAGTACGGCGAAAACGTCTCACTTGACAGGTATGAAAACATTTCCCAGAGAAGTGTCCCTTATTACCCAGCTGTCCCTGATAGTCCCGTTTTAAGGTATGGGTGAAATATCCAATTTTTTCTTTCTTGTTGCTCACTTCAACCTTCCAGTCTCCAGTACCCGGTTACGTGACATTTGGCCTTTAAAGGCCAAATGTCACGTAACAGGGTACTTTAAATATCTTGAAACTAGATATAAAAGGGAACCGATCCGTTCGGGTCTTGGTGCATATGCTTCAGTAACAACGGAATATTCGTTAATTTAAAACTGCCGCGCTTGGCCTGACACGGCCCCTGGAATCGCCTGGGGAAGAAGGCGGAAGTGACAAAATCGATTGTACCCTAGTTTGATGCTTGGGGTATTTCAATTGATTGTTTATATGGAGACTGGAAGGTTGAAGTGAGCAACAAGAAAGAAAAAATTGGATATTTCACCCATACCTTAAAACGGGACTATCAGGGACAGCTGGGTAATAAGGGACACTTCTCTGGGAAATGTTTTCATACCTGTCAAGTGAGACGTTTTCGCCGTACTTCAACACCGTAAAAAGCGGCTATAAGGAACGGCAGAGCAACAAGGCACACCTCTCTGGGATCTCTGTCTGTTCCGCAACCGCTGCACAGCTCAACGTGTTAAACCATTGTCCTAATGACTTCTCATTGTAGTGAGAGCAGCTCAAGCTGAGCGATCAGCCCGCCCAGACAATTAAACTAATGAGTGACTCCACACTTCTCATGGTAGTGCGAATAGCTGACGCTGAGCGATCTGCCAGCACCAGCTGTGGCTGATCACACACAGGACGTGCTCCGCAAAACACTCAATTTTTTTTCCAGTATATTTTTCCTTTTGGGCGTACAGAAATGGCAATACGCCCGTTTTCACTAAAATTGCATTTTCCCCGTATTTTCCTTAAAATATTTGACAATAACAACACGAACTACATTTAAAACATTTCCCAGAAAAGTGTCCACCACCACTCCGCCCACCAAAATACGGCGAAAACGTCTCCTTTGACAGGTATGCGCCTCCATTTTCATATTGATCTGGTCAATTTCTTGACAGCAGCGGCTCTCCTCCACTGTAATAATAATGGCTTCCGAAAAATCAATATTTATGGGGCGCCCTCGACAGACCCCCTTCGGCTTCGCAATTCTGGAGGCGATTAATGTCCAGTTCAATGACATTTTCCACTGGTTCTGCTCTCTGGTCATCGGTGGAACTGTTGTCATCAGACAAAGCATCTGATTCCGTCTCGGACGGCTCGAACCTGTAAGGTTCTATGCCTCTGTCACTGTCTGAACCACTGACAAAAAAAAAGACAAAAAAAAAAAAGACAAAACTAAACTAATTTGTTCACAATCGCTGTCACTTTCCGTCATGATTGTCCAATGTTGATAAGTGTGAATGTGGATAGGCAGGGCAGCCAGGGTACAACTGGTGATGTCAAAAACATGGACGTGGTCTGGACTGGCTGTCACAAGCCAGCAAGCAAGGTGGGGCCTTCACCTGGTGTATTTTGTGCAATTATGTAAATACAGGTGGGTGATATGGTCTCCGGTATGAATATTTGGTTTAAGCTATGTGTATTTTATCTAAATTCGTTGTCATTTAGAAAAAAAAATTACGTGACATTTGGCCTTTAAACACTGATATGATGGTTTTCAGCACCCATGTGTCCAACATTTAAAGATTGTCTCTGTATGCAATTGATTTTTGTTTTCTTTCTTCTTATATTCATATGCTTTGTGATGCTCATTCACAGAATTGTAATTGTAAAGATGACAAGTCCACACAGACAGGGTTGGTAATTTGAGAAGAGTTTATTTTTAATCTACCTTTTTCCTGAGGGCGCTGCTGTAGAAACGATTATGGGCACAACTTCTGGTTTCGGCTGACGTGGTGTTACATCAGTTAGCAAGAGTGGAGTAGTGGGGCATTTAAAATAGTGTTTTTCAAAGTGTTTTAAATTCATTTTAATGTATAGTCTACCTGTTTTGCAGTCAAGTGGCAGATAATTTCAGCACTTGTAGTTTTTGTATGTTTTTGCGTAGTTCTGGTACTTGCTGCTGTTCGTGGTGTGAGGCTCCTAAACCTCAGCTAAATCTGTGACTTAAGCAGCAATGCATAGATCATGCACCGAAAATGAAAGGATTGTTCGTGTGATCGGTGGTACAGACACAGGACAGACACAACAGCATCAGGTTTGTTGTCACGTGTATGAATGTCACAGATGACGTTTATATATGTCAACAGATGCAAGGCTGCATGAGGTAAAATAATAAATAAAAAAATAGTAACAGTTTGCCTCCTAAGCCTTAACGATTTAAGAAAGCTATCAAATAAGTGGGGGGGGGGGGGGTGGCATTCGTTGCACTGCATTGGAACGATATGGACTTGATATTAACAGCTTCAGTAGGCATTAATTTTTAAATTACCACAAAATATAGATCAATAAAATTTTGAACAATTGTCAGAAAAGGTCTGTGTGGGATCATGGTTTTATTGTGAAGTGCGGTGTGATGACACCGCCTTCTGAGTGCATCATTACACCGCCCTATAAGTAGGGGCGTCCACCATTTGGGCCTCCTCTTGCCCGGACGACCCCACACAGTGTAGCACCTGCTGTATTGAAACCTGTAATATAATAAAGCACCATTCCAGTGCAGCCTCTTGTCCGTCTCCTTTTGTGCCAGGTTTGTGGACATAACATTTGGTGACTGAGGATTTAACACATAGAGGTGTGCATAACACTACAGCGGCCTTTCCTGGAGCTTTCTGGGGAACAACCGGTCCCAGGGCCCTGCTGGTTTGAGGCTTTTAAAAATTACATCACTGCATTGGACCTAGGGAAGCTGGATAAGGTGAGAACGCAAGCGCTGCTTGTCCACAACCTCGGCATCGAAGGCCAGAGGATTCTGTGGATGCTCTGCACAACGGACTCGTACGAGGATGTCGTGGAGCTAATGGCTAACCACTTCACCACACCGGACAGCGTGATGGTCCGACGGATTCGGTTTCGCCAGAGACACCAGGGACTCAGTGAGCCTATCCAACAGACTGTCGCTGACCTAAGACAGTTAGCTAGTGTGTGCCATTTTGGGCCATTAGAGGACGAGATGGTGCAAGACCAATTGGCCGAGCACACATGTAGTGCTGCGCTACAGGCTAGGCTGCTAACGGCGCCCAATGACTTAGCGCTAGCTAGGGCAGTTGAGTTAGCTCTTCAGCTAGATGCCGTGGATAAGCTAGCTTTGGCGCTAAATTGGCGCCAGTCTCAGAAGACACGAGAAGGGACGACGTTGGCGAATGCAGTGGACTCGGAGGACGAAGGGAGCATGGCAGATGACTACGAGGCATATGCAGTGAGCTGTAGGTCTGCTCCGAAGGGGATGTGGGTCCCTGATGCACCAGAGTAATTCGCGAGCATGCCCGGCAAGAGGGAAGTGGTGCAGCAAGTGTGGGTGCAGGAATCAGTTCACCAGAGTGTGTCGGTCTTCAGCATCATGGAGCCCGCCCAGTAAGCCAGCTGGCCCGCCTACAATGACCAACCACTCAGTGAGCGCTAAAGCCAAAGGGCTTTCCTAATGCATGGTGGAATTGGACGGTGTAGTTTTGCCATTGATACTTGACACAGCGGCGGTACAGTCCGTACTAAATTGGGCCATGAGTAAAGTACGAGGAGACAAAGAACAGTGATGTCTGAAGATAGAGTTGAGGTTTGATTGGACACAGCAATGATGACAAAAGGACTACAGCTCCTGACCAGATAGAGTGATGATATAGAGTGAAGTACGTGGCGGTAATGCACCTGTAAACTGGTTGCCAACCACCAATCAAATCTAAAAGAAGAAGAAGATGAAAGTTTTTCCTGCATCACAGGATCAGGAAGAACCCGGCGCTGCTGTATGGCTGTGGCTGTGGTAGATTGTGCAATGTTGAGACTGTGGAGTTGACTGCTCGCTATAACACTGAAGTGGTGTACAACTTCTCTTTCCAGGTAACAACGCATGGCGACAACATTATGGGGTGTGACCTGTTCTACGAACTGGGTTTCACCATTAAGGACAGTGCTGGATTCGAGTAGTCCGGATGTGGACGGTGGATATCGCTGGACCCGGTGGATGATGTCATAGTGTGGGATGAGGTACCCGCTGGCGGTACCGGAACCGAAGCACACGTTTCTGACTCTCAGGAGGACAGCTGCTCAGTGGAGGAACTGGATGACTCCATTGCTCGCGCTTGGCCAGCTATTGTGGGAGTGACCAAGTTAGTGAGAGGAGGGTCCGTTCTGACGAGTGTCACCAGGGAAGCATCGGATGTTTTTGGTGCCAAAGTCAAGCTTCGGATGACGACGGATGAGGGGTCTGCTGCAACAGCTTTGGCTGCTGTGCTGCCATGGTGTTACAATGGCGCGAAACGGGAGAAAGACGCAGAGCTGCCAAAACTACAGCGGCACATCAGACCCAACAAGGTACCACTCCAGGTCATGGTGGACTGGGTTCGGGTTTGTGGCGAGGAGAGATCAGGGCAATGACTGGCCGGATCGCAGCCGGGGACACACTGGGCGCTGCTGAGGATTGTGGCAAAGTTGGGAGCGGCATGTTTACGGCTGACAGATGGCTTGATCTGACACGTGAACCAGCTGCAACGTGTCCAGGTGGACGTTCCACGTGATGGGGCTACGCAGGAGTCGGCGAAGGTGGTGGGAAACTGAACTCCTGTGTTTTGAAGATTGGCTCTTGTCCTGGGGTTCTGTCGCCTCCAGGGGCACGTCCACCGTGGGGCTGCCGCAGGGCCCCTCCGGCAGACCCTCCCTTGCCATGGGAGACAGTGAGAAAGAGATGGAGGACTCTTTGAGTAGGAGCACGGCTGGTCTATCATTACAAGTGGCAGAATAAACCACTTGGCTGTGCGAGCCGTGTGGCAGTCCATCCACCAGCCCTAGTTCTAACGTTCATTGCTCTTGTTATTACTATTGCTATTGTTGTTTAATATGTTTGTTGGGGGTTTTATCTGCTAAATTTTTGTGGGTTTTGATTGGATGTGTTTTTTGTTTTGTGAAGGGGGGGAGAATGTGGGATCGCGGTTTTATTGTGAAGTGCGGTGTGATGATGCCGCCTTCTGGGTGTGTCATCACACCGCCCTATAAGTAGGGGCGTCCACCATTTGGTCTTCCTCTTGCCTGGACAACCCCACACAGTGTAGCACCTGCTGTATTGCAACCTGTTATAGCATAAAGCACCATTCCAGTGCAACCTCGTGTCCGTCTCCTTTTGTGCCAGGTTTGTGGACATAACAGTCTGGATGTGTTAAATTAAATAACAAGCATTCATGGCATGTCAGCAGCATGAGCATTTTAATTTTGGGGTAAAACAAACAGCTGCAGCTGTCTGTATTTACCCAATATTAAAACACCAAAGCACGGTGTTGTGGTTTTTGTGGCTCTGAATAGATTCTACGTCTGCTCTGAGGTAAATTTGATTAGATAGATGTACTTTATTGATCCCAAACTGGGAAATTACAGACATGAGATTATGTCCAACATATTTCTACAAAATGCAACCGACTTTATGGCGGTGGAAACATTGATATATCTCAGAGCTTTTATTTGTTTACAGCATTAGCATTTTAGCAGTGGAGCTAACTAACAAAGCTACTGTCTGTGAGGCCACTTTTTAAGGTCATCTTCTCATCCCTCAATAGTTGTGAGAAGTGGTATGATTATATTACTCTTTTTGAGGTGAAAAAGGCTGTGTTCCCACATCTTTGATGCCGAAGTCATTATTTTTTTAACAAGGAAAAGTGTCCCGTTTCCATGACAACCTCACTTTCTAAACTAGTACCGGAAGATGCGCCCATAATTCACGCAAGGCATCTTGGGGGCTAGGAATAAGGTGGACAATAATATGATTTTTTTTTTAAATTGTTTTTCTTTCTCATTGTTTGTCAACAGAATAAGATAAAGAATATTGAACTGACACTTATAATGTTTTAAAGGACAACAGATCTTAAAAATGACTACACGTTTTCACTGAACAAAAATATACCTGTATCAGATCTTTGGATGTAATATATACTGTGGGAGCATGGTGTTAGATTTCTCCACCCAAGGAACAATGGACCGAAAGAGGAGGTGTCACTGGGCGGGTGTCAGACAGGACAGTAAGGACTATGTGACCCTCTGGGAAGAGGAGTAAATGCCAGAGCCGCTGGGAGAATGAAGGTGTGAGTGCGGTGCTGGCGTTATATCATGTTAATGTCCTACACAGGCTTTGTTCATCATAATGACAGATGTTCATCATAATAATAATGTTCATCATAATGTATGATGGTCGGAAGCTCCGGGTCTCGATGCATGGGATTAAAGATATAAAAGAGGAATGCACAGAGACCTGGGATTCTTGTTTGCTGTAAATTATGTAAGATGGTGTCACGCCGCGCCGCTCATCAGCGGCGCCACCTGCTCGCACACCTGTTAATCATCAGCGGCGAGGAATATAAGCCGCCTCGCCCTGAGCTTCGGCCTGAAGCCGTCAGACTTCGTTTCTCACCGCTGTGAGTCAATCTCAACTTCAGCTCAAACATTTCGGTAAGAAATCCTTACCTCCTTTTTCTCCAGTCTGCTCCCCTGTGCACAGGTGGATTTCCCGGCGGCTGACGACGCCTCTCCATCGCCTATTCCTCGCTGCTGCACCGAGCTCTTCAGGTGGCTGTCTCCCGGGTCTCGTCCCTTGTTGTGCCAGCTATCCATTCCATCCAAGTAAGTCCCTCTCTCGCCATTATTCCTCCTGTGTTGGTGTATGCCCGTCACCCTCTCCTTGTGCTTTTCCCATAGGGTTGCCCGGCTGTACGGTCTCCTGCCTCTGTGCCTGAAGCAGACACCGCCACCAACACATTTACATCTCGCAGACACACACTCATTCACGCCTGTTGTTAATAAACTGTTTGAACTACTCTGAGCCTGTGTGTGTGCATCTCCTGAGCTGTGCGTTATGTCAGATGGCAGCAGCGCGCATGGATGCAGTGGCCCCTCTTGGCATCAACGAGTGTGAGAGTTTTGAGGGTTTTGATCTTCTCAGACGTACATTCTGTAAAACTTACAACCGTGAGACCTTATTAAACATCAAGGTACTGCACGCTGCAAGAATCACAGCGATCGGTTGTGATTTGGACATTCTACGCAAGCATGGAATCCTGGCGGAGTCCGTGCTGGAAGCTACCCGAGAGAGGAGGAGGCGTAAGCGGAGCGAATGCAAGCAAAAGCGTGGAAAAAGGGCCGGGATCCATGCTAGGCTAAAGGCTAACCCCTCCAGACCAGCGGTGCCGTCGCTCATTCTCTCTAACGTCCGCTCCCTCGAAAACAAGCTGGACAAGCTGCGTCTGCTGAGAGAAACCCGGAGAGAGTGGAGAGACTGCTGTGTGCTTGCGTTCACGGAGACATGGCTCCACGACAACATTCCTGACTAGGCCATTCAACTGGAAGATATGGCGATGTTCCGTGCCGACAGGGAAACGGCGAGCTCCGGTAAGAGCCGGTGGGGTGGGCTATGCATCTATGTTAACAAGAACTGGTGTGTTAATGCCACGTTAGTGTCTAAACACTGCTCTCCGTTGGCGGAGTTCCTTATTGTAAATTGTCGGCCATATTATTTGCCAAGGAAATTCAGCAACGTGTTTGTAGTGGCTGTTTACATAGCGCCGAGCGCTAACACTAACACTAATGCTAAGAAGACACTCGGGGACCTGCACAATGCGATTAGTGAAATCCAAACTTCACACCCGGACAGCTTTGTGGTGGTTGTGGGGGATTTTAACCACACCAGCTTAAAGACTGTGCTCCCCAAGTTTAAACAATGTGCAGACTTTAAGACCAGAGGAGAGAATATGTTGGACTTAGTGTACACAAACACAGATGCATATAAGGCTATACCCCGCCCCCATCTCGGCCTTTCTGACCACATATCCGTGATGCTGCTGCCTGCCTACAAACCTTTATTGAAGCGCAGCAGGCCAGCAGTGAAACAAATCAGAATTTGGCCAGAGAGTGCAACCTCTGCACTGAAAGACTGTTTTCTGCACACAGACTGGGAGGTCTTCAAAATAGCAGCCTCCCAGGAAGACAAGACAGATGTGGAGGAGTATGCTGAAATGGTCACCAGCTACATCGCGAAGTGCACAGAGGATGTCACTACAGTGAAGACCATCACTATGCAGGGTAACCATAAGCCCTGGATGACTGCAGAGGTGCGCTCGCTGCTTACAGCCAGGGGTGCAGCCTTCAGAGCGAAGGACAGGATCGCCCTCCGCTCAGCCAGGTCTGCGCTCTCAAAGGGAATTAAGGCGGCAAAGCGCGCCTATGCAGAGAAAATCCAGGGACACCTCTGTGACACTAGGAACACCAAGCAGATGTGGCAGGGAGTTCGGACACTGACGGGCTATAAAGCTAGGCAGGGGGTCGATGATGACGACGCTTCGCCTCCAGACAGGCTTAACGACTTCTTTGCACGTTTTGAAGCATCAAACTCGACAATCAGAGGGAGGGCTGGCCCACCCCCACCATCGGTCAGACTAGCTTTTACCATCAACACAGCGGACACTCGGAGGACCCTAACCAGAGTCAACCCACGTAAAGCTGCAGGTCCGGACAACATCCCGGGATGTGTGCTCCGAGACTGTGCGAGCGAGTTGGCGGATGTCCTGACTGACATTTATAACATCTCCCTGAGTCAGGCCATCATTCCCATATGCTTCAAGACCTCTATCATTGTTCTGGTGGCAAAGAAACCAGTTGTGTCCTGTTTGAATGACTATCGTCCTGTTGCACTGATACCAATTGTGATGAAGTGTTTTGAACGGCTTGTCAAACCACACATTACAGCCTGCCTCCCTGCATCACACGACCCGCTCCAGTTTGCATATCGTTCAAACCGCTCCACGGAGGATGCTATAGTCACCACCCTATACTCTGTCATCACCCACCTGGACCAGAAAGACACCTACGAGGGGAACCAGATTATTAAGTTTGCAGACGACACCACGGTGGTTGGACTTATTCAGAGGAATGAGGAATCATTGTACAGGGAAGAAGTTAGAGACCTGGAGGGCTGGTGCAGGGAGAACAATCTGGTGCTCAACGTGGACAAAACGAAGGAGATGATTATCGACTTCCGGCTGTCACAGCCTGAGTACGTCCCCTTCAGCATCAGCGGCCATTTAGTGGAGAGAGTGGAGAACATCAAGTTCCTCGGAGTGCAGATCTCGCAGGACCTGACCTGGAGCAAGAATTCCTTGGGGATCAGGAAGCAGGCTCAGCAGAGACTGCACTTCTTGAGGAAACTCAAACAGGCCTCTCTCCCCATCTGCATCCTCAGGACCTTCTACAGAAGTGTGGTGGAGAGTGTTCTGACGTACTGCATTGCTACATGGTACTCCAGCTGTAGTATGTCAGACAAAAAAGCCCTGCAGAGGATAGTCAAGGGGGATGAGAGGGTAATTGGAGTCTCCCTCCCCTCTGTCCAAGAACTTTTTCAGAACCGTTGTAGGAGCAGGGCACTGAACATTGTCAAGGACCATTCTCATCCTCTGCATAAACACTTTGAACTTCTTCCATCTGGTAAACGATTCCGGAGCATCAGAGGCAGAACCACCAGACTGATCAACAGCTTCCTTCCACAAGCTGTCAGGATGCTGAACAGTTGACCCGGAATCTCTCATACACACTACTGCACCTACGGACATTTTGTATATTATTTGTATATTATAGTTAGTTAGGTTTTTTCCCCCCAAGTATGTCTCAGGGATGTGTGAATGGATGGGGGGGTGGGGGGGGTGAAGCTATGTGTGAGTGTGTCTTAAATCATGCTGCTTCTATTTATATGGATGCCGAAACGCAATTTCATCTTGCCTGCGCTACAGTTGTATGTACAGCAATATGACAATAAAGTTTGATTTGATTTGATTATGTTGGAGAAGGAATAAAGTTTCTGTGTCATCCAGCTCGTTGCCTCGCCTTCCTCCTTTCTCCACATTAGTGACCCAAAGACATGCCACAGAAAGCAAGCCGAGCACCGCCCCGGAGACTGCCTGGAGGGGGATCACCAGCGCCACGTGCGTGGTCTCAGTCGAGCTCCCAGACTTCTGGCTTCACAACCCGACTGCGTGGTTCTTGCACATAGAAGCCCGGTTCGCACTCTGCGGGACAACAATGGACGATATCAGATATTACTACGTGGTCGCTGTGCTGGATGCGCGTGCCACACAACAGGTGATGAGCCTGCTCCAGGAGGCGCCAGCCCAAGGAAAATATGAAGCGCTCAAGAGGATGCTTCTCCAGCGCTATAACCTTTCTAACAGTGAGAGGGCAGAGAGGCTCCTAACACTTTCGGAGCTAGGGGACAAGTCAGCAGTGGAACTTATGGAGAGCATGTTGGCGCTGAGGGGGAAGGACGACCAATCTTTCCTGTTCGCCCACTTGTTCCTCAGGAACCTACCAGCGAGGGCGATCCTGGCTAACTCGCCGCGGCTGGTTGCTAAGGACTACTGCGCCCTGGTGCAGGAAGCAGACCACATCATCTTGGCGACCAGAGCTCCCAGCATGCAGACAGTGCACCGGCATCCATGAGGGACTCCAGCGAGGTCGAGGAGCTGTTCATGTTAGCCAGGATGGACACCAGAAGACGAAGGAACAGAGAGATCTGTTTTTATCATCGCCGTTTTGGCTTGAATGCCCAACGCTGCCTGTCACCATGCTGATTCAAGAAGCCAGGAAGACGGCACGTTTGGAATTTGGTGGCAGCTGCAACTGATGGTGACAGGAACAGACTGCTTTATGTCACGGACACACATTCGGGGAGACGGTTTTGGTGGACTCCGGCTCCCAGAAAAGCCTCATCCTGCTGGTCAACGCAGACAAGGTGGCAGGACGCAGCGGTTCTGAGCTCATGGCCACCAACGGATCCATCATCAGGACATTTGGCGAACAGACACTGACGATATGCTTAAACGGACGCAACTTTCAGTGGGATTTTCTGATAGCTGCAGGTTCCGGCCCCATTTTAGGTGCAGATTTTTTATGTGCTTATGGGTTGTTAGTCGATGTTGCTAATAGGAGATAAGTGGACGCTGTCTCTTTTACCTCACTGCCCTGCACAGCTCAGGGAGCTGGGTCGACAACACTGGCTAACGTTATAGCTCCAGGGGGTAAGTACCAACATTTTCACGCACAGTTCCCAGCATTCATGGTCCCAACTTTTTCGGCTACGGTAACGAAACATGGGGTCGAGCACTTTATAATGACAAAAGGTCTGCCGGTGTTTGCGCGTCCTCGGTGTTTGGATGCAGCTTAACTGGACAGCGCGTGAGAGGAGTTTGCCAACTTAGAGCAGTTGGGCATCGTCAGGCGATCCAACAGCCCGTGGGCATCTCCGCTACACATGGTGCCTAAAGCCGACGGGTCGTAATGACTGCGGTGATTTCCGGCGCCTGAATAATGCAACAGAACACAATCATTATCCCATTCTGCACATCCAGGATTTTTCCGTGCACCTGGCCAGGGCGCGTATTTTTTCGGAAGTGGATCTGGTCCGCGGATACCATCAGGCTGCACGGTGGCGCAGTGGTTAGCACTGTGGCAGCACAGTTTTACCCACGGCTGGGGGATCGCGGGGACCGTGAGATCGTGGGTTCGATCCTTGCCCCCGGCCAACAGGGATCTGTGTGGAGTTTGCATGTTTTCCCCGTGTTTGCATGGGTTTACTCCGGGATTTCTCCGGTTTCCTCCCACATGCCAAAAACATGCAGGTTAGGGAGTTAAGGGGCACTTGCGCACGCAGCGACCGGCAGCTGGTGGCTTGTCACCAGACTGCAAAACAAATCTACCTACGGGTACAAAATAAGTAATAAAAAAAATAAGGTCCTGGTGCGCGCAGAAGATGTTCCAAAAACAGCGGTAATAACTCCTTTCGGCCATTTTGAGTTTTTACGCATGCTGTTCAGATTAAAAGGCGTGGCGCAGACTTTCTAGAGGATGATGGATACAGTGCTTTGCAACTTGTCTTTCGTTTTTGTCTACTTAGATGACATTCTGGTAGCTAGCGCGTCCGAGGAGGAGCGCATCGCCCATCTCAAGACGGTTTTCCAGAAGTTGGAAGTGCATGGGCTGATATTTAATCCGGTGAAGTGCCAGTTTGGCGTGCCAGAGATTGATTTATTTGGGCCACCACATTTTGCCAGAGAGTGCGATTCCATTACCGGATAAGGTGCATGCTGTGGCGGACTTTCCGTGCCCGCAGACTGTGAGAGCACTGCAGGAGTTTTTGGGAATGGTTAATTTTTGTAACCGTTTCCTTCCCCAAGCAGCCCAGCTGATGCAGCCGTTATATGCCACGCTTAAAAAAAAGAAGCCCGCAGAAGCCATCAACTGGACTCCTGAGCAAGTCCAGGCTTTTACTAACTCCAAAACAGCGCTTGTGGATGCTGCATTGTTAGCCCACCCGGATCCGTCTGCACGGATAGCACTCACGACAGATGCGTCTGATGTTGCCATAGGGGTAGTGGTGGAGTAGTGCGTCTCAGGTTCGTGGCAGCCACTCACGTTTTTTAGCCGGACTTTGCGCAACAACGAATGCAAGTATAGCACATTCAATAGAGAATTGCTGGCTCTCCACCTGGCAAAGTGCCATTTAAAAGTGCCATTTATTGCTCCGCACTGTGTGTGTTTATATACTTGCATATTTATTCCACCTAGCTGCAATGCTCCGTACTGTGGGTGTTTATATATTTACATATTTATTCCATCTAGCTACAATGCTCTGCACTGTGTGTTCATATATTCATATATTTATTCCATCCAGCTACAATGCTCCGCACTGTGTGTGTTTATATACTTGCATATTTATTCCACCTAGCTGCAATGCTCCGTACTGTGGGTGTTTATATATTTACATATTTATTCCATCCAGCTACAATGCTCTGCACTGTGTGTCTGTGTGTGTGTGTGTATATATATATTTTATAGTAATATGTACATATGTATATTAGCTGCTCTTGCTTGCTTGTTTTTTTCTTGCCTTCTGATTGTTGCTCTGAGTGTTGCTATCTCTGTGCTGTTGCAGATAAGATAAGATAAGATAAAATAAGCCTTTATTAGTCCCACAATGGGGAAATTCCAGGATTGCAACAGCGCAGGGATAGCAACACTCAGAGCAATAATTAAGAAGATACGGAAGATATAAATAAGAGCAGTGGCTATTCATACATACACATCAATATATAAGTACAAAGTGCGGAGCATTGTAGCGAGATGGAATAAACAGCATAACCGTCTACTTAGTTATCCTACATAGTATGAATATGTACCCATACATATTGTCACCCTCCGTAGTGACCGATACCGTCCTAGGTGTATATACTGGAGGGGACCATTGTGTAAGTCCATTGCGTCTTTTGCATTCAGTACTAGTAGGTCGTCACGTTTTTTTGCTATCTCTGTGAGCAGCCCTGCTTAGGTTATACAGTCTGACTGCCGTAGGTAGGAAGGACCTGCGAAACCTCTCGGTTGCGCACCTAAGATGATGTAGTCTGCTGCTAAATGAACTCCTCAGTGCATTCAGTATGTCCTGCATAGGGTGGGACTTGGACTCCAGCAGAGATGACAGTTTAGCCACCATCCTTCTTTCTCCTATGTCCTCCACTGGGTCAGGGCGCTGCCCCAGGACAGAGCTAGCTTTCTTGATCAGTTTGTTCAGTCTCTTCCTATCGGCTGCTGTAATGCCACTGCCCCAGCAGACCACTCCAAAAGTGATGGCTGATGCCACCACCGTGTCGTAGAATGTCTTCAGCAGTGCCCCTTGTACACCAAAAGACCTGAGTCTCCTCAGTAGGAACAGCCTGCGCTGTCCCTTCTTGTAGAGTGCGTCGGTATTGTGTGACCAGTCTAGTTTATTGTTCAGATGAACACCCAGGTACTTGTAGGATGTCACCATCTCGATGTCTGTTCCCTGTATGTTTACTGGTGCTGTGAGGGGTTGTCCCTGCCTGCGGCAGTCCACCACCAGCTCCTTAGTTTTCCTCGTGTTGATCTGGAGGCAGTTCCTATGGCACCAGTCCACGAAGTCCTGGATGAGTCCTCTGTACTCAGCTTCATCTCCATTGGAGATGAGGCCGACGATTGCAGAGTCGTCAGAAAACTTCTGTAGATGGAAGTGTGTTGTGTTGTGTGAGAAGTCCGCAGTATAAAAGGTAAACAGGAAGGGAGCCAAAACCATTCCCTGGGGGGCCCCGGTGCTACCGATGATCATGTCGGACACACAGTCCCGGGTGCTCACAAACTGTGGCCGGTTAGTGAGGTAGTCCAGGATCCATGATGACAGGTGCTGGTCCACCCCTGCGCACAGCAGCTTATCTTTCAGGATCATCGGTTGGATGGTGTTGAAAGCACTGGAGAAGTCAAAGAACATGATCCTCACCGCATTCCTGGGCTTCTCCAGGTGGGACAGAGAATGGTGAAGGAGGAAGATCACTGCATCCTCCACCCTAATGCCATGCTGGTAGGCGAACTGGAGTGGATCCATCGCTGATCCCACCAGGGGGCGGAGGTGAGCAAGGAGCAGTCTCTCCAGGGTCTTCATCATGTGGGACATCAGGGCCACTGGTCTGTAGCTGTTCAGGTCTTTGGGGCGGGAGGTCTTTGGTACAGGTACCACACAAGATGTTTTCCACAACTGTGGTACCCTCCCCAGCTTCAGGCTCAGGTTGAAGATGTGCTCCACAATCCTACACAGCTGATCTACACAGGACTTGAGGAGCTTTGCGCTGATGCCGTCCGGTCCCGGCGCCTTCCTCGCCTTGATCTTTCTCAGCTCTGTCCTCACCTGGGTCTTAGTGAGGGTCATGTTGGGGGGCTGTGTGTTGGGAGTGGGGGGGTGTTGGTGGAGTGGGGTGTGGACAGCAGGACTCAATGTCTTTAGAGGCAGCAGTGGTTGTTGTGCAGTCGGGGGGGAGGGCGGTTGGTCAAACCTATTAAAAAACAGGTTCAGATTGTTCGCCCACTCCCTGCCCCCCATGGCCTGGGAGGAGGTATTCTGGAGCCCAGAGATGGTTTTAAGGTTTCTCCAGACCCCACCGATGTCGCTCTGTTGCAGCTTGTCCTCCATCTTCTTCCTGAAGCTGTCCTTGCCTTCTCTGATCTTCCTCCTCAGCTCCATCTGTACGGACTTCAGCATCTCCCTGTTCCCCGACCTGAAGATCCTCTTCTTCTCTCTCAGAACTGTTTTTATCTCAGGGTTGATCCAGGGTTTGTTGTTCGAGCATCACCATATGGTCTTGGTGGGTATGGTGTTGTCCACACAGAAGCTGATGTAGTCCGTGATGGTGTGAGTGAGGCCATCAATGTCCTCACCATGTGGATCGCAGAGCTGCTCCCAGGCAGTGGTTTCAAAGCAGTCCTTTAGAGCATCCATTGCCTCCTCAGACCATAACTTCACTGTGCGCATGATCGGAGGTTGTCTGTGCACTAGGGGTTTGTACACCGACAGGAGATGAACCAAGTTGTGATCCGATCTCCCGAGTGGGGGGAGTTGTGATGAGGTGTACGCCTCCTTAGTGTTTGCATAGAAAAAATCCAGTGTTTTATTGTCTCTAGTGTGGCATGTGACATACTGGGTAAATGTGGGTAGAATGGGAGACAGTGAAATATGGTTGAAATCGCCTGAGATGAGGAGAAGAGCATCTGGGTGTTCTGTCTGCAGCCTGCCAGTTACTGAGTGGATGACGTCATGCACTGTCCCAGCGTTTGCCGTCGGATTTGCATAAATAACAATGCAGATCACGTGTGAGTATTCCCTCGGGAGATATGTAGGCCGCATGCTAACAGCTAGCAACTCAATGTCTTTGCTACAGTGCTGTTCCTTAACCATGATATGTCCCGGTCTGCACCAGTTGTTATTGACGTACATCATCACCCCACCGCCCCGTGCCTTCCCACTGTCTGGTGTTCGGTCTGCCCGTATTGCGTGGAAACCCTCCAGTTCAATGTTAGCATCTGCTGCTAGTTCTGTTAGCCACGTCTCTGAGAATAGGAACAGGCTACACTCCCGGTATATGCTATCGTAGCGGGAGATAGCCGCTAGTTCATCTGTCTTTCCGAGTATCGATCGTACATTCCCCATAATGGCAGATGGGAGGGTGGGTTTGTACCTTATATTCCTTGCCCGCCATCTTACTCCAGCTCGACACCCACGTCGTTTTCGTCTTAATTCTCCCGGTATGTTGAGTTTTCGCGTTAGCATCATGGGCCGGTTGAGTGCTAGCATCTGGTCCCTGTTATACTGGCAATCTTTATGATCCAGCGTCACTTTATTCCATCTGAACACGTAGATCGCCCAAATGTCTCCTGATTCAGCGGACGGAGCCACTGTTTCTGGCAGGAGGCAGTAAAACAGGGACCAGATGCTAGCACTCAATCGGCCCATGATGCTAACGTGAAAACTCGACAGATAGTAACAGAAATAGGCAGAAATTGATCCACTGTTGCAAAGGGCAGCCTACTTGTGTGGCGCCGGAAGTGAAGAGAGCATTCCTACTACATTTCCAGTTCTGGCTGGAGGGGCATGAGTTCACCACTTTCGTGGACCATAAGCCGCTGACACACATGATGTCCAAGACCTTGGAACCGTGGTCGGCCCAGTAGCAACGGCATTTGGCTGCAATTTCGGAGTTTACTACTGATATTCAACATGTTGTCGGTAAACTCAATGTTGTGGCAGATTGCCTGTCACGCACGTTAATCACCTCGGTCTACATGGGAATAGATTTCCCCGCCATGGCTGCGGAGCAAGCCGGGGACACGGACATTTGCGCACTCCAGTCTTTGCCAACTGGGCTAAGGCTGGAGAGCAGAGTGGTGCAAGAAGTGTGCCCTCCCTTGCTCTGTGATGTCTCCACTGGCTGCTAGCGCCCGGTGGTTCCGAGCTCTTGGCGCTATTGCGTTTTGGAGTCGGTCAACTCCCTTTCGCATCTGGGAGTGACCGTTTCAGTGAAGTTAGTGGGGGTGAAATTTGTCTGGCCGCACTTGCGCAAAGATGTGAAAGATTGAGCTGCAGCTTGCATTGCGTGTATGATGGTCGGAAGTTCCAGGTCTTGATGCATGGGATTAAAGATACAGTATAAAAGAGGAATGCACAGAGGCCCGGGATTCTTGTTTGCTGTAAATTATGATGTTTTTTTTGTTTTTTTTGTTACTTATTTGTACCCGTAGGTAGATTTGGTTTGCAGTCTGGTGACAAGCCACCGGCTGCTGGTCGCTGCGTGCGCGAGCGCCCTAAACCTACATGTTTTTGGTAAGCGGGAGGAAACCGGAGAAATCCCGGAGTAAACCCGCGCAACACGGGGAGAACATGCAAACTCCACACAGCTCACTGTTGGTCGGGGGCTGGGATCGAACCCACGATCTCATGATCCCCGCGATCCCCCGGCCGAGGGTAAAACTGTGCTGCCACAGTGCTAAACCACTGCGCCACCGTGCAAGGAATAAAGTTTCTGTCGTCCAGCTTGTTGTCTCGCCTGCCTCCTTTCTCCACAATATATGTATATAAGCCTTGTATATAGGCTCTGATCAGATGTTCTAAATTCAAGTCACAATTACACTAATGTAACACAGTTCATTTAATGACTGCAGGTGTCACTTAAACAAGATTTTTTCCAGTGTTAGAAACAGGACCTTTAAAGGTCACATCCTCCACTGCTTTGGTAAGAAATCTGACCCACAGTCAGAAATGAATGAGTTAATGATTCTGCATTTTACTTTGTGATCACAAGCAGTGACTGAAGGCAGTTACTGAAGCCCCAGTTTCACATGTCCAGTACATTACCTTGAATATTTTCTGAGGTAGAAATGACCTTTATACTGTATGGATGAAAATATTTATAAAATCCTCCATTTTTTAAACCACAACCAGCCCATCAGTGATGGAGTAGCTTGTTCTGGCCAGTCCAAATCACACCGAGAGTGCTTAGGTCTCTTGACCTTTGACCCTGACCATAAGCACAGCCGAGAAGCAGACCCACTTGAGGATCATTGTGCATGAGATGACTGTTATTGTGAAATGGCACTATATAAATAAAGTTGAACTGAATTGAAAGTTTGCCAAACATTAAGGCAATTGCCTAGGAGGAGTAACAGTCAAATCATAAATGTGCAGACCTCCTGCCCTTTGAAAATGATCTTGACCTTGAACTCAACCTGATTGCAGACAGACCTGAGGATCACTGTAAAAGAGGTTGTTGAGAATCAAGGCCATTACCGAGGAGGAGGATGGATTTTTCACATAAATGCCTTGACCTCCTGACCTTTGACCTTGAGCA
The DNA here is from genome assembly GCA_020510985.1 of Pholidichthys leucotaenia. NCBI lineage: Eukaryota > Metazoa > Chordata > Actinopteri > Cichliformes > Pholidichthyidae > Pholidichthys > Pholidichthys leucotaenia. Next base: position 319,646,604 of record CM035844.1, read on the forward strand.
CAAGTTGGATGCAGAACCATCTGAGGATCATTGTGAGTCAGTTTGGTGACCATCAGGGCAAATGCCTCGGAGGAATAGTGATTCCAGCAAAATGTCAGGGCGGACAGACGGACGCTGCACCATCAGAACGAGCTGAAAAGCAATATCTTCTTCTCTGTTTGTGTGTGGCAACAAATTTACAATACAGTTAAGACAAATGGTTCATTTTAAGTCAACCTTCATGTTTCATTTTGATAAAACTGATAAAAACAGAAGCTGAAGTTCAACGAAAGTTGAGGAAAATGTCAAGAGAACTCAAAATAACTGCAAGCATTATACAGTATCTTTTGAATAATTATTTGTCCGTCATTTTGTATATTTGAGGCACTGACTGTTTTTTAAAGCACACATTATAAACAAATATTTCGTTAGTGAGAAGCTATAGCAGATTTTTCTTTTAGCTTTTCTAAATTACATCAACCACCCATTTAGCTGAGAGTTCCTCCATCTGTCATCTTAATGATAATAAAACAGCTGTTATCAGGAAGCTTCATCAGTGTGTTTGTAAAGGGAAAATGGCCCAAATTAGTTAAAGTGTGTCTGCCTTTGGTCACCTGAGAGCTCATTTTGACCAGTTTGTTTTCAACAAACTTCCTGATGATGCTGTCATTACAGGAAATCTTTTACCAACCTCCAGTCTAACAGCTACAAAGAAAATTAATGTGTGGTACTTGAAGTCATTTAGGTGCCCTCAGAAATATTCTGAACTACTACATCCATTTGATTTTTAACTGATGTAATCTCTCTCAATACTCTCATTTTTTTAACTTACTTTATCCCTTACAAATTTGCAATTTTTGTCAAAAACTCGCAAGTTTTCCCTTGTCATTCAGCATGTTTCGTAGGAGTGGTGGAAATAACAGATGGATCTAATCACCATACGTGAAAGATTCTGAATCGATGCATAACTGTCAAACGGAAGTAACCAGGTACTATATTACCTGTAGTTGTCACAATCCCCCGTGCGCCATTGTACGGTGCACGAGGGAGAGAATGAAAAACCCAATCGCGTGAGTAGAAGGTGCCATATTTATTAAACTTAGTCACAAAGTTAACAGTTCAGCTTAACCACAAAAATACAGAGAAATGCAGATTAGATTAGATTAGATTAGATTCAACTTTATTGTCATTACACATGTATGAATACAAGGTAACGATGATGACATTAAGGCCACCTGACATGCAGGGCGCCAGCCGGATGCTCTACAGCCCGGTCAATAGGAAGCCTAGTGCAGCAGGACTGCTATAAGCACAAAGGGAAAGGCGATCATGACACTTACGGGGCTGGAGCGATTCCGGGGCGATCTGTGCAGTCTTGAGGATGAAGAAGGTGAGCAGGGTCAGCCGATAATACCAAGGGGTTAACCAAACTTAAAGTGCTGGGCTGAATACAAAGAAGGTGATGACAACACATACGTGGAGAGCTAGCTGCTGCGTATGGAGGTGAATGCTCTGACAAGCTCTGTCCACAAATGCAGCGAAGAAATACTCCTGAAGCTAACGAGGAAAGAGATTGCCAGTGCGAAAAAGCATGGGCTGAACTTGATTGGGCCTGGTGTGTAAGAGAGCGTGCATGAGTGTATGAATGGGAATGAATGGAGCGTGTGCATGTGTGTGTGTTTATGTGTGTGTAAGTGTCTATGTGTGTGAACACCCGTGACAGTACAGCTAATGGCACTTGACAGGAGGAGGGGGCATGCCCAAGCTATGAGGGAGCGGAGGCCCAATAGCTCCCTGAAGCGCCAGGTGGAAAACAGGGCAAAACATAACAATAAGTCAGAGCTGGGTTTGGAACAGCCAAACCCAGATTCATGACAGGGATGAATCCCCCCCATCCCCCCAGGGGTGGACACCAGACATCCCAGTACCATCAGCCAAAAAGAAAAGAAACAACACCCCTCAAGGGAACCCCCCGGCAACAAACACTAACCCAGGGTGGGAGGTGGGGAACACCGGTTAGGAGGGAAGCAACTGGTGAAAACACAACCAGTAAAAAACAAAATAATGAAAAAAACCCTCCTAACAACCCCCTACCTGGAACACTAACCCCCTCTCCCCAGAAGTCCAAAGTTCAGGGGGTCGACCAGAATCCCAGGCCCCCAGCATGGTGAAGAGTGGCAGATCAGGTGGCCTGCCCAAGTCCCAAGTCCAGCAGGCGGCCCGCAGGATAATGTCCGGCGGCCTGTGCGGGCCGATGGACCACCCAACCCATAAGCCAAGTCCTTCAGGCGGCCGACAAGCGTGGTGGAGTCACCAGAACCGGAGGGGAAGATGGAGAGGCATCCTCCATACTTGGGAACATCGGCGGCAAAACCAAGGAACAGGAACCCCCCTGCTGTTCAAGGCTTGGGACAGGGGAACCGTAGCACCCGCGATGGTTCTGCTCTGGAGCATGGCTGCACCCGCGATGCTCCCGATCTGGGACGTCGCTGCAACCATGATGGTCCCGGTCTGGGACGTGACTGCACCCTCGATGGTCCTGGTCTGGGACGTGGCTACACCCGCGATGGTCCCGGTCAGGGACATGGCTGCACTGGTGGTGGACTCCAGGTGGCGCTCTGCTGCACTGGCGGTGGACTCCGGCTGGAGCTCTGCTGCACCGATGGTGGACTCCGGCTGGAGCTCTGCTGCACCCGCGGTGGACCCAGCTGGAACTCTGCTGCACCAGCGGTGGACCCCAGCTGGGGCTCTTCTGTACCAGCGGTGGACCCTGGCTGGGGCTCTGCTGCACCCGCATGGGCTTCGGCTGGAGCACCGTTGCACCTGTGGTGACCCCCATCAGGAGCCTCATTGCTCCAGCGGTGGCCTCCCCAGCGAGGGAGGTGATGCTCCTCATGTCCCCTGATACTGGACCCCGATCCTCGGCTGCCTCCAATGAGACCAGAAGCTCTCCAGTGACCCCGGCCAGGGGCTCCGAACCCAAAGGGAGAAAAAGAGAAACTGGGTCAGGGTCGCCGGCAGCGGCAGAACCCGGTGTGGTGACCCCGAGGGCTACTGTGAGCTGCCCCGGGTCCACCTCACCATGAGTCGCGCAGTGTAACATTGACATTGACATTACTGACATAATGGAGCACACTTGCCTGAACTCTGGCTCCACTGCTGTCCAAGACTCTGGTGTTTTGGGGTGCGCAGGTCTCCCCGGTCCGTCGGGTGCTTCACCCCAGTCAGCCTCCTCTGAGAAAACTGAGCCCGCCTCGTCGTCTGTGGGCAACCCAGGTTGTGGCAGCTCCTTTCTGGTGACCCTAGGGTGGAGCTCGAAGGGGATAGGAGAGGAGGAACGGTTAGGATCGCCGGCAGTGGCAGAGCCCAGCGAGGGGGGTCCAGATGTAGCTGAGAGCCACACCTGACTCCCCTCCCCAAGAGCCAGACAAGATCCCTCCACCATAGACAAATGAACTACAGGAGAGATTACTTGCCTGTGCTTAAGCTAACTAAGTTACGACGATGCCCCGGGTCCCATCGTCTGGAAGTCTGGTCCGGGGGATGACTCCACTGCGGCGGCCCCCGCAGCGGGCGTGATGATGGTTGCAGTCGTGGTGTTCTTGTGCGCCATCCTCCACGCCTCCGGCTCCTCCAGTGTGGCAGCCGTGGACGACCTTTCCGCTGGCCCACGGACTGGACCCTCCCAGGCCTCTGGCTCCTCCTCCCCCGAGCTACCTGGATCCAGGACCGATGGGCTCGTAGGGGCACATAGAAAGGAGTTGGAGAGACCAGGTACGAGAGCATTATATGCTGCTGGGGCGGAGCACTGAGGGGACTGCACACCCCGAGTCTCCTGGCCAGGAGGCAGGCAAAATTGATCACTGACCATGAAAATTAAAAGAGAAGAAACTTGCCTGTTCTCCTGGCACTGGAGGTCCCCAGTGGCCTCCGAGGCTTCCTCTCTCCTCTCCTGGCATTCCTCATTGGGTTGCAGCTCCTCCTTCCTCGGGGAGGAAGGAGGAGCTGCAACCCAATGAGGTTGTTAATGTTAATGTTCCTTTAATCATTCGGCCATCTCCGGGAGGAGCCATGGCTTCACCTCCAAGATGAGGTCTGTCTCTGCCAGAAGAGCCCGCCTGCGTTCCTCCATTTCCTCCCGTGACGGAGCAGAGCATGGCTCGGAGCGGGGAGGTGGAGCTGTAGTAAGTGGGGCTGGATGCTTCTTGCAGCGGGGATTCCTCCCTCCTCCTCCTGGGCGACTTGGTAATGAGATAATCTGGGACACGGAGCACCGTGCCGGGCAGCAGGTCACCCATGCAGAGAGGCCCCGCATCTTCAAGAGAAAAAAGTGAAGTGGCCGCGAGGAGCTCAAACACTGGGAGATCCTCAGCCGATTCCTCATATGGCGTGGCGAAGATGTCCCGGAGGATCTCCATTGTCTCTGGATGATCCCAGAGGCTGTCTCGCTTCATAACTCTCCTCGCAGTGTCCCAAGCCTGTCAAACAGTCGGGAAGGAACGGGGCTTCTGTGTCCATGAAAAAAAACCTCTTCTAGGAGACTCAGCGAATACAGCTCCCGCTCCAGCTCCCTCTCCATCTGAACCACCATGTTTAAGGTTGGGGAGGAAGGAAAAAGGTGTGGAAAGAAAAAAGAAAAAAGGCACTTCTACTCCACTGGGTTTTTTCTGTCTGGTCGGCGCATTCTGTCACAATCTGGGAATGAATGGAGCATGTGCATGTGTGTGTGGATGTGTGTGTGTGTAAGTGTGTATGTGTGTGAACACCCGTGACAGTACAGCTGATGGCACTTGACAGGAGGAGGGGGTGTGCCCAAGCTGTGAGGGAGCGGAGGCCCAATAGCTCCCTGAATCGCCAGGTGGAAAACAGGGCAAAACATAACAATAAGTCAGAGCTGGGTTTGGAACAGCCAAACCCAGATTCATGACAGTAATGGCTTATATGCTGGTTTAACCCTCTGTGGTCCCTCCAAAAAAACCTCACGCTTAGGACCCTTGGGACCCAAATGGGTCCCTTCAGGAAAAAATGCTATAAAAATCATATATATAAATATTTTTTTTCACTTTTTTTCACTCGCAAATCTTTTAATCAGTTTCAGTCCTAATCAGAACTATAAAGTTTTTATTCATTTTTGAAATATTTTTGACATTTTTCTGCCATTTTTTTCATAATATCATCTAAATGACCAGCCAGGCAAACTAGCTGGGTTTATTTATAGTGTTGTACATCAAACAGATGATTCCACTTTCTGACAACCCGTCATGACCAGACCATGCCCATGCTCTAAGTTTGTTTTGATGTTATTATTTGCCTTATTGTCTTTTGTGTCCCTTTTTGATTGCCCTCTGTGCTCTCTGGCCCTCAGTTTGTCGCATCGCCCCAGCTGCCCCTGTTGTTATTGTTCTGTGTACTCCTAATCTCCCGTGCAAATTTTCAGGTGTATCTCTTATATTCATTTACCTATCATTATCAGTACCCCACGTGTTCTGTGCTTATAGCCACTTTCCCTCATGTGTGTTGCTGTTTAGCCCCTGATTGTGATCCCAGCTGTCCCGTGTTCCCCTGATTATTTGTCTCCCTATACGTATATGTCCTCCTCTGTGTTTATTCGGTGTGGCATCATTGTCGTGCTTCCCTGCTGGTACCCTTGTGTCCAGTATTTTCTCTGTGAGTTAGTTTGCCTAGTTATCTCCTGTATTATCTCCAGTCCCTGTGCTGTGCTTTTGTTTTTCTTTGTTTTTGTTTAATAAACCATCATTGCCTGACAGTTCAGCTTGCTATTGAGTCCATCATACCTGCCTACTGGAGATAGCTTATGACAGAATGACACCACCACACGCAGACTCTGCAGGCATAGACTTCGGGACTCTCGGTCTAACTGAGGAAGAACGTTTGGGGGTTATGTTTGTTGGGCCACAAGTCATCATATTGCTGTTTTGTTTTTTTTTCCCTTTCTTTTCCTCAGCCTTTAATTCTTCTGCTCTACTTTTGTTGGGTGTATTTTAGGAATTTTCCATGAACAGTAAGAAGTCAAGAGGGCAATGTGGAGCAGTTTTGGTTTGTAGGTATGGCAGCTCAGCAGGCAGAGGTTTCATTAGGCAGTTCACTTGAGCAGCTGGGACTTGTTTGTAGTGATGGCCAAATGAGGCTTTCTGGAGGACTTGAGGCCTTACATCAAAATTGTTCACATAGACAAGGCCTCATGTGGGACTTCATTTTCTCTACCAGACCATCTAGTGGACAAAATGTATACAATATGCTGAATATTACAAGGGTATTGTTGGTTTAATGTGTATGTTTTCAATTTCAATAAATGTGCTGTCTTTTAAGAAATATCAATGATTATAAGGCAGAAAAATGATAAAACTGAGGTGACTCCGGTGAATGTGTCTGTATTACTTCGTGTGCTTTTACTACTTATCCATTTTTATTAAGAAATAATAAATTTTCAACAGTCTTATACTATCCCAGTATATTCAACTCTGGCCTCATTCTCATGCAGGGCACAATAACAATAGTGCCTCAGCATAATGATGTGTAATAATGATCCAAGCTCTTTGAAACACAAGAGACACTTCACCTTGCAAATAAAAATGAAATTAAAAGAACGACACAGCTGGGATTCAAACCCAGGTCTCCCACTTGCAAAATGGATATACTGTGGAAATGTGAAAATGACGAGGCAGAGTTTATCTCACGAGTCAGGTTTATTCACATCTTCCAACATCAGCAAAGCAGAGAGAGAAAAAACACAGACATTCGTCCTTTATATATCCAGGACCTTCAAAGCTCACAGTCACATTGCATTTAATTACAAGTAACAATGCATCTTTCCTTAAATCCTATAACATCCTCCTCATAGTCTCTGGCAGACCAGGAAATCCCCCAAGGCCGTCTCTTGCATACCAAAGACTAAATTTTCACATCCTCCTGTTATCTCCAAGGAGACCCAGTTCTTTGTTCTACTCTGAGATGTGAAGCTTAAAGTGATACATATGTGTCCCACAATACCACTGCTAAGCCATCACTTCAGCTGCAATAAATAGCCACTATTTGTCAAAAATACATCAATGGGAGAAACGAGCTCAAACTGTTCCCAAACAGGAGGAGTCTGTGTTTTTGGTGCTGGTTCCATCTGAAAATTGGCTGTGACAAATCCGTTACACAGTCAAACATGACAAGACAAAACAAAACGTGAAGGACGGGGAACGGCTTCCTGACCCAGTCACATGGGCTGACGTCAACACATACGTCACGAGTCACGCCTCGAAATACGCCTCACCAAATATTTCCTGAATAAGACTGGATCACTGTTCTGAGCACCAGTGCCTGCCTTCCCATCACTAGTTTTATCTTATTCAAGATAATTTGGGCATTAATAATGTAACGTGATTGAAAGTGTGCAATTTGAGTTTATATAATGGTATATTTGCAGGTTACAGGTGTGTTTAACTTTTGTTGGTGGTGGGTTGAATCAATTATGTGACTTTGTGTAGCAAACTGATTCCAATTAAAGAAAGCAGGTGCCTTATTTGGCATTTAATGGGGGAAAGAATGGTGAAATTGAATTTGTGCAGTCCTTAATTTTGTGACTTAATTTAATAATATGGGAAATTTCTTATCTGGATGAGTAGGTTAGAATGGTTTGTAACAAATTAGATAAACATGACAAGTAAGTACATTTATTCAATTTTATTTGATTTAATAGATTTGGGGAAAAATGAAAAATTGAATTAGGGTACATAAATTTAATTCTTATCTGAGTTTCTTGACTTGACATGTTCTTTTCCTTTTTTTCTCTCTCTTGAAGGTTATCAACCTGCTACTATGCTTGTCATTCCTTGAATTTGTTAAATAAATGAAGGAAAATGATGAGTAGGGTTGTCCAGCGTTCTCTGTTGGTTGCCATTTAGGTTCAGATTCAGGTTACTTTATTTGTACCCATAGGTAGATTTGTTTTGCAGTCAGGTGACATCTATATATACAAACCACAATTACATTCAACATGAACACAAACACAGGCACACATGAAGCTGACTATAAACACGATAAAAGTACTCAAGGCTCCACCAATCAGGACATAGGACAAAGAGATAAGAGAAAAAACAAAGAGATAAGAGAGAAGGGTCATATTAAAAAGTTAAAGACTAGTCAAAGAGGTTAAAAACTCAAAAGTCTAAAACCCAATAAAAGATTTAGAACCCAAATAAAAAACCTACAAAAATAAGTAAATATAAAATAAAATTAATAAATAGGTAACTAAATTATGTGCAATATATTGTTACATCTTGTTCAACTCTTTGACAGTAGCAGAAAAAAAGCTGTTTTTGTAGCGCTGGGTTTTACTTTTTGGGACAGCAAACCTCGGTCTGGAGGGAAGAAGCTGAAAGATGCTGAGTCGAGTTGAGGCAGGCATCAAGGCTAAACTCAACAATGTTCATCGAGGACTGTTTGTCAGAAGCCCAGTCCTCCTGTACACCGGAGGAGGCTCATAAGCCCCTTTTCCACTAGTACCTACTCAGTCCAACTCGCCTCGACTCTACTCGGTTTGTAGGGTTTTCCATTAGTACCTGGTACCAGGTACTATTTTTGTACCTACTCCAGTCAGGTTCCAACAGTGCTGAGTCGAGCTGAAAATGTGACATCGACAGACTGCAGGCCACTGACTGGTCAGGGCATAACATCATGAGAGCAACGTCTTCACCAGAATCTTCAGCTGCCATTTGCAAAAATTCTTCAGCAGTGAGAGTCAGTAGCGTAAACAACTATAGAAATGGCTTCACAGAAATCAACACCGTGGTCCAACAAGGAAGTGCAGACTTTTCAGTGCTTGTTGGCTGAAAGAATCCAGAGGGAGCTAGACAGAGGGACCTGAAATGAATTTACAGCCACTGACAGGCAAATAACGGGAGGCACACTGGCGTCAACCCGACCACAGCATCATTGTTGAAAACCGTGATAGAGGATGGTGAGTGATATGATATTACGCATCCAATCATCCATCCATCCATCTTCTACCGCTTTTATGGAGGTCCAGGTCACGGAGGCAGCAGCTCAAGCAGAGAAGCCCAGACTTCCCTCTCCCCAGCCACCTGCTCAAACTCTTCAGAGGGGATACCAAGGCGTTCCCAGACCAAGTGGGAGATGTAGTCTCTCCAGCAAGTCCTAGGTCTGCCCCTGGGTCTCCTCCCAGTGGGATGTGCCCGAAACACCTCAAGTGGGAGGCGTCCAGGCGGCATCCTGATCAGATGCCCAAACCACCTCAGCTGGCTCCTTTCAATGTGGAGGAACAGCGGTTCTACTCTGAGCCTCTCCCGGATGACTGAGCTCCTCACACTGTCTCTGAGGGTGAGTCCAGCAATCCTATTAAGAAACCTCATTTCAACCACTTGTATCTGCAATCTCATTTTTTCGGTCATTACCCAAAGCTCATGACCATAGGTGAGGGTAGGAATGTAGATTGACCAGTACATCGATAGCTTTGCCTTAGAGTTTAGCTCCCTCTTCACCACAACGGACTGGTACAGCGTCCGCATCACTGCAGATGCTGCTCCGATCCATTGTCAATCCCTTGCTCCATTCTCCCCTCACTCATGAATAAGACCCTGAGATACTTAAACTCCTCCACTTGGGGCAGGAGCTTGTCCCCAACCTGGAGAGGACAATCCACCTTTTTCCGACAGAGGACCATGGACTCGGACTTGGAGGTGCTGATTCTCAAACTAGCCGCTTCACACTCAGTGGCAAACCGTCCCAGTAAGACCTGTAGGTCATTGCTGGATGAAGCCAACAGAACAACATTATCTGCAAACAACAGAGATGCGATCCTGTGGTCACCAAGAATGAAACCTTCCATTCCCTGGCTGCACCTAGAAATCCTGTTCATGAAAATTATGAACATGATCTCTGACAAAGGGCAGCCCTGACGGAATCCAACTCTCGGAATGAGTCCGACTGAGCGCTGGCAATACGAACCAAACTCTCACAATGGTCGTATAGAGACTGGATAGCTCTTAATAACAAGCCCAATACCCCATACTCCTGAAGCACCCCCCACAAAAAAACCATTAGGGACACAGTTGAATGCCTTTTCCAAGTCCACAAAACACATATAAACTGGTTGGGCAAACTCCCACAAATCCTCGAGGATTCTCGAGAGGGTAAAGAGCTGGTCTGATGTGCCATGGCCAGGACAAAAACCACATTGCACCTCCTGACTCCAAGGTTCGACTAAAGGCCGGACTCTCCTCTCCAGTACCTTGGCACAGACCTTCCCAAGGAGGCTGAGGAGTGTGATCCCTCTAAAGTTGGACCACACCCTCCGGTCCCCTTTCTTGAAGAGAGGAATCACCACCCTGGTTTGCCATGTCAAAGGCACTGTCCCTGACCTCCACGCAACTTTGCAGAGGCATGTCAACCATGACAGCCCTACAACATCCAGGGCCTTGAGGTACTCAGGGCGAATCTCATCCATCCCAGGGGGCCCAGCCAGCAAGGAGCTTTTTAACCACCTTGGGAACGTCAGCCCCTGTGATGGGCAAGTTGTCCCCTTGTCCACAAGCCCTGCTTCCTCTGTGGAAGGCATGTCAGTGGGATTGAGGAGCTCCTCGAAGTATTCCTTTGACCGCCCGAAGATATCCCCAGTCGAAGTCAGCAGCACCCCATCTGCACCATACACAGTGTGGCTAGGGAGCCGCTTCCCCCTCCTGATCCACTGGACAGTTTGCCAGAATCTCTCCGAGGCTGACAGAAAGTCTTGTTCCATGGCCTCACCAAACTCCTCCCATACCCAAGTTTTTGCTTCAGCAACCACCCAAGCTGCACTCCTCTTGGCCTGCTGGTACACCTCAGCTTCTTCAGGAGTCCCAGAAGCCAACCAAGCTCAATAGGACTCCTTCTTGAGCTTAATGGACCCCCTCACCAAGTGTCCACCACTTGTTTGGGGGTTGCTACCACGAGATGCCCCAATGATCTTGCAACCACAGCTCCGGGCAGCTGCTCCAACAATGGAGGTGGGGAGCATGGCCCATTCGGACTCCATGTCTCCAGACTCCTGCTGAATGTGGTTGAAGTTCTTCCGGAGGTGGGAGTTTAAGACCTCCTGGACAGAGGCCTCAGCCAGACGTTTCCAGCACACCCTCACTATACGTTTGGGTCTACCAGATCTGAATGGCATCCTCCCCTGCCACTGGATCCAACTCACCACCAGGTGGTGATCAGTTGACAGCTCTGCACCTCTCTTTACCCGAGTGTCCAAGACATACAGTCACAGGTCTGATGACACAATAACAAAATCGATCATGGACCTGTGACCTAGGGTGTCCTGGTGCATCTTTTATTTATTCCAGTGGTGGAAAGCTCACTTTGAACAAACACCGTCTATTGTATGCAGACAATGAGCTAGCTAGTTAGCCATCAATGGCTAACTAGCCATTGATGGCTCCATGACCATTGACCCTCCATGCTGCGCTTGTATTTTGCGCTTATGTTGACAACATCTGACGAAATAAGCTTGCGTTAATCCTGGTTAAAGCTGTTTTTTACATGTTGCACTTTCATGGTGTGCATGTACTTAAGTTGTGTGTATTTTCGTTCTAGAGTCTGACTAGCATCTGCTTTGACATCAGCAACGTCTAGCATGACACAGCAATGTGACTGGTAAGAAACAAATTATACACCCCATCGTTTTTAGCAGAGGTGGAGAAAGTACTCAGATTCTTTGCTTTTTAAGTTCAAGTACAAAGTGCCAAAACTAAAGCAGCACAATTTCCACTTACATAAAAATATTAAAGAATATGTACTTCAAGTACATTCACTTTTGAATGTACTTGACGTATAATAGTTAAAGTACTATATTCCATTCAACTGAATGTATTAACTCATTCTGATTGCTGAAGCCACAATAAAAACAAAAATCTATTTACTGAAGTGCAGCTACATGAAAATTGTGCTTAAATACAACAATGAAGCACTTTTTTGTCACATTTCACCACTGACTTTTAGCAACAAGTGTATTTCCCAAATTTTAAACTTAATTTGATTAACCACCACCCATTTCTGTCTTTCGTCTAGGCAAGAGGAAAATGATCCAACCCCAGCCAGACCTTATGACACCATTTACAGAGATGCAGGCTGAAGATCTGCTGAACCGGGACCAGCATAAACGGCACATCCAGTTGCTTCTCAGTGAGGCAAGGGAGCATGAAACTACCTTGCGAAGACAGAAGATGGCTCAGAATGCTGCCTTCAATCAAGCATTCCTTGGTGCACTGGGCGACTTTGCGAAGGCGATGAGTGGCCAGCATGTGTGACCCATTCCAAGTTTTTACAGTTTAGAGTTTGAATTTTGCACATTCTAAATAATCCGGATATTGCTGCTGATTGTGATAAACAATTTAGTGACTTATGTGTTTGCATCATAATTTTCTATTTTGTCTGTTAAGACACCAGTGGGAAAAGAGTCAACAGTACAAACCAAACATTTATCAGTATGTTGAAAATAATGCCTCATTTTTAAGAAAAAAGGAACAAAAAACAATTATTTTATTTACTGAAGACTGTATTGTTGGATGTGCCAGTACAGAAGACAGTACACACTTTAGTGATAGTGCCAGTATATCAAGAAATTCTGGGCCATATTAGCATCTGTATTTCCTAATAATTGGTTAGGGTTTAGTGTGATTTAACATATTTTAACAAACTCCTTTATGGTTCATAATTTTTTTGACAGACTTGCACCAAACCAAAAGTGATTTCTCAAACTGCTGGATTATTCTTAGACAGCCTTTCCAATCTTTTAGCATTTTATTTAAGTCATTTGGTAACCTTCACAAATAAAACAAAAGGGGAGACTTATCTGTAAAAGGTAGAAAAGCTTGTCAAACTTCCTAGTGCAATACTAAATGAATGCAAGTGTAGTACATTGTTGACACATAGAATATATATTTATACAGTATCTACATGTATATATTCAATAAATCCATGTAACCTTGTGACTGCATTATTTCAATTGTTTTAAATCCTAGGCCAAGTTTGTTTTGGATTAAAAATGCACCATAATTGTTAAATATATCTTACACCTAACGCAGTACTGTTCATCTGTTGAAATATAAATTTTACGGATAATATAACCCTATAACTACAGGCACCTGGTGATCAATTTTTGGCAGCTGATCACTTTTTGGCACGACACAACCACAGGCTTGAGTGCTGCTGGAGCACCATGATTTTCACACAGATCAGAGCAATTTGTTGCACAGGAGGCTAAACGTTTCTACAGACATTCTGAAGTTCTGCAACCACTGCATGTTCGTGAAGCTGGGGTGACATCCCACCACTGGGAGACTCGGTTGAACACCCAGACCGACAGTTTGAAGTGATAATTTTGTCACAAGACAGCCATCTGAAACACACACACACAGCGTACATATTTTAATACCTAATAGCGATAACTTGCCACCATTAAAATGTCGTATGGGGGCCTTATTAATGACTGTAGCAAACTTGCATTAGAAATCATTAGCTTACACTCCCATGTGATCTAGTTTGTATCTTCATGTCTTCGGCTTTATACTGCTCTATGGCTTCCTAAACTCTCCAGTACTTTTCCAGTGTTTTGTCTCGCCGCCTGTAGCCTTCTCTGGCTCTCCTTTTTTGCCTTTACGCTGACGAAAAAGCCATATAGAGCAAGCAGCAAATATACCATCACCTCAATATCCTTCATCTTGTGTTTTGCTTGTGTAATGGAAAACCAACCACACCGTGTTGAGCCGAGTAGAGTCGAGGTGAGTCAGGCTGAGTAGGTACTAGTGGCAAAGGGGCTCTATGGGCCTGGACGTCACGGCAGAGAGACGATCCAGGTATATTCCGGCCTGCGGAGCAACCCAGAGCTAATAGGGTACCTTGTTTCTGTACTGCAATTCCAACACACACTCCGCATGCAGGTGGAAGACCCAACCCTGAAGCCCAAACATGAGCTGACGGTAGAATGTCCCCTGACTCCATCATCCACACCTCCTCTATCCGCTTCTGCCTCAGTTCCTCACTGCTCATCAGCCCCTGCAGTGCAGAAGCCTGAGCCGACGGTAAAATGGCCCCTGGCTTCCACCCCCCCCATTACTTCTCCTCGTCATTCGTCAGCTTCAGTAGCAGCTTCACATCACTCCCCAGCTCCAGTAGCAGCTCCACATTGCTCCCTAGCTCCAGTACCTGGTCCATGTCACTCCTTAGCTCCAGTACCTGCTCCATGTTGCGCCCAAGCTCCAGTATCTGCTCCACATTGCTCTCTAGCTCCAATGTCAGTCACCTCTCCAGCAGTAGAACCATCGGGGGTCTCACCAGCAGAGGAGCAGGAGCTAAGTCAAGTCCTCTTTTTTGTTTTTTTAACATCCATATTAGAGAGGATTTGTCTTGCTCCTGGCAGAGTGACCCAGTCATAGTCCCCATCTGCTTCTGAGTTTTCCCCGCTGAGCAAGTCTGCTGGTGGTAGTGGTGTGGACCTGACCCCATTTGTGTTTCTTCTTACACGTCCGAGGTACCTGCATCAGGGATGGTGGTGCACGCCACAGCTCCAGCTGTCTCCGAGGTGCACGCCACAGCTCCACCATCGTCCAAGCTGCACACTCCACCTTCGCCTTTGCCTGAACTGCATGCTCCACCTGTTGTTTCAGAGGCCAGTATGCCTTCACCCACTGTTCCAGAGGCCGGTGTGCCTCCACCCATCATTTCAGAGACTGGTGCACCTTCACCTGTGTCAGAGGCCAGTGTGCCTCCACCCTGGTTGTCAGAGCAGTCGGCTCCACCCTCGCCATAATCAGAGCAGCTAGTTCCACCCTTGCTGTCATCAGAGCAGTTGGGTCCACCCTCACTGTTGTCAGAGTAGTCGGCTCCACCTTCACCATCGTCATCCGTCTGGTGGCCCATGGACTTTGGCAGGCCAGCCGACACGCCCTGTTCATCCATCTGGTGGCCCTTGGACTTTGGTAGGCCACCCAACATACCCTTTTCCTCTGCCTGGTGGGCCATTGACTTTGGTAGGTCACCAGATGTGCCATGTTTCCTCATGTTGGTGGTCTTGGGACTTTGGCCGACCCCCTGATGAACATTTTTTCTTTTATCCTTGTGTCCTTGTTTTGCCCCACCATGCCTATGTTGCCCTCCCCTCGCCTGATTGGGGTGTTCTTTGTTTTGTTTGGAGAGCATCAGGAATCTGCCCTTGAGGTGGGGCCCTGTCATGGCCTGGGCGTAGTCTCCAAACCATGCCCATGCTCTAAGTTTGTTTTGATGTTATTATTTGCCTTATTGTCTTTTGTGTTTTTTGTGATTGCCCTCTGTGCTCCCTGGTCCTCAGTTTGTCGTGTCGTCCCTGTTGCCCCTGTTGTTATTGTTCTGTGCCCTCTTGATCTCCTGTGTAAGTTTTGAAGTGTATCCCTTGTATTCATTTACCTATTGTTATCAGTCCTGCGTGTGTTCTGTGCTCATTTTTTTTTTTTGTATTTTGTATACTTTATTAATCCCCAGAGGGAAATTCAGGGCATCCATAGTATGGTGCCAATCCCTTCACCATTCACACACACATTCACACCTAGGGTCACTTTAGAGTCTCCAATTAACCTAACTTGCATGTTTTTTTGGCCTGTGGGAGGAAACCGGGGTACCCAGGGTAAACTCACACAGACGCGGGGAGAACATGCAAACTCCACACAGAAGGGTCACCGATGATCAGGGGGAGGGATCGAACCCACGGTGGTCAGGGGTGGAATCAATCCTGTGACCTTACTGTGCTGCCACAGTGCTAACCACTGCTCCACCGAGCTACTCATAGCTACTTTCCTTCAAGTGTGGGGCCCTGTCATGACCTGGGCGCAGTCTCTAAACCATGCCCATGCTCTAAGTTCGTTTTGATATTATTATTATTTGCCTTACTGTCTTTTGTGTCTTTTGTGATTGTCATCTGTGCTCCCCGGTCCTCAGTTTGTCGTGTCGTCCCCGTTGCCCCTGTTGTTATTGTTCTGTGTACTCCTAATCTCCCGTGTAAGTTTTCATGTGTATCCCTTGTATTCATTTATCTATCATTATCAGTACCCCGTGTGTTCTGTGCTTATAGCCACTTTCCCTCATGTGTGTTGCTGTTTAGCCCCTGATTGTGATCCCAGCTGTCCTGTGTTCCCCTGATTATTTGTTTCCCTATACGTATATGTCCTCCACTGTGTAAACTTGAGGGAGAGACTGTGGAACAATCGACATGTGTCTATCCGTGTGACATGCAAAGTGTACAGAGTGACAGTACTGGCTACTCTATTGTATGGTGCTGAAACTTGGACTGTCTACAGAGTGCAGGTGAAGAAACTCCATGCATACATGATGAGACACCTTCGAGCCATAATGAACATCTCATGGAAAGACAAGATAACCAACATAGAAGTGTTGAAATGAGCTGGTCTACCATCAATGGAGGACATGCTAATACAGATGAACCTGAGATGGCTCGGACATGTTGAGAGGATGGACCACCAGCGTCTCCCTCGGCAGTTACTCTACTCACAGTTATGCGAGGGCAAATGCAATCAGGGTAGACCAAGACTCAGATTTAAAGACACTGTAAAAAGAAACTTGGAGAAGTTGGACATAGACAGGAGTACCTGGCAGCAGAAGGCTAAGGACAGAGCTGTGTGGAGGAATCTGATCAGACCTAAATGAAACAGTCATTGTCGCCCACGACAGACTGCTATGATGATGATGATGATGTGTTCATTCAGTGTGGTGTCATTGTTGTGTTTCCCTGCCGGTACCCTCGTGTCCAGTATTTTCTCTGTGAGTTAGTTTGCCTAGTTATCTCCTGTGTTATCTCCAGGCCCCATTCTGTGCTTTTGTTTCTCTTTGTTTTTGTTTAATAAACCATCATTGTCTGGCAGTCCGGCCTGCTATTGAGTCCATCACTCCTGCCTTCCAGAGGTAGTTTATGACACAACCAGTGGATGTTATGTTTTGTGTCTGTCTCTGGACAGTTTTATGATTGTCTTATGTTTGTGTATGTATGTGGGAAGGGGGCTCCATTTAGACCCCTACATTAGCTCCGCTGCCAACTAGTGGTTAAATATATAATTTCATGAAAAATGTCAAAAAATTGTATTTTCAACCGAGAGGCTCAGATTGAAAAGGTAGTCACAGGTATCACCCTATGTGATGGCTAAATTAGAGTATATCCAACAAATGTGGTTTGAATGGCTGTCATTGGGGACCTGTTTGGGCTGAGGGTCCTATGTGTGCATGTGTGTACATGTAACTTTTAAACTGTGAAGGTGTGATGAGAAGTGAGGTTGCAATTTTAAACTTTCATCCCAATGTCAGAAATAAATAATGAGTCTTGGAAAAGTTTAAAGTGATTATCCATCTTTTATTGCAGAGAGCGCACTGAATAACAAGTCTTTTTATATGAACAATGACATCACATTTTGGGTGAGTGACAAGGGGAGAGAGAGAGAGAGAAAGAAAAGAGAGGAGAAGGGAGTTGAAACTTCTGCCATAGTGCTCCATGCCAGATCATCTTATTTCAAGGTCAAAGCCCTTCACTTGAAACACGAGAAAGAAAACACAGTGAACGTGAATGAACTCAGATCTAAGCAATGTATAATTACCGAAAGAATGCAATGCAACAGTAGCATATTTAATGAAAACAATGTCTTACAATAATTTTCTATCACCAAACCACTGACTTTTGGAAAATATCATTCCATTAGCATTAACACAGGCAAAAATATTGGCTATTCAAAATTATAAAGTGGCTAAAAGGATCCAATTGGGTCCTAGGGTCCTCTGAGAATTAAACGAAACATTCAAGTTGTCTTGTCACATCTCTTCCTTTTGTTTTAGTAAAATATATTGGAAGATACTGGAAATAAAAGAAATTGGAAGTAAATTATTTGCTTTTGAAGTACTAAGTAATCACACAGAGAGAAAACAGAAATCTTAAGTATCAAGATGCATTGATTATTGTTTCGTTAACAGATTCAGCTGTCTGAATCGTAACGGAATTGTGAGTTGTTTTTCTTGTAAAATCATAAATAGGCTCTATGTTCTTTGCACAGCCACTATGGAACGATGGCATGACCCTACATATCTCTATCACCCTCTGGTGACAGGCTGCAGTAATACGATAAGTTCCCATCTCTCCCGTTATTGTGTGCAGTAGTTTGCCAATGTTAAAATTTAAAACGTTACTCATTTTTTTTTCCAAAGATGGTTTCTATCCTAATTTATCAGATCAGTTTGATTTTCATTAGTTATTTAAAGCTATAACAGAAGGATATGGTCGTAATATCATGGCTGCTAATGCACAAACTGCTTGACTGCAAATGATGTCACCAGCGAAAGATGACAGCTCCTGAAATCCAGGAAGTACAGCTTCACTTTTGTGCAGTGGGTGTAAGAAATACCACACCATCCATCTTTAGTTAACGGTGTATGGTGTTTCCGCACTGTGTTAAAAAGAAGCAGTGCGTTTGTATTTCTGCAAATTACTGTGTAAAAAATATCATAATGATTGTCCAGGAGAAGTCTATTATCGCTGATTGACTTTTCTCCATTACCAGGGGTCAGCAACCTCTACTATGAAAATAGAATAGAATCGGCTTTATTGTCATTGTACAGTTATAAAGTAATGAAAAGAGGCATTTTAAGCCATTTTTGTTCAAAAAAATCTGCACGGAGCCACAAAACTTGTTTGATGCTTAAAAAAAGGCCTTAAAGAAGACTGAGTACTCTGGGAGTGATTTCATTAGGTCAGAATGAGCTACTCCGTCGTTGATGTTCTGGTCAAACACCTGCTGGTCTGGCCTCTGAGAGAAACACCGCTTCCTGTCACACTTGCCGCTTTTTATTGCCAAGTTTCTGAAGTTGTGAAAAGCTGAACTCGATTTGACCTTGACCACAAACAAAAACAATTCCTTTGATTTTCTGCGAGTTTTGCTGGGTTTGAGTAAAAGCAGCACATTAAATTTTGAGAGGAGTTCCCGGAGCTCCTAAATTAGTCACCCACCACCTGAAATCTCCGACCTAAGGTGTTTGTCGGTGTGAAAGTCGGCGTCTCGGCACCTCAAGCATCAAAGCGAAGCTCATTATTCCCATCTTTTTGTTTCCTTTTACCCTCCAGTGTTTCGGAACAAAGCTCTCCGAGCAGCCGCTCCACCTGAGGTGGGATCACTTCACCGTGGCATGAATAAAAACCGTTCAATGTCACCATTACCACCCGCCCTCAGACAGCTTTTATAATGTCTGCGAGGAAGTTGTGCCTCCTCCTCCTCCTTTTCCTCTGCCGGGACATCTTCTGGCACGTTTGTTTACCCTTCAAACAAGATCTAAATTAGTTGTGCTCCCAGCAGTTTTCCAAAAGCAGGTAATTAAATAGTACTCAGCTGCACCCCGTGTCGCCACAAATCTGAACTCCCCTCGCTGCCGATTGGATGGAACTGCTTGGTGGCCGACAGAAGCAAGAGGCAGACTTGCCAGTGACAGAGCACATCCTCTTGCATTTGCATGCTTGGAGCTAACACACTTACCGGAATTGATGAGTCACCACGGCGAGGAAAAACAGGTGGGGTTTCGGCTCAGCGACACGGGAGTCGACTTCTGTGCTTCGGAGAGGATCTGCAGAATCAGAGTGACACCAGTAAACGTAAGAAGTGGGATGTGAGTTTAAAGGTGTTAAAAAACAACACAAACGTCTGTTTAAGAAGGCCAGCGACAGAAGTCATAACAGTGTTACCAACATCAGTAAGTCCTTAGGAAACCAAAATGTCACCAGCAGCTTTGGTACAGTAATTTAGACAAGTGGAACACACACACAGTTACTAGCAGAGCTTTTGAAGGTTTATAAATAAATCCACTTTCTGGTGAAGTTTTATGTCAGTCTGCAGAAATGAGAAAACATATCACCTTAAACTGGAGTAACTTTGTTTTGTCCTGTCCAGCAACTTGGGGAGCAGAACAAATACCTGTATCTTAAGATAAGATGAGCCTTTATGAGTCCTACAATGGGGAAACTTCAGGATTACAGCAGCATAGGGATAGCAGCACTCAGAGCAATAGTTAATAAGATAATAACAACTGGTTAGCCAAAAGCAGTAAATGAATATACATATGTACACAGATAAATACACAGCGCAGGAGCATTGCAGCTAGATGGTATACACAGCATTATGGTTTGCCGAGTTACCCTGCAGAATATGAATATGTACCCAGACAGTATATTTTGTATTTGAATCAACAGTGTTGTTGCCACCCTCAGTGATTGATATTGTCCTTCTTCTTGCCTTATTGTGCCAAAAAAGATTCAAGATTTCTTTAGTCATTTAGTATGCATGCTTGTACATAAAAAACTAAATTACGTTCTCCCAGTATAACACAGTACCACAATATACACACGTGGACAAAATTGTTGGTACCCCTCTGCTCATGAAAGAAAAACCCACAATGGTCACAGTAATAACTTGAATCTGACAAAAGTGGTAATAAATAAAAATTCTATGAAAATTAACCAATGAAAATCAGACAATGCTTTTGAATTGTGGTTCAACAGAATTATTTTAAAAAACAAACTCATGAAACAGGCCTGGACAAAAATGATGGTACCCTTAGAAAAGATTGAAAATAATGTGACCATAGGGACACGTTCAACCAAGATGTGTCCTCTAATTAATATCACAGGCGTCTACAAACTTGTAATCAGTCAGTCGGCCTATTTAAAGGGTGACAAGTAGTCACTGTGCTGTTTGGTGACATGGTGTGTACCACACTAAACATGGACCAGAGGAAGCAAAGGAGAGAGTTGTCTCATGAGATGAGAAAGAAAATTATAGACAAGCATGTTAAAGGTAGAGGCTATAAGACCATCTCTAAGCAGCTTGATGTTCCTGTGACTACAGTTGCATATATTATTCAGAAATTTAAGATCCACGAGACTGTAGCCAACCTCCCTGGACGTGGCCGCAGGAGGAGACGGATAATACGAATGGTAACAAAAGAGCCCAGAACAACCTGTAAACACATTCATGGTGAACTCCAAGGTCAAGGTACATCAGTGTCAGATCGCACCATCCGTTGTTGTTTGAGCCAAAGTGCACTTCATGGGAGACGACCAAGGAGGACACCACTGTTGAAAACAGATCATAAATAAAGCCAGACTGGAATTTGCCAAACTGCATGTTGACAAGCCACAAAGCTTCTGAGAGAATGTCCTACGGACAGACGAGACAAAACTGGAACTTTTTGGCAAGGCACATCAGCTCTATGTTCACAGACGCAAAAAAGAAACATACCAAGAAAAGAACACTGTCCCTACTGTGAAACATGGAGGAGGGTCTGTTATGTTCTGGGGCTGCCTTGCTGCATCTGGCACAGGGTGTCTTGAATCTGTGCAGGGTACAATGAAATCTCAAGACTATCAAGGTATTCTAGAGAGAAATGTGCTGCCCAGTGTCAGACAGCTAGGTCATGGGTCTTGCAACAGGATAATGACCCAAAACACACAGCTAAAAACACTCAAGAATGGCTAAGAGTGAAACATTGGACTATTCTAAAGTGGCCTTCTATGAGCCCTGATCTAAATCCTATTGAACATCTGTGGAAGGAGCTGAAACATGGCATCTGGAGAAGGCACCCTTCAAACCTGAGACAACTGGAGCAGTTTGCTCATGAGGAGTGGGCCAAAATACCTGCTGAGAGGTGCAGAAGTCTCATTGACAGTTACAGAAATTGTTTGATTGCAGTGATTGCCTCAAAAGGTTGTGCAACAAAATATTAAGTTAAGGGTACCGTCATTTTTGTCCAGGCCTGTTTCATGAGTTTGTTTTTTAAAATAATTCTGTTGAACCACAATTCAAAAGCATTGTCTGATTTTCATTGGTTAATTTTCATAGAATTTTTATTTATTACGACTTTTGTCAGATTCAAGTTATTTCTGTGACCATTGTGGGTTTTTCTTTCATTAACCTGTTGCACTCCTGTGTACCGTGGACGGGCACGTCTCTGCGTCCTAGAGCGCACGAGGGCGCTCTCGTGCGCTCTAGGACGCACGAGGGCACTGCGTCCAAGCGCGCACTGAAAAAAAAAGCTGCATTTCCATTCTTCCACTACAGACACAGCCGCGAACAGATTAGATCATCTGATTGACCTCTCATTTGACTAATAAGAGCCTTGAATTGGGTTTCTGAAACCTTGAAGAACCAATGACTGAAAACCTAGCAAGAAGGACCCGCCTACCAACGCTGTGAATGCAGCGAGCCAATTGAAGCACAGAAGTTTGCAAGCTGTTTTGTGTAAGGCTGGGTGAAGACAGACTGCTGCAGCAGATGAAAAAAGGACCCGCAGGAAGAACTTGCCACAGACCCAGCAGCATGGAGACCATCCACAAGTGCGACCTGTGTGACAGGGACTGCCATTCGCGCATCGGCCTGTTCAGCCACAGGCGGTGCTTTTTTTTATTATTCCAGCAGAATAGACGTTTAGGATTCTCTTCCATGGTCATCATAGACCGACGGAGGCCGACGACGAAGGCTGGGTGACACACACGCGTTCGCCAGTCTTTTTGAATTACTACTGTTATTTGTTTTGAAAAATCGTTCGCCAAAACCGCAATCATGGAAGCGCAAAACCGCAATAATGAAATTATGTTTTGATCGGGTCGCGAGACCAGCGTCGCGTTCGTCTGACAATGAGGAAGAAGTTTGCCAGCTACACTGCTGCTGTGAAGAGGTAAGTGTTCTAAGCTAAATTATTCTTTATCCCTGAAAATTGTAATCAAAATGACTTTTGACCGATTGGTAAATTACAGCTGTGCGTCATCGCTACATGACGGACCGCTGCGCAACGGGCGATGCCCGTCCTCTGTAGTGGGGGGGGACAACCCCCCCCCCCCCACACACACACACACAGCCCTGAGTGTCACCTTTCATTAGAGCCCAAGATGAAGCTTCTATATTGAATCATTCAAAAGTTACAGACGTTTTTCCAAACTGTGCCATTTGGCACAATTTGGCACAGTTCAAAAACGCCTGGGAACTACCTGAGGAAAAAAGCTGTGTAATATATTCATTTTTTGTGGTATTGTCACCAAATTTGGACCTCAGCTGGATAACACTTGGAACTACATTTCTGTTGCATTTTCCAGCCCGGATCTGAAGCTGTGTGTTATTTGCAAGCATTTGTATCCAAAAAAACACCCAGGCGAAATTTATTTTCTTCAAGTTCACTATGTTTAGATGACTGTAACTCAGTGGCTGGAGCACTTGGAGAGATTATGACTGTTTTGCCAAAAAATTCAAAATGTTTTCTTTTAAATGAGACCAACCCCATGAAGATGCTGCAAAGGGTTGAAGAACAGCTTTCGATTTACTTTGGGCACGTTATTTTTTGGCGTTTTTAGGGAAATTGACCAGAGTGCAAGGGGTTAACAGAGGGGTACCAACAATTTTGTCCACGTCTGTTTATGCTGTATATAAATATTATTTATAGACTCCTCTTGCTGTATAATACAGTAACTTTAATACTTTATTTGAATTGTCTTAATTAGGGATGAGCCGATACCCCTTTTTCAAGTCTGATACGATACTGTGACTTTGAGTATCGGCTGATACCGATCCAAACCTGATACCGTCTCTCTTATTTAAAACAACAAAAGTGCATAACATACTTTGATAATGACTGGTTGCATTTTGCACACATATAAAACCACAAATCTAAAAGTCAAAGAATATATTACAAATCTGACCCAGTTAGAGCAATGCTGCTGCTATTTAAATTTTTATTTGTAACACTGGTAGGATTTCACTGGTCAGCACCAGGTAAACATGCACTCTGAAGTTTTAAGTGTAAGTTTATGCAAAACGTTGAAGCTGAATATTTAAGTAAACATTAAGATGAAATTCAAAGTGCCACTTTATGCATCAGGTAAAAAATGCTGTAGCTCTGAAAATAATGGAACTAACCCTTTAAGTTGTATTTTTGATATTTATTATTCTCATTGTTATAATAATAATGAGTATTCTTCTGGACCTTGGTTTATTTAGTAGTATTTCTGATATTCTTTGTCCATTCTTAGATTTTAGGTTTGCTCTTATTTTGAAGTCATTCCTGTTCCATTTCATGTAGCTCTGTTGTTATAGTCCTGCTTCCAGGTCACGTTATGAGTTGCTACTTATGTTTCTGTCACCTAACTCTCATCAGCTGTAACCATCTGTCACAAGGTGTCATGACAGCCCCTCCGGGGTGGAGAAGATGTGGATCCAAATGCCAGGCCAATTTGATAAACCATAATTTAATGTGCGGAACAGAACAAAAGTAAAGTAGTGCATGGGCTGAACAAAAAAACTCAAGCTAGGCTTGCTGCCAAACTGCAGGTAGAAGAAACACAGACCTTTCCCGCGTCGTCTCCGGGCCACCACTCCAGCTACCGCTGCCGGGTCCATGTCCTCCATCGTGGGTTGCAGGATATCCAATGCCATGCTTTGCACAGCAAACTGCCTGGTAGCCAGCAGGACCTGCTCAGTTTCCTCGGCTAAAGCTTAGTAGTTACCGGTTGCCAAATGCGGGGACTTAGCCAACGGCGCGCACACAGGCGGCGGGAGCTGGTGCAGAAAAATGTGTGGAAACAGGAAACCACCTTCGTCTGCTCAAAGCAGCAATAGCATTCTGTCCATGAGATCCACAGCTGTGCCGTCACCCAAGCCTGACAGAGAAAAGATTTTATTCACTCTTTCTGTGGCCCATAGACTATATCTCCAGAGCAGGAAATGTTTGATGGCAGCGTATTTACCATGCTGTGGGGCCATGCAAAGTAACTGTATGACACGCCGTGTGGACTGCTGATCCAGAGCAGCAATGACCAAGTAGTACCTGGGTTCATCTGCAGTGATTCCTCACAGGTGGAACAGCGCTTTGATATGCTGGAACAACGAAGCCGATGAGCTCTGCCAAAACTCCGGAAGCTTCACAGCTGCAGTGCAAGCGGCCAGCTGCAAGGGTCGGAGCGACATGGCTGATAAGGAAATGCAGGTTTTTTGTGTCGGACATGCTCAAATCAGGGTCGCCAATGTGGTGAAAGGAAGAAACACACAAGAGCCGAAGGTGAGTTTTATCTTTACTCCTCAAAATGCCACCAACAACTGACTGTAACACTCCTGGACTCCAAAACCGGGGAAAAACAAACCATGCCCCCCAACCCCAAGTCCCACTGGCTGAGAGGTACACTCTTCAGTCTGCCACAGTATTTGTTTTCCCACTATTTTCAAAGTGCTTTTACTATGTTTTTACCATATTGCTTTTCTCCTGTTTTAACATTGTTTTAACGTGTTTTCCTATTTTAAACAATTTTATTTTTTCCATTTTGCCCTATTCCTGTTTTTACCCAGTTTCCTGCACCTCTTTACTCCTTTTCTCTATTTTTCTCCTGTTATTCCTTGTTTTCCCCCATTTTCCCCCCGTGTTTTCCTGTACTCGTCCTGTTCTCTCCCTGTAATTTGCGGGCTGTAATATAAAGTACTTCCAAAATATACTTTGTTGAATATTTGTAAAGCACAATAAAAATTAATCAGAATTATCCTGACAATTTAGGAGCAGCGCAGTAGTTAGCACTGTGGCACTGTGGGTTCAATCCCATCCTTGACCATCGGTGACCCTTCTGTGTGGAGTTTGGATGTTCTCCCCATGTCTGTGTGGGTTTTCTCTGGGTACTCCGGTTTCCTCCCACAGGCCAAAGACATGCAAGTTAGCTTTAAATTGCATCAGCTGGGGATTCTAAATTGTCCTTAGGTGTGAATGTGAGAGAGAATGGTTGTCAGTCTCTCTGTGTTAAGTGGTAGAAGATGAATGAAGACCAACGAATATCCTGACACTGTACTGTGGACATGTTCAGAAACTGCTGCAACAACCTGTTAAACATCTACTGCAAAAAAAGCAAGCTTGTTTAAAAAAAAAAAATCAGCTACTTATTCTGTAAACTATCCAAATAAAGTGTATGTTTGTTTCAGTTGTTAAAAAAATAACTTCTCTTGTAAATGTGCTGTATTTGTCTTGCATTACAATCCACAAGGATCTGAATACTGCCAGGACAGATGGAGAACAAACACATGAGTTGGATCTTCTGTAATGATGATCAGATATTATATTTGGCCTGTAGATGATTTGCTATTTTTTATCCCCCACCGGTCGAAGCCCAAGGGGGTCAAAGAGCTCTTTGGGCGAAGACCGAAGGGGGATTATATTATGGGTCCGTCCGTCTTTCTGTCCGTCCATCCATCTGTCAGTCCATCCCCCTTTTGTGAAATCAACTCCTCCTACAGTTTTAGTCTGATTGTTTTGAAACGGTACCATGATTTGATATACACTGATGATGCACATATTGCAATTTCACTCTTATTGGATGACCTTGAGGTCAAAGGTCAAATTTTTCCCTAAATCTTCTAAACACAATAACTACTGAAAGAAATGATGTAGACTTTTCAAATCGACACAGTAGTTGTATCTAAAACACATCTTGGATGATTTACACCCTGACCTGACTATGGGTTTGGGGTCAAGAGGTCAAAGGTCAAAGATCAAAGTTAACATTGCAGTTGCATTACGGTAAATGTTATATTTACTATTACTATAAAATAAATAAAGCTAGGGCCACCAAACCTGGTCAATGGGTTCACCTTGGGATCCTGACCTCAGACTTTGGGTTTGGGGTCAAAAGGTCAAAGGTGACGGTTAACATTCCCTATGCCTTATTACATTGCAATGAGTAAAGTTAGGGTCGCCAAACTTCGTACTCAGGCTCACCCTGTGACCCTGAAGTGTGACTATGGTTTTGGGATCACAAGGTCAAAGATCAAAATCAAAATGCTTTATAAAGTATATCTCAACAACAAAGAAAGCTAGGGTCACCAAACCTGATACACAGGTTCACTCTGAGACCATAACCTCTGCCTACAGGTTTGGGGTCAAAAGGTCAAAGGATGGCACTCCCTATGATCTCTTACTATAGAACATGTAAAGCTTTCTAGGGTCACCATACTTGCTACACGAGTTCACCTTGGGATCCTGACCTACAACTACGGGTTGTATACTTTGCTGTATATTTCTGGATGATGGGCTTATCATAATTTGGTTCTGCCACAGTAATTTTATTGAAAAGCTGAACACTGCTCTCTGTCAGTAAGTATTGTGATCTTGTGGCACCTTGAAACAAGCCTGATTGTGTAGCATCTCAGACAAGAGACAGTGGGAACAAAGAGCAGGGGATTCCTGGTGAGATAACTGGAAGGTGTCAAGGATGTGGGGGTGAAATGCAGTGTGACGCGAAGGTCATCTTTTGTGTGTTAGAAAATGCTAGAAGAATGCCATGAGACTTAAGAGAGGAGTTTCTGCTGGAGTAGTCATTCTGTCTATGCTTGAGATGTGAGAGTGTGTAATAAATCGTCTGAAACAAATCTGCCTCTTCATTTACACGCTCCACACTGGTGACCCAAGACGTATTATGGAACACGAGACAAGATCCCCGGAGCCGACCTCGACTGAAACCTCCAGCCACGCATGTGCGGTTTCAGTCAAGCTACCGGATTTCTGGCAGCACAACCCGCGCTCTTGGTTCCACCTCATCGAGGCTCAGTTCGCCATCCGGGGAGTAACGGCAGATGACACCAAATTCTACCATGTGGTTGCAGCGCTCGACGCCTGCACAGCTCAGCACGTAGCGAGCCTGCTCGATCAGCCACCAACCGGCAACAGATACGGGGCGCTCAAGGCTGCGCTCACCCAACGCTACACGCTCTCGGACGGTGAGAGAGCAGAGAGGCTCCTGATGCGGACCGAGTTGGGAGATGGTTTGGCCATAGACCTCATGGAGAAGATGCTGGCGTTAAGGGGCACGGACAACGAGCACTTTCTGTTGGTCCACCTCTTCCTCCGGAACCTTCCGACAGCAGCGAGAGCGGCCCTGGCCAATTCACCGTGGCTGGCCACGCGGGACTACCGTGCGCTAGCCCGGGAGGCAGACCGGATCATCATCACCACCAGGGCGATCACAGTCAACGCGGCAGTGGCGGAGCCCGGCGAGACAACGAGAGGAGGTGAGGAGCCACCGACGGCAGCAGCAGTGGGGGCCAAGGAACGCGAGGGAGACACGCTCTGCTTCTACCACCGCCGCTTCGGAGAGAAGGCACGCAGATGTGTGCCACCGTGCCAATTCAAGCGCTCGGGAAACGCCAAGACCGGGGGTCGGTAGCAGCTGCGACCCTCGGGGAGGAGAACAAGCTGCTCTACCTGACGGACTCACGCTCGGGGAGGCATTTCCTCGTGGACACCGGAGCCCAGAAGAGCTTCATCCGGTCGACCTACGCTGACCGGCTGGCAGGATCTAGCGGCCCCGGGATGTTGGCAGCAAACGGCTCGGATATTAAAACCTTTGGTGAGAGGACTCTGCTCTTATCTCTACACGGCCGTACATATCAGTGGACTTTTGTCATAGCAGCACTGAATTACCATATACTGGGGGCTGATTTTCTGTGTGCACATGGTTTACTGGTTGATGTTGCTAACAGGCGCCTAGTTAATGCACTGTCCTTTGACTCTCTTCCCTGTATAGCTCGAGTGACCCGGCCAACAGCACAAGCCAACGTCACAGCTACAGGCGGTAAGTTCCACACACTGCTCACTCAGTTCCCAGCACTCACAGTCCCGACGTTTTCGGCAGCCATCGCCAAACACGGGGTGGAGCATTTTATCACCACCACCGGGCCGCCCGTTTTTGCACGACCTCGGCGCTTGGACGCAGCTAAACTGGCCATAGCGCGCGAGGAGTTCGCCAACCTGGAAAGGTTGGGCATCATCAGGCGCTCAAACAGCCCTTGGGCATCCCCGCTACACATGGTCCCTAAAGCTGAGGGTTTGTGGTCACCGTGTGGGGATTTCCGCAGGTTGAACACCGCCACAGCGCACGACCGCTACCCAATTCCCCACATACAGGATTTTTCCGTTCACCTTGCCGGAGCGCGTATTTTTTCCAAAATAGATCTGGTCCGTGGTTACCACCAAGTCCCAGTGCACGCTGAGGACATACCCAAAACAGCGGTAATAACTCCATTTGGTTTATTCGAGTTCCTGCGCATGCCATTTGGGTTAAAAGGAGCGGCACAGACGTTCCAGCGCATGATGGATGCAGTACTGCGCGATCTCCCGTTCGTGTTTGTCTACCTGGACGAAATCCTGGTAGCCAGTGTGTCCAAAGACGAACACGAAACCCACCTCACGACGGTTTTCCGGAGGTTGGAGGAGCACGGGTTAATAATCAACCCGGCGATGTGTCAGTTCGGTGTGACGGAGATTGATTTTTTAGGGCACCGCGTTTCTCCTGAAGGAGCGATCCCGCTGCCTGGCAAGGTGCGCGCAGTGGCGGATTTTCCCCGGCCTCAGACGGTCAGGGCGCTGCAGGAATTTTTGGGAATGGTGAACTTCTATAACCGTTTCCTTCCCCGCGCAGCACAGCTCATGCAACCATTATACACCGCGCTCAAGAAACAGAAACCCGCGGATAGGGTCGAATGGTCCCCGGAGCGAGAGCGGGCGTTCTCCGAAGTTAAAGCAGCTCTGGCAAACGCCGCACTGCTGGCGCATCCAGACCCGACAGCCCGCATAGCGCTCACCACCGACACTTCAGACGTGGCCTTAGGGGCTGTCGTGGAGCAGTGCGTCGCTGGGGCTTGGCAGCCGCTCGCTTTTTTCAGCAGAACTTTGCGCGATAGCGAACGTAAATACAACGCGTTCGTCAGAGAGATGCTGGCCCTTCACCTGGCCATTTGCCACTTCCAGTTCTGGCTGGAAGGGCGCAGTTTCACCATGTTCGTAGACCACAAGCCGCTGACATTCGCAATGGCCAAGGTTTCGGAACCGTGGTCGGGCCGGCAGCAGAGACAGCTGGCCGCGATCTCAGAGTTTACTACCGATATTCAGCATGTGTCTGGTAAACTGAATGTGGTGGCGGACTGCCTCTCGCGTGCCGTAGTGGCCCCCGTCTGGATGGGGATGGACTACGCAGCCATGGCCGCGGAGCAGATGAGCGATGCAGACGTGTGCGCGCTCCAGTCTGGACCAACAGGGTTAAGGCTGGAGAGCAGGGTGCTGTAGGATGGCGCCCCCCCCCAATCTGCAATGTCTCCACGGGTCGCCCGCGTCCGGTGGTCCCGGCCGTGTGGCGCCGCCGCGTGTTTGAGTCGGTTCACACTTTAGTGCACCCAGGAGTGCGCGCGTCGGTCAAAATGGTGGGAGAGAAATTTGTGTGGCTGAGCCTACGCAAACAAATGAAAGAGTGGGCTGCAGCCTGCGTGGCGTGCCAACGAGCCAAAGTACACATACACACAAAGGCTCCCTTGGAGCCGTTTTGTATTCTGGCTAAGAGGTTCGACCATGTTCACGTGGACCTCGTGGGCCCCCTCCCGCCATCACAGGGGTGCATGCACCTCCTGACAATGGTGGACTGCACCACGCGCTGGCCAGAAGCGGTCCCGCTGGCGGCAACCACATCCGCGGAGGTGGCGCACGCTTTTTTAACAGCATGGGTGGCGCGTTTTGGAGTCCCGTCGGACATTACGTCCGACAGGGGCCCTCAATTTGTTTCCGAACTCTGGTCTGCGATGGCCTGCAGCCTGAGTATTACAATTCACCGCAAAACCGCATACAACCCACAGGCTAATGGGTTATGCGAGCGTTTTCATAGATCATTGAAAGTGGCGCTCAGGGCTTCATTGACGGATGCAAATTGGGTAGACAGGCTACCGTGGGTTTTATTGGGGTTGCACTCCGCGCCGAAAGAGGATCTGGAAGCTTCCCCGGCAGAGCTTGTTTTTGTGCAGCCACTTCGGCTGCCCGGGGAATTTCTGCCAGATAATCCCACGCCAGGCAGGTGCCCGTCCCAGCTTTTGCAGCGTAGCGCAAGCACAGGCATGCTGCCGGGCCCTGCCCACCACAGTTTTCCGTGCGTTTTTGTGCCTAACACTTTGAAGAACGCGGAGTTCATGTTTGTCAGACACGACGCCCACCGCCCTCCACTGCGTCCACCCTATGATGGACCGTTCAGAGTGCTGGAAACAGGGGATAAGCATTTTTTTGCTAGACTTGGGGGGTAGGAGGGAAAAAATTGGCATAGACAGACTCAAACCCGCTTTCGTTGTGGCGGACGAGCAGGTGCTGTTGGTGAGGGCTCCTCGGCGTGGAAGACCCCCACGGAGAGCTCCCCAGGGAAACGATTCACCAGAGCAGTCACACGGGCAGACAGAAGTGTTTCCCCCTCTAGCAACAGTCCCCCATAGGCACGGCAGCACCGCGGAGGCGGTGAATCCCAGTTACAGCAGATATGGGAGAAAACGGAAGCCCAAGCAGCATGTGGACTGATGTTCAATTGTTCTATCACAGCATGTGGACTGTTTTTCTATTATCCTATCTAAGATGCTGGGTGGGGGGGGGCCCTTGAAACAAGCCTGATTGTGTAGCATCTCAGACAAGAGACAATGGGAACAAAGAGCAGGGGATTCCTGGTGAGATAACTGGAAGGTGTCAAGGATGTGGGGGTGAAATGCAGTGTGACGCAAAGGTCATCTTTTGTGTGTTAGAAAATGCTAGAAGAATGCCATGAGACTTAAGAGAGGAGTTTCTGATGGAGTAGTCATTCTGTCTATGCTTGAGATGTGAGTGTGTGTAATAAATCGTCTGAAACAAATCTGCCTCTTCATTTACACGCTCCACAATCTTAAAGAAAACAGAGGCGGGGGATGTTGCACTCACCTCAGAGTGCTCTTGTTTAACAAGGGGGATGGTGGTATTCACCAATTTACCATGCGGTATATAGACGTATAAATGTAAATTAGGTATAAATTTGCAAGAACAAAGGGGCAAAGATATGATAAAAGATGCTAATTTTAAAAAGTTACAAATTACAGTTTAATTACACAAAATAAACCAATTTCCAGATGAGCACTGCAAATTTATGAGAGAAAAGTTTCCAATTTTTGAAAAAAAAGTCACAAATTTATGTGAAATAAGCTGCAGATTTAAGAGGAAAAAGTCTAAAATTTACAGAAAAAAGCTGCAAATTTCTGAGAAAATTCTGCAAATTTACTATACAAA
Source organism: Pholidichthys leucotaenia (assembly GCA_020510985.1). NCBI lineage: Eukaryota > Metazoa > Chordata > Actinopteri > Cichliformes > Pholidichthyidae > Pholidichthys > Pholidichthys leucotaenia. The sequence continues at coordinate 319,678,734 of CM035844.1, forward strand.
ACTGCATATTTATGAGGAAAAAGTTGCAAATTTATGAAAAAAAAAGTTGCCAATTTTTCAGAAAAAAAATCACAAATTTACGTGAAATAAGCTGCAGATTTGAGAAAAAAGCCTAAAAATTTACAGAAAAAAAGTTGTAAATTTCTGAGGAAAAATGTACAAATCTACAACAAAAAAATTGAAATTTTCCGGGAAAAATTGGCAAATTTACAAGAAAAAAAAATTGCAAATTTATGAGAAAAAAGTTGCAAATCTACTACAAAAAAGTTGCAGATTTACGGGAAAAAAACACTGTTATTCCCTTGCAAAAAGCAAGCTCATATTTAACATTTCAGTGACTTACTCTGCAAACATACTACTCACATAAAGTTTTATCTTTGTTTCAAGCGTTAAAAAATAACTTTTCTTGTAAATATCCTGTATTTGTCTTGCATTGCGATCCACAACAATCTGCATACTGCCAGGACAGCTGGAGAACAGACACGTGAGCTGGGTCTTCTGTAATGATGATCAGATATATTTACAGTTTCATTGAGGCCGTGTAAATGAATGAATGAATGAATCTTTATTTATTTTGGATAGTACAGGTTAAAAGAAACTGAATAATATAACAAAGGGGGAAAGAAAATCCAACAAGGTCAAATTAGACAATAACTCATCTGATTATACAGTTCAACATAAGTTATCCGAAATGGGTGATGGCTGAAGCCGCAGCTTATATTGCCCACCCATATTCCATCCAAGAATTCAAAAGAAAAAAAAACAACAAAACAAGGAAAGTTAACAGTTTAATTGGTTTCTATGAAGTTCTTGTGAAGTTTTAGCAAATTTTGACAAAAAGGCCAGTGCCATCTCAGCCTGGTGGACCGAGAGGAGTCTCTTCTTTGCTGCTGAAAACAAAGGGGCAAACAGAGGGAAAGAGAAAGCGAGAAAAGAACCAGGAGCACGAACTGCAGCTAATGAGTATGTGGGAGTTGGCTGCAAAAGAAGAGGAAAAGGGCAAAGAGAGAAAGCAGAAAGACAACTAAAGATGTATTTATAAAATATGGAAAACATGAAGTGAAAGACAAAGAAGGAGCACAAAGAAAGCACCTGAATAATAATACAAATATAAAGATAAAAGGAAATGAGGAAAAGGAAAGCTCCAGGTGTTGCTCGTGCTAATGCACTGAAAGACGGAGTGACTTTGATGTGTCTGGTTAACTGACTGCTGAGCGGAGGGACTAATGGTCTCGGGATCAATACTAAACACATTGTGGTCCCTGAAATCACATTGAGAAGACGTGAAGTGCTCAACAGGAAGGGCATGCCATCATTTTCCTGTTCTCTATGGACCAGTCATAACCTGTTAGATCCAAGGATGCCTTATCTTTACATCTGTTTGTTTTTGACAGAGTAGAGGGCATTTAAAACAGCCAACGCTGAATATGTTCAAGCCTTTTAGCTGTATACAGTCTGTGTACTGATAAGAATTCAGCAGCAGTTATGGGCACATATTTTGTCAGAAGTACAGATAAGGAAGGTAATTATTGTTTACATCATATCGTGTGCTATAGGATGAAAAAACACAAACAGACTGTGTGTAACAGATGGACACAGCTTCAAAGTCTGAACAGTGAGGACGATGGGGAAGAACGGTAAATAAACACAAAAAAGAACAAATCTCACCCTGAAAACTCTTTTGATAACCGATTTTTCTAAGAGGGTTGTTACTACCCAGCATGTCCATGTGGGCCTCACCAAAGGTTAAATGTGGGCTGTCTTATGGGTCCCATGTGGGTTTGTCCATGGAGTCCATGTTGGCCCCATCTGTGCTTGCGCCACAAGGACTTTACCTGTTAACAGCTTATTTTCTCATAAATCTGATATTTTCTTGTACATTTGTGACGTTGCCTAATTTATACATTTTTCTTGAAAATTTGAAATTTTCTCATCAATTTGCAACTTTTTCTCATAAATTTATCAATTTATTTACTCATATTTGCTATTTTATTTTTGTTAATTTGCAACTTTTTCTTACATCCATCCACTTATCCATTTTCTACCGCTTTTCCAGAGGTCCGGGTCGCAGAGGCAACAACTCAAGCAGAGAAGGCCAGACTTCCCTCTCGCTGGCCACCTGCAACAGCTCTACCAAGACATTCCCAGGCCAGCTTGGAGACATAGGCTGCATTCACAGCAGAATAGTCCAGGGGGTCTCGGCTCAACTGGACGGGGAAAGCCGAGAATTTTCACACCATTGTTTTGTTTGGTTTGCATTCACACTGCAGCAGAGAAACTGCCCAGACATCACGTAATTACAACAACTGCTTGTTTGGAGTGCTGTAGTCGAAACCGATTGCATATCTTTAGTGGAGAAATTTGCAAGAGCAGCTAGCCAAATCAGCCTCCAAATCAACATTGAGAAGAGTGCCTTTATCAACCACCAAAGTTCCAATTATCAACATCACTACCAGAAGAGATCAGCATTGGTACAGAGCCACTAGTCAAGTGCAAGACTTTCAAGTATCTAGGGAGTACTGTTTCAGAGAATGCTAGGCTGGAGGATGAACTATCTCTCAGAATGGGAAGAGCGAGCGCTGTGTTTGGAAACTTGAGGGAGAGACTGTGGAACAATCGATGTGTGTCTATCTGTGTAAAATGCAAAGTGTACAGAGTGACAGTACTGGCAACTCTATTGTACGGTGCTGAAACTTGGACTGTCTACAGAGTGCAGGTGAAGAAACTCCACGTGTACATGATGAGACACCTTTGAGCCATAATGAACATCTCATGGAAAGACAAGATAACCAACATAGAAACGTTGAAACGAGCTGGTCTACCATCAATGGAGGACATGCCAATATAGATGAACCTGAGATGGCTTGGACATGTTGAGAGGATAGACCACCAGCGTCTCCCTCAGCAGTTACTCTACTCACAGTTATGCCAGGGCATAACTGAGAGTGCTAACCTCTGGATAAGACAACTGGAGAGCACTGACCTCTGGATGAGATGGCTTGAGAGTGCTGACCTCTGGATGAGACGACTGGAGAGCACTGACCTCTGCATGAGACAGCTGGAGAGCGCTGACCTCTGAATGAGACGGCTGGAGAGCGCTGACCTCTGGATAAGTTGGCTGGAGAGTGCTGACTCCAGGATGGCGTGCATCCGGTCCAGACGCCCAGGAATCCCTCTCCAATGCAGCCACCTCAGATAGGGAGGAAGAGATACAGGTTGGAATAGGGACCACACCATAACAGTCAGCAGAAGAGCTCAGAAGCAGATGGAAGCTGCAACTGGGTCTCCTCACCAGGAGTAAGACAAGACCTCTTTAATACAGATATTAGGAAAACAAAGAAGAGGACTTGCCTTAACTCCTGCTCTTCTGCTGGCAAGGACTCCGGTGCTGCCGATGTTGGAACGACAACCTCAAGAGGAGCGGTCTCTGTAGGAGCGTGCACGTCAGGCGGAGCAGTCTCTGCTGAAGTGTGCATGTAGAGAGCAGCAAATTCTGCTGACGCATGCACATGAGGTGGAACAGTCACTGCTGGAGCGTGCACGGGACGTGGAACAGTCACTGCTGAAGCATACATGTGAGGCAGAGCAATCATTGCTGGGGTGTGCATGTGAGGTGGAACAGTCACTTCTGGAGTATGCACGTGAGGTGGAACAGTCAATGCTGGAGTGTGCATGTGAGACAGAACAGTCATTGCTAGAGCGTGCATGTGGAGAGGCGCAGTAGCAGCGCTTGAGCTCACCTCCTCCGTTATGGATCCAAATGAGGTGGAGATGACCTCGGGGAAACAAGGAGTAGAGGTGAGTGGTAGTGTACAAATGGGGGCAACAGCAGAAACAAAATTTGAGTGCTCAGCCACAATAAGAGGCGGCAGCGGAGTCTCCCCACTGGGGGCAAGGCAAGACCTCTCACTATTAGATGTCAAAAAATGAGACAATAGCACTTGCCTTGACCCCAGCTCCATTGCCACTGATTTGCCGCTGCAGTTGAACCCGCTGCTGGAGAACCAGACAAATCTCTCCAGGTGGCTCCAGTAACTGTCTGGCAAGACACTGTTGAGGAGGTGCTGGATTTAGAGCAGAGAATCATGAATCCAATAAATAATAAATGCAGAACATCCAAAAATGTAAACTTAAGGGGAGGACGAGGGTTGGGACCTAAGCCCTGGAAAATATAAACACACAATAAATCAAGATGAGGGCATGGGGCCCGACCCACATTCTGACAGTGCCCTCCTCTTAAAGAGCAGCTTCCAGACGACCCATAAAATTACACCTAATACAAGCAAAAGAGAAAAGCACCCTCCCAGGTTGGATAGTGGGGGTTCAAGGCTAAGTGGGCCATAACAAACTCTTAGCCCCACAGAGTCCAAACTCAAACATAACTCTAGTAGACAAAGCCCATGACCCCAGAATTCAGCATAAAACAGGTCAGGTGGTCTACCTCAGTCTGTGGATCACCGGACCGAAGAATAAGGCGGATCTGGCGGCCTCCCACAGTCCCTGAGCCACCAGATCATGGGACAAACTAGTTCAGGGGGTCTACCTGAGTTCACTGGACCCCAAAACAGAGTACAAGGCGGTTGGGTGGCCTAACAAAGTCCCAGGGCCACAAGACCAGAAAGCAAGGCAGTTCAGGTGGTCTTCCACAGTCCCAGGGCCATTGTATCGGAAAATAAGGCTGGTTGGGAGGCCTAACCCAGTTCATGGGCCTCCAGACCTCACCACATAGCCAGTCAGGTGGTCTCCCAGAGTTTCTGGACCCCCAGACCAGAGAGCAGAATGGGTCCAGAGATAGCTGTAAAGGTGCTTTAAACTCAGGTGAAAATGACATGGAAATTTTAAACTGAGGAGCTGATAACAAAGAACCCTAAACCCAGGAGATGATAACATGAAAACTTTAAATTCAGGAGATGACACAGGAGCTTTAATCTTTGGTGAAAGTAACATAAGAACCTTTTGCTCTAAAACTGATGACTACGGCGCGCTAACCATAGTAGCAGATGACTGGTGTGCGCTAGTCTCAGGGACACATGGAGGTTCTCCAGCCACAGGAACACATGACAGAGACTCCTCAGCCTCTGGAACAGCTGAGGCGAGTCGACCATCGGTGAAGCCAGACGATAAGGGCTGAAGGTCCTCAAGACCTGATGTCTGGGAATCCATCCCCAAAACAGCCACCTCAGACGGGGAGGAAAACACAACACCTGGGTCACAGCAACAGGTGGCAGTGGAGCTCGGCGGAGGAGACCCAGAAGCAGATGGTAGCTGCAACTGGGTCCCCCCACTAAGAGCTAGTAAGATCTTGCTAAAACTGATGTTAAAAATACAAAGAAGAGGTCTTGCCTGCACTCTTGCTCCACTGCTGATGAGGACCCTGGTGACTCTGGTGTTGCAGTCCAACCAGCAGGCGTGGTGGCAGATGAGGCAGGGGTGATGACAGGCTGAGCAGTAACAGGAGCGTGCACCTCGGGCTGAGCAAGAACGTGCTCTTCAGGAGCAGCTGGAGCTGTGGCATGCACCTCAGGGACAGCAAGAGCCGTTGTATGTGCTTCGGGGACAGTGGGAACTGTTGTGCGCACCTCAGGGATGGCTGGAGCTGTTGTGTGTGCCTCAGGGATGGCTGGAGCTGTGACGTGCACATCGCGAACAGCTGGAGCTGGTACTGGAGCAGATACAGGAGATAGGCAGTGACATGGTGCAGGTACTGGAGCTAGGGAATGATGCAGTGCAGGTACTGGAGCTAGGGAGTGACGTGGAGCAGGCACTAGAGCTAGGGAGCGATGTGGAACAGGTACTGGAGCTGAAGGTGCTGGGAAGTGGCGTGGAGCATGTACTGGAAGTGGGAAGTGACATGGAGCTGGTACTGGATAATCCTCATGCAGTCCAGGTGCAGCAACAGGGGCAGCCGACTCATCCCAGACCAGCAGGTTGCCTCCCAGTATGGCCAGTTCCTCACAAAAAAAAACTGAATAAGAACCCAGAGAAGCAGTGAGGATGGGTGGATGGAAGCGGCAGCAGAAATGACAGCAGAGATGGGTGGAGAAAGCTCAGTGGTGGTAGGTGGCTGACACTGAGGCCCCTCCACAGGAACAGGACAAAACCTTTCATTCAATGGTGTTAAAAAAAACGAAAAAGGACTTGCCTCTGATCCTGCCCTGCTGCTGCTGAAGAGTCAGACAATCCCTCCCGGGAAATGACGGGGTTTGCCTGGTGAGGAGCCATCGCACGGTGGTATGGTGCTGCATCGAGGGAGGAGGAAATGGAGATCTGGAATGCCTCCGGGGGAGAAGGGCTGGGCTGCTGTGCTTGCCGCCGCCACCACAAGCTGCGTCTCATAACAGCTCACTGTGGCTTCTCCTCCCTTTGCTCCTCCGTGGCCGCCAGCGGAGTTTCTTCCAGCACCCAGAACATCCACTGCAGGGATGGGACCAAATACAGGAGTTTGGTGAGCTAGGGATAATGCTGCAGTGTGGGAAAAGCCTCATTCATCTCTGTGGCACTCCCGAGGCATCTGAGGGCTTTCTCTGGTGTATCGGCAGGATAGGCGTCTTCAACTAGGGCCTTGATTCAGGAAACAGCCCAAACTTCTTCTTGATTGAGACCCATATGAAAAAAATTGCGGTCCGCTGGGTCCATACTGTCGGGCTCTTTCTGTCACAGTTTGTAGAGACTGGACCCAATCAGTGGACGTGAGTTTTAACGATTTTATTTGTGAGCTGGTCACCCAGATGCAGTGCGAGGGCTTAACAGAAAATAATAAACAGCTCCATAGCTGAACAAAACTTTCAACAAATCAGGCAGGATCAGGCAGAGAAAAACTGGTCAGATCAGAAGTGTGTTGTTCACTCAACATGACTTAGAGAACTTGAACAGAACAGAAGTGGAACAGAACTTAAATAATCAAGGGGACCATTAAGACAACACAACACAAGTGGGGAGAGCAATCATGACTGACAGCTGACACATAAGGAAAACAGATGACAGGACGGGCAGGGCTACACACAATCAAACAGAGGAGACACAGACATGACCAGAGGATCAGGGGAGACAAGACCATGACCATCATAATACAAATAATGACCAAACTAAATCCCTCATCACAATGATAATTATGATAATAATAATAACAGTAATAATAATAATCACAGGACTAAGAACAGAATCATGAATCCAACAAATAACAAATGCAGAAAATCCAAAAATGTAAACTTAAGGCAAGGACGAGGGTTGGGACCCAAGCCCTGGAAAAAGTAAACACACAATAAATCAGGATGAGGGCATGGGGCCCAACCCATACCCTGACACTTGCGAGGTGAGTGGGCATAGAGCCCGTGTCGGTTGAGTGCATTAATTATTGTTTTCTTTGAAACAGCAGTACCTGCTAAGTCCAGGTCTTTCTGGAGCTCTCCACAAGTGGTCTTTGACTCTTGGATAACTGTTCTGATAATTCTTTTGACTCCTCTGTCAGAAATCCTGGTCGTGGCCAGTTTATGGATAAAATGATGTTCTTTCCACTTCTGAATGATGGCTCCAACAGTGCTCACGGGAACATTCAGCAGTTTAGAAATGCACCTGTAACCAATGTCATCATTAAGTTTTGCAGCAATAATATTGTGAAGGTCGAGAGAGAGCTCTTTGTTTCTACCCACCATGAGCTCTTTGTGGTGTGACAATCTTCTTCTTCTTTTAGATTTGATTGGCGGTTGGCAACCAGCTTACAGGTGCATTACCGCCACGTAGTTCACTCCATATCATCACTCTATATATCTTCTGGCCGGATTCCTATCATCACTCTATATATCTTAGCCTTGGCAACTTCACTCTATACCACTCTATATATATTTCAAGAAATCTCTGTCTGTGTCTCATCACTTTATATCTTTGTATCGCCTAGTTGAACTTCTTCTTCTTTTAGATTTGATTGGCAGTTGGCAACCAGCCTACAGGTTTATTACTGCCACTGACCTGACCATCATCACTCGATATCTTTGTATAAGGAGTTCTTTTAAGGAGTTGAACAATTGTCTTCTTCTTCTTCTTCTTTTAGATTCGATCGGCGGCCGGCAACCAGCCCACAGGTGCATCACCGCCACACACCTCATTCCACATCATCACTCCATCTGGTCAGGAGCTGTAGTCCGTATCTGCGTCTCATTTCATTCTTCTTCTTCTTCTTTTAGATTTGATTGGCGGCTGATCCACCAGCCCATGATGTCTGTGAACTTAAAGATTCCCCACTTAACAAGTCCTCAACTGCTTCCCAATGTAGCCCCTTAATGCCAAGATATTTTTCTGCTGCTTTCACAATGATTTTGATTTTTTTCTGTTTTCTTGAAGGTCTGTGCAGTGTAGTTTATCACATCTACCACAAATAAGACACAATTATTTTCCTTCATAACCAGAGAATCTTCCTTAATTCTACTGCATGCACTGCAAGCCTGCATACTTTCCCTGTTAGAGTCTACTATCACTTTTTTAGCTGGCACCTTTTTCGTAAGGGGATGGAATGGTTTCCAAAATTCTGATGGATTTCAGCTGGTTTCTTGGCTTTCTATCCTTTTTGCACCTCTTTTTCTTCATGTGTTCAATACTTATTCCCTGTGTCATTCTTGTTTTGTGACCATAGTTGCCTTGATTTCTTTGTATGTATGAATTACTTGTTACTGATATCTGGTGAAAATCTTAGGTCACTGGTTCTATCAGAATTCACTCTATAAATTCAAGAAATCTCTGTGTGTCTGTGTGTCTTCTTCTTCTTCTTCTTTTAGATTTGATTGTGGTTGGCAACCAGCTTACTGGTGCATTACCACCACGTACTTCACTCTATATCATCACTATCTGTCTCTGGCCCATGCATCTTCTTCTTCTACTTTTTTAGATCTGATTGGCGGCTGGCAACTAGCCCACAGGTGCATCACTGCCACGTACTTCACTCTATATCATCACTCTATCTGGTGAGGAGCTGTAGTCCGTATCTGTGTCTCATCTCATTATTATTATTCTTTTAGACTTGACTGGCGGTTGATCCACCAGCCTATGATGTCTGTGAACTTAAAGATCCCCCACTGAAAAAGTCCTCAACTGCTTCCCAATATAGCCCCTTAATGCCAAGATGTTTTTCTACTGCTTTCACAATGAATTTGATTTTTTCTGTTTTCTTGGAAGTCTGCACAGTGCAGTTTATCACATCTACCACAAATACGACAAAATTATTTTCCTTCAAAACCAAAGTAATCTTCCTTAATTCTACTGCATGCACTGCAAGTCTGCACACTTTCCCTGTTTGAGTCCACTCCCACTTTTTTTAGTTGGCACCTTTTTTGCAGCTTCTGCATATGTTAATCCCTGGAAGACTTGGCTGAATATCTGCTGCTCTTTTGCTGGCTTCACAACCTCAATATGCAGAGCTATGTTCACCACTGCAGTTACAGCACTTTAATTTAGCTTCTCTTTCACACTTGCCATATTCATGTTCACTGGGGCATCTGGCACATCATTGTCTACCTTTGCATATCGCTGCTACATGACCAAACTTTTGACATTTGAAACATCTGAGTGAAACAGAAACGTAAAGTCTGACTTCATAGCTCATGTAGCCAATATACACCTTACTTGGCAGTCTTGTTTCATCAAATTTTAATGTTACCGACAGACTATCACATTATTTGCCATTTCTATTAGTTTTCAATCTTTGTACCTCTGTCACTTTTGCTCCAGTTAAGTTTTTCATTATTTCATCAGTGGTGGTAATGCACCTGTAAGCTGGTTGCCAACTGCCAATCAAATCTAAAAGAAGAAGAGACAGCCATTGAAAGGCCTGATATCACTCCTCTCATTGCCTTATTTCCTTCCAATACTGAACACTGCACATTTTTCCCCTCCATCTTACTGACTCTGATTGCTTTTCCTTGTTGAACACACTCTTTACATGTAGCTAGTAACGAACCACTACGAAGAATTCTTCCATTTAAAACTTCTCCAAGTAACTTATTAATTGCATTTGTGAGCTTAATTGGGTTCCACTCTCGAAATGATGCTCCTTCCTAAGTTTAATGCTTACTTTACACTCCTTCTGTTTATTCCAGGATTGTTCATCTTCTGATTCATCAGCGCTTGATAACGCTCTTGATTGATTTTCTTTACGTCTATGTTTGCTTCTTTGACAACGATGTGCCAGATGCTCCGGTGAACATGAATATGGAAAGTGTGCAAAAAGGAGCCAAGTTGAAGTGCTGTAACTGTGGTGGTAAACAGAGCTCTGCATATTAAGGTTGTGAAGCCAGCAAAAGAGCAGCAGAAATTCAGCAGATTTTTATTTTGTCTTCCAGGGATTAACATATGCAGAAGCTGCGAAAAAGGTGCCAGCTAAAAAGTGGAAGTGGACTTGAACAGGGAAAGTGTGCAGACTTGCAGTGCATGCAGTAAAATTAAGGAAGATACTCTGGTTTTGAAGGAAAATAATTTTGTCTTATTTGTGTCAAATCTAAAAGAAGAAGAAGACTCCACCGAGCTCCAAACTTCCTCTTCCCCGCTTCCTACCTCCATTCCTCCTAGTTGAAATATATCCACTTCTAGATTTTTCCTTCAAGAAATCTTTGTCAGTGTCCTACTTCTTCTGTGCACCTGTAGTTCTGTCTCTGTTAGATCTGTCCACTGAGTTCTCACTGGACTGTGTCTTCTTCTTGGCATGTTTACATTGATTTATAATGTAATCGTGCCCCGCCTCTTGGCCATTTTTCTCAATACATCACTCTATATCTTATACTGTATCTGCACAAATCACTCTATCATCATCACTCTATATATCACTCGTGTCTGTCTATCACGATCATAGGACTTGCTAAAAGATCATAGGATCGCCTATGATGTTCCTATGATCTCTACATGATCGCCTATATATTCCTATGGTCTCTACATGATGTCTATATAGGCATCACTCACGATCATAGGACTCGCTATGACATCATCAAATATCAATTGCAGGCATCATAGAACTCGCTATGCCATCATCAAAGATCAAAGGCAGTCATTACTCACGATCATAGGACTCGCTATGACATCATCAAAGATCATAGGACTCGCTATGACATCATCAAAGATCAAAGGCAGGTATCACTCTATAATTCAAGAAATCTGTCACGATGTCATGATCAGAGGACTCGCTAAAAGATCATAGGACTCGCTATGACATCATTTAAGATCAAAGGCAGGCATCATAGGATTCTCTGTGACATCATCAAAGATCATAGGACTTGCTATGACATCATCAAAGATCAAAGGCCGTCATCACTTACGATCATAGGACTCACTATCACATCAAAGATCATAGGGCTTGCTATGACACCATCAAAGATCAAAGGTAGGCATCACTGAGCGAGTGCTGACAGGCTTGCTTACACCCTTGCTTACACCTGATTTCTACGGGCATGCAGTAATACATGCTTACACTTGGTTTCTACGGGCATGCACGGGTATGCACGGGCATGCACAGGTATGCAATAGTATGTTTAATAAGAAAAATGAAATTTTAAATACTTATTTTTCCCACTTTATATATACTATATAATCATACTTATATTCATGTCAATATTATATATTTATATACCATTGTACATATACATATTTATATTTATAGAGTGTTTGTTTTCGTCCTTCAAGGTACTGTGTTTTTCCAAAGCTGAGAGTTGCCATACAGAATTTTGCTATGCATTTTCTATTTTTGTATTTTGTATACTTTAGTAATCCCAGAGGGAAATTCAAGGGCACCCACCTGGATGAGGCAGTCATGGTGCAGCACCAGTCCCTTCACCATTCACACACACATTCACACCTAGGGCCACTTTAAAGTTTCCAATTAATCTAGCTTGCATGTTTTTGGAACATGGGAGAAAAACAGAGTACCCAGGGTAAACCCATGCAAGCACGGGGAGAACATGCAAACTCCACACAGAGAGGCCCTGTTGGCTAGTGGATTTGAACCCATGAACCCAGTGCTAACCACTACACCACCATGCTCTCATTACGTGCACACATATTGATACTAAAGAGTTCTTGAATCTGTTGATTCTTAAATCTTTTTCTAAATTTTTCCTCACAAATTGGTGACTTTTTCTTGTAAATTTGCAATTTTTTTCTTGTAAGTTTGTAACACTTTTCAAGTAATTTCACAATTTTGTAAATTTGCAACTTTTTTCTCCTAAATTTGTGACTTTTTGTTCCTCATAATTTTGTCTATGGCGCCAGTTTTATTTCATTTCAATGAACCTGTAACCATGTGACTATGATCCTCGGAACAGGAGCATTATACCAAATTCATCACACCTATGGATGCCCACCTTACATATACCCCTTGCATCCACCCATTCTTCCTCTTTCTATCCTCCTGGTCGGTAAGAGCTTATACCAGTCTGTTTAACATTGTGCTTTCGTGGTGTTTTTGGGCTGCCTCACCCTTGGTACCCCATCGCTGTGTCATAAGATTGTTGTGTTTTCTGCTCAGTGTGAGAAGGTTTGCAGCGGCTGTGCAGCATGGTGTACACTGTCCGTACCTACTTAAAGGTATGTAATATATGTTTGCCTGCTTTTCAGCCGCAACTGTTAATAATTAGCAACATGAGGTATGTACTACCCTTACCTGCTTAAGGTTTGTGATGTATTTTTGTGCCTTCTCTTCAGGCAGAAAACTGCTTACAGTTTAACAGCACACAATATAATTTGTCTGCTTGGGGTATGTGATACATTTCGCCTTCTTCAAGCAGGAATTACTAACAGTTTAATAGCAAGTGGTACAACTTGTCGTTAACTCTGTATTGTTTTCTTTTTTTGACTGAAAGTCGTCTTCTTTAAAAAAAAAAAAAAGAGGAGACATCTTTGTTTGAGTACTGGGTGCTTCTGAACTTAGCACACTTTCATCACCTTTTGTGGAGGAGTGGTACTGCATACAGCTGGAATTGAAACCTGATATTGGTATGTTGTCTTCTGGCTAACACGCTTGTACCTCTTGAAACAGCCCCTTGGCCTGTTTATGATAATAATAATGACTGTCTTGTTTCTCTCTTATTGTTCTTGGAGGAATGATGGCTTCGTTGAGGAGTGGAGAAGGGGGAAGTAGCCCAGGATCCGGTATGCCACCAGCCCAGGGCTCCCGTATATGCTCCAGGACCACATCCTGATGCAGTGTCCCTCATGGCCTCTGATGCACTGTTGCCTAACGGCTAGAATGTTCTAGATTTTAATCCCCAGGCTGGCAGATGTAGGAACCTTTCTGAGTGGAGTTTATATGTTCTCCCTGTGCTGTGTGGATTTAGTCCAGATGTTCTGGTTTCTTCCCACAATCCAAAGATACGCATGTTAGCTTTATTGGTGATTCTAAATGGTCTCTACGTATCTGTCCTGATAGGCTCTTAGAATAGAGGGCTAGTACTAATGAAGCTCTTTGAGTGGTTGTTGAGACTAGAAAAGTACTAAATAAGTGCAGGTCCTTATCCTTGCAGTCAGTTTTAGAGAAGTAACAGATGTTATTGTGCTACAAGTTTTTGTCTTGTGCTACATGACTATGAACCTCTGTAGCAGCAGTGCTATGAGCAAAGAAAGTTAACCATAACATAAATAAATAAATAAATGATATAAATAACCATATCTGCATTATGAGTTCATGTTATCGGTTCATAAGCATTTAAACTGCCCCATTTACACTGCCCATTTCTACTCCCATGTCAAAAAAACCCACTCTACCTATAAGTTAGTGTATATAAAAATGTACCTGTCCACTAATTACATAAGCATGTGGGAGGCAGGGACCTTACAGCACAAGCATACTCCCAAGCTATTCTAAGATTGTGTTGTACATTAATATATTGTGGGACTCACATATGCACATATGTATATCATTGTATGATTCATACGTATACCACCTTAGGCTTCACATCTGAGACGGAACAAAGGACTGAGCTGCTCTGGAGATAACATGAGGATGTGAAAGTCTAGTCTTTGGCAGGCAAGGAGACAGCCTGGGGTTTTTTCGCCCAGCGGCCAGAGACTGAAGGTGGGGAGTGTTAAGATCGGGAGGAAGTTACATTGTTACTGGGGATTAAGTGCCATGTGACTGTGTGTTTTGATGTCCTGGTATAAAGGGGACAGTTGTTGGGGGATTCACTCTCTTTTCTGTTTTTTGGATGATGTTGGAGAATGTGAATAAACCTGACTTGTGAAATAAACTAAGCCTCGTCCTTCCACATTCTCTACACTGGTAACCCTAAGACGTATCATGAGCGGAGGAGATTCCCCCGAGCCGGGCTCGTCAGGATCCAGCCAGGCGAACGCAGCCACAGTCAAGCTACCTGGCAAGTAACCCGTGCTCTGGCAAGATAACCCGTGCTCCTGGTTCCACTTGGCCGAAGCACAGTTCGCCCTCCGGGGGATAACGGCAGATGACACGAAATTCTACCACGTCATTGCCAAGCTCGACAACCGCGCGGCTCGACATGTGCAGAGCCTGTTGGAGCGCCCACCGGCCGACAACAAATACGGCAGGTTGAAGGCTGCGCTCATCCGGCGTTTCACTCCCTCAGTCCAGGAGAGAGCTGAGAGGCTCCTGGCTCTGAACGACTTGGGAGATAGCACGCCCGTCGACCTGATGGAGGACATGCTGAGGCTGAGGGGCTCAGATGACGACGACTTCCTTTTCACCCACATTTTCCTGAGAGCCCTACCGTCGGCCACGAGAGCGACCCTGGCCGGTTCACCGTTGTTGGCCAAGCGGGACTTCTGCGCGCTGGCCCAGGAGGCACAGCGGATTCTCAACGCCAGCAGACAGTGCGCGGCCACCGCAGCAGCGATGGAACTCGGCGCGACGGCTGGAGATGACAGGGGGCCAGAGGCTGCGGTAGCAGACCCACTGACAACGGCGGCGGCGAGGGCCAGGGATCGCGAACGAGACGACCTCTGTTTCTACCATCGCCGCTTCGCAGAGAGGGCGCGCAAGTGTATACCACCGTGCCAGTTCAAGAGCTCGGGAAACGCCAAAGCCGGGGGTCGGTAGCAGCCACGGCCCTCGGGGAAGAGAACAAGCTGCTCTACTTGACGGATGCGCGTTCGGGGAAGCAATTCCTAAAAGACACAGGCTCCCAAGTGCGTTTCATCATGCCTACCTACGCTGACCGGCTGGCGGGCCCCGGAAGTCACGGAGCATCAGCAGCGAACGGCTCGAGGATTAAGACCTTCGGTGAGAGGACTCTGCTTCTGTCCCTACACGGCCGTACATTTGAGCGGACTTTTGTTATAGCTGAAGTGAGCTTCAATATGTTAGGGGCTGATTTTCTGTGCTCACATGGTTTGTTGGTTGATCTTGCTAATAGGCGCCTGGTTAATACACTCTCTTTTTATTCTATTCCCTGTGCAGCCCGAGTGACCCCGCCCACAGCACAAGCCAACGTCGCAACGGCAAGCGGTAAGTTCCACACACTGCTCACTCAGTTCCCAGCACTCACGGTTCCCACATTTTCAGCTGCAGTCGCCAAACACAGAGTGGAGCATTTTATTACTACCACCGGACTGCCCGTTTTTGCAAAAGCTCGGCGCTTGGATGCAGCTAAACTGACCATAGCGCGTGAGGAGTTCGCCAACCTGGAAAAGTTGGGCATCATCAGGCGTTCAAAAAGCCCATGGGCTTCCCCACTGCACATGGTCCCTAAAGCTGATGGCTCGTGGCGACCTTGCGGGGATTTCCGCAGGTTGAATAACGCTACAGCGCACGACCGCTACCCAATCCCGCATATCCAAGATTTTTCCGTCCATTTGGCGGGGGCGCGCATTTTTTCTAAGATAGACTTAGTCCGCGGGTACCACCAAGTCCCAGTGCGTGCTGAGGACATACCCAAAACAACGGTAATAACCCCGTTTGGCCTATTTGAGTTTTTGCGCATGCCGTTTGGGCTTAAAGATGCGGCGCAGACGTTCCAACGCATGATGGACGCGGTGTTGCGCGATCTCCCCTTCGTGTTCGTCTACCTGGACGACATATTGGTAGCCAGCGCGTCCGAAGACGAACATGAAAATCACCTCACGGCAGTTTTCCGGAGGTTGGGAGAGCACGGGTTAATAATCAACCCAGCGAAATGTCAGTTCGGGGTGACGCAGATTGATTTTTTGGGGCACCGCGTCTCTCCAGAAGGAGCGGTTCCTCTGCCTGACAAAGTGCGCGCAGTAACAAATTTTCCCCAGCCACAAACGGTTAAAGCGTTACAGGAGTTTTTGGGAATGGTGAATTTTTATAACTGTTTCCTCCCCGCGCAGCGCAGCTCATGCAACCATTGTATGCCGCGCTAAAAAACCAAAAACCCACGAATAAAATCGAATGGTCTCCGGAGCGAGAGCGAGCATTCTCGGAGGTCAAAACAGCCCTGGCAAACGCTGCGTTGTTGGCACATCCAGACCCAACAGCCCGCATAGCGCTCACTACTGACGCGTCAGATGTGGCCATAGGGGCGGTCGTGGAGCAGCATGTAGCCGGGGCTTGGCAGCTGCTTGCCTTTTTCAGCAGGACCTTGCGCGATAGCGAGCGAAAATACAGCGCATTCGACAGGGAGTTGTTAGCTCTCCACTTGGCCATTTGCTACTTCCAGTTCTGGTTGGAGGGACACCGTTTCACCGCGTTCGTCGACCACAAGCCACTGACTTTCGCGATGGCCAAAGTTTCAGAACCGTGGTCAGGCCAGCAGCAGAGGCAGCTGGCTGCAATCTCAGAGTTTACTACAGATATTCAGCATGTAGCGGGTAAACTAAATGTAGTGGCAGACTGTCTCTTCCGCGCCGTAGCGACTCCAGTCCGCGTAGGGATAGATTATGCAGCCATGGTCGCGGAGCAGGCTAGCGGCGCGGAAGTCCGCGTGGCCCCAGTCCGCATAGGGATAGATTACGCAGCCATGGCCGCGGATCAAGTTAGCGACACAGACGTGTGCGCGCTCCAGTCTGGACCAACAGGGTTAAGGCTGGAGAACAGGGTGCTGCAAGATGGTATGCCCCCCTTAATCTGCGATGTCTCCACGGGACGACAGCGCCCGGTGGTGCTGACTACGTGGCGCCGCTGCATTTTTGACTCGATTCATTCTCTGGCGCACCCGGGGGTACGCGCATCAGTCAAAATGGTAGGAGAGAAATTTGTATGGCCGAGCCTGCGCAAGCAAGTTAGAGAGTGGGCGGCAGCCTGCTTGGCTTGTCAACGAGCCAAGGTACACAAACACACGAGAGCTCCCTTGGAGCCATTTCACATCCCGGCTAAGAGGTTCGATCACGTTCACGTGGACCTTGTAGGCCCCCTCCCGCCGTCGCAGGGGTGCACATACCTTCTGACAATGGTAGATCGCACCACGCGCTGGCCCGAAGTGGTCCCACTGTCATCAACCACAGCCGAGGAGGTGGCGCGCACGTTTTTAACGGCATGGGTAACGCGCTTTGGAGTTCCGTTGGACATTACGTCCGACAGAGGTCTTCAATTTATTTCCAAGCTTTGGTCAGCGATGGCCTGCAGCCTGGGGGTAAAGATCCACCATACTACTGCGTACAACCCGCAGGCTAATGGGTTATGCGAACATTTCCATAGGTCATTGAAGGCGGCCCTCAGAGCGTCGCTTACGGATGCAAATTGGGTGGACAGGCTACCATGGGTTTTATTGGGGTTGCATGCCGCACCTAAAGAGGACTTAGAAGCCTCCCCAGCTGAGTTAGTTTTTGCGCAGCAACTCCGGCTACCCGGGGAATTTCTCCCAGATAATCCTGTGCCAGAAGGTTTCCCGGCTCAGCGGTTGCAGTGTGGCACGGAAGCGGGCATGCTTCCAGGCCCCGTTCACCACAGTTTTCCACGCGTTTTTGTGCCTAAGGCTCTAAAAAATGCGGAGTTTGTTTTTGTCAGACATAATGCGCATCGCCCGCCGTTGTGACCGCCTTATGATGGACCATTTAGAGTGCTGGAAACAGGGGATAAGCATTTTTTGCTAGATTTGGGGGGCAGGGAAGAAAAGATTGGCATAAACAGACTCAAACCCGCCTTTGTGTTGGCCGACGAGGATGTGCTGTTGGCTACGGCTCCTCGGCGCGGCAGACCCCCTAAGAAGCATTCACCAGAATACCCACAGGGATTGACTAACAGTTCTCATCCCCAGACAGCAGCTCCCCAGCAGGAGGGCGCCGCGAAGGTGGTAAAGCCCGCTTGCAGCAGGTATGGGAGGAGACTGAGGCCCAAGCGACACGTGGACTGATGTGTAATAATTTTACCATGACTTGCAGACTGTTATTATGTTGTTCCATCTTAGACGTTTGGGGGGGGGGGGGTCATGTGGGACTCACATATGCACATATGTATATCATTGTATGATTCATACGTATACCACCTTAGGCTTCACATCTGAGACGGAACAAAGGACTGAGCCGCTCTGGAGATAACACGAGGATGTGAAAGTCTAGTCTTTGGCAGGCAAGGAGACAGCCTGGGGGGTTTTCGCCCAGCGGCCAGAGACTGAAGGTGGGGGGTGTTAAGATCGGGAGGAAGTTACATTGTTACTGGGGATTAAGTGCCATGTGACTGTGTGTTTTGATGTCCTGGTATAAAGGGGACAGTTGTTGGGGGATTAGCTCTCTTTTCTGTTTTTTGGATGATGTTGGAGAATGTGAATAAACCTGACTTGTGAAATAAACTCAGCCTCGTCCTTCCACATTCTCTACAATATATATTTTTTATTATGTTTACAAACATTAAAGGTTCTCACACCATGGCACATGTTTAACCAAGGAAAGTTTATTCATCAAAATTATTAACCATTATTTCTAAACCAAAAAAAGAAAACATGTTCAAAGTACCACGACAGCAGCCCAGTATCAGACAGAATTGTTATGTAATAATAAAGAGAAGCTCTCAACTCTAGAGTGAGAAACCATAAAGCAGTTCACTTTTGGCCACCAGATGGAACCAAAGAGGACTGTGTTGAAAAGCTTCAAGTAATGAACCCTCTTTAGATACAAGTTTCATTGCTTCAGAAAGCGTCATTTGTCCATCACTAAAAATTTGTCACTATTTTTCTTATAAATTTTCTCTTTTTTTATCTTGAATTTGTGACTTTTTCTCATAATTTTGCCTATGGTGCCAGTGTTACTGAAACCTGGTCACCCACCTTAACTCCTTAAGGATTAAATTTGATTACATGATCTACCTCTCCTGTGGCTGGTATCGCAGAGACGCACCTGTCACGTGGTAGGTCAGAAAGTATGAAAAAAAATAAATAAATAAACCCAGATGTATCAAGCATTTCACATCATTAGATGGCAGACACATAAAGCTTACTGATCTTCATTGGAGGACTCAGTTCAGCCCACCAGAACTTCTTTGAATCTGATATCCCTTCCTGGGTGCAAAAGAAGAGACATATAAACAATTGTGCAACATATATTTCAACAGGGAGGAAGCATTTGCTACAAATTTTGCCAACTATGATTCTAAAAGGGATTATTTAACTTCTGAGGGGAAATATTTACCTTCTGTGACAGCAGAAGATGGACTGGAGCATGTACACTTTTTGTCCGCCATTGACGAAGCTGCACGTGACGGAGAGGACAATACTGCTGGTTCGGTGGTGTTATCTAACTGAAATCGAAGTGAAATAAATCAGAAGATAAATGTGACAGTTTTTGGATGTGGGAGAGAAAGCGAAAATGACCAACAGAAGACAAAATAAGGACTGGGAATGAGCACACGGACGCATGGCAACACATGAGGAGGGGTAGGTCTGATGTTTTTCATCAGTTTGTTTACATTCTACAGATTTTCTGGTTGAATGAATGAATGAATGAATGAATCTTTATTTCGGATACATTAAAAGTAAAGATTAAAAAGAAACAGAATAATATAACAGAGGAAAAATTCAACAAGGTCAAATTAAACAACAACTCCTCTGATTATACAGGTTCATATATTTTTATATGGTTCATATATTTTGAAGATAACAAAAAAAAAAAAAAAAAAGACAAAAAAACCCAAAACCATCCTTTGTGTAAATATGTCCAAAGTCCACTTTGACCGAAAGTTAAGTAATCCGATATGGCTGTTGTCACATTATGCAAATTAGATGCATAAATTTACACCTATCATAAACGTTGGATCATATTCTACATCTTTCTCATTTACAGTAAGCCATTATCTCTTACCACTTTCAAGTTACAGCCTTTTGAATTTGTGATATCTAAACTGAATATTTTCTTGAAAAAAAATCTTCACCCCCAGAGGGTGCATGCAGATGGTGTGGATCTGCGACAGAAAACCTCAACTGGTTAAACCTATGTGGGGCCCAGATGGGTTTAAAGTGGGTAAATATATTACCTGCTTACCTGCTAACCATTTTTTGGGCCATCACATTTCAGCTAAGGGCGCAGTTCTGCTGCTGGACAAAGATGCGGCCGCATCAGATTTTCTGCATCCTGAGTCCATAAAGGTGCTGCAATAGTTAATTTGCACAACCATTTCCTCCCCTGGGCATTCCAGCTCCTGCAGCCTCTTTACAGCATACTTGAAAAGTAAAAACCCACTGACAGCATCGACTGGACCCCCAAACATGTGAAGGCCTTTGCGGATGCCTAAACTGTGCTGGCTAATGCGGCCCGGCTGGCTCATCCATCCCTGTCGGTGCGGATTGTGCTTACTACAGATGTGTCAGACATTGCAGTGAGGGCAGTGGTGGAGCAGTGAATTTGTGGTTTGTGGCAAACCCTCCCCTTTTTCAGCCATAGGCTTCATGACAGCAAGTGCAAGTACAGTGCTTTTCATAGAGAATTGCTGGCTCTCTACCTAGCCATGCGCCACTTCCAGTTTTTGCTTGAGAGTCGCAAATTTATGGTGTTTGTCAACCACAAACCCCTGACTTTTGCAACATCCAAAATTTCAGAACCTTGGTCAGCGCGGCAGCAATGCCACCTTGCAGCCATCTTGGAATTCACTACCAACATTCAACATGTGGCCGGTAAGTTCAACTATGTCACCAACTGTTGTCAAGTGTGCTTGTCTCCTCTGTTTACTTGGACATAGATTTTTCTGTCATGGATGCCGACCAGCTGGGAGATGCAGACATTCTTGCACTTCAGTCTGTGGTTATGGGCCTCAAGCTGGAGAATAGGGTGGTAAAAGAAGGAGGTCCCTTCCTCCTTTGTGACATCTGCACCAGTTGCCCCCGCCCGGTAGTTCCGATTTCTTGGCGTTGCCACGTTTTTGACTCTGTCCACTCCCTCTCACACCCTAGTGTCTGCGCTTCTGTCAGACTAGTAAGGTCCAAGTTTGTTTGGCCTCACCTGTGCAGGGATGTGAGGGTGTGGGATGCACTTCGTACCAACGGGTCAAGATCCATAGGCACACCAAGGCTCCCCTGGAATCTTTCCTGATCCCAAGCAGGAGGTTTGACCATATACATGTGGACCTAATAGGTCCCCTGTTGCTGTCGCAGGGCTTTACACACCTTTTTACGATAGTGGACTGTACCACTCGGTGGCCAGAGGCAGTTCCGTTTGCTTTCACAACCTGCTGAGGTGGCCCGTGCCTTTTTGTCGTCTTGGGTGGCGTGTTTTGGTCCCCCATCAGACGTCACCACCAACAGGGGCCCCCGGTTTGTTTCGGAGCTCTGATCCACCATGGCTGAGAGCCTGGGGGTCAAAAGTCATTGCACCACCGTGTACAGTCTGCAGGCTATCGGGTTATATGAAAGGTTCCATAGGCCACTTCAGGCCATGCTGAGAGCCTCTTTGACCAACGGGAATTGGGTCGACCATCTTCCTTGCGTTCTGCTCGGTTGGGGTTCTGCACCTAAGGTGGGTCTTGGCGCTTCCCCAGCCGAGCTGGTTTTAGGTTAACCTATGCAGGCTCTAAGTGAGTTTTTGTTGGAAAGCCCCACATCGTGTGTCATTTCTGCTGTGCAGTTTTTCCAGAGTGCTGATTCAGTTAGGGTTCTGTGCCCTGTGCCCCATTGCTTCCCTTGTGCCTTTGTTCATAAACATTTAAAGCAGGCCAAATTTGTTTTTGCTAGGCGCTACAAGCACAAGGCCCCACTGCATCCACTTTATGACGGGCCTTTCAGAGTTTTGGAAACGGGTGCAAAGCATTTTGTGTTGGACTGTGTAGGGTGTAAGGAAACTGTTTGTGTAGATAGGCTTAAACTTGTCCATGTGCTGGCAGGCAAGCAGGTGGTGCTGGCTCAGACTCCCTGCCATGGACTCCCACCTGCCACAGCTTCCTGGACTTTCCGTTCCCCCACCAGGAACTCTCTTTGACTACCTGAGCCTGAGTTGTTTTCCTCCTTGCCTCACACTCCTCAAGGTGACCCTTGGCATAAGAACCCCTCTGCTTGCCAGGTTATTCCACAATACAGCTGCTATGGACGGTTACTCAGACCCAAAGTGCTGGATTGATCATGCTCCTGCTGGGTGTTCGGGGGGGGGGCTGTGTGGTGGACCACTAGGAGGCTCAACTCACACCCCGTGACTCTAGGGAAGGGGAAGGAAGTGTATGTTATATGTGTGTACTTGGTGCCAAGATTACTTGCTTGTTCTGCAGTTGGAGTTCAGTAATCAGTGAAGTGGCAGCTCTTTTGTGTCATCTATTCCCTTCTCCACATTATTTTTACTGAACCATATAAAACAAGGAATCAGGTTAGTAGTTAATTATCCAAAGCATTGTTTGCTATAGTTGAAACAGCTACTCTGTTCTTGAACATTTGAAACTTTGTCCTTATACTTACTTACTTACTGGTCTTTTTTTAAACAAACTCCCTTTTCTACGTAGCATAGGTTGGAGTCTTACATCTGAAGCTGAGTTTTCACACCTTGTAACTGATACAATATGTAAGACCAGAGGAGAAAGAATATGTTGGACTTGGTGTACACAAACTTCCCAGATGCTTATAAAGCAACATCTCGCCCCCACTTCGGCCATTCTGACCACCTATCCGTGATGCTGGTGCCTGCCTACAAACCTTTACTGAAGCGCAGCAGGCCAGTAGAGAAACAAATCAGGATTTGGCCAGAGAGTGCAGCCTCGGCACTTCAGGACTGTTTTCTGCACACAGACTGGAAGGTCTTCAAAATAGCAGCCTTCCAGGGAGACAGGACAGATGAGAGAAGATGAGATAAGATGAGATGAGATGACATGAGATAAGATAAGCCTTTATTAGTCCCACAATGGGGAAATTCCAGGATTGCAACAGCACAGGGACAGCAACACTCAGAGCAACAATCAAGAAGACAAGAAAAACAAGAGCAGCGAATATACATATGTACACATAAATATATAAATATATATACACACAGTGCGGAGCATTGTAGCTAGATGGAATAAACAGCATAACCGTCTACTTAGTTATCCTACATAGTATGAATATGTACCCATACATATGGTCACCCTCCGTAGCAACTGATATTGTCCTAGTTGTATACTGGAGGGGACTATTGTGTAAGTCTATTGCGTCTTTTGCATTCAATACTATTAGGTTGTCACGTTTTTTTGCTATCTCTGCGAGCAGCCCTGCTTAGGTTATACAGTCTGACAGCCGTAGGTAGGAAGGACCTGCGAAACCTCTCGGTCGCGCACCTAGGATGATGTAGCCTGCTGCTAAATGAGCTCCTCAGTGCATTCAGTATGTCCTGCATAGGGTGGGACTCGGACTCCAGCAGAGATGACAGTTTAGCCACCATCCTTCTCTCTCCTACCTCCTCCACTGGGTCAAGGCGTTGCCTCAGGACAGAGCTAGCTTTCTTGATCAGTTTGTTCAGTCTCTTCCTATTGGCTGCTGTAATGCCACTGCCCCAGCAGACCACTCCAAAAGTGATGGCTGATGCCACCACCGTGTCGTAGAATGTCTTCAGCAGCGCCCCTTGTACACCAAAAGACCTGAGTCTCCTCAGCAGGAACAGCCTGCGCTGTCCCTTCTTGTAGAGTGCATCAGTATTGTGTGACCAGTCTAGTTTATTGTTCAGATGAACACCCAGGTACTTGTAGGATGTCACCATCTCAATGTCTGTTCTCTGGATGTTTACTGGTGCTGTGAGGGGCTGTCCTTGCCTGTGGCAGTCCGCCACCAGCTCCTTAGTTTTCCTCGCGTTGATCTGGAGGCAGTTCCGACAGCACCAGTCCACAAAGTCCTGGATAAGTCCTCTGTACTCAGTTTCATCTCCGTTGGAGATGAGGCCGACGATCGCAGAGTCGTCAGAGAACTTCTGTAGATGGCAGTGTGTTGTGTTGTGTGAGAAGTCCGCAGTATAACGGGTGAACAAGAAGGGAGCTAAAACCGTTCCCTGGGGGGCCCCCGTTCTACCGATGATCGTGTTGGACACACAGTTCTCACAAACTGTGGCCGGTTAGTGAGGTAGTCCAGGATCCATGATGACAGGTGCTGGTCCACCCCTGCGCACAGCAGCTTGTCCTTCAGGATCATCGGTTGGATGGTGTTGAAAGCACTGGAGAAGTCAAAGAACATGATCCTCACCGCATTCCCGGGCTTCTCCAGGTGGGACAGAGAACGGTGAAGGAGGAAGATCACTGCATCCTCCACCCCAATGCCATGCTGGTAGGCGAACTGGAGTGGATCCATCGCTGGTCCCACCAGGAGGCGGAGGTGAGCAAGGAGCAGTCTCTCCAGGGTCTTCATCATGTGAGACGTCAGGGCCACTGGTCTGTAGCTGTTCAGGTCTTTGAGGTGGGAAGTCTTTGGTACAGGTACCACACAAGATGTTTTCCACAACTGTGGTACCCTCCCAGCATCAGGCTCAGGTTGAAGATGTGCTCCACAATCCCACACAGCTGGTCTGCACAGGACTTGAGGAGCTTTTCGCTGATGCCGTCCGGTCCCGAGGCCTTCCTCGCCTTGATCTTCCTCAGCTCCGTCCTCACCTGGGTCTTAGTGAGGGTCATGTTGGGGGGCTGTGTGCTGGGAGTGGGGGGATGTTGGTGGAGTGGGGTGTGGGCAGCAGGACTCAATGACTTTAGAGGTTCAGACTGTTCGCCCACTCCCTGCCCCCCGTGGCCTGGGGGGAGGTATTCTGGAGCCCAGAGATGCTTTTAAGGTTTCTCCAGACCCCACCGATGTCGCTCTGTTGCAGCTTGTCCTCCATCTTCTTCCTGAAGCTGTCCTTGCCTTCTCTGATCTTCCTCCTCAGCTCCCTCTGAACGGACTTCAGCATCTCCCTGTTCCCCGACCTGAAGATCTTCTTCTCTCTCAGAAGTGTTTTTATCTCAGGGTTGATCCAGGGTTTGTTGTTTGAGAAACACCGTATGGTCTTGGTGGGTACGGTGTTGTCCACACAGAAGCTGATGTAGTTCGTGATGGTGTGAGTGAGGCCATTGATGTCCTCACCATGTGGATCGCAGAGCTGCTCCCAGGCAGTGCTTTCAAAACAGTCCTTTAGCGCATCCATTGCCTCCTCAGACCATAACTTCACTGTGCGCATAACCGGAGGTTGTCTGTGTACTAGGGGTTTGTACACCGGCAGGAGATGAACCAAGTTGTGATCCGATCTCCCGAGTGAGGGGAGTGGTGATGAGGTGTACGCCTCCTTAGTATTTGCATAGAATAAATCCAGTGTTTTATTGTCTCTAGTGTGGCATATGACATACTGGGTGAACGTGGGTAGAATGGGGGACAGTGAAATATGGTTGAAATCGCCTGAGATGAGGAGGAGAGCATCTGGGTGTTCTGTCTGCAGCCTTCCAGTTACTGAGTGGATGACGTCACGTGCTGTCCTAGCGTTCGCCGTCGGATTTGCATAAATAACAATGCAGATCACATGTGAGTATTCCCTCGGGAAGATATGTAGGCCGCATGCTAACAGCTAGCAACTCCATGTCTTTGTTGCAGTGTTGTTGTTTAACCGTGATATGTCCCGGTCTGCACCAGTTGTTATTGATATACATTATCACTCCTCCGCCCTGTAGCATCATCTCACTTTGGCTCAGCAATAATTATTCTTCTGCTTAAAGACATTTTGTTTCATCCAGGAGTAAGACAAAAAAATGGATTTTCTTCCTCCAGGCCACAGCTGAAATCCCCTTCCTTTGTTAAAACCAGCCTAAGGAATTTCCCCAATGTCCGGCTCTGGTTTATTGCCCCCATAAAACATGCAACAGACCTGGCCACACAGACCCACAACTCAAAAAAATTTCCTTAAACTCTGGGATATGCTGGATTTAACCAGTGAACTTTAAAGTACATTATTACAAACTCAATTCTAAACCTTCTTCTTTTCAGAACTATGAAAAGCAAATGGACTCTGATGTTTTTAATGTGGAAAATCAATAATATGTGTGAAATGCATTAATCTGTGATTTTATATATATATATATATATATATATATATATATATATATATATATATGCATGTTAAAAATGTTTAAATGAATGTTTATTCCTGCATGTTGATTTAGAAGCACTGCTTATAAGACATACTAAAGTTAACTTAGTTTAATACATATGTATCAAAGTTTTGCCTCTAAAACCATGTGACTCCAGCAGCCAGTCTCTGCATGACAACTCTTCATCCCAAAGAGCTCCAAACAATAGACTGTTTGTTCATTGGACGGAAAGTTCATCGGGCCTCCCACGAAGGACTCTCATTGGCTGAGATTCCGGTCAGTCCGGAAGCCTGCGATAGCTCAACAGGACTTATATAAATAGCAGAGAGACCCCTGCTTCGGGCTCTTGTCTCTTTTAGCTCTTTTCCCTCTTTTCTCTCTTGGCTCTCTTTTTGCTCTCTTTCCGGATCATCTCTCTCTATTGCCTACACACAGCAAGGAAGAACAAAGGAAGAACAAAGACTCTGACCACATGTCGCTTTTCTGAACACAGAGCAGATAACTCGTAATTTGTTTATGTAACTTTGTATTTTAATGTTTTTCCTTTTTCTCTTAAATGCCTAGGAATTCCTATTTCTTTGAGCTCAATTCTTAATCGGAGTTAAACTCCAATTTTTATTCATCACTTTTTCTTTGTTAAACTTTCTGTAAAACCACCGTTTGTTTAATTTTTAATGTAAACTTTAATCTTGACTTTATTTTTATAATATTTTTCTTGACCAATCACACACCAGAAGCTATCATTTTTATCTAAAGTCCGAAGCTCTTTAATTTGAGATTGGATTAGATATCTTTAATTAATTATTATCAAAGGCCTCTGAGGAGACGCAGCTTTCCACATCACACGCAGCTGAGGAATCAACGCGCAGCTGTTCATCACACGCTGAAGAAGCGTCGTCATCATCTGGCTCCAAGCCCAGTTTCAACTCTGGGTCATACAGCCCAGAATCCAGCCTCTTCGACCGCTTGAATTTAAAGGTCGAAATGTGGACCCTGAAAATATCTGCCGGCAGATATTAACGTCCACGAAATCTTGGGCTGAGGACGACGAAAGAACCATCATCACCGAGGGATCACGTGAGCTGTAACTTTAATTCATCTGCTGAATTAAACATCTGAGGTTCGGTAATAATTTGTATATCTAATCAGATACAAATTAAGAAGCCCTTAACATAACTCTTCTTTTCATTAAAATTCTGTTTTTATTTTCTTAAGATTAATCCAGGACTTTTCATATAATTAGTAAACTTTCTCCATAAATTTGCGTTGTTTCCATAATCTGTTAACTCAAACTGATAGAAATTGGTTTCTCAGTTTAACCCTGGTTCTGAAAATATTAACATTGTTAATCTATCATTTACAAGATTGATTTTATGATTAATGAAATTACTGCAATGTCTGTTAATCATTTCGTTTAATAAATATGTGAAAATGAGAAGTTGTTGAAAATTTATTTCATTCTGAGTCTGTTCAAGCACAGGTATCGAATTCACGGAAAATTTTTGAGACTGATTATTGATTATTAATTTATTGAGTGATTAAACAGGTATAAAGTGAAATTAAAGATTAAATTGCTTCTTAGAGATAGAAGCTGGTGCCCCTACGAGTGTTATTGACTTTTCTGGTGTATATGAAACGAGATTTGATCTCAGATTCCAATACATCAATATAAATTAAATAATTCATACCTGATCATATTTATTATTTATTAATTTTACATATTTCACGCTACAGATTTATTGGTACCCCGCGTGAAGGCCTGGTTGAACTTGACACACTCAGAATGAAAAATTAATATATAAGCTGTGTGTGATCTTGGTTGATTTTTAACTCACAAAGGTGGTTCATTTGCCTGCAGCAAGGCTATTGTCTGTCTCTGTGTCACAAGGGGGAGGGGGTGAATTTGCCCCCCTGATTACTGCTTTGTGTGTGTCTGCTGACCAAGGGAAGGAGGGGGTGAAGAGACCCCACTGTAGTCAGTTTTTAGTTTTTTTGTTCAATGCATGCTTAAGAAGCGTGATTACACACTGAATAATTAAAATAGGCCTGGGAACAAAATAGCGAAGAAATCCTATTTGTTTTCCCCATTATTTCAACACCCCGCAGGCGAAGCAAACCTTTGGGGGATTTAATTGAATTAACCATTGTATAAACTTATTGAATAAAGTTTAGGGAGACAAAGATTTCCCGCCTTTGGAAAGCAAGGCGTGGTTTTATGGACTGAAGCTCTGCTGCATCCACGTGTCAAGCCGTGCACAAAATTGCGCATGTGTAGATCGGCTAAGCGACGCCATCTTAAGTCTAAGAACTAAAATTCCCTGTAGCCGCCATTTTGAGTAGAAATCCTTGACTTCTTGAGTGACGTCATTGGGTTTCCCCTTCCAGAAGTGCAGACGAAAACTGCCTCCATCTTGTGGTGAAACATAGGGACTGCAATTTTTACTTAAACTTCTAATCTTTAAAGACGATTTATAACCAAATTAAGTCTTCAAAGTAACTTCAAAGCAATTCATATTATTCGGAATAAACTAAATTTAACACTAATCCAAACTTTTATGCCAAGAACAAAAGGAAAACGACCTGTTGGCTTCTGAAAGTTTTTCTCAGTGGTGAAACCCCACTCACTGCATAGATACCTATAGCAGGAACATATATAAACACTCCTATTGTATTTAATCACTTATGTAACCACATATTATAATCTTTTAAGCTAAAAGCAAACATAATTACACACTTTTAAGCAAAAAGTTGCAAACTTTGAAACTATATGTGTGCTTATTTTGCTGTTTTTAAATGTGATATGGTGTGATTCCCTTCCCACAGAAACCCAGTTTTAGATTAAGGATTCTAATGCTGATGTTTACTCAAGAGTAACATTAAAGTAGGATTAAATCTGTGCATTTTGACAAATTTACAGACTTACTGAATATTGATAATTTTTCCTCTTTCTCAAATTTAGGAAACCACATTAAGCAATTAACACTTAAGCGAAGCTCTAGGTGTTATTTAAACTCATTGTGTCATTTCTGGATTCATATTTTCTCTACAGGAAAAGAAAAACATTTAACCAACCAGCATAATTTTCAAATTTTTCCCAGGATTTAACAGAAAAGTCAAAAAGGTGCAAACATTGATTATTCTGTAAATAAGAAATTTATAGATGACAATCAAGACAGATCACTATTGGCTTCACTCCTAAGAGATCCTTGGACACCAAATATTCAAACAATTCACTTGTTTCTAATTTGTAAATATTTTAAACATTTAATGCTTCAAAGGAAAATAGGCTTTAACAAATAAAACCAAAGGAAAGCCTTAACTTTAAAATAAAGTAGAAACTTATAATTTTAAATCTTTAAAGCATTTAGCCTCTTCTCTTTTTGTATTTCCTTTGTAAATAAAATTCTCACTTTCAAAGTGACATTCTGCAAAATTCCAAAGCTAGTTATTGATGACAAATTCCAATACTAGACTTTGAAAATCAAAGGAAAGAAGTCCATCCATCCATCCATCCATCTTCTACCACTTTTCCGGAGGTCCGGGTCGCGGAGGCAGCAGTTCAAGCAGAGAAGCCCAGACTTCCCTCTCCCCAGCCACCTGCTCCAGCTCTTCAGAGGGGATACCAAGGCGTTCCCAGACCAGCTGGGAGACATAGTCTCTCCACCGAGTCCTGGGTCTGCCCCGGGGTCTCCTCCCAGTGGGACGTGCCTGAAACACCTCAAGTGGGAGGCGTCCAGGAGGCATCCTAATCAGATGCCCATACCACCTCAACTGACTCCTTTCAATGTGGAGGAGCAGCAGTTCTACTCTGAGCCTCTCCCGGATGACTGAGCTCCTCACCCTATCTCTGAGGGTGAGTCCAGCAATCCTACGGAGAAAGCTCATTTCAGCCGCTTGTATCCGCGATCTCGTTCTTTCGGTCATTACCCAAAGCTCGTGACCATAGGTGAGAGTAGGAACGTAGATTGACTGGTAGTCAATCCACACAATTGAAATTCCTGTTTTGTTTTGTGAAACAAATTCAATCCAATTTCAATTCAACTTTATTTATCAACATACGGTTTCAACAAACGAATTAATTGAAGCATCACTACATTTCTAAATAATTTCAAAATTCTATTTCCCATCCTGCAAGCCTACAAGTTGAAACAAATTCTAAAGGAACTTTCAACTATCACGGTTGTAAAATAAAACACTCACGGTTAAACTTTGTTGAACAAATTTAAGAATAATCAACAAGTTGATTTTTTTTTTTTTTAAAAAAAAAGCTAAATAACAACAACGGTCAAACATGATGAGTCATCAGACAACCGACCGATTTACCAAACTGGATGACCTTCAAACAACATTGGAAGCATGGACTTCTAATTTAATTTCTAGCTTCACAACACGGGTCAAGGAAACACAGCCCGAAGAATTGAAGCCACTCACTGAAGAACTCTTGAATGAACACACTGAAAAACCACCAGAAGGCAAGGACCTCACCAGTGTGTTAGGTAAGTTTGCGCTAACATTAGTCGCAAGATTAAAGGTAGCCAAGAACGAACTAGCAAATCGACAAACAACGATCCTATCTCTCCAAGAAGAGAATGAGACACTAAAAGAAAATCTGGAACAATCTCAAGAGGAGAATGACAAAACTCAAAATCAACTGGATGAAGCATTACAAGATTTGGACCGTACAGAGTCAGAAAAGGAACGGTTGATAGATAACAATGACTTGCTTCACCAAGACAACAATGAACTTGAAGATGCCCTTCAAGACACAAAGAAGGAACTCAGAAGAGTTGAAGGTCAACTTGAAAATGTGAAGAAGGACTACACGGAATGTCAACTGCTCCTAAAGGAAAGACATGAACACCGGGACATCCACCGCGCTCCCTCGCCCGATTCCCGTTTCGAATACGGACAACCGCGTGGACAGCGTGTGTGTGCCCCTTCAGATCGTGACCTTGACAAGATCGCGCGAAATATCACCAAATTTGATCCAGGACCTACGGGTTCACCTGATGCCAAAGTCTATTTACAGGACATTGATTACTACCTGTGTAAGTATGCTGATGCTACGACTGACGATCGCATCTATCTGATCAAACTAACATCTAACAGGTCAGTATCAAAATTCATAGACAGACAGCCTACAAACAACAAAGCAGACTACATGCTGCTCCGCGAAGCCATCGAAAAGGAGTTCTCCGACGACTGCCTACACGCAGGGCTAACCGCAGCCCTAGCCGTGAAGCAAGGACGCTCAGAGCCAATACAAGCCTACTATCAGAGACTCCTACTTGCATATTTTGGATCTCAAAATACACCAGGGATGGAAGAAGACCACAATTTCAAGACCCTCTTCATCCAAAACCTCCATCCCACTGTGAGTCATTACCTGGGAGTTACAGCTAACCCAAGGTCAAACTCAATAAGTCAGCTGAGAGAGTTTGCACACTATGCGTTCCAAAAACAGCAACAAAGTTGCAACAAGCACGCTGAGCCTGCCACAGTGCTAGCTATTAGCGATGCATCTAACACCTTGGAGTTGGAAGGAGCTCCTCGCTCTACTCCACCTCCTACACTGCAAGTACATAAACAGCCGAAGCATTTTTCCAACCGACTTCATCAAGGTCAAGACCACACTAGGTCCTCTGGATATCACTTTGGACCAACTTTGCGAAAACCCGACTACCGTCGTAGACCATATCCATGGGATAGGTCACGAGAACGCGATACGGACTACCATGATGACAGATACTGATACGAAGACACGCGTAACCGCGACAAATGGTCTCCATCTCATCACAGAAGCTCAGAAGCAAAGACCTATCACAAACCTTGGAAGGAAGAAGAAACTCCTACATTCAGTAGAGAAGATATTGAAATTGTCCAACACCTCCTAGCAGAGATTCAAAGCTACAAAGAGAATAAAACTGCCAACATTCTAGCTATATCAGCTGTGCCAACTCAAAACAAGCGTTCCAAACGGAGGAAACGCAAGAAGAAAATCCCTCATGCAAATGAGGAAGGACCAAAGGACTCAACGCAGTCCAGTGCTGTTATGGCAGCCCAACCACAGGTCACAGACCACTCCTCTAATGACATTTCACAACTCTGTGTCGAACCACCGGTTCCACAATTTCTATGCGATTTAAATGAGAGGGGGGTGGCATGGAAATTCTACCTTCCACTGACCCTTGAAGACATGATGTGTCAGGACGTTGTTTTAGACACCGCTGCTGACATCACTCTCATGTCACACACCCTTTTTGACAAACTACGTGTAGCCGCTAACCGTGCTAACAAATATTTGAAACTGGAACACTGTTCATTAGCCGTGCAACCATATGCGCTCACTAAAACAACCCTGTTGGGCGTATCACTACTAAACATGTCCATTGGGCCCATGACCTTGACACATCCGGTCTACGTTTCCAAATTTGACACCATTCCATTACTTGTTGGCAAACACCTACTAAACCATTTTGAGCCACTGATTGATTTCAAGAATCTCAAACTATGGGCTCAAACGCAACACCCTCACCCATTTGACCCAACAAGGACAACTGAATCACAGTGCTTTGTTCTGAACACTTTGGACACCCCAAGTCTCACACAACTAGCACTGTTGGAGCAACTGCAACCGATTGAAAGCGACCGCCAAGACCAAGGTGAGTACTGTCCACAAGAAGTCAAAAGTCACTTTCAAATACAAGGTCACACCAAAGAATCAAATGACCTTGAAAACTCAATGGCCGAGCAGAAAACCCCAAATGGCCCCCTTGAAATCCTTGATACCCATGATTCAATGGTGGTGTCACATTTTGAAACCCACCCACCCGCCCATGAGCCCTGCATGGTCACAAGAGCCACACCAACCGGCATTCTAGACCCTCTGAAACCTCAAGTTTTTGCGACAACGAACCCAACTTTTGCAAATGCAAAGCGCACAGTCACTCAACCTTGCAACCAAATGATCCATAAAACCGTCAAACACCGGTCGGATAAAACGGTACATGCGCTGCCCGCATCTAAACCCTTTAACATACCAAACCTAAAACCACTTCATGCGACACAATCTTCTCTGCAGCTATACAATAGCACTCCTGTTCATGCTTCCGACGAACCATCATCGCCACCGCTCAGAGTTCCTCGAAACCAGAGGGGGGTGATGACTGCCAATGCCTATAACATTCCAGCTGCAGAACACAAAAGCATCAAAACGACATACAAAGCTCCCAAGGCTGTATCTCAAAAACATTCGGACCGATTCGCTAAACGACACAAAGCTTACAACGATCAAAAACTCTTGCATGACAAACTGCGAAGGGGGGACAAGATCTTCCACCCCACATTTGTACCACAGACACCTGAAATAAATTTACAGGAAAGGAAAATCACTCCTAAATTCCTGCCCGAGTGGATGAATCCACACATTGTCAACAACAAACTTTGGCCACCCAAGAGCCAAATCCAAGACCCCATTTTCAAATGGGCTCACCAAAATCAGAGTAACTTTTACCAAAACCCCATGGGACTCGTTGGGTACAACACTGTCAAAGTAAGTCCATAAATAAGATTAAAATCAAACCTACGTCTGAGAAATAACTGTAGCTAACTACTAGCCTCAGGTACACTCAGTCAAATTTCTCCAATCAGTTATCTGCATCAAATTTCCAGAAAAGAAAAGGGTATATTAAAACCAAATTAGCCCTTAAACTAAGTTCAAAGACCTCTGTAAAATCTAATAAACTTCAATCAACTTACTATTACCAAATAGTATACACAAGACATTCAACACCATTAGCTTGAGCTAATAATCTTAAAACTCCCATCAAAGGTGAAAAACAAGCACAAGGTTTAGAGTTCAATCTCTTAAGCTCTATTCTGTAATTTCCCAGTTTTGGGATCAATAAAGTACATCCATCTAAAAGAAATCATTCCACCTCTAAGAGGAATTTTCATTTGCCAACCAGGCATCTAAAGAAAGATCAACAAGAAGATTAAGACCCAAAACCACTCACTTTTATGTTTGCCAAGATGATGGCCCTCCTGTTTATCAGTTTAGCCATCTGCCTAGCAATCACACCCACTGTTACCCAGTCAGAATTGGGCCAAGCCAAAACGAAAGGTCAAAGATCCTCGGGTGGATTCTTAATAACAGCCTCATCGTTAGAGCCTCTTGTTAGCCTTAGCATGCCCACTGTTAACTCTGTCAACATTGCTAAACCAAAACGCCAGGTTGTCGAACCACAAATCGTTACCAAAATCTTACAAGACACTGTGTTGGTTTTGAATGCTTGCTCCGAAGCTTCAGTCAAACTCAACAAGGTCTTGAACTCTTTGTTCTTTGTGTTAAAGGTTGACTATACTCACACACAGCCAATGTCTATGTTACTCTCAGAAGTAGCTAGAAACATTAGCTTTTCAGTTAACGCTTTAGCAATGAATATGCTCTCTCATCATATCCTTTTTGCAGTAAATCCAAATTTACTTCTCATTGCCATCCAAAGAATGATAACGACATCCTATGCCCACTCAGTTTTTCTGAACAAAAGCCTCAAACACCCTATGATTTGGACATCTGTGGAACCATGGTTTAGTCTAACTAAACAAATTCAATTTGAACCTCCTTGAGTCACCTCAATATTGATTAGTCTGAATCTACCTCAAATATGAAAGAATTTTATTTTGCTTTTGACTCAGATTTTTGGATACATGCATGAGTATATACAAATAATCCTTTATACTTTATTTAGATTTTATGTACATTTAAACTGTTTTTGAAATTTTGAATAGATATTTTTCAGCAAACCCAAAACATTTATATCAAGTATGTCAAAACCCACTTGCTTCTAGTTCACTTTTTTTGTATCCAGAATTTTTAAGTCTTTACAGGCTTATACTGAACTTTAGTATATCCTAGACAATTATACAATGTTTATATTTGGTCATGCCAAAATTATTTTTGAAATTTCCAGAAGTTTTTCAGAAAACCAAATTTAAGGACCTACACTTTGGAATAGATACTGTTTACAAGCTTAAGTCTTATCGACATCAGAACTTTAGTTCAGCATTTGGATCAAGCCTCGCCAAATTGGGATTTGATGCTTAGGATTGCTATCAATGCTGAATCAACGTCACCATTGATACCAGAGGGGGGACTGTAGCATCATCTCACTTTGGCTCAGCAATAATTATTCTTCTGCTTAAAGACATTTTGTTTCACCCAGGAGTAAGACAAAAAAAATGGATTTTCTTCCTCCAGGCCACAGCTGAAATCCCATTCCTTTGTTAAAACCAGCCTAAGGAATTTCCCCAATGTCCGGCTCTGGTTTATTGCCCCCATAAAACATGCAACAGACCTGGCCACACAGACCCACAACTCAAAAAAATTTCCTTAAACTCTGGGATATGCTGGATTTAACCAGTGAACTTTAAAGTACATTATTACAAACTCAATTCTAAACCTTCTTCTTTTCAGAACTATGAAAAGCAAATGGACTCTGATGTTTTTAATGTGGAAAATCAATAATATGTGTGAAATGCATTAATCTGTGATTTTATATATATATATATATATATACATATATGCATGTTAAAAATGTTTAAATGAATGTTTATTCCTGCATGTTGATTTAGAAGCACTGCTTATAAGACATACTAAAGTTAACTTAGTTTAATACATATGTATCAAAGTTTTGCCTCTAAAACCATGTGACTCCAGCAGCCAGTCTCTGCATGACAACTCTTCATCCCAAAGAGCTCCAAACAATAGACTGTTTGTTCATTGGACGGAAAGTTCATCGGGCCTCCCACGAAGGACTCTCATTGGCTGAGATTCCGGTCAGTCCGGAAGCCCGCGATAGCTCAACAGGACTTATATAAATAGCAGAGAGACCCCTGCTTCGGGCTCTTGTCTCTTTTAGCTCTTTTCCCTCTTTTCTCTCTTGGCTCTCTTTTTGCTCTCTTTCCGGATCATCTCTCTCTATTGCCTACACACAGCAAGGAAGAACAAAGGAAGAACAAAGACTCTGACCACATGTCGCTTTTCTGAACACAGAGCAGATAACTCGTAATTTGTTTATGTAACTTTGTATTTTAATGTTTTTCCTTTTTCTCTTAAATGCCTAGGAATTCCTATTTCTTTGAGCTCAATTCTTAATCGGAGTTAAACTCCAATTTTTATTCATCACTTTTTCTTTGTTAAACTTTCTGTAAAACCACCGTTTGTTTAATTTTTAATGTAAACTTTAATCTTGACTTTATTTTTATAATATTTTTCTTGACCAATCACACACCAGAAGCTATCATTTTTATCTAAAGTCCGAAGCTCTTTAATTTGAGATTGGATTAGATATCTTTAATTAATTATTATCAAAGGCCTCTGAGGAGACGCAGCTTTCCACATCACACGCAGCTGAGGAATCAACGCGCAGCTGTT
Source organism: Pholidichthys leucotaenia (assembly GCA_020510985.1). Taxonomy (NCBI): domain Eukaryota; kingdom Metazoa; phylum Chordata; class Actinopteri; order Cichliformes; family Pholidichthyidae; genus Pholidichthys; species Pholidichthys leucotaenia. The sequence goes on from CM035844.1 coordinate 319,715,540, forward strand.
CATCACACGCTGAAGAAGCGTCGTCATCATCTGGCTCCAAGCCCAGTTTCAACTCTGGGTCATACAGCCCAGAATCCAGCCTCTTCGACCGCTTGAATTTAAAGGTCGAAATGTGGACCCTGAAAATATCTGCCGGCAGATATTAACGTCCACGAAATCTTGGGCTGAGGACGACGAAAGAACCATCATCACCGAGGGATCACGTGAGCTGTAACTTTAATTCATCTGCTGAATTAAACATCTGAGGTTCGGTAATAATTTGTATATCTAATCAGATACAAATTAAGAAGCCCTTAACATAACTCTTCTTTTCATTAAAATTCTGTTTTTATTTTCTTAAGATTAATCCAGGACTTTTCATATAATTAGTAAACTTTCTCCATAAATTTGCGTTGTTTCCATAATCTGTTAACTCAAACTGATAGAAATTGGTTTCTCAGTTTAACCCTGGTTCTGAAAATATTAACATTGTTAATCTATCATTTACAAGATTGATTTTATGATTAATGAAATTACTGCAATGTCTGTTAATCATTTCGTTTAATAAATATGTGAAAATGAGAAGTTGTTGAAAATTTATTTCATTCTGAGTCTGTTCAAGCACAGGTATCGAATTCACGGAAAATTTTTGAGACTGATTATTGATTATTAATTTATTGAGTGAAAACAGGTATAAAGTGAAATTAAAGATTAAATTGCTTCTTAGAGATAGAAGCTGGCGCCCCTACGAGTGTTATTGACTTTTCTGGTGTATATGAAACAAGATTTGATCTCAGATTCCAATACATCAATATAAATTAAATAATTCATACCTGATCATATTTATTATTTATTAATTTTACATATTTTACGCTACAGCCCCTTGCCTTCCCATTGTCTCGTGTTCGGTCTGCCCGTATTGCGTGGAAACCCTCCAGTTCAATATTAGCATCTGTTGCTAGTTCTGTTAGCCACGTCTCCGTAAATAGCATCAAGCTACTCTCCCTGTACATGCTCTCATAGCGGGAGATAGCCGCTAACTCATCTGTTTTACTGAGTAGCAATCGTACATTCCCCACAATAACGGATGGGAGGGCGGGTCTGTACCTTATATTCCTCGCCTGCCGTCTTACTCCAGCTCGACATCCACACCGTTTCTGTCTTATTTCTCCCGGTATGTCGAGTTTTTGCATTAGCATCGTGGGCAGGTTAAGTGCTAACAGCTGGTCCCTATTGTACTGCCAAATGTGATAGATGTGGAGGAGTATGCTGAAACGGTCACCAGCTACATCGCGAAGTGCACAGAGGATGTCACTATAGTGAAGACTATCACTGCACGGGGCAACTATAAACCCTGGATGACGGCAGAGGTGTGCTCGCTGCTCACAGCCAGAGATGCAGCCTTCAGAGCGAAGGACAGGATCGCCCTCCACTCAGCCAGGTCTGCACTCCCAAAGGGAATTAAGACGGCGAAGCGCGCCTATGTGGAGAAAATCCAGGGACACCTCTGTGACACAAGGAACACCAAATGGATGTGGCAGGGAGTTCGGGCGCTGACAGATTATAAGTCTAGGCAGGGGGTCGATGATGACGATGCTTCGCTTCCAGACAGGCTCAACAACTTCTTTGCACGTTTTGAAGCATCAAACCTGACAATCAGAGGGAGGGCTGTCCCATCTCCACCATCTGTTGGGCCAGCTATCATCATCAATGCAGTGGACACACGGAGGACCCTAATCATGGTCAACCCACGTAAAGCTGCAGGTCCGGACAACATCCTGGGACGTGTGCTCCGAGTCTGCGCGAGCGAGTTGGAGGATGTCCTGACTGACATTTATAACATCTCCCTGAGTCAGGCCATCGTTCCTAGATGCTTTAAGACCTCTACCATAGTACCAGTGGCAAAGAAACCAGTTGTGTCCTGTCTGAATGACTATCGTCCTGTTGCACAGACACCAATTGTGATGAAGTGTTGTGAACAGCTTGTCAAACCACACATCACAGCCTGCCTCTCTGCATCACATGATCTGCTTCAGTTTGCATATTGTTCAAACCGCTCCACGGAGGATGCTATAGTCACCACCCTGCACTCTGTCATCACCCACCTGGATCAGAAAGACACCTACAACAGACTCCTGTACATTGATTTCAGTTCAGCATTCAACACCATTATTCCCCAGAGACTGATGGAGAAATTACTCCTTCTCGGTCTGAACACCGCCACATGTCTCTGGATCCTGGACTTCCTGACCGAGAGACCTCAGTCTGTCTGTGTTGGAAACAACATCTCCAACCCTACCACGCTGAGCACCGAATCCCCTCAAGGCTGCGTACTCAATCCACTGTTGTTTACACTTCTAACACGTGATTGTGTATCCAGACACGAGGGGAACCAGATTATTAAGTTTGCAGACGACACCACAGTGGTGGGACTTATTCAGAGGGATGAGGAATCAATGTACAGGGAAGAAGTTACAGACCTGGAGGGCTGGTGCAGGGAGAACAATCTGGTACTCAACGTAGACAAAACGAAGGAGATGATTATTGACTTCCGGTGGTCACGGCCTGAACACATCCCTCTCAGCATCGGCGGCCGTTTGGTGGAGAGAGTGGAGAACATCAAGTTCCTCGGAGTGCAGATCTCGCAGGACCTGACCTGGAGCAAGAATTCCTTGGGGATCAGGAAGCGGGCCCAGCAGAGACTGCACTTCTTGAGGAAACTCAAACAGGCCTCACTCCCCATCTGCATCCTCAGGACCTTCTACATAGGTGTGGTGGAGAGTGTTCTGACGTACTGCATTGCAACATGATACTCCAGCTGCAGTATGTCAGACAAAAAAGCCCCGCAGAGAATAGTTAAGGGAGCTGAGAGGGTAATTGGAGTTTCCCTCCCCTCTGTCCAAGAACTTTTTCAGAACCGTTGTAGGAGCAGGGCACTGAACATTATCAAGGACCACTCTCACCCTATGCATAAACACTTTGAACTGCTGCCATCTGGCAAACGATTCCGGAGCATCAGAGGCAGAACCACCAGACTGATTAACAGCTTCCTTCCACAAGCTGTTAGGATGCTGAACAGCTGATCCGGAATCTTTCATACATACTACTGCACCTTATGGACATTATGTATATTATTTTTATATTATAGTTCTAGTTAGATTTCAAGTATGTCTCAGGGCTGTGTGAATGGCTGTGTTGGGGTGGGGGGTGAGGGGTGTGTGAGTGTGTCTTAAATTATGTTCTTTTACTTATATAGATGCCTAGAGAAACACAATTTCATTTTGCCTGCACTACAGTTGTATGTACAGCAACATGACAATAAAGGTTGATTTGATTTGATTCGATTTGATTTTGTAAACTATGTTGAATTTCACCAAAACTCATTTTTTTGGTATATTTGGCCTATTTTATTTTATTATATATTAATAATCTCCAGCCTTTGTATGTGTGTGTGGCAGCACTCGACATGCTGACGGAATCACGTCTGTAAATGTTCCCAGCCAAAGCAGTTTTTGCTATGGCTGGAGGTAAGTGACGGTAGACATGTGCTCCACAAACAAAAGTTATTATTGAATTACGTAAAGTGATTTAACTGTTGTAACTTGTTTTATGTAATGGCCTCTTCATTTTGTGAGAGCCCTGCTAAGTTTTGAAGTTTGATAGTTCAAGTTTTGTATGAGTTTTCAGTCTAAAAGAGGGCTACTTGTACATTAGCATCCTAAGCTAACTAACCATTAGCTAATAATGGCTAGTTAATAATGGTCATTATATTTCTTATCAGGAGATGAGCACAGCAGCTGCTTCCACACACCTCATACATATCTCTCTGTTACTGCACAGGTATGGAGATTATTTTCTGATGAATATATATACAGTGGGGTAAAAAAGTATTTAGTCAGCCACCAATTGTGCAAGTTCTCCCACTTAAAAGATGAGAGAGGTCTCCAATTTTCATCATAGGTATACCTCAACTATGAGAGGCAAAATAAGAAAAAAAAAAATCCAGAAAATCACATTGAAGGATTTTTAATGAATTAATTGGTAAATTCCTCGGTAAAATAAATATTTGGTCAATAACAAAAGTTCATCTCAATACTTTGTTATATACCCTTTGTTGGCAATGACAGAGGTCAAACGTTTTCTGTAAGTTTTCACAAGGTTTTCACACACTGTTGCTGGTATTTTGGCCCATTCCTCCATGCAGATCTCCTCTAGAGCAGTGATGTTTTGGGGCTGTCGCTGGGCAACACGGACTTTCAACTGCTTCCAAAGATTTTCTATGGGGTTGAGATCTGGAGACTGGCTAGGCCACTCCAGGACCTTGAAATGCTTCTTATGAAGCCACTCCTTCGTTGCCCGGGCGGTGTGTTTGGGATCATTGTCATGCTGAAAGACCCAGCCACGTTTCATCTTCAAAGCCCTTGCTGGTGGAAGGAGGTTTTCACTCAAAATCTCACAATACGTGGCCCCATTCATTCTTTTCTTTACATGGATCAGTCGTCCTGGTCCCTTTGCAGAAAAACAGCCCCAAAGTATGATGTTTCCACTCCCATGCTTCACAGTAGGTATGGTGTTCTTTCTCCTCCAAACACGACAAGTTGAGTTTTTACCAAAAAGTTCTATTTTGGTTTCATCTGACCATATGACATTCTCCCAATCCTCTTCTGGATCATCCAAATGCTCTCTAGCAAACTTCAGACGGGCCTGGACATGTACTGGCTTAAGCAGGGGTACACGTCTGGCACTGCAGGATTTGAGTCCCTGGCGGCGTAGTGTGTTTCTGATGTAGCCTTTGTTACTTTGGTCCCAGCTCTCTGCAGGTCATTCACTAGGTCCCCCCATGTGGTTCTGGGATTTTTGCTCACCGTTCTCGTGATAATTTTGACCCCACGGGGTGAGATCTTGCATGGAGCCCCAGATCGAGGGAGATTATCAGTGGTCTTGTATGTCTTCCATTTTCTAATAATTGCTCCCATAGTTGATTTCTTCACACCAAGCTGCTTACCTATTGCAGATTCAGTCTTCCCAGCCTGGTGCAGGTCTACAATTTTGTTTCTGGTGTCCTTTGACAGCTCTTTGGTCTTGGCCATAGTGGAGTTTGGAGTCTGACTGTTTGAGGTTGTGGACAGGTGTCTTTTATACTGATAATGAGTTCAAACAGGTGCTATTAATACAGGTAACGAGTGGAGGACAGAGGAGCTTCTTAAAAAAGAAGTTACAGGTCTGTGAGAGCCAGAAATCTTGCTTGTTTGTAGGTGACCACATACTTATTTTACCAAGGAATTTACCAATTAATTCATTAAAAATCCTTCAATGTGATTTTCTGGATTTTTTTTTTCTCATTTTGTCTCTCATAGTTGAGGTATACCTATGATGAAAATTGGAGACCTCTCTCATCTTTTAAGTGGGACAACCTGCACAATTGGTGGCTGACTAAATACTTTTTTGCCCCACTGTATATATATTTTTGCACATGTTAAATGAGTTCTGGTGGTTTACATAAATGCCAAATAAGGGTTTTGTAGTGATCAAAAGGGATTTACTTGTTGAAGTGAATAATATATATTTAGTTTCATGTGAATAAGATGTTTTATTTCTATAATTTTTATTGCACTTTATATAGCTCATATTAAAGGTGCAATTGTTTTTCTTGTTATTAATAAGAGATTTTTAATTTGATGTTTTTTTTTAAATGATTGAGAACAAATGAAAAGCAGTTTTTGCTATGGATGGAGGAGATGAGTATGGCAACTACTTCCAAACAGCTCACACATGTCTCTCTGTTACTGCACAGACCTCAGTAAAGAAATCTGTGATTTCCTGAGCTGCTTCCTGTCCTTTTGTTGAAGAACCCAGAACACAACTCAGAAATAAGACATGGGTTACACCCTTCCTGACGCAACCCTGCCCATTTTATCCGGGCTTGGGACCGGCGCAGGGAGTACACTGGCTTGTGCACCCCCTGTGGCTGGGAAACCAATGTTTCCCCTCCTCCGTTCCATCCATTATTGCATTTGAACCCCGGCCTCCCAGTTGTGGGGCGGGTGCTCTACCTCTAGGCCAACACTCCGGTAAAGGAAATATGAATGTTTTCCCTCACAAATGTGCTACTTGGCTATGTTATTCTTATCAATATGTGACTTTTGTCAAGATTTCCAACTTGTACTCATAAATTAGCTTTCTTTCCTTATAAATATGCTTTAGTCTGATTGATTCTCACCACCTGTTTTTCCTCTCATGTCCTCCAACTTTGTCCTTTAACAGCATTTAATACTATCCACCTCCCCCATTTACTTTTCAAGGACGATACCTAGGTACCCATGTGTTTGCTGCAGCAGCCATCCCTACAGCTTCTGGTTTTATCTGGAGGCTCAACACAACTTTACTTTGAAATCCATCATGTCTGTTCCTGTAGACTCAGCACAGGAAAAACAGGCGTTGGGAATGCGGGGGGGAGGGTGGGGGGTCCAGGATTGATGTCATGATGTCTACCTTAATACTTTCAGAAACTGGGAGCTGCATGGGAAAGGTTTCCACGCAAATAAGCCGTCAAGCTCATCCCTGTAACTGCAGAGATCATGTCTGACAATTTTTTTTTTTTTTGGGGGGGGGGGGATTGCTTACATTCCTCACACACATTTAAAGTAAAACTACTTTCTAAGGTTCAAGAAAGGCTGAGCTGAAAAGCTCTGAGATCAGGATGGATTCACCATCCACTCAAACACGATGTGTTTGTGGGTTTTAACCTTCTAAAATGCTTTCTTATACAGTAAAAAATGTTCAAATTTCTCTTCACTTAGGAAAAACCTATAGCCGTGGACATCCATACTTTAACAATTCTGATCGCTTAGCAAGAAGGCGCCAATGAAAACAACCACATTATTGTATTGTGCAATGATAGCAGGGAGACAGATCAAGATAGTTTTTAATGTCTGTTGCTGGCATTTGTGAAGATCCAGACAGCTTATCTTTCGAACCAGATAAATTATACTTTAAAGGTAATTCTTGAGTGTTTTATGTGGTCTCTGGAGCTAAGTGCTGTAGTATAAATGATCTCTGGGCCTGTTTGTGACTGCCGATACACTGAGCGAGAGGGAAGCTCCACTGAAATTAATGTTTTTGCTGTGAAATATGCCACGACATTGCATCACTGTAGGCTGTCATAACCACGGTTTGAAGAAAGACAAACCAGTGTAATTTTCTGAGCTGCCAAAGAAACATTTAGAGTCTGAATGAAAGTAAGTGGGCGAGTGCACAGATTAAATAAATATATTCCCTGTAGTGTTACCAGCTGGTTTGAAATTAAAAATTCATCCTTTTCTTGGAGAAGAACTAAGACCCTCATCGTAAGACCCCCTTTCTCAAACACACAGAAAAAACAGAGCTTTTGAAGCCACATTCCATGACCAAGTTATCTCTCACTCTGTGTCCAGAACCAATTCACTCCCTGTCATAAATTAGGATTTCTATTCAGAGCCCAGACATCAACTTGACAACTTTATGTTTTAATAGCTGTCTGAGACTTACCAGATCCCTTAACTTCTTTTCTTTCTAAATTGTGGAAGTCCAACATTGCCCCCAATGGATGAGTGATGTATTATGTCTCATCCTCAAAGTAACAGGAATCCCACAAGAATTAACCTTTTTATCCCTAAGACTCATTTTTCAGAAGATACATCTCAGGAGACAATTGAAGATTAGGAATGGACTCAAATGGAGAATTCTGGTGTGAAATGTTTTATTAATCATTGATTTGAATGTATTGTATGTTTTGAAAAGTATGTAACATGAAACTTTATTCAATGCATGTTAATATGGAATTGCAAGTTTATGGAAATGCATATTTACTGTAGTAATAATGAAAAGTAGTCATGAATCACTTAAGTTTAGTTGAGCTTATATATAATGTGAATTTCAGTTTAATAATTTTTTTTTCTTCCATGAAGTGCATGCAAGTCATCTGACTTAAATCAGCCAATCACCAACTAGTCTAGTTTATGTGACACCTCTTTCATTGTATTGGTCAATTTCAGGCAAAGAGACTCTTCCTAATTAGACAACAGTCCATTCTTGTCTCCTGTTCTCAAATGTAATTGGTCCTTTTTACTGCCATTCAGTTTTCTTTCTTCTGGAAAGCACTCACTTTAAAAGTTGGGAACTCCCAAGTTTTTTTCAATCTTGTTTCAGTTTCTGTCCATTTCTGTTAAGTTCCGTTCTGTTCTTGTGTCCTGTTCAGTGGAGAGTTTTTTTTCCCCACCTTTTGCTGGGGAGAGACTTCCTTTGCCTTCCTGGAGCTCAAATCTTATCCATTGCCTGGAGTAAAACTCAATTTTTCTCTCCTCAGACATAGTCTTAATTTTTTAAAAGCTTTCTCCATTTCTTTTTTTTTTCTTAACCCATTGACTGCCACAGGTGCTCCATGGCGCCATAAGCCCCTAGTGGTCAAGGTTTTTTTCAAGAAAATATTCAGTTCAGATGTCAGATATTTCCAAGGCTATAACTTGAAAGTAGTAAGAGATAATGGCTTACTGTCAATTAGAAAGATGTAGAATATAAGATAAGATAAGATAAGATAAGCCTTTATTAGTCCCACAATGGGGAAATTCCAGGATTGCAACAGCACAGGGATAGCAACACTCAGAGCAACAATCAGAAGGCAAGAAAAAACAAAAACAAGAAACAAGAGCAGCTAATATACATATGTACATATTACTATAAATATATATATATATATATATATATATATATATATACACAGACACACAGTGCAGAGCATTGTAGCTGGATGGAATAAATATATAAGTATATAAACACAGTGCGGAGCATTGTAGCTAGATGGAATAAATATGTAGATATATAAACACACCCAGTGCGGAGCATTGCAGCTAGGTGGAATTAATTATGTAAATATATAAACACACACAGTGCGGAGCATTGTAGCTAGATGGAATAAATATATAGATATATAAACACACCCAGTGCGGAGCATTGAAGCTAGATGGAATAAATATGTAGATATATAAACACACACAGTGCAGAACATTGTTGCTAGATGGGATGAAACAGCACAACCGTCTACTTAGTTATCCTACATGGTATGATTATGTACCCATACATATTCTCACCCTCCATAGTGACCGGTATTTTCCTAGTTGTATGCCGGAGGGGACCATTGTGTAAGTCTATTGCATCTTTTGCATTCAAAACTATTAGGTTGTTACGTCTTTTTGCTATCTCTGCGAGCAGCCCTGCTTAGGTTGTACAGTCTGACAGCCGTTGGTAGGAAGGACCTGCGAAACCTCTCGGTTGTGCACCTGGGATGATGTAGTCTGCTGCTAAATGAGCTCCTCAGTGCATTCAGTATGTCCTGCATAGGGTGGAACTCAGACTCCAGCAGAGATGACAGATATGATCCAAAGTTTGAGATAGGAGTAAATTTATGCATCTAATTTGCATAATGCCACGGCAGCCATATTGAATTGCATAACTTTCAGTGAAAAGTGGAGTTTGGACATATTTACACAAAGAATGGTTTTGCTTTTTGTCACCGTTTCTTGTTTTGGGCATTTTGTTATCTTATTTTCAAACCAGAAAATCAGTACAATGTAAACAAACCAAGACATTCATCACTTACCGCTGACTGGGTGGCTCGCTCACGCTGTCCTTTTGCAGCATCCTGGTCATTATTTTCTCTTCTGTCGGTCATTTTATTTTTCCCCCTCACATCCAGAAACTGTTATGATTATTCCACCTCAATTTCACTTTTATCCCGCCGCTATTTATCTTATATGATGACACAGAATTGGCACGATTGTTCCCTCCAGTCACATGGCGCTGGGGGCGATGGCAGGTAAACATCAACCAGTTTCGCTCACCCTCTGTTATAACAAAATGTATATATTTACCTTCATAAGCTAAATAATCTCTTTTTAGAATCATAGTTGGCAAATTTGGGAGCAAATGCCTTCTCCGTGATGGCGATGGCGAACATCAACATTCGTTTACAAACTCTTCTTCTGTGGTGTCCAGAAGTGAGGTTTTAGGATGGTTCTATGCCTTCCATCAGTCCTCCAAGGCAAGAGCAGTAAGTTATACATGTCTGCCACCTTGTGAGGTGGAATTCTGAGTTCAACTGGGGAGTTTTTGATCATGTCATATAACATCACATGACAGGCGCAGTGCTGCACCTGTGGCAGTGAGGGCGCTATCTGTTCATGCAATCTGGCCACAATAAGGGTTAAATAACCATGTCAAACAGGACTGATTTTGATTGTTCTCACATTTAACTAGAAGCTTACTCTCGCTCAGTTACCACGACATCGGAAGAACTCAGATTTCGTGGCTTAAATATTTTTGTTCTTTTCTTCAAGTTTTGTGACTCTGATCAGACTTTGAATAACCTACAAACTCCGGGGACTTGTTTGATTCCTCTGAAATCATGTTTTGGTCCATCCTAAAGATATTCAGATCAACAGAGCCAGCCAAACCTCTCATCCTCCCTGGGGTCGCAGCATCAAAACAGTTGAGTTTTGAGAGAAGTTATCTGCGGGCAGATAATTTCCATCGTTCATTTGATGACCAGTTAGGATCCAGCTGAAGTCATCCATACCAACTGCAAGAGTAAGCATGACTCATTTTCTCTCTGCTGGGCTCGGATCTGATGTCAGTCCCAATATAAGTAAGTTTTTAGAGTAACACAAATTTTCCTTTTTCATATAAATCAGCTTTCATCATTTTCGTCATAAAATTGTGTCCAATTTTCCTAACCATTCTGTTACAGCTATTTTACAGTCCTTTTTCATTTCCCATCACAGTGCCAGTTTAAGCTATGGTTTTCTTTGGTTCCATAAATGTTTAATAATACACATTATGCAGTAATCCCTCAACAGTTTAATGTGGTGCTTGATACTTGTTGATCATTTCACATTGCCTTAAAAGTCATTTGAATATAATACCTTATCTAAGTTGAGTTTGATCATTAGACTGTTAAAGGCACATTGAAGTTACTGCTTGATTTTTTTGTGTCCATTCTCTCGATTAATAAGATAAGATAAGATAAGATAAGATAAGCCTTTATTAGTCCCACAACGGGGAAATTCCAGGATTGCAACAGCACAGGGATAGCAACACTCAGAGCAACAATCAGAAGGCAAGAAAAAAAACAAGCAAGCAAGAGCAGCTAATAAACATATGTACGTATTACTATAAAATATATATATATACACACACACACAGACACACAGTGCAGAGCATTGTAGCTGGATGGAATAAATATATGAATATATGAACACACAGTGCAGAGCATTGTAGCTAGATGGAATAAATATGTAAATATATAAACACCCACAGTACGGAGCATTGCAGCTAGGTGGAATAAATATGCAAGTATATAAACACACACAGTGCGGAGCAATGTAGCTAGATGGAATAATATGTAGATATATAAATATATAAACACACACCCAGTGCTGAGCATTGTAGCTAGATGGAATAAATATGCAAATATATAAACACACACAGTGCAGAGCATTGTTGCTAGATGGAATGAAACAGCATAACCGTCTACTTAGTTATCCTACATGGTATGATTATGTGCCCATACATATTCTCACCCTCCATAGCGACCGGTATGTTCCTAGTTGTATGCCGGAGGGGACCATTGTGTAAGTCTATTGCATCTTTTGCATTCAAAAAACTATTAGTTTGTTACGTCTTTTTGCTATCTCTGCGAGCAGCCCTGCTTAGGTTGTACAGTCTGACAGCCGTTGGTAGGAAGGACCTACGAAACCTCTCGGTTGTGCACCTGGGATGATGTAGTCTGCTGCTAAATGAGCTCCTCAGTGCATTCAGTATGTCCTGCATAGGGTGGAACTCGGACTCCAGCAGAGATGACAGTTTAGCCACCGTCCTTCTCTCTCCTATCTCCTCCATCGGATCAAGGCGCTGCCCCAGGACAGAGCTAGCTTTCTTAATCAGTTTGTTCAGTCTCTTCCTATCGGCTGCAGTAATGCCACTGCCCCAGCAGACCACTCCAAAAGTGATGGCTGATGCCACCACCGTGTCATAGAATGACTTCAGCAGCGCCCCTTGTACACCAAAAGACCTGAGTCTCCTCAGCAGGAACAGCCTGCGCTGTCCCTTCTTGTAGAGTGCATCAGTATTGTGTGACCAGTCTAGTTTATTGTTCAGATGAATACCCAGGTACTTATAGGATGTCACCATCTCGATGTCTGTTCCCTGTATATTTACTGGTACTGTGAGGGGCTGCCCATGCCTGCGGCAGTCCACCACCAGCTCCTTAGTTTTCCTCGCGTTGATCTGGAGGCAGTTCCGATGGCACCAGTCCACGAAGTCCTGGATAAGCCCTCTGTACTCAGCTTCATCTCCATTGGAGATGAGGCCAACGATCGCAGAGTCATCAGAGAACTTCTGTAGATGGCAGTGTGTTGTGTTGTGTGAGAAGTCCGCAGTATAAAGAGTGAACAGGAAGGGAGCCAGCACCGTTCCCTGGGGGGCCCCCGTGCTACTGATGATCGTGTCGGACACACAGTCCCGGGTTCTCACAAACTGAGGCCGGTTCGTGAGGTAGTCCAGGATCCATGATGACAGGTGCTGGTCCACCCCTGCGCGCAGCAGCTTGTCCTTCAGGAATGCAGGAGAATTCACAAATGTTTGAGAATGATTCATAGCTGGTAAAAATGTTGAATTATTAATAAAATTGTCCATTCTTTTGGACTGGTGGCCCACAAGCTTATGTGTGTTGGTAATGAAGAGAAACCTCATTCCCACCCACACATACTGTATATATAAATTAAATAATATTTGTACCTAGGTTCCAAGGTTGTCATAGCCAGGAGCGGCACTGGGGTTAAGCTCCCAGTGCTCATAAAATGCTCCTTATGGCGTGCGTCTCGAAAAGCCTCTGACAACTAAGTCCAACTCCTAGCCTGCCCGTGTGGTTTAGTCTCTAAGCCCGGCGGAACTGCTTTTACTAATAGGAGAAGGGGCGAGGGCGGATCTCTGGCGCCTTAAAACCAGATGCTTCGGGTAGATGGTGGCTCATCAACCTGGGAAGGTAGCCCATCTAGGGGAAGGTAAACCCTGATTTCAATCCTCCGCTGCCTTGCAGCATACCTGGTCACGGGAAAGGCTTCGGGAGTCAACCCTGAGGAAAAATCCGGAGTCGGAGCCCCTAAGGCAGTTCTATGTTGTGCTCAACATCGTTCTGGCAGCTTCTGCAACGGCGCTGGTGCCAAACTGTAGCAGCCCTGCTGTTCCTTTGGATTCATCAGCGACGTGGAGAGGGGGGACATGCTGCATGGGCAACATCTTATCCTCCATATCTTCCTGCCCAGGCTTGAATCCTACCAACGCCAAACGCTGGAAGGTAGAACACCGGATCACTGGAGAGGACACTCCAGCTTCGCCTTTGGCGTAGACAAAACACGGGGAATGACAGTTACCGGTTATAAGCCACCGCTCAATTGGCGTAGAGCTCGGCGCCAGGGGTTATTCCCGATGGTGGGAGGGATCATCGGATCTCACTGGACAGCTACCGCCCGCCTCAAGCTGGGCAGCCCCCAGCCAATAAGGTGATGTCCCGCCACAGCTTGCTTTCCTCATTGGGTGCATGGGGATGAGGAGAAGTCCGAACAGCAGGCTGAGAACTTTCGCACCAGGCAAGACAATAAAACAAAAGAGACCAACTCTAAAACTGGGAACTTGGAACGTCCGCACTATGATGACAGGACTCGCTACTAACCTCAAGGACATCAACGACACCAGGAAGACTGCCATCATCAATAATGAGCTGAAGAGACTGGGAGTGGATATCGCCACTCTCCAAGAAACACGGTTGGCTGACGCAGGCACACTGAGAGAGAAGGACTACACGTTCTACTGGCAGGGAAAGGGCAGTGACGAACACAGTGAACACGGAGTGGGCTTTGCAGTGAAGAACACCTTGCTGAAGATGGTGGAACCGGGCAGCAATGGCTCTGCACGACTCCTCACCCTCCGCCTGAACACCACTCAAGGCCCAGTCACCGTCGTCAGTGTGTATGCCCCAACACTGACAGCCACACCAGAGGCAAAAGACGAGTTCTACGAGAATCTCGCAACAACTATCAGGATCGTCCCCAACTCTGAACAACTCATTCTCCTTGGAGACTTCAATGCCAGAGTGGGTGCTGACCACGACTCCTGGCCCTCCTGTCTTGGACCTTTTGGCGTGGGCAGAATGAATGACAACGGACAGCGGCTGCTCGAGTTCTGCACATATCACAATCTGTGCATCACAAACTCGTTCTTCAAGACCAAGCCCCAACACAAGGTTTCCTGGCAACATCCATGCTCAAAGCACTGGCACCAGCTGGACTTGATCCTGACCAGGCGCACCTCACTGAAGAACGTGCTAATCACCCGTTCGTTCCAGAGTGCAGATTGCGACACAGACCATTCATTGGTGTGTTGCAAGGTCAAGCTGCAGCTGAAGAAATTCCATCGTGCTAGACAACCTGGAAAGGCACGGATTGACACCAGCAAGATGGCTCAACCAGAACTTGTTGAGCAGTTTGCCTCCACCTTTGAGAAGGAACTTGGTGTACCACAAGAAGGAGAATCTGCAAAGCAGAAGTGGGAAGAGCTGCGAAACACCATCCACCGCACAGCCTTGGCTACCTTTGGGAGGAAGACCTCGAAGTCACAGGACTGGTTTGATGCCAAGTTGACCGAGATGACCCCCGTCATTGAAGCCAAGCGCTCAGCACTTGCTGAGTACAAGAAGTACCCAAACGAGAAGAATCTCCAGATTCTCAGGGCTGCGAGAAGCAAAGTTCAGCAGACTGCTCGGCGTTGTGCCAACGAGTACTGGACTCAGCTCAGCCAAGACATTCAAACCGCTGCCATAACAGGGAACATCCTTGGTATGTACGATGGCATCAAGAAAGCACTTGGTCCGGCTCAGAGCAAGACGGCCCCCCTCAAATCCTCCACTGGGGAGATGATCACAGAAAAGAACAAGTAGATGGAGAGATGGGTGGAACACTACTCCGACCTCTACTCCAGACAGAACACCGTGACACCGTCAGCCCTTGATGCCATCGACTGCCTGCCATCCATGGACGAACTTGACGCCGAGCCAACCATCGACGAACTCAGCAAGGCCATTGATAGCTTGGCCGCTGGCAAGGCACCCGGCAACGACGGCATACCCCCCGACCTGATCAAGCACTGCAAGACCGCCCTACTGCTGCCATTGCATGACGTCCTCTGCCAGTGTTGGAAGGAAGGTGCCGTACCACAGGACATGAGGGACGCCAAGATCATCACCCTCTACAAAAACAAAGGGGAGAGAAGCGACTGCAACAACTACAGGGGCATCTCCCTCCTCAGCGTTGTTGGCAAAGTCTACGCACGAGTTGTTCTCGTTCGTCTACAGAAGCTTGCCGAACGTGTCTACCCCGAGTCTCAGTGTGGCTTCCGCGCTGAGCGATCGACGGTAGACATGATATTCTCCATCCGCCAACTCCATGAGAAATGCAGAGAACAGAACATGCCCCTGTATGTCGCCTTCATCGACCTCACCAAAGCGTTCGATCTGGTCAGCAGAGAGGGCCTTTTCAAGATCCTGCCAAAGATAGGATGCCCACCAAAGTTGCAAAGCCTCATTGAATCGTTTCACACCAACATGCAGGGGATAGTGCAGCACGATGGCAACGTCTCAGAGCCTTTCAACATACGCAGCGGAGTGAAACAGGGCTGTGTACTTGCGCCAACCCTCTTTGGGATTTTCTTTGCTATGCTCCTGAGGCATGCCTTCAGCACAGCAACAGAGGGAATCTACCTGCACACAAGATCTGACGGCAGGCTTTTCAACCTCGCCCGCCTGAAAGCCAGAACCAAAGTACGCGAGGCTCTAATCAGAGACATGCTGTTCGCAGACGACGCTGCAGTCGCAACCCACACACAGCAGGAGCTTCAGACCCTGATGGACCGCTTCTCCCAGGCATGCAAGGACTTCGGGCTTACCATCAGCCTGAAGAAGACTAACGTCTTGGCGCAAGGCACGGAAGCACCACCAACCATCACCATTGACGACTACGAGCTGGAGGTCGTGAATCAGTTCACGTACCTGGGGTCCACGATCAGCAACAACCTCTCCCTTGATACAGAGATCAACAAGAGGATTGGAAAATCAGCCTTCACACTCGCTTGCCTCACCACACGAGTGTGGGAGAATCCCAAACTCTCTGTCAAGATGAAGATGACAGTGTACAACGCCTGCATCATCAGCACACTGCTCTATGGGAGTGAGACGTGGACAACATACGCCCGGCAGGAAAAGAGACTGAACTCCTTCCACTTGCGCTGCATTCGCCACATCCTGGACATATCCTGGCAGGACAAAGTGCCCAACACAGAAGTTCTGTCCCGCGCCGGCCTTCCCTCCATGTTCACTCTACTCAGACAGCGCAGGCTCCGCTGGCTAGGCCACGTTCACCGTATGGAGGATGGCAGAATCCCCAAAGACGTCCTCTATGGAGAACTGGCAACTGGCAAGAGAGACGTTGGCCGCCCACAGCTGCGTTTTAGAGACGTCTGCAAGAGAGACATGAAGGCCCTGGAGATCAACACAGAGCGCTGGGAGGACCTTGCAACGAACCGCTCCAAATGGAGAGGCACCCTGACCAGACAGCTCAAGGCGGGTGAAGAGAGACTGACTGCTGCAGCAGATGAAAAAAGGACCCGCAGGAAGAACCGCCACAGACTCAGCAGCACGGAGACCACCCACAAGTGCGACCTGTGTGACAGGGACTGCCATTCGCGCATCGGCCTGTTCAGCCACAGGCAGTGCTGTTCCAGCAGAGTAGACGTTTAGGATTCTCTTCCGTGGTCATCATAGACCGACGGAGGCCGACGACAGATTTGTACCTAATAACAACACTGCCTTCAGTCAGATATTTTTTCTTAACAAAATTACACTGAAATTACCTGTTACAAAATGATCCAAACATAAAGTCCTGCTATCTGGAGAGTTATAGAGTGTCCCATCCTCATTCTCTCTATGAATAGCACTTGGCCACTTATCCCTTTGTTCAAGCTCTAAATGTCTCTTTAGTAGCTCAAAAAATGACACTGGTTTATTTTTCTTCAAACTGTGGTTATGACAGCTTGCATCAATGCAATTTCGTGGCATATTTCATGGTAAAACAATTTCAGTTGAGGTCCCCCCTCAGTCACAGTGTGTCTGAATGGTTGCAAGACATTTCTTTTTATCTGCTTCAGTATGGCCGCTGCATTACTATATACTGTACATGTCACACCACGGTTATCAATAGCTTAACATTTGGGTAGGACAGGAGTCTGCAACCTTTGCCAACCAAAGAGCCATTTTTCCCGTCTCCAACTAAAATAGAAGTGACTGAGGGCTGCAATGGCAATTTGACCTTTAAAATAAAGATTATGCTGCTTATAAAGTTTTTTTTAATGTATACATAGCTCTGAATACTATGTGGCATTAACGATTTCATACTACAACAGTGGAAAAAAACTGTCAAACTGTATATGTAGCTTCATTTGTGACATAAAAGTATTAGAAATATATTACAAATTTTTTTGTGCTGAAAAATAAACTTCTGAATATCTTACCATAATTTTTTGTATCATTTTTTTTATTTATCAGCACATTCATAAATTGTTTGGTTATGTTTGGTTATGTTGGTTCCATATGGTTGTCATAGCCAGGAGCGGCACTGGGGTTAAGCTCCCAGTGCTCATAAAATGCTCCTTATGGCGTGCGTCTCGAAAAGCCTCTGACAACTAAGTCCAACTCCTAGCCTGCCCGTGTGGTTTAGTCTCTAAGCCCGGCGGAACTGCTTTTACTAATAGGAGAAGGGGCGAGGGCGGATCTCTGGCGCCTTAAAACTAGATGCTTCGGGTAGATGGTGGCTCGTCAACCTGGGAAGGTAGCCCATCGAGGGGAAGGTAAACCCTGATTTCAAACCTCCGCTGCCTTGCGGCACACCCGGTCACAGGAAAGGCTTCGGGAGTCAACCCTGAGGAAAAATCCGGAGTCGGAGCCCCTAAGGCAGTTCTCTGTTGTGCTCAACATCGTTCTGGCAGCTCCTGCGACGGCGCTGGTGCCAAACTGTAGCAGCCCTGCTGTTCCTTTGGATTCATCAGTGACGTGGAGAGGGGGGACATGCTGCATGGGCAACATCTTGTCCTCCGTATCTTCCTGCCCAGGCTTGAATCCTACCAACGCCCAACGCTGGAAGGTAGAACACTGGATCACTGGAGAGGACACTCCAGCTTCGCCTTTGGCGTAGACAAAACACGGGGAATGACAGTTACCAGTTATAAGCCACCGCTCAATTGGCGTAGAGCGCAGCGCCAGGGGTTGTTCCCAACGGTGGGAGGGATCATCGGATCTCACTGGACAGCTACCGCCCGCCTCAAGCTGGGCAGCCCCCAGCCAATAAGGTGTTGTCCCGCCACAGCTTGCTTTCCTCATTGGATGCATGGGGATGAGGAGAAGTCCGAACAGCAGGCTGAGAACCTTTGCACCAGGCAAGACAAAAAAACAAAAGAGACCAACTCTAAAACTGGGAACTTGGAACGTCCGCACTATGATGACAGGACTCGCTGCTAACCTCAAGGACATCAACAACACCAGGAAGACTGCCATCATTATTCTTCCGGTTCCGGTTCCGCCAGACCGGCGGCGCCACACGAGTCGGCTGCCTGTTGCAACAGCCTTTTCTTTTTATCTTCCTTCTTCTTTCTACACCTTTCACTCTGTATATATATCACGGACGCACGGATCGCCCCGGGGGTCTCCCGGGTCGGCGGACGGAGCCACGGTTTGCAGCGGGAGACGTTACAGCGGGGAGGAGCTAGTGCTAGCTAGCACTTGGCCGCCGCCCGGTGCTAATGGGAAACTCGACATACCGGGAGCTGTAGCGAAAACGATGCGGGTGCCGGGCTGGAGTTTAGGCGGCGTGAAAGAAATATAAGACAGAATAATAAAGAGCGATGGCAAGAATCAAGCAGACCGCCCGTAAAATCTACTGGAGGAAGAAGTCCCCCCCTCCCCCTCCCCAGGAGACAGCTAGCCACCAGGGCTGCTCGGAGAGGCGCTCTGGCCACTGGCAGAGTGAAGAGGCCTCGCCGTCACAGGCCCGTGGCTCTGAGAGAGATCCGTCGCTGCCAGAAATCCACGGAGCTGCTCATCCGTAAGCTGCCCGTCCAGCGCCTGGTGAGGGAGATCGCTCAGGACTTCAAGACCGTCCTGCGTTTCCTGAGCTTCGCCGTCATGGCTCTGCAGGAGACCTGCGAGGCCCACCTGGTGGGTCTCTTCTTCGCTAAGGGGGCCACCATCATGCCCAAACACTTCCAGCTGGCCCGCTGCATCCGCAGAGAGAGAGCTTAGACTTTCTGCTGCACATTCACCAGCCATAATGCTCTGCACTGTGTGTCTATATATATATACATTTATAGTAATATGGACATATGTTTACTAGATGTTGTTTTTTTCTTGCCTTCTGATTGTTGCTCTGAGTGTTGCTGTCCCTATGCTGTTGCAATCCTGGAATTTCCCCATTGTGGGACTAATAAAGGCTTATCTTATCTTATCTTATCATCAATAATGAGCTGAAGAGACTGGGAGTGGATATTGCCACTCTCCAGGAAACACGGTTGGCTGACGCAGACACACTGAGAGAGAAGGACTACATGTTCTACTGGCAGGGAAAGAGCAGTGACGAACACAGGGAACACGGAGTGGGCTTTGCAGTGAAGAACACCTTGCTGAAGATGGTGGAACCGGGCAGCAATGGCTCTGCACGACTCCTCACCCTCCGCCTCAACACCACTCAAGGCCCAGTGACCCTCGTCAGTGTGTATGCCCCAACACTGACAGCCACACCAGAAATAAAAGACAAGTTCTACGAGAATCTCGCAACAACTGTCAGGATCATCCCCAACTCTGAACAACTCATTCTCCTTAGAGACTTCAATGCCAGAGTGGGTGCTGACCACAACTCCTGGCCCTCTTGTCTTGGACCATTTGGCGTGGGCAGAATGAACGACAATGGACAGCGGCTGCTCGAGTTCTGCACATATCACGATCTGTGCATCACAAACTCGTTCTTCAAGACCAAGCCCCAACACAAGGTTTCCTGGCAACATCCGCGCTCAAAGCACTGGCACCAGCTGGACTTGATCCTGACCAGGCGCACCTCACTGAAGAACGTGCTAATCACCCGTTCGTTCCAGAGTGCAGATTGCGACACAGACCATTCGTTGGTGTGTTGCAAGGTCAAGCTGCAGCTGAAGAAATCCCATTGTGCTAGACAGCCTGGAAAGGCACGGACTGACACCAGCAAGATGGCCCAACCAGAACTTGTTGAGCAGTTTGCCTCCACCTTTGAGAAGGAACTTGGTGTACCACAAGAAGGAGAATCTGCAAAGCAGAAGTGGGAAGAGCTGCGAAACACCATCCACCGCACAGCCTTGGCTACCTTTGGGAGGAAGACCTCGAAGTCACAGGACTGGTTTGATGCCAAGTTGACCGAGATGACCCCCATCATTGAAGCCAAGCGCTCAGCACTTGCTGAGTACAAGAAGTACCCAAACGAGAAGAATCTCCAGATTCTCAGGGCTGCGAGAAGCAAAGCTCAGCAGACTGCTCGGCGCTGTGTCAACAAGTACTGGACTCAGCTCAGCCAAGACATTCAAACCGCTGCCATAACAGGGAACATCCTTGGTATGTACGATGGCATCAAGAAAACACTTGGTCCGGCTCAAAGCAAGATGGCCCCCCTCAAATCCTCCACTGGGGAGATGATCACAGAAAAGAACAAGTAGATGGAGAGATGGGTGGAACACTACTCCGACCTCTACTCCAGACAGAACACCATGACACCGTCAGCCCTTGATGCCATCGACTGCCTGCCATCCATGGACGAACTTGACGCCGAGCCAACCATTGACGAACTCAGCAAGGCCATTGATAGCTTGGCCGCTGGCAAGGCACCCGGCAACGACGGCATACCCCCCGACCTGATCAAGCACTGTAAGACCGCCCTACTGCTGCCATTGCATGACGTCCTCTGCCAGTGCTGGAAGGAAGGTGCCGTACCACAGGACATGAGGGACGCCAAGATCATCCCCTTCTACAAAAACAAAGGGGAGAGAAGCGACTGCAACAACTACAGGGACATCTCCCTCCTCAGCGTTGTTGGCAAAGTCTACGCACAAGTTGTTCTCGTCCATCTACAGAAACTTGCCGAACGTGTCTACCCCGAGTCTCAGTGTGGCTTCCGCGCTGAGTGATCGACGGTAGACATGATATTCTCCATCCGCCAACTCCAGGAGAAACGCAGAGAACAGAACATGCCCCTGTACGTCGCCTTCATTGACCTCACCAAAGCGTTCGATCTGGTCAGCAGAGAGGGCCTTTTCAAGATCCTGCTAAAGATAGGATGCTCACCAAAGTTGCAAAGCCTCATCGAATCGTTTCACACTAACATGCAGGGGATAGTGCAGCACAGCGGCAACGTCTCAGAGCCATTCAACATACGCAGCGGAGTGAAACAGGGCTGTGTACTTGCGCCGACCCTCTTTGGGATTTTCTTTGCTATGCTCCTGAGGCATGCCTTCAGCACAGCAACAGAGGGAATCTACTTGCACACAAGATCTGACGGCAGGCTTTTCAACCTCGCCCGCCTGAAAGCCAGAACCAAAGTACGCGAGGTTCTAATCAGAGACATGCTGTTTGCAGACGACGCTGCAGTTGCAACCCACACACAGCAGGAGCTTCAGACCCTGATGGACCGCTTCTCCCAGGCATGCAAGGACTTCGGGCTTACCATCAGCCTGAAGAAGACTAACGTCTTGGCGCAAGGCACGGAAGCACCACCAACCATCACCATCGACGACTACGAGCTGGAGGTTGTGAATCAGTTCACGTACCTGGGGTCCACGATCAGCAACAACCTCTCCCTTGATACATAGATCGACAAGAGGATTGGAAAATCAGCCTTCACACTCGCTCGCCTCACCACACGAGTGTGGGAGAATCCCAAACTCTCTGTCAAGACAAAGATGGCAGTGTACAACGCCTGCATCATCAGCACACTGCTCTATGGGAGTGAGACGTGGACAACATACGCCCGGCAGGAAAAGAGACTGAACTCCTTCCACTTGCGCTGCATTCGTCACATCCTGGACATATCCTGGCAGGACAAAGTGCCCAACACAGAAGTTCTGTCCCGCGCCGGCCTTCCCTCCATGTTCACTCTACTCAGGCAGCACAGGCTCCGCTGGCTAGGCCACGTTCATCGTATGGAGGATGGCAGAATCCCCAAAGACATCCTCTACGGAGAACTGGCGACTGGCAGGAGAGACGTTGGCCGCCCACAGCTGTGCTTTAGAGACGTCTGTAAGAGAGACATGAAGGCCCTGGAGATCAACACAGAACGCTGGGAGGACCTTGCAACGGACCGCTCCAAATGGAGAGGCACCCTGACCAGACAGCTCAAGGCGGGTGAAGAGAGACTGACGACTGCAGCAGATGAAAAAAGGACCCGCAGGAAGAACCGCCACAGATGCAGCAGCACGGAGACCACCCACAAGTGCGACCTGTGTGACAGGGACTGCCATTCGCGCATCGGCCTGTTCAGCCACAGGCGGTGCTGTTCCAGCAGAGTAGACGTTTAGGATTCTCTTCCATGGTCATCATAGAACGACGGAGGCCGACATAAATTGTTCAAATCTGAAAAAATATCATCCATCTCCTTTAAACAGTGATCACACAGCTTTAGTTCCTGATATTTTAATAAATTAGAGATGAAAGTTTTATTAAGAAGAAGCAACTTTTCATCTTCTTAATGTTTCCTCATAATGCTCCTTATTCAAATGTATTAATATAGTATAAATCTATATCCTTCACCTGTTCTCCAGACTCTCATTTTAACAACTAGTGGATTGGTTGTCTGATAATTGGCTTTCTGATATTCTTCTTTATTTTGGAATAAAACAAAAGAATTCTAAACAACTTTCTTAATAATATAACCTTAAAAATCATATGGTGCAAATTTAGCCAATTAGAAATAATTACATCTAAGTGGAAAAAAAAGTTTAAAAAAATACTTTCTTCCGCTTAGCTAAATATTAGTTATAATTTTTTTTTAAAAAAATGCGTGGCACTAATAGACAATCTGCACATACAATTCACTGTCCAAAACCACAAAGACAACAAACTAGCAGTTGTTCTGCACAGAAAAAGTTGAAAACATCCTTAAAGTAAAAGGCTCACTTCTACATCACTGTCATAGAATCTTCTCTCCTCTCTTTACACTGATTTGAACTCCTTTTACTGTCTTTTTTTTTTTAATTTACAGAGTGTGAGGAAAAACTGTCGGCTGTGATTTCAGACAAGTATATCCGGTTGACGATGTTTTACAATAAAAGCACATAACAGACACAACCATTCTGAAAAATGAATTGCTGTAGAGGGCTTTTATTTTTACATCACTCAGGAAGTATTGAGCTGTGATGGTGAAAAGAAATTTACACTAATTCAGACTTCGGTCATGTCTGGCGAATCCACCATTTATAGTGTAGGCAACTAGAAGGTTATTAAGCCGGAATTCAAGGATAGTTTTTCATTTTTAAGGATAATTAAGGTGTTTATTTTAATCACATTTAAGACTTTTTATGGACCTGCAGACGCTAATGAGGGGGCTGTTTTTCACCCTGTTCGTGTTCTTACAGAGAAATTCTCTCCACAACAACCATACATGAATGCAAATTAATCCATCCACACAGAATTAAGCTGTCAATTTTCCTCTGTGATTTTATTTTCTTGGATCTGTTCATGCTTTACAGAGAGTGGCAGGAAGCGGCTGCTGTCCGAGCTTATCCACATGCACTGAGGACGGAGCGGTTGAGCGGCTCTGTTCAGCCGCCATCAGATGTCACACAGTCACGCATGGTTGACAACATAATAAATAATTTAAAAATATACATATATTACATTTAAAAAAAGTGTGTTTCCATTAAGAAATGTATCCAATTGCAATAAACAATAAGTTAAAAAATAAAATAATTAAAATGAGCTTCATTAATTTCCATGTGTTTTGAGATATAACTGCAGGCCAACATCTTCAACATCTCCCTGAGTCAAGCTGTTGTTGCCACATGTTTCAAAACTGCTAACCATAATACTAGTCCCACAGAAGCCCATCCCATCCAGCTACAATGATTACCAGCCCATAGCACTGACCCCCATCATAATGAAGTGCCTCGAACGGCTGGTCATGCAGAACAGGTTCAGGTTCGGGTTACTTTATTTGTACCCGTAGGTAGATTTGTTTTGCAGTCAGGTGACATCCATATTTACAAACCACAATTACATTCAACATGAACACAAACATCGGCACACATGAAGCTGACTATAACGTCAGGTCATCCCCCCTCCCACGACCCATCTCAGTTTACATACAGGTTAAACAGATCCACAGAAGACGCCATCTCTGCTGCTCTCCATCCAGCCCTCACCCGCCTAAGCTCAAAGAACTCCTACGTGCGACTGCTGTTCTTCGACTTCAGTTCAGCATTCAGCACAATCATCCCCCAGCACCTAATACAAAAACTCAGACACTTGGGGACTCAAAACCTCTCTCTTTAACTGGGTGCTGGACTTTCTCACAGGGAGGCCACAGAACATGCGGGTTGGCAGCAACACCTCCAAGACCATCGCACTGAGCACAGGGGCCCTGCAAGGGTTCATGTTCAGCCTGCTGCTCTTCACCCTGTTGACCCATAACTGTGTACCAGCCTACAGCACCAACCACATCATCAAGTTTTCGGATGACATTGGGTGGGGGGCCTCATCACCAACAATGAAGAGGCCAACTACAGAAATGAGGTGAGCCAACTGGTCCAGTGGTGTAAAGACAATAATCTCTTCCTGAACGTGGCAAAAACCAAGAAGATTGTGGTAGACTTCAGGAGGGAACACACACAGCATCCCCCTCTGATCATCAATGGAGCAGCTGTGGAGGGGGTGAGCAGCAGCAAGTTCCTGGGTGTGCACATCTCTGAGGACCTCTCCAGGTCCAACAACACCACATCACTGGCCAAGAAGGCTCAAACTCACCTCCATTTCCTCCGCAAACTGAGGAGAGCACAAGTTCCACCACCCATCATGTGCTCATTCTGCCGGGGTACCATTGAAAGCATCCTCACCAGCTGCATCACAGTGTGGTACGGAAGCTGCACCGCCAGAAGACTAATAGGCCAGCTTCCATCAAACTGCTTTTGAAAGGTTTATCACCCCTTAGCCAAGCCCAAACCCGCCCATGCCCCACCCCTTTCCGCGCCCACACCCCACCCCCTTTGCCCTGACCTGACCTTGACCTCCCCGTTGATCCGTAATAATCCTTTGATCAGCGACATCCTTTATGACCCGTAATTATCCTTTGATCAGCGACATCGTTTATGACCCGTAATTATCCTTTGATCAGTGACGACCTTTAACCCCCACCCTGAGGGCTGAGCATGGGAATGGAATGTTAATGCCGTGGGGACGGCGTGTTTTGTAGTTGCAGAGTTTAATATACATACGGCTGAAGTAACATCGTGCAAAAAAATGATAACGCACAATCGCAGAACTAAACATTAAACAAGAAACTTTAAATTTTAACTAACTAAAATGGTAAACGGCGATAGCGCTTTTTCTCTTGAACAAGAAGGGGCTTTACAGATACTGCTATTCACACGTACGCTCCCCCCACTCCCACCCCACCCCTCCGTTCCCACATGTATAATGATTGTGTTTTTATGTATTATCATTATGAATTTTATTTTATTTATTTAGCTATTTAAATTGATTATTGTACTGATGCAACATGTTCAAATAAATCATTCAAACTGATGGATGCTATTTGAGGTTTATAAAGTTTTTGATCCGTCCTCAGCCAATGAGTGGTGAGGGAGGATTTGACGGACTGTCCAATGATGACCTAGAGGCATACCCTTGCGGTTGACCAATGAAACTACACTACAGCGATGGATCCACTCCAGTTCGCCTACCAGCATGGCATTGGGGTGGAGGATGCAGTGATCTTCCTCCTTCACCGTTCTCTGTCCCACCTGGAGAAGCCCGGGAGTGCGGTGAGGATCATGTTCTTTGACTTCTCCAGTGCTTTCAACACCATCCAACCGATGACCCTGAAGGACAAGCTGCTGTGCGCAGGGGTGGACCAGCACCTGTCATCATGGATCCTGGACTACCTCACTAACCGGCCACAGTTTGTGAGAACCCGGGACTGTGTGTCCGACATGATCATCGGTAGCACGGGGGCCCCCCAGGGGACGGTTTTGGCTCCCTCCCTGTTCACCCTTTATACTGCGGACTTCTCACACAACACAACACACTGCCATCTACAGAAGTTCTCTGACGACTCTGCGATCGTTGGCCTCATCTCCAATGGAGATGAAGCTGAGTACAGAGGACTTATCCAGGACTTCGTGGACTGATGCCATAGGAACTGCCTCCAGATCAACGCAAGGAAAACTAAGGAGCTGGTGGTGGACTGCCGCAGGCAAGGACAACCCCTCACAGCACCAGTAAACATACAGGGAACAGACATGGAGATGGTGACATCCTATAAGTACCTGGGTGTTCATCTGAACAATAAACTAGACTGGCCACACAATACCGACGCACTCTACAAGAAGAGACAGCGCAGGCTGTTCCTACTGAGGAGACTCAGGTCTTTTGGTGTACAAGGGGCGCTGCTGAAGACATTCTACGACACGGTGGTGGCATCAGCCATCACTTTTGGAGTGGTCTGCTGTGGCAGTGGCATTACAGCAGCCGATAGGAAGAGACTGAACAAACTGATCAAGAAAGCTAGATCTGTCCTGGGGCAGCGCCCTGACCCAGTGGAGGAGATAGGAGAGAGAAGGATGGTGGCTAAACTGTCATCTCTGCTGGAGTCCGAGTCCCACCCTATGCAGGACATACTGAACGCACTGAGGAGCTCATTTAGCAGCAGACTACATCATCCTAGGTGCACAACCGAGAGGTTTCGCAGGTCCTTCCTACCTACGGCTGTCAGACTGTATAACCTAAGCAGGGCTGCTCGCAGAGATAGCAAAAAAAAACAACAACAACAAAAAAAAAACCTGACGACCTAATAGTATTGAATGAAAAAGACACAGTAGACTTACACAATGGTCCCCTCCAGTATATACAACTAGGACATTATCGGTCGCTACGGAGGGTGACAATATGTATGGGTACATATTCATACTATGTTGGATAACTAAGTAGACGGTTATGCTGTTTATTCCATCTTGCTACAATGCTCCACACTTTGTATATACAGTATATTTATATATTTATGTGTATGTATGTATATCCACTGCTCTTATTTATATCTTCCGTATCTTCTTAATTATTGCTTTAAGAGTTGCTATCCCTGTGCTGTTGCAATCCTGGAATTTCCCAATTGTGGGACTAATAAAGGCTTATCTTATCTTATCTTAAATGTTTAGTACAAATGGAGTAACTTCTTACAAAAAAATAAGGGAGTTAAAAAATTCTTTCTTCCAACATGTAAATGTACTTCAGACATGTACTTGTGTGATTAAAAAAAAGAGGTCCCTAACATAATGTTATGCAAAGAAACAAATATACAGATGATGAAGTTACTACTGCCTTTCAGTGATAAGTGTTTAAGGGAAGGTAATGCAAATTAGTTTATCCTTAAATGCTTCAGTGCAATTAAACAAAATGATTTTTTTTTGTAATTCCTCCAAACAAATAATTGCTTCAGTGTTTCTTTTTTGAAAGTAGTGAACGTTTTTAACCACATTAATCATAGTGAAACAACTTTGTGTGAATATACTAGTTTCAAAATCAGAGTTTGTGTCAACACTGTACAACATGTAATTTGTTATTATGAAAGATTAAAAAAAAACTATTCTATGCAATGAAGTAAGTACACTGTTATTACAAATTGTTTCAGAATCTAGTAACTCTAATGCTGATAATGCAGTATGGTGCAAAGTGTTTAATGCCTTTAAGAACCAGCCAAAGACCCAAGATAATTATTTTAAAAAAGTCAATTTCTGAATGATTAGAAAGTTGATAAATGTCTCTAAAAACAAAGGATTGTTCCTGTAGTAAAAATAGATTAAGAGTTCTACAGTATGGGAGGTGAGATAATACTTATGTGTCGGGAGCTAAAAACAACTGAACTTTCACACGTGTGTGTGTGTGTGTGTGTGTGTGTGTGTGTGTGTGTGTGTGTGTGTGTGTGTGTGAACATCAAACATTTTTTGGGTGGTGGGGAGATGTCGGTTGACCCCCCATATGCTCTGATATGACCATCTGCAAAATTTTGACGTAAAGCTGCAGACAGAAGTGAAGATGGGGTTATCAGCTCTGATGTATCAGCATCAAACACTTTTTTGAGTGGTGGGTGATGTGTGGAGGGGAGACGCTGGTTGACCCCGTATGCTCTGATATATCACCATCAAACACTTTTTGGGTGGTGGGTGATGTGGGGTGGGGCGATGTCGTTTAAGACCCATTTGATGAAAAGCTGCAGACGGATTGACATAAGCTTTGACATAAGCTGGACAGAACACTAGGAAGAGGAGTTTGAATGTTGAAAAAACTGTAGACTGATTTAATAAGGGATTTTTTAATGCACAAATTGAGGGAGATGTGAAAATATTTTGTAGTAATCCAAAAAAAAAAAAAACATCCATGATGTAAAATGTGTTTTGTTTTTCTCAATTGCTCACCCTGTACAAAAGCTCGAGTCATATAGGATGGTAAAAGAACATGCAGATGCACAGACAGCCAAAACCCTCTCCAAATTCTGGTTTAAAGTTGTCATGAGTGGCTGAAAAACCCTCTGCCTTAAAGCTATAAAACTTTTCTTCTGATCACAGCAGATGATAAAAGGTTTGATTGAATAAAAAATAATTTAACTGTTGGTAAATATCACGTAAACATTTTGGGATGTTTTATAGAATTGTTTCACACAAACAATCCTTACAACGCTGTTATGTGGTCATTTAAAAATATAAAATGCTTTTTATATGAGACATGATAAATTTTCTAGTATCAGCACAAAATAAACTCTCATCCCCACAAGCGTTAAGATAACAGCTTTTTTGTCATTATTGTGTTGTTGAAAAAAAAAGGAGGAAAGTAGGTGTGAAAACGCACGTTTGAAGCCTTACTTGTTGCACAGTTCAATCAATCCCTGTTCCCGTGAAGACCTCTGGATCGTCAGTGCACTGTTTTTTTCCTACTGTGGGTTGACCCCTGACTGGAGTTGGGGATTACCCCGCCTCTAGAACACCATTGGCTAGGCCATGGGGTCTGTCTCCATTTTGGTTTGGGCAAAAATGGCTGGTTGGGCAGTCTTCTTTTGAAATAGGAGGACAGGGTTAGTTGTGGGAGCCACTGTCGGGGGCAAAATGGCTGGTTGGTAGGGCGAGGTTAGTTGTGGGAGGTGCTGTCACCCACAGGGGTCTGTGTGCAGTTCAGGTAATCCTCTTTTTTCCCAGTTAATCCTTGGCCAGTCTGGTCCAAAAGCTGGAGGCAGGTGTCTCGCTAACCCGCAGTCGTGGTGAGTTTTTTCTCTTTTTTCATTGTTTAATTTTCTGATTTTATTTAATGATCCAATTTTTGCATATGGTGAGGTATAGATTCATTGGTCAACCGCAGGGGTACGCCTCTAGGTCATCATTGGACAGCCCGCCAAATCCCCCCTCGCCGCTCATTGGCTGAGGGCGGATCAAAAACTTTATAAACCTCAAATAGCATCCATCAGTTTGAATGATTTATTTGAACATGTTGCATCTGTACAAGAATTAATTTAAATAGCTAGATAAATAAAATTAAATTCATAATGATAATACATAAAGACACAATCATTATGCATGTGGGAACGGAGGGGTGGAGTGCGAGAGGGGGAGTGGGGGGAGTGCGTGTGTGAATAGCAGTATCTGTAAAGCCCCTTCTTGTTCATGAGAAAAAGCGCTATCCCTGTTTATCATTTTATTTTGTTAAAATTTAAAGTTTATTGTTTAATGTTTAGTTCTGCAATTGAGCATTATCTTTTTTTCTGCGCGGTGTTACTTCAGCCGTATGTATATAAAACTCTGCAACTACAACATGCGCCATCCCCACCGTTTCCCATGTGTTAACTGTTTGACTGCCTATGGCGCTCCATTGTGCCGTCAGCCCCTAGTGGTCAAGGTTTTTTTCAAGAAAATATTCAGTTCAGACATTAGAGATTTCCAAAGCTATAACTTGAAAGTGGTAAGAGATAATGGCTTACTGTCAATTAGAAAGATGTAGAATATGATCCAAAGTTTGAGATAGGAGTATATTTACACATCTAATTTGCATGTTGCCACAGCAGCCATATTGAATTACATAACTTTCAGTCAAAAGTGGACTTTGGACATATTTACACAAAGGATGGTTATGTTTTTTGTCACAGTTTGCTGTTTTGGGCATTTTGGTATCTTATCTTTAAAGTATATGAACCAGAAAATCAGTTACAATGTAAACAAACAAACAAATTCGTCACTTACCGCTGGCCAGGCGGCTCTCACTTCGTCCATTTTCGTTCATCCTGGTTGTTATTTTGCCTTCTGTCGGTCATTTGCGCTTTCTCTCCAACATCCAGAACCCTTATGATTATCCCACCTCAATTTTACTTTTATTCCACCACAATTTACCCTATGGCTGAAAGGAAATGGAGGAAAAACAAATTAACTATCAATTACCAAGTACTACAGAATAAATTAAAAATGTACAATAATGCAGTCAAGATATCAAGAACTGAGTATACAAGATAATCTCAACCCATAACAATAACCCTAAAGTCCTTTTTGCAACCATTGATCAGTTAATCAACCCAGATTTTAATAAAAACACAAACCTGCCATCAGACTCTCTGTGAGAGTTTTGCAGACCACTTCAGGTGCAAGGTTGATTCTATTAGATCCAACATTTTATCTGGCCAGAAGACTGCTTTTAATGGAATCTTGGACTCACCTTTAGCTGAGGAAACGCTGGACTGTTTTGCCCTGGTTGATGCTAAGATGCTTGGTAGAGTTTTCTCCCAGGTAAACCTGACCTTCTGCCTTTTAGATCCGATTCCCACATCACTTTTTAAAACATTTTATGGATTCTTCGAACATGAGATTTTAAACATTGTAAATTGCTCTCTTCAGACTGGTGTTTTCCCCGCTGCCTTTAAAACAGCTGTGGTGAAGCCCCTTTTGAAGAAGAGTAATTTAGATCCTGATATCCTCAGTTACTATCGACCTGTATCCAACTTACCGTTTTTAAGTAAAGTTTTAGAAAAAAATTGTTTTTATCCAGTTAAACAATTTTCTTATGGACCACAACATTCTTGAGAAATTTCAGTCTGGTTTTAGGACAAACCACAGTACCGAGACAGCCCTTTTAAAAATTGTTAATGATATCAGGTGTAATATGGACTCCCACAAACTGTCAGTCCTGGTGCTGCTGGATCTCAGCGCTGCCTTTGATACAGTAGATCACCACATTTTATTACGCAGACTCAAACACCTGTTGGGCCTCTCAGGTACTGTTCTCGAATGGTTTCATTCCTATCTCACAGATTGCTGCTATTTTGTGAGTATGGATACATGTTCTTCGGCATTCCATGAAATCAAGTGTGGGGTACCCCAAAGTTCAATTTTAGGGCCAGTACTTTTTAATCTTTATATGTTACCACTTGGGGATGTTATCAGGAGACATGGCATCAATTTTCATAGCTATGCTGACAATACTCAACTGTACATTGCCGTGTCTCCTGATGACACAAAACCAATTAATGCCCTTTTGAACTGTATTTTAGATATAAAGTCATGGATGGCAAAGAACTTCCTACAGCTCAACCAGGGCAAAACAGAAGTTTTAATCATTGGTCCCGAAGACAAGAGAGAAACTTCTACCAAAATTGCTAGGTCTAAAACTTACACATTGTGTCAAGAGCCTGGGCATTCTTTTAGACTGTGACTTTAATTTTATTTCACACATTAAAAATGTAACAAAAATCGTATTTTACCATCTTAGGAATATAACCAGAGTCCGCCCTTTTCTCTCTCTTGCCAGCACGGAGGTCTTGATGCATGCTTTTATTACTAGTCGTATAGACTACTGCAATGCCCTGCTCTCTGGTCTTCTTCAAAAAAGAATATCACATCTCCAACTGCTCCAAAATTCAGCAGCACGAGTGTTAACGAGGACCGAGGGGCGGGTGCATATTACACCAGTTTTAGAATTGCTGCATTGGCCCCGCGTGCATTTTAAGATCGATTTTAAGGTTCTCTTAGTAGTTTTTAAATGCCGCAGTGGTCTTGGGCCTTCTTATCTATAGCCACTTTTGCACTAGCCCAGCACACTTCAGTACAGCATGATTTACTTCAACATGGTTCGGTACGCTTTTGTCCGCACTACAACCGCATTACAACCGTGTTGAGCTTGGGTGGGTGGGATTTCTATAGCAGCAGGCGGCGCCACACTCCCGTGACGTAGAACACGCGACCCAACCAAAACATAACACATACAGCTGTACAAGGCGACTCCTCGGTCTGTGGCTTTTTTCACCATAAACGCCAAAAAGGACCGCTAGACAAGGGTACAGACAGCGAGATGAAACACTCTGGAAATAGTTCTGCAGCTTCTGGGAGAGCCAAAGGCGTGAGGATACAAACTAGGTCATATATGACGGTAAGCTAATTGTGCTAATGCTAGTTTGCTACAAGTATGTCGTACTACACTTTAATGTCTGCAATTTATCGCTGTTAGGTACTAAAATATGTACGCTGTGTGTGTTTCAGATGGCTCTGTTGTGGGGAAATTACTGCTTCATTCGCTCTGGGCGTTCTGCACAGCCTGTCACGGATTTCATCAGCCTGTCACTATTGTCAGCACAGCTTCACAAACGATCAGTGGTTATAGAGCTTAAGAATGTCTGTAGAAACGTTTATTTCCTGTGCAACAAATTTGCAACAAATTGCTCTGATCTGCTTGAAAATCATGGAGACTGTTGACAGTTTCGCACGTACCTGCTTCTGCAGCACTGAGTGAGGTGGTGTCATAGAAAAAAATGATCAGCTGACACAACTTGATCACCATGTTAATAACTATATTAGCCACAAAATATATATTCAAAAAGTAAACTTTACTGAGTTAGGTATAAGATATATTTGACAGTTATCATGCATTTTATGCCAAAACAAACTTGATCTAGGATTAAAAGGAATTAAGTTGGCAGTTGGGAGCTCGAGAGACGGGGCCACCTGGACCCAGCAGGACAGTGGCCTGAGTCGGAACCCAGTTGCGAGGTCCAGCTGAGGAACTACCAGACTGACGGCGGCCGGTGACGGGGCCTAGCGGAGGTGCCACCCAGCCAGACGGCGGCGAGCGGCGGCGGTGATCGGAGAAGTTCGGCTGCGCCGGCGGTGTGCAGCATAACCGGCCAGGCAGACGGCGGCAGGCGGTGGCGAATGACAGGGGTGATCTGCGGAGCTGAGCAGCACTACTTGGCGGAGGAGCTGTGCAATTAAAATAATGCAGTCACAAGGTTACATGGAAAATACTGACTAGATACATGTACTGTAGAAATATATATTCTCTGCATCAACAGTGTACATGCATTCATGTCGTATTGCACTGGGAATTGCACTGACAATAAACCTCTGAAGTTGTAGCAGATGTCTCTTTTTTATATGTGAAGGTTACCACCATGTGGCATAAATTAAATACTGAAATATTGAAAAAGCTAAGAATAATCCAGCAGTTTGAGAAATCATTTTGGTTTGGTGTAAGTCTGTCAACAGAATTATGACCCATAAAGCAGTTTGTGTTAAAATGTTAAATCCCATTAAACCTAATCTGGGGGCTTCCAGTCATGAGTTATGGGGGGCCAAGACCCTGCAGGTTCTCTCTTCTACCCAGTCTCTTCAGCAGGTGATCTCACTGATCAGTCAGTGGAAGAAGTTCAGTGGAATCTGCTGTTGAAGACACTGGTTGGAGGTAAAGCCTGCAGGGTCTTGGCCCTCCATGGCACATGATTAGACACCCCCGCCCAAACCCATTATGATGAAAAGCAGATGCTAATATGACCAAGAATTCCTCCATATACTGGTACTGTCACTAAAGTATGCAGGGTCTTCTGTACAGTCTTCTAACAATATAGTCTTCAGTTAATATAATTGTTTTGGTTACTTTTTCTTAAAAATAAGCCATTATTTTCAAGGTCACCGATTAATCCTTTGTACTGTTGACTTTTTTCCCACCGGTGTCTTAACAGACAAAATAGAAAATAAAGATAAAAAATCATGATGCAAACACATAAGTCACTAAATTGTTTATTACAATCAGCAGCAAATTCCAGATTATTCAGAATGTGCAAAATTCAAGCTGTAAAAAAAAAACCTGGAATGGTCACACGCTGCCTCACTGAGAAGCAACTGGATCGGTCCGTACTGGTCCTGGTTTGACAGATCTACAGCCTGCATCTCTGTAAATAGTGAGGCAAGGTCCAGTTGGGGTGACAGTTTCCCTCTTGCCTAGACAAAAGACAAATGGGTGGTGGTTAATTAAAGCAAGTTTAAAACTTATTTGGGAAATACACTTGTTGCTAAAAGCCAGCGGTGGAATGTGAATTAATGAATGAATCTTTATTTCGGATTGATTAAAAGTAAAGATTAAAAGAAAATAGAATAATATACCAAAGGGGAAAAAATCTAACAAGGTCAAATTAAACAATAACTCCTCTAACCACAATTTTCATGTAGCTGCACTTCAGTAGATTTTACAAGGGCTGAGTTACATTTAAAATCATCTTTTTACTGTGGCCTCAGCAATCAGAATGAATTAATACATTCACTTGAATGGAATCTAGTACTTTAACTGAAGTTGTGCATCACCGAGTATGGAGTCGGTCAGTCAAAATATGAAGTTTTTATCAATAAAAGTTTGTCTTGTCTGTAAAAGTGTCTCTTCTTGCCCTGGCTTCATGTGTGGGCGGTGTTTTGTACTACCATTGCTAAAATATAAAAGGAAGCACTACAGTTGGCCTCAAATATTTGTAATGTGTCCTTTTACTGCATGAGTTTATTGATGATAGACTATAAACTACACATATAAAGTAAATTATATTGATAACTGAACATCTCTCATTTGCCAAAACATACAGTTATGAACATAACTCACAAAGGATCACAAAAGTGGTCTGACAAAAAAATAAATACATTAACAAGTGGTTTATTTTACAGTTGATGCGCCATATTCACACAAATAAATCTCAGTTCAGTCCCTTTTATATTAAGTGGTAATTGTGCTACTTTGGTTCTGACACTTACCTATAAAAGCAAAGGATTTCAGTACGTTCCACAGTGGCGACGTCCGTTGTTGAGCAGCCGATTCCCTCCTCCCTAGACGAACGACAGAAATGGATGGTAGTTAGTTTCAAGCAAGTTCAACACTTATACAGGCACATCTCAAAAATTAGAATATCATGAAAAAGTTCAATATTTTTGTCACTCATTTCAGAAAGTGAAACCCATATATAGATTCATTACAGGGACTGTGATATATTGAAAGTGTTTATTTTAATATTGATGATTATGGCTACAGCCCATATTAACCAACACCTCAGCGGCAAACATTTATATTTAATAACAAAGGGGAAAAAAATCTAACAAGGTCAAATTAAACAATAACTCCTCTGATTATACAGTTCAACATAGGTTATCTGAAATGGGTGATGGCTGAAGCTGCAGCTTATATTGCCCACCATATTCCATCCAAGAATTCAAAAGAAAAACAAAACAGGAGGGATTACAATTCCAATGTGACAATAAAGTACTTTGTTGTTGTATTTAACCACAATTTTCATGTAGCTGCGCTTCAGTAGATTTTACAAGGGCTGCGTTACATTTAAAATCATCTGCTTTTACTTTGGCCTCAGCAATCAGAATGAATTAATACATTCATGAGTTTATTGATGATAGACTATAAACTACACATATAAAGTAAATTATATTGACGACTGAACATCTCACATTCGCCAAAACATACAATTATGAACATAACTCACAAAGGATCACACAAGTGATCTGACAAAAAAATAAATACATTAACAAGCGGTTTATTTTACAGTTGATGTGCCATATTCACACAATCAAATAAATCTCAGTTCAGTCCCTTTTATATTAAGTGGAAATTGTGCTTTTGACACTTTACCTATAAAAGCAAAGGATTTCAGTACGTTCCACAGTGGCGAGGTAGGTTGTGGGGCGGCTGATTTCGTCTTGCCTAGATGAACGACAGAAATGGATGTTGGTTAGTTTCAAGCAAGTTCAACACATATACAGGCACATCTCAAAAATTAGAATACCATGAAAAAATTCAATATTTTTGTCACTCATTTCAGAAAGTGAAACCCATATATAGATTCATTACAGGAACAGTGATATATTGAAAGTGTTTATTTTAATATTGATGATTATGGCTACAGCCCATATTAACCAACACCTAAACGGCCAACATTTATATTTAAAAACAATTTTTTTAAAGTTAATTTTATGTAATATTCCAATTTTTTGCAAAATAGAATTTGGGGTTTTCAGGGGCTGTAAGCCATAATCAGCAAAATTAAAATAAATAAATATATCACTGTCTGTGTAATGAAGCTATACAATATACGGATTTCTCTTTCTGAAATGAGTGAAAAGCACTGCAGGATCCACAGAATAGGTGTGTGGGTCTATTCTGACGCTTTAGAAAATTACATGAATGACTTTATAAATCACTGGTTTGAAAAAGCAATTTTAATATGATGAGATTTCGGCTCCTGTGGTCCATTTCACCAGTATCCACAATATAAACAGGGAGGCTAACCCTGGCATGTGGAAACACATTCTATGGCGCATATTTAGAGCGCATATATGGCATTCATATTCACCCACATATACCTAGTAGGCATGACGGTGCATATTCTGGAAGCTTCACGTCTCAATGGCCAAAGAGGACCTGACCCTGCAGAGACCTACGGGAGGTGTGAAGTTGGTTGCTTAGGAGACGAGAAGTGGGAGAGAATGTCCCAGCAGGAGCCCCGGAGGCTAGAAGGATGAGAGAGACAATGGAGACGCCAAGGAGCCTCGGGGGCTGTATGTTTGCTCAAGGACTGTGGGTTGGGTGTGTGTTATTTGATGTTGGGGGTTTTGTGTCTTTGGAGGGTATAAGAACTGTGAAGGATGATTGTTCTACCTCTTTTCTGAGATTCTGTTCTTGTTGGAGGATGTGACCTCTCAATAAACCAACCCTGAGAAATAAACTCAGTCTCGTTTGTGAAAGGCATCCTCTACACTGGTGACCTACGACAAACTATGGCCGGTGGCGACGATCTTCCCGCACCGGACTCTTCAGGAGCCAACTGGGTTAACGCAGCTACCACACTACAGCTGCCCGATTTCTGGCAACATAACCCGCGCTCCTGGTTTACCACTGTGGAGGCGCAGTTCCACCTTCGGGGAATCTCAGCGGATGCAACGAGGTTCTACCATGTCGTCGCAAAGCTGGACAGCCTCACAGGACCCCAGGACGACAAGTATGGCGCACTGAAAGCCGCCCTCATTCGAGCTTTCACTCCCTCGCAGGGAGAGCGAGCAGAGAGACTTCTGGCGCTGACAGAAGGGGAAGCAGACAGGCCGGCAGATCTGATGGTGAGGATGATGAACCTGAGAGGCGAAGATAATGACAGTTTTATCTTCGCCCACCTCTTTCTCAGAACACTACCGCCAGCAGTGAGAGTCACCCTGGCCAGCTCACAGCTGTTCAACGACCGCGACTACCACGGGCTGGGCCAGGAGGCGCAGCGGCTCGTCGACGCCCATAGACGACACGCAGCCACGACGGCGGCAACGGAGCTGAACGCACCCCCGCGAGACGAGGGGAGACCAGAGGCCGCAGCACTGGACCCACTGACGTCAGCAGCGGCAGAGACCAGGAGAAGCGGAGCGGATGGCACCCTCTGCTTTTACCATTGACGTTTCACCGAGAGGGCGCACAGATGCATCCCACCGTGCCAATACAAGCGCCAGGGAAACGCCAAGACCGAGAGTCGGTAGCAGCTGCTGCTCTCGGCACGAAGAACAAGCTGC
Source organism: Pholidichthys leucotaenia (assembly GCA_020510985.1). NCBI lineage: Eukaryota > Metazoa > Chordata > Actinopteri > Cichliformes > Pholidichthyidae > Pholidichthys > Pholidichthys leucotaenia. The sequence continues at coordinate 319,753,769 of CM035844.1, forward strand.
TTTTCGTGACGGACGCGAATTCAGGGAAGGATTTCCTGGTGGACACAGGCTCCCAGCTGAGTTTTGTCAAACCTTCCTACGCAGACCTGCTGGCGCCTTCCAGCGGACCCCTGGTGCTAGCGGCAAATGGCTCGACGATCAAAACCTATGGGGAGAAGACGCTCCTTCTATCCTTCCACGGGCGCACCTTCGAGTGGACTTTCATCGTAGCTGCAGTTAGCAACAACATGTTAGGTGCTGATTTTTTATGCTCAAACAGTTTATTAGTTGATCTTACTAATAGACGTATGGTAAATGCACTGTCTTTCCACTCTATCTCCTGTACAGCTCGGGTGGCCCCGCCTTCTGCACATCCTAATGTCACAGCTGCGGGTGGTAAGTTTCATGCACTACTCAATCAGTTCCCAGCACTCACGGTCCCAACATTTTCAGCGTCAATAGCTAAACACGGGGTCGAGCATTTCGTAACTACCTCCGGCCCCCCTGTTTTTGCAAAAGCTCGGCGCTTGGACCCAGCTAAACTGGCCATCGCGCGCGAGGAATTCGCCAACTTGGAAAAACTGGGCATTGTTAGACGCTCTAACAGCCCTTGGTCGTCACCCCTGCATATGGTCCCCAAGGCTGACGGCTCGTGGCAGCCTTGCGGTGATTTCCGCAGGTTAAATAATGCTTCAGCACACGACCGCTACCCGATTCCACACATCCAGGATTTTTCGGCGCATTTGGCGGGGGCGCGCATCTTTTCCAAAATAGATTTGGTGCGCGGTTATCACCAAGTCCCAGTCCGCGCTCAAGACATACCCAAAACGGCAGTAATAACCCCCTTTGGGCTTTTCGAGTTTTTGCACATGCCTTTTGGCCTCAAACGCGCCGCACAGACGTTCCAACGCATGATGGATGCGGTGTTGCGTGGCCTCCCTTTCGTGTTCGCCTATTTGGATGATATTTTGGTAGCCAGTGCATCCGAGGTCGAACACGAACGCCACCTCACAGTGGTTTTTCAGAGGCTGACAGAGCATGGGCTGATAATTAACCCAGCGAAATGTCAATTCGGGGTAGCGCAAATTGATTTTTTGGGCCACCGCGTTTCTCCAGAAGGAGCGGTCCCGCTGCCCGATAATGTACGCGCGATAACGGAGTTTCCCCAGCCGCAGACAGTTAAAGCATTGCAAGAATTTTTGGGGATGGTCAATTTTTATAACCGTTTCCTTCCCAGCGCGGCACAGCTCATGCACCCACTGTACGCGGCACTAAAGAAACAAAAACCTGCAAATAAGGTCGAGTGGTCCCCGGAACGGGAGCGCGCTTTCTCCCAGGTCAAGTCGGCCCTGGCAACCGCTGTGTTGTTGGCACACCCCGTGCCAGCAGCTCGCATGGCACTAACCACGGACGCTTCCGACGTAGCAGTGGGGGCGGTTGTCGAGCAACTGGTAGCAGGGAGCTGGCAACCGCTTGCGTTTTTCAGCAAAACGTTGCGCGATAACGAGTGGAAATACAGCGCGTTCGATAGGGAGCTTTTAGCCCTGCATCTGGCCATCCGCCACTTCCAGTTCTGGCTGGAAGGGCGCCGTTTCACCGCGTTTGTAGACCACAAACCATTAACATTTGCAATGGCCAAGATTTCAGAGCAGTGGTCGGGCCGACAGCAGAGACAGCTGGCCGCGATTTCAGAATTTACCACCGACATTCAACATGTGGCGGGCAAACACAATGTGGTGGCAGATTGCCTCTCGCACGCAGTTGCAGTTGCAACGCCAGGCCCCCAGGGGGCAGACGTGGTGGCCGTGGAAGTGGGCCAGGCTTGCGGCGCGGAAGCGCTCGCAGCCCCGGTCTGTGTAGGCTTAGATTATGCAGCCATGGCTGCCGAGCAGGTTAACGATGCGGATGTGCGCGCGCTCCAGTCTGGGCCAACAGGGCTAAGGCTGGAGCACAGGGTGCATCAGACAGGTATGCCTCCTCTAATCTGCGATATCTCCACGGGGCGCCCCCGCCCCGTGGTCCCAGCTGCATGGCACCGCCGCGTTTTTGATTTAATCCATTCGCTGACACATCTGGGAGTTCGCGCATCGATCAAAATGGTGGGAGAAAAATTTGTTTGGCCAGGGCTGCGTAAACAGGTCAAAGAGTGGGCCGCAGCCTGCGCAGCGTGTCAAAGAGCAAAGATACACAAGCACATGCGGGCCCCCTTAGAACCTTTTCACATCCCGGCCAAACGCTTCGACCACGTGCATATCGACTTGGTGGGACCCCTCCCTCTGTTGCAGGGTTTCACACACCTTCTAACCATGGTGGACCGCACAACGCGCTGGCCAGAAGCGGTCCCCCTGGCGTCAACTACAGCAGCAGACGTGGCGCGCGCATTTTTAACGGCTTGGGTCACGCGTTTTGGAGTCCCGTCAGACATAACGTCTGACAGGGGTCCCCAATTCGTTTCCGAGCTCTGGTCATCCATGGCCCTCAGTCTGGGGGTGAAAATTCACCGCACTACCGCTTATAACCATCAGGCCAACGGTTTGTGCGAACGCTTTCACCGGTCATTGAAAGCAGCCCTCAGAGCGGCTCTCACGGACACAAATTGGGTTGATAAACTTCCATGGGTTTTATTAGGGTTGCGTTCAGCACCTAAGGAAGATTTACAAGCCTCTCCGGCTGAGCTAGTTTTTGCCCAACCCCTCCGGTTACCGGGCGAATTCCTTCCAGAGAACCCCGCACCAAATCGCCCACCCGCTCAGCTGCTGCAGAGCGACACGGGATCAAACACCCTCCCTGGCCCAGTTCATCACAGTTTCCCACGCGTTTTTGTGCCTAAAGCCTTAAAGAACGCAGAATTTGTCTTTGTCAGACATGACGCTCAGAGGCCAGGTTTAAGACCACCTTATGATGGACCGTTCAGAGTGTTAGAAACTGGGGAAAAACATTTTTTGCTCGATTTTGGTGACAGGAGAGAATTAGTCTGCATTAACAGACTCAAACCCGCTTTTGTGTTGGCTGATGAACAAGTGCAATTAGCCAGGGCCCCCCGCCGCGGCAGGCCACCGGGGAGACACTCTTCTAAGCTTTCACAAGGATGTGCTAATGACTTTGATCCACAGATGCAAGAAACAGCTACAGGCAGATCGAAGCCTGCTTACAGCAGTTATGGCAGGAGGTTGAAGCCCAAGCAGTTGGAAGTGTGATATGTTGTGCCATTTTGCTGTTCTGTGTGATATGATATGTTTCTATGCATTTTGGGGTGTACTTTGCCCTTATTTAGACGTTTGGGGGGGGGTATATGGCGCATATTTAAAGCGCATATATGGCATTCATATTCACCCACATACCTAGTAGGCATGACGGTGCATATTCTGGAAGCTTCACGTCTCAATGGCCAAAGAGGACCTGACCCTGCAGAGACCTATGGGAGGTGTGAAGTTGGTTGCTTAGGAGACGAGAAGTGGGAGAGAATGTCCCAGCAGGAGCCCCGGAGGCTAGAAGGATGAGAGAGACAATGGAGACACCAAGGAGCCTCGGGGGCTGTATAGGGCCTTTTCCACTAGCACGCTTTAGCACGACACGGGACGGCTCAGCACGCTTTGTACGCTTTTCCACAAGCCCCAACACAGTTTAACAGCCGTGATTCTCAGCCCCGCTGAAGGGCAGGGTACAGCAGTGCTGAGCTGTGCCGTGTTGTGACGTTAACAGACTGGTCGCCGCTGATTGGTCAGGTCGTAACCGGCACTGATTGGTCAGGTTGTAACCGCCCCTCTCCTCCTCCTCTTCTACCAAATCTTCACGACCTTCTCAATAAAGTTTTTGAAAAAAAAAAAAAAAAGAATCTTCACGACCTACTCAGCACGCAACCACTGTTGGCGGTTCCTTTTCAGTGTATTGCTGTGCTATTTTTCATTTATTTTTTTAGAAAGAGTTGTTGCTACGCAATTATTTGACCACCTGCAGGGAAATGGTTTACTTGAAGAGTTTCAATCTGGGTTTAGAATCCATCATAGTACTGAAACAGCCTTAGTGAAGGTCACTAACAACCTCCTCATTGCATCTGATAATGGACTAGTTTCTGTACTTGTCCTTTTAGATCTTAGTGCAGCTTTTGATACTATTGATCATAATATTCTACTTGATAGATTAGAACACTATGTTGGACTTAATGGAACTTCGTTGCAGTGGTTTAGATCTTATTTATCTGATAGGTTCCAGTTTGTTCATGTAAATGATGAGTTTTCTTTCAGCTCAAAGCTTAGTCATGGAGTTCCACAGGGATCTGTGCTAGGCCCTACTCTTTTTAGTTTATATATGCTTCCGTTAGGCAACATTATTAGAAAGCACTGTATACATTTTCATTGTTATGCAGATGACACACAATTATACCTGTCAATGAAGCCAGATGATACTAATCAATTAGCCAAGTTAGAAGCCTGTCTTAAGGAAATCAAAGCTTGGATGACTTGTTAATTTCCTGCTATTAAATTCAGATAAGACTGAAGTCATTCTTGTTGGTCCAAAAAACCTTAGAAATTCCTTTCCAAATCAAACTTTCAGTTTGGATGCAGTTACTCTTTCTCTTAATAGCTCTGTGAGGAACCTTGGAGTTATTTTTGATCAGGATTTGTCCTTCAATTCACATATTAAATTTGTTTCTAAGACTGCCTTCTATCATTTGCGTAATATTGCCAAGATTAGGAGCATCTTGTCTCAGAGTGATGCTGAGAAGCTGATCCACGCTTTTGTTAGCTCGAGATTAGATTATTGTAATTCTTTATTATCAGGCTGTCCTAAAACATCTTTAAAAAGTCTTCAGCTGATCCAAAATGCTGCAGCAAGAGTTTTAACAGGTACGAGAAAGAGAGATCATATCTCTCCAGTTCTGGCCTCCCTTCATTGGCTTCCCATAGAGTTTAGAATTAAGTTTAAAATCCTTCTTCTTACTTACAAAGCTCTAAACAATCAGGCTCCTTTTTATTTAAAAGATCTGATACTACCGTATCATCCTAACAGAGCACTACGCTCCCAAAATGCAGGATTACTTGTAATACCTAGAATCTCCAAAAGTACAATGGGAGGCAGAGCCTTCAGTTATCAAGCTCCTCTCCTGTGGAATCAGCTGCCAATCTGGATTCGGGAGTCAGACTCGATCTCTGTTTTTAAGAATAGGGCTAAAACCTACCTTTTTGATATAGCCTACAATTAGGGAGGGATCATGTGTTTCTGAACCCTCCCTTACTTATGCTGCTAATAGGTTTAGTCAGCCGGGGGACCTCCAGTAATGCACTGGGCCTCACTCCTTTCCTCACTCTCTATGAAATATTTTTTTTTGCTGGTCATTAACATTTGTTTGTTCTCTCCCATAGATTGAGTCCCCATCGTGCTGTTTGCTCTCTACATGTCTGTTCTTTTCTTCTTCTCTATCCCCTCACCCCCCAGCCAGTCGCAGCAGATGACTGCCCCTCCCTGAGCCTGGTTCTGCTGGAGGTTTCTTCCTGTTAAAAGGGAGTTTTTCCTCTCCACCGTCGCCAAGTGCTTGCTCACAGGGGATCGCCTGATTGCTGGGGTCTTTCTGCAACTGTGGGGGTCCCCCCTACAGTTGATAGTGCTATGAGATGACTGTTGTTGTGAAATGGCGCTATATAAATAAAGTTAAATTGAATTGAATTGAATTTATTCTCTATCAAAAATGGCTTCGCGTAATAAGGGTGTTCCATGGAGCAGTAAGGAGCTGCAGTGTCTGCTGACTGCATTGTCAGACGAACGTATTCAGCGCGAGTTAGACGGAGCCGCCCGGAATGAAAAAATATACCGGGAGGTCTCGACATCGGAGTCCTTTAACAGTGAGTTTTAATTTTTTTTTATTGTGCGTTTTTTCGCAAATATATTCGGTAAGACGCTCAGTTTATTTATGCAATAAAAAAGCTGTTCATTTGTGGATGGATCGCTGCTTTATTGCAGCACAATGCGGACTAAAGCTTTTATTGTAATTATTCATGTGAACAATACGCTGAAATAAGCTTATGTATTCTTGTTAAAAACTATTGTCTTTTCTGTATATATTTCGTGCTGTATTTTATTGTGTGCATTTTCCTTGTAGAATCATCCCACGCGTCCGCCGCGACAGCCCGTCCGGATTATTCAACCGAGCCTTCCTGACCCACAGCTGGCAGAGACGCCTTCATTCTACCGAGCCTCAGCACTCAGTGGTCGGCGTGTATAAAATGTCGATTAACCTTCATGTTGTGTTGCAAAGTTTTTTTTTATTTTAATATTTTGTATATAATAAAATGGAATTGTTTTGGAAAGTGTGGTTTGTCTGTTATAACACTGAATTATAAAACAGTATAATTACATAGAAATTCCATTGCCTAGTCTGATCAAAATGATGCTGAGGGTCAACCATTGTAAAGGTAATGTAATTTTTAACTAGACCAAAAAAGAAATCTTTTTGTACGCTTTCTGTTCTTTTTATTGAAATATCATAAAAAATTAGCACCAAGTCAAAGGTACAAGTATATGTAAATTGAATGTTCTATCGGCATTCCAAATTCAGAGATTTACAATACTTTAGAAGGAGTGTAGCATCATCTAAACGGAAAATAATAATACTGTTGTTCCAAACGTTGACCTGAAGGTGAAAAACATGAATTTTTTTAATTCAGTACATCCAAAATGCCCTAGGATGTGGTGTTGGACAGTGTGCCACCGTCTCATTATTTAATACGAATAAAAACAAGTTTCAGCTCATTACTTCTAGGTCATTTGGCAGTTAATTCAAAACAAAAGTGACTTGTGTTGTTGCAGCTTAATTATGAGATAAAATTAATTGTGAGATAAAACCACAGAGCGTGCAAGGCAATAATCCTTGGATCCTCCATTTTTTGTCTGGTGTAAATAAGGACTCAGTCCAGTGCATAACATCACGGGAGTGTGGCCCCGCCTCGCTGAGAATCTGCTGCTGCCCCGCAACACTGTGCTAATGGAGACAGAAGCATTCCGAGCCATACTGAAGTGAATCGAGCCGTACCGAGGTGTGCTGGGCTAGTGGAAAACAGGCTTATGTTTGCTCAAGGACTGTGGGTTGGGTGTGTGTTATTTGATGTTGGGGGTTTTGTGTCTTTGGAGGGTATAAGAACTGTGAAGGATGATTGTTCTACCTCTTTTCTGAGATTCTGTTCTTGTTGGAGGATGTGACCTCTCAATAAACCAACCCTGAGAAATAAACTCAGTCTCGTTTGTGAAAGGCATCCTCTACAATTCTAGCATTAAATTGCACATAATTTAAAGCGCAGGACCAAAGTGCAATACAAAACACAAACCAGGACTTTAACCAGGATTAACATATTTCATCGTTTTGCTCTCACAAGCGAATATTTAGGAGAAAACAAGCGCGATTCAGCAGTTGGTACTAGCTAGCGCTAGCGTTAGCACTAGCTACTAGCAAAAAAACGTTAGCCAGCACAGAACAGCACTGTATAACAGCTCAAAAAAAGTGAGCTTACCACCAACAGGATAAATAAGCAAACAGATGCACATTATTACAAATCACTCACCATCGATGGTTCTCTCACGTTCGTCTTCAGCTTGTCTATAGTCCGGTTGTATGCTGTCCAGCCATCGGGTCACTCCTCACTGTGTATCTGCCACCAAGCAGAGAAAACTCCGCACCTCTTCGTTGGACCACGGTGTAGAGTTCCGCAAAACCTACAACGCTGTCTGTATTAATATCGTATTTACTCCGTGACCGAGTTAGTCCGTGATTGCAAATGGCGGTCGTACAGATTTCAACGAAGACGGGCGCTTTCGTGACGTTAAGACCTGACCAATCAGCGGCGACCAGTCTTTTGACGTCAAAACACGGTACAGCTCAGCACGAATGGACCCTGCCCTTGAGCGGGGCTGAGATTCGCTGCTGTTAAACCGTGTTGAGGCTAGTGCAAAGACTTACAAAGCATGCTGAGCTGTACCATGACGTGCTAAGCCGTGCTAGTGCAAAAGGGCCTCATCTGAGCTGCTCTTATTTTATGAGCCCTCGCAAACCCTGAGGTCCTCTGGTACTGACTTTTTAATGGTTCCCAAAGTCAAGAACAAGACCTTTGGTGAAGCTTCCTTTCACTATTATGGTCCTCGTCTGTGGAACAGCCTGCCAGAGAGCCTCAGGGCTGCAGAGTCAATAGATGTTTATAAGAACAAGCTCAAGAACCACCTTTTTAATTTGGCTTTTAATAAACCTGTTTAACTATTACTGAAGTAGTCATTTATGTTCCATTGTTTTATGTTCTTTAAGGCACCATTTGTTCTTAGATTTTCTCATCTTCTTATTGATGTGTTTAGTTCAGGTTTTTGTTTTTTATTTAAGTATGGGTTTTTTAGTTCCTGTTTTTATGTGTCCTTAGTTCTTTTTGTACCTTTTTAAATTTTGGTTTTTAACAAACCAGTTAACTATTATTGAAGTAGTCAGTGTTCTATTGTTTTTATATTCTTCTTAGCTCCATTTGCTTTTAGATTTTCTTATTTTGATGTGTTCTTAGCTCAGTTTCTAAGTATAGGTCTTTAGTTCCCTTTGCTCTTTGTGTTCTTAGTTTTATTTTGTATTTATGTGTTTTAGCTCCAGTGTTTCCTCAGGATGGTTGCTCCTTCACATGGTGCCTTGGTGCTGAGCAATGTCTCCTTTATTTTATATGTGTGTAAGAGAAGTAGGGGGTGATGTATGTGCCTGTGTATGTTGTGTTTGTGGGTATGTTTATGGGAGGGTTGGAAGGGGTGGGGCTGTATCATGTAAAATATGTAATTAAATGTGTCTATTGTTTTTATCTATGTAAAGCACTTTGCTCAGCATCTAATGTTTTAAAAGTGTTATACAAATAAAGTTTGATTGATTGATTGATTGATTGATTGATTGATTGATTGATTGATTGATTGATTGATTGATTGATTGATTGATTGATTGATTATATGACAACACAGAACTGGCACTATTGTTCTGTGCAGTCAAATGGCGCTGGGGGCGACAGCAGGTGGACATCAACCAGCTTCGCCCACCCTCTGTTATAACATGATGATATTTACCTTCATAGTCTAAATAATCTCTTTTTAGAATCATAATTGGCAAATTTGGGAGCAAATGCGTCCTCCAGCGTGCGAACGGGTACATCATTTGTTTGTCTAAAAATGTCCTCTTCTCTGGTGTCCAGAAGTGAGGTTTTTGGATGGTTCTATGTCTGCCATTAGTCCTCCAAGGCAACAGTAGTAAGTCATACGTGTCTACCACCTTCTGAGGTGGAATTCTTAGTACAACTGGGAAGTTTTTGGCCACATCATTTGACAGGCGCAGCACTGTGCCATAGGCAGTGGGGGCGTTATCTGTTCATGCGATCAAGGATGTCAAAGGGTAAACATTCCATTCCCACCCTCAGCACTCTGGGTGGGGATCAAAGCTTGTCATAGATCAAAGGTCGTCACTGATCAAAGGATAATTACGGGTTATAAAGGATGCCACTGATCAAAGGATAATTACGGGTCATAAAGGATGTCACCGAGCAAAGGATAATTATGGGTCAAAGGGGAGGTCAAGGTCAGGTCAGGTCAAAGGGTGTGGGGTGTGGGGTGTGGGCAGGGCTAAGGGGTCATAAACCTGTCAAAAGCAGTTGGATGGAAGGTGGCCTATTAGTTTTCTACCACCTCCTGCCGGAAGACTACAATGCACAGTGAAACAGCCAGCAAGATCATCAGTGCCCCTCTGCACCCACCCCCCAGACATCTACCACACCCACCTCACCCGCAGAGCCATCAACATTGCAGGCAACACTCTCACACTCCCCTCTCACTCCTCACACTCCCTCTTCAGCCCCCTGCCCTCAAGGAGAATGTACCGGAGCCTCCGGGCCCGCTCCACAAGACTGCTAAACAGCTTTGTTCACCAGGCCATCAGGACCCTGAACTCTTCCCACTCTCCCCACCCCTGGACCGCAACACACACTACTACCCTACTCACCCACCCTACCCACACACTCACCCTACTAAAGGTTAAAGCTGGGCTGTCTTATGGGTCCCATGTGGGCTTGTCCATGGGTTCCATGTTGGCCCCATCTGTGTTTGCCTACATGAACTTTATTTGTGGTGCAGGTAATATGTTTACTCGCTTTAAACCCATCTGGGCCCCACATGGGTTTAAGTAGCAGGTTTCAGTAACGCTAGTGCCATAGGCAAAATTACGAGAAAAAAGGTAACAAATTTAAGAGAAAAAAATGTGAAAATTTATAAGAAAAAAGTGACAAATTTACAATAAAAAGTGCAGCAAATTTATGAGAAATTAGTCATAAATTTATTAGGAAAAAGTCTCAAATTTATGACAAAAAGTGAAAATTTAGGAGAAAAAAGTTACAAATTTACAAGAAAAATGTCAAAGTGCTTGAAAAGAGTTGCAAACTTACAAGAAAATTTTTGCAAATTTACAAAAACAGTCACAAATTTATGAGGAAAAATTTAGAAAAAGTTGCAAATTAACAAAAAAGGTGACAAATAAATAAGTAAATAAATTGGGAATTTAAAAATGTTGCAGATTTTTGGGAAAAAGTCACAAATTTACAATAGCAAATTTCCAAGGAAAAAGGTAGCAACTTTATGAGGAAAAAGTTGCATTACAGTAAACAAAAGTTGCAAATTTATGAAAAAGTTTCACAAATGTACAAGAAAATAGCAAATTTATGAGAACATAAGTTGAAAGTAGGTAACCAGGTAAAGTCCATGTGGGTAAGCACATATGGGGCCAACACGGAATCCATGGACAAACCCACATGGGATCCACGCTATCCCATTCTGGCTGGGATACTCTTTATTCTTTCATTGTTTCATTTTCAGTTAAACAAGACAAATGTGATAACTATCCATATCAGGTTCTTTCACTAAAAGCTACTGAATGGACTAAGAGCTCATCATTCAAAAAGGTTATTTATGGTATGATAAACCTCAAAACCTTAACTGTACTTTTGTAAATAATGTTTTTGCTCATAGTACGTGCAGTCTATAGTTTTGTGCTAAATAAACCTTGTGTTGTTTCATCCAGTGCCACCATATAAAAGCATGACACAGTGAACGTTTTTCTCAGAAATTGCTCCTGACTGAGTGCAACTCGGATGAGCCGCATATTAGACATTGGCAACCTGAACACGTTTGAAATGTGGCAGGAAGTACAGAAAGGTTAAGACAGCCTGACAAGCTCAACTGTACACATACTTAACATCACTGTCAACACTGAGTCAGTTGTAATCAGGTTGAAGGAAGGAATTCTGCATGCTAATCAATGTCACATTCACTTCGCCCATGCCTCATTATTCCTACTGTACAATATGAAATCACTTTAGGTTGCTCAGAAAAGTACAATATGGAATCATGGGTAAAAAAGGAACAGCATTTGTATTAGAAATCTGTTTGATTCTATTTCTTATTCCAGGGTTTTGCAAAGCATAGCCATAGCAGAGTTGAAGGGAAAAACGATACACTAGAATACCATAGTCCATTTAACACATAAGATATAAAATATTCTCCAAGTTCACCATTCTAAGCATTTATCAGTTGTATTTTAAAAGCTGTGTCTATCTCCAGGTGGGTGAGGAGATCTGCTCAACAAAGAGTGGAGAGCAATATTTCCTGCTGACATCACAACAGGAAGCGACTCTGCCTCAGAGCTCCTCCTCTATATCAGAGCGCATCCACCTACAGAGCAACCTGGTGCTAGTTCAAGGTGCAAAAAGCATTCCACAAGCAGTATTATTTATTTTTACTACTCAGTATGGATTTGTAGAGTTCTTAGCAAAAATCATGAGAAAGGATATGTTTCTTGGAGGATGTTACTTGTTCAGAGATGACAAAAATTGCACCAAGTTGGTGGAATTTCTTCTTCTTGGTTATTTAGTGGTGGTTGGCAAGACAATTTAGAGTTGCATTACCACCACCAACTGGGCTGGAGTATGGACAGTGAGTACTATGGCAAACAACTGTGAGAAGCTGATAGAAGCATTTGAGAGAATGCTCACTCCTGTGTGAATGAGTAACTCATGTTTGAAAGATTTTTGGCACTTGATGGACACTGTCCACCTACAGTACATCTTATACTGTAATGGGTGGCTGGAGGCAAAATGAGATTTGTGTTATAGTAAAAGGAAATGATGACTTGTGTTTTTTAATCAGAAGTTATATGATTTCACTGATCGGGATGTTCTGTTGCATTCCTTGGCTCCTTGGCTGGTGCCTCAAGGGGGAGGTCTTCCTCACAACCAATACACTGCTGTGGTTGCCACAGGTCTCTTCTTCTCGTCACCTACTGGCAAGCTTAAAGCTACTACAGAGCCTAGCGCCCTCTAGAGGACTGGACAAACAAATATATTTAAACTGTAACAACACACTCCCCGCCTGGAATTATTTTAAGAATGCCACTAAACTTATAAACTAATTTGTTCGAGTATATAGTCTGAGATGGGTCTGGAGAAAGTCTTTGTAGCTTTGTTCTGTGTCACCTTGACCTCCACCTTCCTTACGACTCCATCCTTGCTTGCGAGAGTCTTCACAATGATGCCCATAGGCCATTCGTTCCTTTTTAGGTTCTTGTCCTTGAGAAGAATGACGTCCCCTTCTTCGAGGTTTGGTTTGTTGCGCTGCCACTTCTGACGACTCTGGAGCATGTTCAGGTACTCTTTTTGCCAGCGGGCCCAGAAGGTGTCAGCAAGGACTTGAACTCTCTTCCACTGGTGTCTGTACATGTCGGCCTTGGTGAAATCTCCAGGTGGAGTTAGGATTGCATTAGTCTTCTGTGTGAGAAGAGTCATGGGCGTCAGGATCAAAGGAGCTTCCGGATCTGAGGAGACCGGCACCAGAGGTCTCGCGTTGATAATAGCTGTGACTTCAGCCAGCAATGTTGTTAGGACCTCATGGGTTAGCTTGGGGTTTCCTGATTGTAAGAGCATCAAGTCCAGGATGCGTCGTGCTATGCCGATCATACGCTCCCATGTGCCTCCCATGTGTGATGAGTGAGGAGGGTTAAACACCCAGGAGCACCTTTGTCCGCATAGGTAGTCTTCTACACTTGTCTCATCAGGCTTTGGAGGATCCAATTTCAATTCCTTGGATGCTCCGACAAAGTTGGTCCCGCAGTCAGATCTTAGCTGTTTAGCAGGGCCTCTGATGGCGAAGAATCTTCGAAGAGCATTGATAAAACTTGAAGAGCTGAGTGTTTTGATTACTTCGATGTGAATGGCTCTTGTGGGCATGCACGTGAACAGAACCGCCCATCTTTTGCTGTTGACTTGACCACCTCTAGTGTGTCGCATTGTAACCTCCCACGGTCCAAATACATCTAGGCAAACATAAGAAAATGGGGGATCGGTTTGCAAACGTTCAGCGGGTAGATCTGCCATGATTTGCTGCCCTGTCTTGCCTCAAAGCTTTCTACAGGTCACACATTTGTGGATGACACTGCTGACGGATCTCTTGGCACCCACTAACCACACGCCGCTTGCTCTCACTGCACCCTCAGTGAAATGTCTTCCTTGATGCTTAACAGCCTCATGGTGATGTCGGATGAGCAATGTAGCGATGTGATGCTTTGCTGGGAATAGAAGAGGATTGACTTCATGACTGGGCAGCTTTGACTCTGACAGACGTCCTCCTACTCGGAGTAAACCATTGTCATTGATGATCGGATTGAGCTTGTAAAGGGAACTGTTCCGCGCTATTTCTTGTTTTGTCTTGATGCACTTGATTTCCTCTGCATACACTTCATGTTGGACACATCTGATGATCGTGTACTCTGCTTGTTTTAAGGCTTCTTCTGTGAGACTTGTTTTACAGAGATGCCAGCTTCTACATCTGTTACCTCCTTTGGACTTAAAACCGTGAGCAATGTGACGTAGGTAAGCTACTGCTTTGACAAGGGAGGTCCACTTTGAGAAACATTCAAAACGTGATGAACCCAAGGCTTTGAGGTTAGCTCTTGTCACAAGCGTTGTCACGTTCCGTCTAATTTCAACATCTGACTCTGGATCGATGAGCTCAAATGGGCCTTTTTCAGGAGCGACAGTCTGTTTGTCGAGCAGGAAGGTTGGACCATAGCACCATGTAGTACTGGAGATTTTCCCTGCTGGCAGAGAGCGAGATCCATGATCAGCAGGATTGTGCTCTGTTGGGACATACTTCCACTGGCCAGGCAGAGACGATTGCTTGATTCTTTGGACACGATTGTTCACATATAAATGAAATCTTCTGTGTTGATTGTAGATGTATCCTAACACCACTTTGCTGTCAGTGTAAAATGTGGTCTTGTCAATTTTCATCTTTAGTTCTTCTCTGAGAAGCTCAGACATTTCCACAGCGAGCACTGCAGCACACAGTTCTAGCCTCGGAATGGTGAGCTCTGGCACAGGAGCTAGTTTGGCCTTACCCATGACAAACCTGACCTCGTTGTGGTCGTCTTTGTGTGTAACTCTCAAGTAGGCAACTGCAGCTATAGCTTTAACTGAAGCATCTGAGAACACACAGAGTTCAGTGACCTTGGCTTGTGAGATGGAGAATGAAACATAGGTACGGGGAATGTTCAGTGTCTTGAGATGCTGCAGAGAATCATGCCATTTTCTCCAACCGTCATACATGCCTTGAGGCAAGAGGCTGTCCCACTCAAGATTGCTTCTGGAGAGCTCTCTGAGAAGAAGTCTACCTTTGATGGTTACAGGTGCTAGCAGCCCGAGAGGGTCGAACAGACTGTTAACAGTTGACAGCACACCACGTCGAATAAAGGGCTTTTGCTCTTGTGGAACATCAAATGTGAACGTGTCTGATGTGGTGTCCCAAATCACACCCAAACTGCGTTGGGCTGGGAGCTCGTCTGTAGACAGATCAAGGACTTTGAGTTCTTTGGCCCTGTCTTCAGGTGGGAAAGGGTTCACTACTTCTACTTTGTTGGAGGCAATCTTGTGGAGATGTAGATTAGAAAGTGCGAGCATTTTCTGGGCTCTTTCTAGAACGTCGATAGCCTCAGCTTCTGTCGAGAAAGACTTTAATGCATCGTCCACATAGAAATCCTGTTCTATGAAGTTTCGAGCGTCAGTTCCATATTCACCTTCTGCTTCCTTTGCTGCCATCCTCAACCCGTAGATCGCCACCGCAGGGGAGGGACTATTACCGAAAACATGCACCCTTATGCGATAGTCCACCACTTCTTTGATCAGGTCGTTGTTTTCGTACCACAAGAAGCGTAATCTCTGTGATCTTCTTGGACAACAAAGCAGTAAAACATCTGCTCGATGTCAGCTGTGACAGCGACAGGTTCTTTTCTGAAGCGGAGGAGCACACCTACGAGTGTGTTGTTTAGGTCAGGCCCTGACAGCAGTACATCATTGAGTGAAACTCCATCAAACTGCGCACTGGAATCGAACACCACACAGATCTTCCCAGGCTTCTGTGGGTGGTATACACCGAAAATGGGGAGATACCAGGCCTCTTTGTCTCTATCACGAGGTGGTGCTGGCTCCGCGTGTTTGTTGTCGAGCATCTTCTGCATGAAATCAACAAAGTGTGCTTTCATGTCTGGCTTCTTGTCAAGCATACGTCGCAGAGACATGAGCCGCTTGTAGGCGTAGCACCTGTTGTCAGGGAGTAGGCGTCTGGGGTTACGAAACGGAAATGGTGCCACCCAACTGTTTGTGTCATCTTTGAAGGACCTTTCCATCTTCTTCAGAAAGATTGTGTCTTCAACAGAGTGTGCGAGGTGATTGTCTTCATTAGTGCAACAGAAGACGGCTTCACCTAGATTCTCAACTGGGGCTTTGCATGTGGGTTTGAAAGTGGCAGTAGGTTGGAGACAGCTTTCGGTTGGCTCACTGTGAAGCTCTCTTTTACATTGAAGCGACTGTCGCAGGGAGTGAGATAGCTTGGGCGTCCGTTGTCCAACACGTGTTTTGAGAGCGCTTACCTCACTTGGCTTGTGGGCGGTGCCCAGACATACATCACCAATGATAACCCAGCCCAGGTCAAGCTTCTGTGCAAATGGATCATTGTGCCTGCCACTGATTTGCTTTCTCACCTTGTGTACTCTGAGAAGGTTGCGTCCTATCAGCAGCAGTATGTCAGCGTCTGGTTCGAGGGGTGGTATTTCAGCAGCTATTGCTTTCAGATGGGGGTGATGCGAGGCAGCTTCTGCAGTGGGTATTTCTTCCCTATTGTTGGGGATAGCATTGCACTCTATGAGCGTGGGGAGAGGAAAACTCATTTTTCCATCCAATGATTGAACTATGTAGTTGCAGGCTCTTCTACCATTTACTTGTGTTGTGCCAGCACACGTCTTCAGTGTGTAAGGTGTGGCTGTGCCTTGAATATTGAATGTTTCAAAAAACTCTGTTTTTGTGAGTGATTGATTACTTTGATCATCTATTATTGCATACATCTTTTTCATGTTGTGTGGCTCACCTTTCGGGTAGACTTGCACCAAACAGATCATGGAGCAGGATTTTCCTGTGATTTGATTTCCACATACCTCGGTACATGTGGCTGTAACATCTAAGTCTTGTGTGAGCTCTTGCTCCCCGCCGTTCTCTTTAGGGGATGAGGGAGGCTTAGATGCTGTTGGAGCCGGGCCTGGGTGGAGAGCTGCCAGGTGTTTGTCGCTGTTGCATTCTCCACACTTGATTGTTATTTGACAGTCCCTGGCTTGGTGGGTAGTGGAAGCAAGGCAGCGATAGCAGATTTTGTTGTCTCTGAGTACCTTTTTTCTGTCCTCAAGCAACATAGTTCTAAAACCCCTGCATCCTTTCAGTGGGTGTGGTTTGTGATGTATGGGACATTGTCTTTTAATGTCTTCGCCTCCTTCTTTTGTCTCCACTCCGACTGACACGTCTGTTTTGTGTACCGTAACTGATTGTTTCTGCATGTAGTGACTTTGTGATTTTCCTTTTTTGTAACTAATTGTAGAATTGGCAGGTGAGCTATAAGTCGTGTTGAAGCTTGGGTCATTCCTTGCCTTGGCTTGACCTTTTACAAATTCAACAAAGAATGAGAAAGGCGGGAAACTTACATGATGGTCTTCTTTATACTTTGACCCTACCATTGTCCACTTCTCTTGAAGGTGAAAGGGCAACTTTTCCAAGATTGGACTTACACCCTTTGCTGTGTCTAAGTAGCTCAAGCCTGGCAGATATCCATCCAGCTTTGCTGCTTCCAGTTCACACAGTAGATCTGATAGATCGCGAAGCTTGTGTGGCTCTTTGCTCATGAGCTTTGGAAAATTTTGGATTCTTTCAAACATGGACTTTTCTATTGCCTCTGGTGAGCCGTAGCATTCTTCCAGTCTCGCCCAGACTATGTTCAGACCAGCAGGTGGATGCCTGATATTGACTGCTTTTAATCTCTTAGCATGTTCAGAAGACTCAGGGCCGAGCCACTTAATGAGGAGGTTTAGTTCTTCACTGGCTGTAAGACCGAGGTCTCTGATGGTACTCTGGAATGTGGCTTTCCAGCCAAGATAACTCTCTGGCTTGTCATCATATTTTGTCAGCCCTCCTGTTAATAGTTGGCTTCTGGCTAAGAATCTGGCAAGGTCACTGGTAGTGTTGTTTGCATCATTTGAACTTGATATCTGTTGTGATTGCAACACACTTTGAGAATTTTGGTGAATTGCATCTCTTTGTGGTGGTCGCTTGGCGCCCTCTTGTGGCTGAATTGGGCAATGAGCTTTTTCTTGTTTGGCATGGAGATGTGAATAAATCAGTGCGGAATGTTGTTCCTGATGTGTACTGTCCTGTTGAAAAGTTTCTTTCTTTTGAGATGAATCAGTACAACTATGCCTGTTTATGTATTCACTCACTTTTTGTTCTGCAGTTTGTTCTAAAGGCAAGAAGCTCAATTCTTCGCTGTGTTCTGGGTTAATGAGCCGAGCTACAGCAGACTCCATCACTTCTGCTTTAACCCTGGCTGCATCTGCTTCCTTTTGTAGGTTAAGTAGATCTAGAGTTGCCTCTAACCGTGCCTTTTCCATTTTAATGCTCATCTCTCTCTCAGCATATGCTAGTCTGGCTTTTGCTGCTTGAGCTTCTGCTTGGGCATGTGCTGCTGCCATACTGGCTTGACTTGAAGCTGATGACCTCCTAGATCCTACAGCTGATCGGGGAGTCAGTTTCCCGGAATGTACAGAAGACCTGGATGAGTGGGAGGAGCGTGACCTTGAGGAGCATGACCTTGAGGAGCGTGACCTTGAGGAGCGTGACCCTTTTTCGCTCCATGCTTCTTCACTGTTATGGCTTTCAGCCTGTGTTTGCTTCATCTTGACGACTGGATAGGACCGCTGATGTTAAATGTACATTAAATTCCACCCACCTTCACTGTGGTCCCTCACCGAGTGCTATGATTTCACTCGCAATATGATTTCACTGTACTGTTGCACCCAATGTGACTCGTGTCCTATATTGAGATTCACAGCCAGCTAAACTCTCTCTTGCATCACTTCCTCCAAGGAACAGGCAGGTGTCGTTTTGGACTAGGATTTAATACAGAGAGTGTGAAACTGAAAAATACAGACACAAATAAATATTTACAAATTAGAAAATACAGACAATATCTACAAACGGTACATTAAAGGATCAATGCTAGCTAAACAGCGTCATTACACGGACTCGGATACGGCTTCGCTATCACAAACACATCGCTGATTAGCGTCTATAAAACTTATCGAATTTATTCTAATTAGGGATGGGCATAATTTACCGATTAACCGATAATTGATCATTAAGAATTTCACCGAGGAAGTTCATTTTCGTCGACAAACCGTTTTTTTTTTTTTTAAACAATCCGAATGTAGGTTATTAGGCCTAGTGCACGGCCGTCCTCAAACAATGCAATGCATTTAACTGTGCCACTGGCAAAATTTGGGCACCAGGGGGCAACATTACACCATCGCTGTACCCTGGCGTGCCTCAGTTGATAGTGCTATGAGATGACTGTTGTTGTGAAATGGCGCTATATAAATAAAGTTGAATTGAATTGAATTGAATTGAAGTTGATACATGCAAGCTTCCGTAGGGCAATCGCCAAATCATGAAGCGGTTACGGCGAAGTGTTGCGTGGGACCATTTCAATTTAAAAAATGACCAGGTGTACTGCAATCACTGCAATGCAGCATACAAATATACCTCATCGACAACACAAATGATGTATCATTTGAACACCACTCATCCAAGCTTGATAAAAGACGGTGGCGACGGTTCATCTCTAACCCAGGCTAGCCTGGACTCGATGCTAGCACGGAGGAGCTGCAGTGCTCAACGAGCAGAGAAGGTCACCAAACTGATAGTGAAGATGGTCGAAATAGACATGCTCCCTGTCAGTGCCGTGGAGGGCAAAGGTTTTCGGGAATTAATCAAATTTTTGGAACCGGAATACACCATGGCGTCAAGACGCACCGTGATGTTTTTAGAACTCTTTTATTCTTATAACAAGATACGTAACTCAAGATGAAAATGATTTACTGCATAGGTTAATGAGAGCTTTACTGCTCCTCAGGTGCTAGAGGCGCAGGATCGTCGAGGGAAGCTGCAGGAGGCGGCGTAGTGGCTCGACGGGAAGACTATTTCGCACAAAATGGCACAAGAGAACAGCAAAAAGTTCCACGCGGCTAGACTAAGCAACACGAGCGATAGAGCAATGAATGCGGTCTTCGTTTGTTGGGTGGCCGCTCGGCAGGGAGAGAAGCTGGGTAAAACGTCTCGGCCAATCAGCTTGCGGGGTGAAACGTCTCGGCCAATCAGCTTGCGAGATTCCCGAGCCGAGCCAACACGAGAACAGCGAACAGAGAGAGAGGGATTTGAGAGAGAGAGGTGGATTTGAGTTGTGCGGCTATCCGTGTTGATACCTGATGTTCTAATGTAGTCTACCTGCCTTGTTACCTACCTAAAAATGTTAATGATTAACCGATTATTAATCATTAATTCTCCCGACGATCGGTGAAGAAAATTTCACCGAATGCCCATCCCTAATTCTAATAATCAATTATATTTTATCTACTCATCACAACAACTACTAAACTTACTCATATTGCCACTCAAAGGGCTGGAAGTGAACGGATGGCTTTAGAAGGAACAGCGACGCAGACTCGTGTTCCTGTTGACATTCGGTATGCTAGGTCTCTTCTTCTTGTCACCTACTGGCAAGCTTAAAGCTACTACAGAGCCTAGCGCCCTCTAGAGGACTGGACGAACAAATATATTTAAACTGTAACAACACAGAGATATTTGAACTTTCAAACCTGTTTGATCTGAATGCCCTTAAAGTATGAAGTAGGCTGTGGATGGTGAGCCACCCATTGTGAAAACTTTTGTATAGTCCACACTGATCTTGAGGCCACAAGGCTAAGCAGAGCGGGCAATATCATACAGACTATCTGTAGCCTCGGCGTTGTCATCAGCAAAAATAGCTCTGTCATCAGCAAACATGAGAGATGTCATGAATTAGATAGTGTTAAATTGTATGAACTACCATCTTTAAATGCCTGTAGGCTGTCAGGCTCATATAGGATCAGACCGCTATGCTGCAGCCTGTAATTCCCAAAGAGCTGTGGTTAAAGGCAATAGGTGAATGGGGGGGGGGGCATACGTGTTCTTGCCAAAATGACCCAGAAGCATCCCCTTATTAATCTGCCATCCTCCATCGTCATCCCTATAATTAAGAGAGTGCTAGGATAGTGTGACGTAAGCAGGGTTCACACAAAGAAAATGGAGCAGATGGTTGTGATCAACGGGATTTATTTTACACACCCTGACCCCCAACCTACTTCTGAGCACAGAGAGGAGGGGAGGTCATTCTCCCAGACCCCTGTTTGAATCATGGTTACACACATGATACATCTTGCCCTAATCCTGCTAAACACTGCTGGGTCATTATAACGCAGTTATAATGACACAGCAGCATAACTCAGTAATAACACATTTAATACACACACACAGTAACGTTTTCAACTGGCAAAGCATGCTGGGAAATCCCTGCCCCCCTTAACATGGCCCCGATGTTACACTGCCCCCCCCCCCGGACTGGTTTCTGTCCCCAAAAAATTCAAAGTCCACTTTCAGAAATCCAATGCGAGTCAGCCCGGTGCCAGGGCGGCATGCACAGGCCATCTGAGTCTCGGTCGGAGTATCTGGTTGGGGTAGGGTTCCGGTTTGGCCACCAGCGGGCGGATGGACACATCTGACAGCCTCTGTAGGACCACGCACAGTCCCTTCCCTGGCAGCGGGAGTCCCAGGCCCGCTCCGGCCGACTCCCACTGCTGCCAGGTCTCCCAGGCAGCCGCTGGCCCACGTCCATGCGTCCAGTCCTTGCCGCGCCTGGAAAATGGCCGGATCTTCGTCCTGCTCGCTCCGCTGCTGCACATCTGCTGCGCCGAGGGCCTCCGTGACGTCACCGAAAGGGAAAGCATCTGCAGGTGGCGGTAGGACTACGCACAGTTCCTCCTCTGGCAGCGGGAGTCCCATGACTCCCACTGCTGCCAGGACCTCCCAGTCGGCCACTGGCCCGCGTCCAGGCGTCCAGCCCCTGCCGATCCTGAGAAAAGACCGGATCTGTCCTGCTCGCTCCACTGCTGCTGCGCTCCAAAGGCCTCTGTGACGTCACCTGCCGGGGGAAGCATCTGCAGGAGGCGGCTTTTTCCCCGTCCATGCCACCTCACTCTAATTTAACGTCGGCGAGGGGCCAGTTTGTCGTGCGCTGTGTGCGGGGCAGTACCATGCCATGTACCCTGGCTCTGTGCAGCGGAAGCCGTCCTTCCTCGCGCCGCCACGGCTGTCTCCTTCGTGCACGCGCTGCTGTGATCTGCCGTAGCTCCTCCTCCACTCGCTCTCAGCATGGTGGTTTCCTCCGATGATCAGCGCGGCAGCCAACTCGACCTGGGCCAGGCGGTCATCCAACAGGCTCTCGCCGTTGTAGCGGGGAATCTTGGCCCGCTGCTGGATGGATGGGACGGTCATCTCCCGGTCGATTGCCGCTCCTAATCGCTCTGGAATCGCCAGCCCGTCCTGCCCTGAAAAGGGCGGGAAACGGGGCTGGTTTGCTCTGCTCCGTCCATCGCGGCGAAGCTCTCCGGGGGCCGGCGTCTCAGCTCTACACTCCGTTCCCAGCCGAGCGATGAACCGCTCCGGCCGCTGGACCTCCGCCTGGATCCTCATCTTGCTCCATCCCACTCCTGACACCAGTGTGACATAAGCAGGGTTCACACAAAGAAAATGGAGCAGATGGTTGTGATCAACGGGATTTATTTTACACACCCCGACCCCCAACCTACTTCTGAGCACAGAGAGGAGGGGAGGTCATTCTCCCAGACCCCTGTTTGAATCATGGTTACACACATGATACATCTTGCCCTAATCCTGCTAAACACTGCTGGGTCATTATAACGCAGTTATAATGACACAGCAGCATAACTCAGTAATAACACATTTAATACACACACACAGTAACGTTTTCAACTGGCAAAGCATGCTGGGAAATCCCTGCCCCGACGTTACAATAGTATAGTAACAAGTTACCTTTACTACATGTACTCAAGCACCGTTTACACAAAAAAATTATGCTTCCATAATGAGTGTAGGTGGGATGATTATCCTGAGACTGATACTTCCAAGAAGAAAATGTCATAAATTGGTGACAGTACAGGGGGCTGAAAAGTTCATAGGCTGACTAAGAAGGAGTTACTGTATGTCTTTGAGGATCAAGAGGAGAGCTTCTATACTGCAGGAATCCAAGCGCTGCAACACCGATGGAAGAAATGTTTGGACTGAAGGGGAGACTATGTTGAAAAATAAACCACATTTGGTGAAATTTGACCACTGCATCATGGTCAGCCTATGAACTTTTCAGCCCCAAATGTACAAGAAAAAAATTGGAAATTTCTGAGGGAAAAAGTTGCAAATGTTAATAGAAAAAAAAGCTTCAAATTATGTGTATAAAGTGTAAATTTTTGTGGAAAAAAATGACAAATTTGTAGGTAAAAAATGCAAAATTTGTGAGTAAAGACACAAATTTGCTTCAGAAAAGTTGCAAGTTTACCAGAAAGAAGTTATATATTTAAAAAAAATGTTACAAGTTTACAAGAAAAACCTCACAAACTTGCTAGAAAGTGGGAAAATTATGAGGAAATGTGCAGTTTTTGTTCTTTGAAATTTGCATTTTTGTTTCCTTGTAAGTTTGTGACTTTATTCTTATAATTTTATTGTCTTGGAATAGTATTTTTACTGTCATTTTCTAGTTGTCTTTTTGTCACAAATTTGCAACTTTTTTTCTTGTAAATTTGTGACTTGCTTATGGTAATGTCAAAAAATATTGTACATTAACATCTTTTATCATTTATTCTTGCAAATTCATACATAACTTAGTTTTATATATTTCAATCTAATTGTGGGGCAGCACAGTGGAAGAGTGGTTAGCACTGCGGCAGCACAGCAACTCACCCTTGGCCGGGGGATCCTGGGTTCGATCCCAGCCCCCGACCAACAGTGATCTGTGTGGAGTTTGCATGTTCTCCCCGTGTCTGCGTGGATTTACTCCGGGATTTCTCCGGTTTCCTCCCACATGCCAAAAACATGCAAGTTAGGTTAACTGGCATCAAAACTGGGGATTCTAAATTGTCCTTAGGTATGACTGTGAGAGTGAATGGTTGTCTGTCTCTCTGTGTTGGCCCTGCGATGGACTGGTGATCTGTCCAGGGTGTACCCTGCCTCTCACCCAAAGATGCTGGGATAGGCTCCAGCCCCCCCCCCCCCCGCGACCCAAAAAGGATTAAGCGGAAGAAGATGGATGGATGGATGGATGGTAAATTTGTGAATGTGCATCAGCTGTTAGCACCAGGCCTAATGAAATTTCAGCAGGAAACAATATAGGAAACAAAAATACTGTTGCTTAAATCAGCTTTTCTGATTTAGGGTCTTAAGCTAACTCATCTCAGTCATGCAAAATGATCTTCACTCACTAAGATAAGATAAGCCTTTATTAGTCCCACAATGGGGAAATTCCAGGATTGCAATAGCACAGGGATAGCAACACTCAGAGCAATAATTAAGAAGATACAGAAGATATAAATAAGAGCAGTGGATATACATACATATACATCAATATATAAGTGCGGAGCATTGTAGCAAGATGGAATAAACAGCATAACGTCTACTTAGTTATCCTACATAGTATGAATATGTACCCATACATATTGTCACCCTCCGTAGCGACCGGTAATGTCCTAGTTGTATATACTGGAGGGGACCATTGTGTAAGTCTATTGCTGAAACTGAAACCCAGTTGAGTTTCTGGGAGGGTAATTAAGATCATGTTTATGCTGATCTTCTTTTATAGTACATTGTTCTTACAACTAATTTGTTCCATAGAAATTTTCTGATCCTCAACCATAATGACCATTCTTATTTTGAGGTAAACCATCAGTAAAAATGAAAAATTCCCTGCATTACTGAACTAAACTCCATGAGTATGTCTGAGGGCATCCACCATGCACAGGTTTTCAATATTGCGCAGTACATTTTCCTATTAGTTGCCTGCTGCGTCACCTCAGTGCTTACAGCCTGACCTTTGGACAGAAGACGGAGTGAGTGCATTAGCACGGAGGGAGCCGGGGACCAGCTCGGAGGGTACCGCAGCGATTAGAAAATGAGGGTCGGGACCCAGGTAGTCTCTCAGGATGGACACCGACGGGTCTTATAACAAAACTTGCATTTTTATAATGAGCTCTGTTCCCTAAAAAAAAAAAAAAAAAAAAGGTATGAGATTGGATTCACAATACACAACTTTCAGGAGCTCATTACCAGATCCTGTAAAGGGATTCAGGGATGCCCAGAATTCGGTGAGGCCTTCCCCTTGTGAGTACACAACAGTGATGAGGTTTGATTTCACTTTTAGTTCAACGACACACATCAGAATGAGTAAGAAATTATTGGTCTCAATGCAATTTTCTAAAAAAAATTATTAGAACTTTTTGTTTGTCATTGCTGTGGGTGCATGTGTCATATTCTTTGATTTAGGTGATTTAATTCACATCATTATTCTATTCACAATATTCACTAATTTTGAATTTGATGCCTGCAGAATGTTCCAAAAAAGCTGGGACAGGGTCATGCTTACCACTGTGTTACATCACCTTTTCCTTTAACAACACTCAGTAAGCATTTAGGAACTAAGGACACTAATTGCTGAAGTTTTGTAGGTAGAATTCTTTCCTATCTGTGCTTGATGTATGACTTCAGGTGCTCAGCAGTCTGGGGTCTCCATTATCATTCTTTGTGCTTCATAATGCACCACACATTTTCAATGGGAGACAGGTCTGTACTGCAGGCAGGCCAGCCTAGGACCCACACTCTTTTACTACGAAGCCACGCTGCTGCAACAAGTGCAGAATGTGGCTTGACATTGGGACATCCCTGAAAAAGACGTTGCTTGGATGGCAGTATGTTTTGCTCCACAAAAGCATCAATGGTGCCTTCACAGATGTGCAAGTTACCCATGCCATAGGCACTAACACACCGCCACACAATCAAAGATGCTGGCTTTTGAACGCTGCACTGGTAACAGTCTGGATGGTCCTTTTCCTCTTTAACCCGCAGCACATGACATCCATGATATCCAAAAGCAATTTAAAATGTGGACTTGTCAGACCACAGCACAATTTTTCACTTTGCATCAGTCCATCTCAGATGAGCTCAGGCCCAGAGCAACCAGCGACATTTCTGGGAGTTGTTGACTCCTGAGGCTTTGCATGGTAGACTTTTAACTTGCACTTGTAGATGTAGTAACACACTATGTTAATTGACAGTGGTTTTCTGAAGTGTTCCCGAGCCCATATGGTAATAACTGTTACAGAATGATGATTCTTTTCAATGCAGTACTGCCTGAGGGATCAAAGGTTATGGGAATTCAGTGTTGGTTTTCGGCCTTGCTGCATATATGCAGAATATGCATATATGCAGAAAAATATCAAAATGTACTAGAATAAAAATTCAAATTTATTTAGAAAAAGTATTAAAACTTTCAAATGTACATTAAGAAGAAAAATACCTGTAAAATTATGAAAGAAACAGTATGGGAGAGTATTAGAGCCACTGAAAAAAATTTGGGGGGTGTCATAATTTTTCAAAATTTTGAGAAAAAAATCAAAATTGTGAAGAAATGTAATACCCCCATCCAACCCCTAATTTTTTTTCAGTGGCCTTTTCCATACTCTTCTGAGATTAAAGTCAGGATTTTGAGGAAATATTTAGAATTATGACTTTAACCTCAGAATTCCAAGAATAACACAGGGTTACAAAAAATAATTATTTTGTAAGTTGTCTGTGTTTTTTCAACTGATTTAAGACAATTTTGCACCACTGAATCCAAAAATGACATCCTTTTCTCTCGATCAGGTGCTAAGTAAAAACCTGTACTTAGTACTGTGCATGTACGTACTTACCTTTATATAAAGGTAAGTACATGTAAATTGAATGTTATGTCATCATTGTTCAAAATTCAGAGAATTTCAAGACAAAAAAAAGAATTCTGCATCATATAAAGCAAAAATACCCGTACATGTAAACAAAAACGTATAAAACAACATGCGGCCATATTTCAAAAAGTTGACCTGATTGAGCAAAACCAATGTGATTTTTGGATTCAGCACATCAAAACTGTCCTAAATCAGCTAAAAAAAAAACAAACTTAGACAATAAATTTGGTGTTGACCAGTGCTATCTAAGAATTCTGAGATTAAAGTCAGAATTCAGAGAAAATATTTAGAATTATGACATTTAATTTCAGAATTGAGATTAAAGTAAGAATTCTGAGGAAAAATGTCAGAATTCTGAGATTATTCTTGAAATGCTTAGATCAAAATCTTAATTCTGAAAAAAATGTAAGAATACTGACCTTAATCTCAGAATTCCGAGAATAATCTCAGAATTCAGATTTTTTTCTTCAGAATTCTAAGGTTTTTTTTTCAGAATTGTTAACAAAGTAATGACCCCACCCCATTTTTTCCCCAGTGGCCCTTACTCTTCCATAAAAGAGAGAACTATAGAATATATATGAGAAAACACTTAAATTAAAAATACATTCTAATGGGGCTTTTTTAAGGTATCATACAGAAAATTTATATTTACTTGTGTTCAATATCAAAGTTGCTCTATTCTACTCTGAAGATTTGTGAGAACTGTGGAGCTGTTCTTCGTGTTCAAAGCCAAATCTGTAATGATTTTAAACACCCGTTGGCTGAGTTTCTCTTTGCTCCCAAACCCAAACAGTCTGATTCCCTTTCAGCCAGGGAAGAATTCAAACAAACCCCAAGACTTTGAGCTTTTGTTTGCAAAGACAGAAATCTTTGTGTTCAAGCAGGCGATTCGTTGCATTCTCCACAGAGCGGCAAAGTGTTTCACATGCTTGGCCTTCATTCAACTTCTCGAGTGTTTACTGCAGCTCGAGTTTGTTGAGGAAAGTGGGCAATGGCTTGTTCCAGCTCGGCTCCAAAGAGTCACTCCTACGCCAAATAAAATCTGCAAAGATTCATCCTCACAACAAACAAGAGGCTTTCTAATGAAGATGGATGTTTAAATGATCAGGGCTTGGAGAGCACAGACGAGCCCATAATGGCTCAGTTTTAAAAAAAAAAAAGTACAACCAAAAATGGGTGAATTAACTTCTGTTTAAACATTCTGTATGTGGTGGTGCCCAGTGACTTGAGACCAAGCCAAAATTTCAAGAATGCAACATTTTCCGCTTTGGTTCAGGCAGAATTAAATAAACTGGGATCACGTTCACATTTTTTATGGGGGGGGATGGAGATGACTCAAATGAGTGTGAAGTGGAAAAATGAGTGCAAAACAAAAAAATGTCCCATGGATTAAAATGAGGAGGAAACTGTCAGTTTTGTCCTCCATTGTTATATTTCACTGGTAGACATGACTGTCATTGCTGTTGTATTTGAAGAACGGGCGGACACGACCACGTGTTGAGGTTAGCTTTATTGGGATTTCGCAGCATACGGTACACAGAGCAGTGTGTGGCTGAAGGCAGGAAGAGAGGCAAGAGAGCGACTGGCCCTGGGCGGTCGCTTAATATACCTTGAGGCGCACTGACGTCACCTGGGCACGCGTGCTCCTTCAGCGTAGTGCGTCACGCCGTTTTACATACACTACATTTACTCCCCCCTGAGAAAGCGCTCAACATTTGACACACGACTAGCTTACCAGGAACAGGCTGGCATAGGAACATACACATATGACTGGGCCGAACAGGCCAATATAAAGAACCATTTTAAGCATGTCAACCACATTTCTAACTTGGCAACCGGATAGACTGCCGGTGTACCCGCATAGCCTTGTGAGGTATTCTGCCACGTGCCAGATGATGCCCTAACAACTCATGGATTTCAAGTCAGTAACATAGTCCTCGAGATGAAGAGGCCTCCATCGGACTTGTGCCAGGCGGGGCTCAGGCTGTGCTGGCTTGGGTAGTTCTGGTGGGTGCCCCTCTGGAGCCCCGTTGGAGCTCCGTTCACTGGCGAAGTCCCAGTCTGGGTGAGCCAGCTATGTTGCGGTCTCTTGGTCAGAAGTGGGAGGTGGTGTCATCCTTCTGAGACAGCTGATGTGCCATCGTGACCCATCAGTCAGAAGGAACGTGGCTGGTCCTAGCTGAGTGATGATCCGCATTGGCACTGGCCAGAATAACTGCAGCTTGTGCGAGCAATGAGGTTGACAAATTCGGACTCAGTCAAGCACTGTGAGTGAAGGGTGCGCCACTCAGCATTTCTTCTTCATGACGTACTGTTGTTGCTCTGCCACCCTGTTGTTAGGGGAGAGCACCACTGCTGGGGTGTCATCTGCTGGAGGACATGGCTGGTCCTGTTCAGATACAGCTTGCATCTCCTGCAGTGATATGGCAGCTCAAGGAGGCTCGTGCTGCGTGAGGCGCTTCTGTCATTGCTCTTCCATCCTGCTGCATCCGGGAGAATGCCGATCTTGCCACTGACAGGGCAGGACATACCTTCTTCCAGGTCCTGTGTGGATGCAGTCTGGAGCTCATGCGGAGAGGTAGCAGCTCGAGGATGCTTGTGCTGCGTGAGGACCGGCTCATGTTCTACAGGGTTCTGTTCGGTGTGTGATGCGGAACAGGGAGTGGCTACGTCAACATCCAAGTGTAGCAGACTTGGGTTGTCGGCGGTCAAACTGAGCTTACCATAGCGTTGGCACCTCTGTCCTGGGCAGGCAGGTGCATATGTGTGGTGTGAGGGAGAGCCGCAGTTACTGAAGGGTCAGCGTGTTGCGGTGCCTTGCTGTCCCGCGATGTTTACCTTTGTTCCATCGTGAAGAGACGTGGGGTCGAAGGGCTTAGCAGCCTGGGAAATCGCTCGTACCAACTCAAATACTGGGCCAGAGAAGGACCGGAGAGCTGCCAGAATAATGGACGCCTATATCAGAGCATCTGAACATTTCTACAAATAGCAGAAACGTTTTTTCTCCAAGTGCCATTTCAATTGCAAACTTCCAAATTGTGAGTATGTTTCAAGACAATGGCTTGTATTTTCTCCTTGCATGGCTATTTGTATAGAGGGGATGCACTGGAACAGAATTCTTGGCAGTTATCATAGTTATGCAGTATTGAGGAGCAAACATGTTTCAGCTTTAGTTTGTATGCAGGAAAACATAAAAATTACACAAAATATTTAGTAACAGCAGTACACGGAGTACCTTTTTTACTTTAGACGTTAATATCACACTGTTTACTTGAATGTAGTGATGTCTGGGTAACAGCACACATAACTGAAGAATTGGTTTTGAGTCTTTAAATATTTATCTATTTTTTGTCAATTAATACAGGATGGAATGACAAGACTAGCTCTCTGCAATGCAAGCAGGCACTCTGTGTACTGCTGTGACTGAATACTGTGTGTCTTTTGTGTTTTGCTGCATACACCCTAATGCTGCCACTCATTTTTGCCACTCAGTGTTTTGTAACTGCCAGGAGTTCTGTTTGATGACATCATGCGCATATCCTCTATTGTTTTGCCTGCCACATATACAGCAAGTTTTTTTTCCACTAAACTGGGTTCACACTATAGTGTTTGGACCGACTTTTACAGACATTTAGAAAAACCTGTGAAATTAGAAGAAGCCATCTCTATTGTCATTCAGTTCATCATGTACAGTAGAACAAAACTACGTTTCTCCTATCTACAATGTTAATCACATGTAGAATCAGAGGGGTCGCTGGCATGCAAGAAACTGCTACAAACAACTTCTCCTTCCCCCATTCTGTTATGCTGAGCTCCAAGCTAGAAGTACCATTTCTATATGGTCTTTGGCATGACCCAGCCGGGACTTGAACCCCCAACTGGGAGGTTGGGGGCGGATGCTGTATCAACTAGGCCACCACAATTACATTCGTGAGCAGTTTTTTTTTTTTTTAATCCAGCACACACCAACTTTTACAAACTTTAATGGAGCTTTTTAATTCCACAGCCTTGCTTGGCAATGGATGACAGCTGTCTGCTACAGTTCAGAGATTTTTTTTTTTTTTTACTTATTTGTACCCGTAGGTAGATTTGGTTTGCAGTCTGGTGACAAGCCACCGGCTGCCGGTCGCTGCGTGCGCGAGCGCCCTAAACCTACATGTTTTTGGTGTGCGGGAGGAAACCGGAGAAATCCCGGAGTAAACCCGCGCAACACGGGGAGAACATGCAAACTCCACACAGCTCACTGTTGGTCGGGGGCTGGGATCGAACCCACAATCTCATGATCCCCGCGATCCCCCGACCGAGGGTAAAACTGTGCTGCCGCAGTGCTAAACCACTGTGCCACCGTGCAGCAGAGATGCAGAGATGCAGAGATGATGCCAGTCTCTCTCTTTGTCCACGAGTTGTAAAATTTCCTTCAGTTATATTATCGTTCATCTCATCTAGAGTTACATTAATCTGCTCTGGTGAATGCAAAATTGAAGATTTAATTCAAAACAACAGTCGGAATATTTTCAGTTTGAATCATCCTTTTAAAAGAATAACAGTGAATGAGGTTAAAATTGTGAAAACTTTCACTAGATAATGAATATCGGGTTTGTGCGCACATAATCTGCTCCTCCCGTGGGTCTGAGAAGCTGTTTTCCCGGTAGGGCAGACTGGTCTGGCAATGTTTTTTTTTTTTTTCTCTGTGTAGTGAAAAACCCTGTTATGGCTTCAAATAGTTAATATTTAATCCCTGAATAGAAAACACCAGCTGAGTGTGGTTTTTCATTGTCATAACTAAAGTTGTGGGTTGATACAAGGTATTTGTCAGTTGTTAGTTCTGATGACACTATATTTTTCTGCTATTAAAGCTAAACCTGTCATGGTGTTTGCTCCTCTGGAGGAGAGAATAAAAGGCCCAAACGCAAGACTTCCAGTTGCGAATATTTATTAAAGAAAACACAAAATAAGAAATAGCTCCTGGGCTGAAATAATACTAGCGTGACAACAGCAAAAACAATGAACGTAAAAATCCAGACAACATGGAGAGAAAAAACAGCAATATCGATAATTCAGTGTGGTGAAAAGAATCGTGAAGTTAACATAAGGACGCCACGGGATTAATGTCCGCAGCCAGCATATATAGAGAAATAGTGATTGGGAAAAGGGGCAGCTTTGACAAATTAGGACACAAGAGGGTGAGGCTAAAATGAAAGATGCCACGCTAACAGTGTGGAGAGCATGAAATGAAGAGGCTGAATTTATTTCTCAATTCAGGTTTATTGACGATCTCACATCTCCAACCATCTCTCAAACAGAAAAAGAGAGCGAACTCCCCCAAACCCCCACTTTTATACCTGGGACATCAAAGAACAGAATCACCTTGTCATCAAACCCCCCATCGACAATAACTCTCCCCCAGGTCCCTTCTTCCTCCACCTGACCCCAGGAGGTCAGGAAGTCCTTTCAGAGTCCTCACCAAAGGCACCTCCACCTCCTACTGTTATCCCCAGGAGGTCCAGACATATTGTTCCTTCAAAGACGTGAGGTTACAAAATACAAATGCAGTCTTAAGCATCTCAATCAATGTGCTATACATATTATCCAAAATATGTGTGCCACAACAGGAAGTAAAAAAAGGGTACTGTCAAAATAAGAGTCCATACAGAAACGATAAGAATGGCAAAAAGATACTACTACTACTAATAATGAGTCCAAACAGGAAACATAAGGCGTGGACAGGGTCTAACCCTGTCCAGATCATTACAGAACCTAGAACTTTGTGGTCATTCACTTTATGTGCTGTAACTACTACAACTCCTTCTATTGATGTCTGTCTTGATGAGTTTACTCCAATCGACCTTTGTGAGTTAGACAAAATAGTTTCCTCATCCAAACCTTCAACTTATCTTTTAGACCCTATTCCTACCAGGTTATTTAAAGAAGTCTTCCCACTTATTGGTAGCTTTATTCTACATATAATCAATTCTTCATTAACTTTAGGCCATGTACCGCAGGCTTTTAAAACGGCTGTAATTAAACCCTTACTCAAAAAGCCAACGCTCACTTCCGGTTATGGCTGCCACGTAGGACGGACGTGTCTCGCTCTGCTCTGCTCCTGGAGAAAAAAAATCGGCAAATAACTCTCTCATTTGGGACAGAACGTATCTCAGCATTTGGGCGAGGATATGTCGGCGAAGCCTAAGGCTGGAAAACCAGGAAAAGGAAAAAGCGAGCCGCCGAAACAGTCCAAATTTACGGACTTTCAGGTCTGTGACGCAGCAAACAAAACTCCATATATGGCGGAGGAGGCTGGCAACGGTGCGATGTCTGCGCGGGGAGGCGCAGATGCGCTGATGGCTGCCATGAGTTCAATGAGAGCGGACTTTTCCTCTAGATTTGATGGGATTATGACAGCGTTGGAAGGAATAAGAAAGGAATTGGGTGACTGTGTAGAACGAACGGCGCAGATGGAGCTCCGTCTCGCTAGTGCTGAAGATGACGTCACCCGTCTTCAATTAAAGGTGCGCACTTTGGAAAAAAAAAATAAATCTCTGGAAGATAATATTTTGGATTTGGAATCTCGGTCGAGACAGAATAATTTGAGGCTGGTGGGTCTTCCAGAGGAATCAGAAGGTCGGGACGTATGTTCCTTTCTGGAAAAGTGGATTCCGGAGGTGCTGGGCAGCGAGGAGTTGCAATCAGCAGTGGTTCTGGAAAAAGCACATCGTATTGGCCCACGGAGAGATAAGGGACCGCCGAGGACCTTAATTATGAAGTTTCTTAGCAACAGAGACAGGATGAAGATCTTCAACGCTGCACGTGCTAAAGGAGAGATTAAACACCAGGACCAGCAGGTGCGGTTCTACCCAGATTTGGCCACAGGAATCCAGCAATTGAGGAAGCAGTTTGATCCCGTACGTAAGGAGCTGCGCAACCTTGGGATTCGTCATGGTGTAATCTATCCTGCGAGACTGCTGACCACGTATGAGGGCAGAACCCACATCTTCAAGACCCCAGAGGAGGCGCAGGAGTTCATCAAGAAGATCAAAGAAGAAGAAGAGACTGGTGGGAGCTAAGCATGAACAAAATATAAGGTAGAATAATTAAGCATTTGCACAGGCATCTGACTGACTTGAAGTAAATAGTAAGTTTACAAAATATAGATTGTATTATATATTAAAAAAACAAAACAAAAACAAAACAAACAAAAAAAAAACTATGATGTACAAAGTTGTTAAAAATTTTGGAGTTAAGTTGGAAAACTACAGAGGAGAGTTAATGTTACGTCATTAAAAGCAGTAGAGTTAGGGTGATTGGGAGGATGAAGAAGGAGTGGCTTAGGCTGTTCCCCGTGGGTGTGGAACGGTCGATGGCTATATCGGGAGACAGAATTTTTCTTTTGATTTTGGGGGGTTTGCCACAAGTGTGGGAAGGGGAAATTTGTTTGTGTGTAGTTTGTAGGATGAATGTTCAACCACTCATGTTTTTGCTTCTCTGTATGAGCATGTTTACACTGCAAGGTAATCCCAAACTCTCTATTGATCATGGACCAAAGTGTTAATCTTAATTTAACTTCATAGAATTGCAGAGGTCTACAAAATTTAAAAAAACTTAAACAAGTTATGAATAAAATAAAGGACATGGGTTCAAGAATTGTGTTTTTACAAGAAACTCATCTGATAGAGGAGGATGTTAAAAGAATTAGGAGTAGATGGCAGGGAAGTGTATTCACCTCTTCATTTTCATCCCGAGCCAGGGGAGTTATGACTCTCATACATAAATCAGTTCCTTTTCAAGTGAAAAATGTAATTGGAGACAAATTTGGAAGATATGTAATCATTCAAGGTTCTTTGCTATTAGAAAATATAAATCTTGTGAACTTATATGGTCCCAATATAGATGATCAGAAGTTCTTTGCTAATTTATTTCTCATCTTATCATCACTTACAGGGCAACATATAATAGCAGGGGATTTTAATTGTACATTGAATCCAGGTGTGGATAGATCAACAGGACTGGATTGTACGCACATTGGATGTAGGATGACTATTAATCATTTTATGAAAGAATTGAGATTGTTAGATATATGGAGAGAAATGAAACCACAAGTTAAAGCCTATTCTTGTTATTCCAGTACCTACAAGACATTCTCACGTATTGATTATTTTTTGATTTCCACAGAATTAAGGTCCAAGATTCAAAACTGCTTTTATGATAACATCGTGATCTCTGATCATGCACCCTGTTGTCTAATATATGTAGATAAAAAATTGACAAAGGAATCAGGCAGATGGCAATTTCAGCATAAATGGCTTCAGGATGAGGAATTTGTCAAGTATATAGAAAAACAGATAGACGAGTTCTTTGACATCAATACTACACAAACATCAGCATGTGTAAAGTGGGAGGCTTTCAAAGCTTTTATTAGGGGACATATTATTAGTTATACAGGATCAAAATCTAAGAAGACTCGAGAGGAGAGAGCTAAATTGGAACATAAAATAAAAAGTCTTCAGGAAAAAGTGTATGCAGGAAGAGATCCAAGGTTGGAGAATGAATTACTGATTTTGAGAGCTGAATACGACAAAAAATCAGCGAATAGAGCTGCCTCGAGTCTTCTAAGATTGAAACAATCTTTTTATGAACAAGGTGAAAAATCAGGAAAATTATTAGCATGGCAGATTAAACAATTGGAAATTAAAACACCAATAACCAGTATTATAAGTAATGGACAGGTAGTTATAGATCCTTTAGAAATTAATAGAGCCTTTAGAGATTACTATGAAAAATTATATGATACCAAAAATGAACCTGATTTAACAAAACTAAATGGGTTTTTGAACAAACTATCTATACCGTGTATTCCAAATGAAAACAGGGAGATATTGGAGTCTAAAATTAGTCAAGAAGAAGTTGGGCTAGCCATTGATAATATGAAATCAGGAAAAAGTGCAGGACCAGATGGTCTTCCAGTTGACCTTTATAAAAAATTTAAGAATAAATTAATAAAACCTTTTTTGGAAATGGTTTTAGAAGCATTTCAAAATAATAATTTACCATCATACATAAATAATGCCTTAATTATACTGCTGCCAAAACCAGGTAAGCCCTCTAATAAATGTGAAAATATGAGACCAATAAGCCTATTAAACGCCGACCTTAAGATAATCTGTAAAATTTTAGCAAGACGAATACAAGAAATTTTACCAAATATTATTAATCGAGATCAGAATGGCTTTATAAAGGGTAGACAAGGCTTCCATAATGTAAGAAGACTATTTAATATTATTTATTTTAATAAAGAAGCACCGGATACAGCTCTCCTATCATTGGACGCCGAAAAGGCCTTTGATAGAGTTGAATGGCCCTTTCTTTTTGAAGTCCTACAAAGGTTTGGACTTGGAAATAATTTCATAAAATGGGTTCAAATAATATACAATAATGCTACAGCAGAAATCCTAACAAATAACAATATTTCAAAACCAATAAAAATCAATAGAGGATGTCGACAAGGCTGTCCACTTTCACCTTTACTGTTTACTATGGCAATTGAACCTTTAGCGATAGCGATATGTTTACATTCACAAATATATGGAATTAAAGTTGGACCAACAGAACATAAAATCTCCCTGTACGCCGATGATATAATTTTGTTTATGTCGAATCTAAAAAAATCAATTCCAACCTTGTTGAATTTAATAAAGAATTTTGGGGAAATATCAGGATATAAAATAAATAAAACTAAATCTTCAATATTAATGCTAAATGAGACCCAGAGAAATTACCCAGCCCCTGAGGTAAATCAATTCAATGTTGTAAATCAGTTTAAATATTTAGGAATCCAAATTATGCCTAAGCTAGAATCAGTCGCCAGTGTCAACTATGAAGCCTTAATGTCAGATATCAATGAGTTAACTCAGAGATGGATGTCACTACCAATGTCGATGATCGGGAGAATCAATATACTTAAAAGTAATATTTTACCTAAAATACTTTATTTATTTCAATACATTCCCTTATCACCACCTTTAGATCTATTCTCAAGAATAAAAAAAAAGTTAGTGGAATTTATATGGAACAACAGGAGGGCTAGATTACGTTTGTCTTTATTATATTTACCATTTGATCGTGGAGGTCTGAAATGTCCAAATTTTATGTTGTATTATTGGTCGGCACAACTGAGGTCTATGACATATTATTTTTCATCAAATGATCTCCCTCACTGGACTGAAATGGAATCATACAATTTACCTTTACCTCTTCCCATATTCATATACTCAGATTCGGCAAAAAAATTACAAAAACAAGTTAAAAATCCATTTGTAAAGCATATGATCAAAATATGGTGTGAAGCTAAAAACTATTTAAAAGAACCACAGTTATTGTCACAATTTAGTCCAATATGGGGTAATCAATATTTTAAACCAGGGAGAGCGGACGCTGTATTTAAAGTATGGAATTTAAAAGGGATACAAAAGATTCAGGATTTATATTTGCCATGTGCAGACAACATAATGTCTTTTGAAGAGCTGAGGATCAAATTTAATCTCAATAGAACACATTTTTTTAAATATCTTCAACTTAGAAACTTTATTCGATCAAATCAAAATAAAGCTCTCACTC
Organism: Pholidichthys leucotaenia; assembly: GCA_020510985.1. NCBI lineage: Eukaryota > Metazoa > Chordata > Actinopteri > Cichliformes > Pholidichthyidae > Pholidichthys > Pholidichthys leucotaenia. The sequence goes on from CM035844.1 coordinate 319,790,865, forward strand.
GACCTATTTATTCATCCTTGGAAAAAATGATGATGAAAGATAGTAAAAGAAAGGGTATTATTTCAGAGTTTTATAACTCATTGACACTATCTTCAAGTGAAAATTCACTGAAAAGATTAAACTACTGGAAAGAAGATCTGCAAATTGAAATTTCAGAGGAACAATGGGAATTGGCTTGTACAGAAGCTCAAACCAAATCAATAAATGCACGCCTTAAATTGATACATTTCAAATGGTTAATGCGGATGTATGTTACACCGGAGGAGTTAAATAGATACAACAAAAATATACCAGATACATGCACAAAATGCATGGAAAGTAAAGGAACCCTATTTCATTGTTTATGGGAATGTAGATTAATAAGAATGTTTTGGGAAGAGGTGAGGGTAACAATTGAAAAAATAATCTCAAAACAAATCATATTGAATCCTAAACTGTTTTTGTTGGGTCTGTACCCAGAAAAGCATAATTTTAATAAAAGTGAAAGAACATTCATAGACCTCAGTTTGCTTAATGCCAAAAAATGTATTGCACTATTATGGAAAAAGACTCATAGACCAGATGTGACTCAGTGGTTAAGACAGATGTTAACAAACCTTCCATTAGAAAGAATAACATATATACTGAAATCAAAGGAAATTGTGTTTGAGAATATATGGAGACCTTTTATTGATTATGTTAAAAATTTAAACATAACTCTTGAAGAAGAAGGTGAATGATGTGTGTGGACCTTGTAAATTCCAAACTGGTGAACATAATATGTATACTTATGTATTGGATTGTCTAGACTAAACAGAGGAGCATTGTTGAAGACTTGATTTTGTTGGTGGTTGTTGGTGTTTTTAGTGCATTTTTTTTTTTTTGTAGTACTTTAGTGTTAGTGTTTGATTGTTTGTATCATGTTTGTTAAAAAAAAAAAAAAAGGTTCAATAAAGATATTGTGGGAAAAAAAAGCCAATGCTAGATCCAGGAGCTTTAGCTAACTATAGACCAATCTCTAATCTCCCTTTCATTTCAAAAATCTTAGAAAGAGTTATTGCTATGCAATTATTTGACCACCTGCAGGGAAATGGTTTACTTGAAGAGTTTCAATCTGGGTTTAGAATCCATCATAGTACTGAAACAGCCTTAGCGAAGGTCACTAACGACCTCCTCATTGCATCTGATAATGGACTAGTTTCTGTACTTGTCCTTTTAGACCTTAGTGCAGCTTTTGATACTATCGATCATAATATTCTACTTGATAGATTAGAACACTATGTTGGACTTAATGGAACTTCTTTGCAATGGTTTAGATCTTATTTATCTGATACGTTCCAGTTTGTTCATGTAAATAATGAGTTTTCTTTCAACTCAAAGCTTAGTCATGGAGTTCCACAGGGATCTGTGCTAGGCCCTACTCTTTTTAGTTTATATATGCTTCCGTTAGGCAACATTATTAGAAAGCACTGTATACATTTTCATTGTTATGCAGATGACACACAATTATACCTGTCAATGAAGCCAGATGATAGTAATCAATTAGCCAAGTTAGAAGCCTGTCTTAAGGAAATCAAAGCTTGGATGACTTGTAATTTCCTGCTATTAAATTCAGATAAGACTGAAGTCATTCTTGTTGGTCCAAAAAACCTTAGAAATTCCTTTCCAAATCAAACTTTCAGTTTGGATGAATGAATGAATGAATGAATGAATTTATTTATTTCGGATAGTACATTACAGGTTAAAAGAAACTGTATAATATAACAACAAGGTCAAATTAGACAAAGACTCCTTCTACTATACAATTCCACGTGAGTTATCCGAAATGGGTGATGGCTGAAGCCGCAGCTTATATTGCCCACCCATATTCCATCCAAGAATTCAAAGGAGAAAAAAGAGAAAACAAGACAAGAGCGATTACAATTTAAAACAAGGCTAAGACAAAATATGACTGAGAGAAAAAGAAAACTGAGCTAGTCTAAGTTAAGCGGTTACTATTCAAAAACAAATCTAAGACATAGTGTCACAGAGAAAAAAGAAAAACTAAGCTATAACACAACACAGGCTGGAAATGTCAATCCTTATGTGAGTTTACATGTCGTCTTGTAAATATGTTTGGAGTATTTCTTCCTTTAGTTTTTGTTTAAATTGTCCAAGCTTTGTACATGATTTTAATTCAGGTCCAAAATCGTTCCATAATCTGACACCTTGCACTGAAATACAGTGTTGCTTGGTAGTTGTTCTCACTGTAGGCTTTTGAAATATACATGTTCCTCTGAAGTGATATCGTTTCTCCCTTGTTTGGAACAACTTCTGGATATTTGCGGGCAGTGATAGATTCTTCACTTTGAACATTATTATTGCGGTTTTAAAGTCGATCAGATCTTTCAACTTGAGAGTTTTTTGTTTAAGAAAAAGTGGGTTTGTTGGTTCCCTGTAAGCTGCTTTGTTGATTATTCTAATAGCTCTCTTTTGAAGCATAAAGAGTGGATATATGTTTGTTTTATATGTATTTCCCCATACTTCATTACAATATGTCATGTATGGGAGTATTAATGAATGATACAAGGTGTATAGTGTGGGTTGATTCAGCAAATTTTTCACTCTGTGTAATATTGCAATTAATTTGGATCCTTTACCTTTTATATAATTAATATGTGGCTTCCAACACAGTTTGTTATCAATTATTACTCCAAGGAATTTAGTTTCGGATACCCTTTCAATCTCTACACCATTTACACTGAGTTTGGGTACTGGGTAGTTGTGATGGTTGTTAAAGACTATAAATTTTGTCTTGCTTAAATTGAGCGTTAATTTGTTTGAATCAAACCACAGTTTCAGCTTTCCTAATTCCTTTCCGAGTGTATCCAGAAGTTGTTCCAAGTTGTTTCCACTGCATAGCAGGTTAGTGTCATCAGCAAACAATATTAAGTCCATTTTTTCTGAAACTTTACATATATCATTTATATACATATTGAATAATAATGGTCCCAAAACTGAACCCTGTGGGACTCCACAGGTGACCTTCAGTAGCTCTGAGTTTTTGTTGTTAACACATACAAACTGATATCTATTCTTTAAGTAACTTCTTAACCAGGACAGTGCTACCCCTCTGATACCACAATTTTGTAGTTTCTTTAATAATAGATTGTGATCTACTGTATCAAATGCTTTTTTAAGATCCAGGAATACTCCAACTGAATACTCTTTATTTTCAATGGCTGTTGATATTTTTTCTGTAAATTCCATTAAGGCATATGCTGTTGTCCTTTTGTGTCTGAACCCATATTGCTGCTCACACAATAAATCATTCTTCAGTATGAAGTTGTCAATTCTCTCATAGAATATTTTTTCAAGTATCTTGGAAAATTGCGGTAATAGTGAAATTGGTCTGTAGTTGGAGAGTTCCCCTCTGTCGCCTGTCTTGTAAATCGGAATTACTTTAGCTATTTTCATTGCATTGGGAAATATACCTGATTGGAGAGACAGGTTACAGATATACGTCAGTGGTTTCACTATGCATTCGATAACAGTTTTGACTAGTAGCATATCAATACCATCGCAGTCAGTAGATGTTTTACTTTTGAACGATTTAACAATTTCAATGACCTCTCTTTCGTCTGTGTTCTTTATGAAGATGGTGTCTTTTACAGCAGTGTTATTGCATATTGAATCACCTGTTGGCACCGTAGTGGGTATTTCTCGGGCCAGTTTAGGTCCAATGTTAACAAAAAAATTATTAAATTCATCTGCAGGTGAAGCTATATTCACATTCGGAGTCGATTTATTATTTTTTGGAGTGTTAGTTGGGTAGCTGGTATTTCTGCTTTTATTTCCAAGGATACTGTTGATTATTGTCCATGTATTTTTAATATTGTCTTTGTTTTTTTCCAGTTCTTTACTGTAATAGTCTCTTTTACTACATCTTATTATACTGTATATGTTAACTTATTTTTGTATGTTTTATACCACTGCTCTGCTTCTTTTGTCCTTTTCTTTATGAAAGCTTTATATAATAAATTTTTCTTTTTACATGCCTTTTGTAGTCCTTTGGTTAGCCATGGTTTGTCAGTAAATTTGTGTTTAAGCTTTTTTTTAACTAATGGGCAGTTTTTTTCATAAAGAGTGGTTACAATGTTTGTAAATGTGTCATAGGCTTCATTACTAGGATGCGGTTACTCTTTCTCTTAATAGCTCTGTGAGGAACCTTGGAGTTATTTTTGATCAGGATTTGTCCTTCAATTCACATATTAAATTTGTTTCTAAGACTGCCTTCTATCATTTGCGTAATATTGCCAAGATTAGGAGCATCTTGTCTCAGAGTGATGCTGAGAAACTGATCCACGCTTTTGTTAGCTCGAGACTAGATTATTGTAATTCTTTATTATCAGGCTGTCCTAAAACATCTTTAAAAAGTCTTCAGCTGATCCAAAATGCTGCAGCAAGAGTTTTAACAGGTACTAGAAAGAGAGATCATATCTCTCCGGTTCTGGCCTCCCTTCATTGGCTTCCTATAGAGTTTAGAATTAAGTTTAAAATCCTTCTTCTTACTTACAAAGCTCTAAACAATCAGGCTCCTTTTTATTTAAAAGATCTGATACTACCGTATTATCCTAACAGAGCACTACGCTCCCAAAATGCAGGATTACTCGTAATACCTAGAATCTCCAAAAGTACAATGGGAGGCAGAGCCTTCAGTTATCAAGCTCCTCTCCTGTGGAATCAGCTGCCAATCTGGATTCGGGAGTCAGACTCGATCTCTGTTTTTAAGAATAGGGCTAAAACCTACCTTTTTGATATAGCCTACAATTAAGGAGGGATCATGTGTTTCTGAACCCTCCCTTAGTTATGCTGCTAATAGGTTTAGTCAGCCGGGGGACCTCCAGTAATGCACTGGGCCTCACTCCTTTCCTCACTCTCTATGAAATATTTTTTTTTGCTGGTCATTAACATTTGTTTGTTCTCTCCCATAGATTGAGTTCCCATCGTGCTGTTTGCTCTCTACATGTCTGTTCTTTTCTTCTTCTCTATCCCCTCACCCCCCAGCCAGTCGCAGCAGATGACTGCCCCTCCCTGAGCCTGGTTCTGCTGGAGGTTTCTTCCTGTTAAAAGGGAGTTTTTCCTCTCCACCGTCGCCAAGTGCTTGCTCACAGGGGATCGCTTGATTGCTGGGGTCTTTCTGCAACTGTGGGGGTTCCCCCCTACAGTTGATAGTGCTATGAGATGACTGTTGTTGTGAAATGGCGCTATATAAATAAAGTTGAATTGAATTGAATTGAATTGAATTGAATTTATTTAGGAATTGGCAGTGGCTATGGATACGGAAGCTGTATCCCTATCCACCGTATTCCTGAGGGTGCTGCTGTAGAAACGATTATGGGTGCAACTTCCGGTTTTAGCTGAAGTAGTGTAACGGTTTTGTAGGAGAAAGACAAGAACCTGGACAGATTTGCAGATCACTTTGACCAACTACTAAACAACCCTGGAGATTTCACTGAAGAGGCTAAAGAAGCTCTAGTGCAGCGACCAGCTGTATCAAGTCTGGATGAACCACAAAAGTTTGTCAGCCTGATCGAGGCACTCCATACAGGTATGCAAGCAAATGTGGCAATGAGTGGTTCAGTATCTAAAGACTTTTCAGTAAGCAACGGGGTGAAACAAGCGTGTGTGCTGGCGCCTACACTCTTCTTGCAATATCTGGCAGCCATGCTTGAGGTGGCCTTCAAAGACACTTCAGAAGGAATATACATTCAAACAAGGAAAGAAGCATACTTGTTCAATGTGGCACAATTTAAAGCCAAGAGTAAGACATCAATAAAGGTAGTAAGAGAAATGCTCTTTTCCGACGACAGTGCTCTAGTTGCACACAGTGCGGAAGATATGCAATCTTTAGTGGAGAAATTTGCAAGAGCAGCTAGGCAATTCAGCCTCCAAATCAACATCAAGAAGACAGAGTGACAGAGTGCCTTTATCAACGACCAAAGTTCCAGTTATCAACATCACTACCAGAAGAGATCAGCACTGGTACAGAGCCACTAGTCAAGTGCAAGACTTTCAGGTATCTAGGGAGTACTGTTTCAGAGAATGCTAGGCTGGAGGATGAACTCTCTTTCAGAATGGGAAGAGCAAGCGCTGTGTTTGGAAACTTGAGGGAGAGACTGTGGAACAATCGGCATGTGTCTATCCGTGTGAAATGCAAAGTGTACAGAGCGACAGTATTGGCTACTCTATTGTACGGTGCTTAAACTTGGACTGTCTACAGAGTGCAGGTAAAGAAACTCCACATTTACATGATGAGACACCTTGGAGCCATAATGAACATCTCATGGAAAGACAAGACAACCAACATAGAAGTGTTGAAACGAGCTGGTCTACCATCAATGGAGGACATGCTAATAAAGACAAACCTGAGATGGCTGGGACATGTTGAGAGGATGGACCACCAGTGTCTCCCTCAGCAGTTACTCTACTCACAGTTATGCAAGGGCAAACTCAATCAGGGTAGACCAAGGCTCAGATTTAAAGACACTGTAAAAAGAAACTTGAAGAAGCTGAATATAGACAGGAGTTCCTGGCAGTGGAAGTCTAAGGACAGAGCTGTGTGGAGGAATCTGATCAGACCTAAATGAAATAGTCATTGTCGCCCACGACAGACTGCTATGATGATGAGTGTTTAATTAGTCACCAAGAGTGGAGTAGTGGGGCATTTTAAAATAGCGTTTTTAAAAGTGTTTGTAATTCATTTTACTGTATAGTCCACATGCCTGTTTTGCAGTCAAGTGGCAGATAATTTTAGCATTTGTAGTTTTTGTATTTTTGAATGTTTTTGCATAGTTCTGGTATTTGCTGCTGTTCATGGTGTGAGGCTCCTCTCAAGCAAAAACACAAACACACCTTAGAGCCACATGGGCATGTATTGCATTTTCTTCATTTTTGCCCAAGAAGTGGAATATTAGATAAAATAAACAGCACTCATTGTCAGTTACAATGCCTGAGCATGGTAAAAAAAAAAATAAATAAAGGAAAATAAAAGATGCTTGGTTTTAACATTATTAATTGATTTAAACACTGATATGATGGTTTTCAGCACTCATGTGTCCAACATTTCAAGATTGTCTCTGTATGCAAGTGATTTTTGTTTTTCTTTCTTCTTATATTCATATGCTTTGTGATGCTCATTCACATAATTGTAATTGTAAAGATGGCAAGTCCACACAGACAGGGTAGGTAATTTGAGAAGAGTTTATTTTTAATCTACCTTATTCCCGAGGGTGCTGCTGTAGAAACGATTATGGGCGCAACTCCGGTTTCAGCTGAAGTAGTGTTAAATCAGTCAGCAAGAGTGGAGTAGTGGGGCATTTAAAATAGCATTTTTAAAAGTGTTTTAAATTCACTTTAATGTATAGTCCACATACCTGTTTTGCAGTCAAGTGGCAGATAATTTCAGCACTTGTAGTTTTTGTATTTTTGAATGTTTTTGTGTAGTTCTGGTACTTGCTGCTGTTTGTGGTGTGAGGCTCCTAAACCTCAGCTAAATCTGTGGCTTCAACAGCAATGAGTAGATCATGTGCCGAAAACTAAAGGATTGTTTGTGTGATTGGTGGCACAGACACAGGACAGACACAACGGCACCAGGTATGTTTTCACTTGTATGAATGTCACAGATCTGAGGTTTATATACGTCACCAGATGCAAGGCTGCATGAAGTAAAATAATAAATAAAAAATATTAACAGTTTGCTTCCTAAGCCTTAACGATTTAAGAAAGATATCAAATAGGTGGGGGGGGGGGTTTGCATTTGTTGCACTGCATTGGAACAATATGGACTTGATATTAGCAGCTTCAGCATGCGTTAATTTTTAGATTATCACAAAATATAGATCAATAAAATTTTGAACAATTGTCATAAAAGGTCTGTATGTGCATTCACGGCCTGACAGCAACATCAGCATTTTAATGTTGGGGTAAAACAAACAGCTTCAAATTGTTTGTTTCATCCCAACATTAAAACACCCAAACATGGTGTTGTGGTTCTTTTTGGCTCGAACTAGACTCTACATCTGCTCTGAGGTAAATTTGACTATTCATTCATTCATTCATCTTCTTCTGCTTAATCCTTTTTGGGTCGCGGGGGGGCTGGAGCCTATCCCAGCATCTTTGGGCGAGAGGCAGGGTACACCCTGGACAGATTGCCAGTCCATTGCAGGGCCAACACAGAGAGACAGACAACCATTCACTCTCACAGTCATACCTAAGGACAATTTAGAATTTTGATGCCAATTAAATTTGACTATGGCCAACATATTTTAAATAAATGCAACCGACTTTAATGCAGTGGAAACTTTGATATATCTGAGCTTGTTTACAGCGTTAGCAATTTAGCAGCGGAGCTAACTAACGGAGCTACTGTCTGCCAGGCCACTTTAAGGTCATCTTCTCATCCCTCGATAGTCGTGGGAAGTGGTATTATTATATTACTCTTTTTGAGGTGCAAAAGGCCATGTTCCCACATTTGTGATGCCGAAGTCATTGTTTTTTAACAAGGAAAAGTGTCCCGTTTCAGTCACAACCCCACTATCTAAACTAGTACCAGAAGTTGTGCCCATAATTCAAGCAAGGCATCGTGAAGGCTAGGAGTAAGGTGGATATGAAATGTCTGTTGGTACAGAAGAGTTGACAATCTGAAAAAACTTTCTCAGATCAGCTCCAAATCCACTGCTGCAGTGGCTTGGGTAGATAGTATGTTGGGCCTGTGATCAGAAGGTTGCTGGTGTTCTGCTACTGGCACCATGTCCAAGCAATTTTACGATGAGATGAAATTTAGACTTAAAATTGAGAAGTTAGCCTTCGGATTTGGGAGTGGGTAAGGTTAAAAAGGTAGTGAATAGGTAATGATTAAAATTTTGAAACAAATTAATGCCTCAGATTTCCGTACCTGTAGCCTGCTGCTTTTAAGATATGCATTAATAGAACCATCCATCCATCCATCCATCCATCCATCTTGCACCACTTTTCCCGAGGTTCGGGTCGCGGAGGCATCAGTTCTAGCAGAGAAACACAGATTTCCCTCTCCCCAGCCACCTGCTCCAGCTCTTCAGAGAGGATACCAAGGCATTCCCAGACCAACTGGGAGATGTAGTCTCTCCAGCAAGTCCTGGATCTGCCCCACGGTCTCCTCCCAGTGGAACGTGCCCTAAACACATCCAAGTGGGAGGCATCGAGGAGGCATCCTTATCAGATGCCCAAACCACCTCAGCTGGCTCCTTTCAATGTGGAGGAGCAGCGGTTCTACTCTGAGCCACTCCCGGATGACTGAGCTCCTCACTATATTGCTAAGGGTGGGTCCAGCAATCCTACGAAGAAAGCTCATTTCATCATTTCAGCTGCTTGTATCTGGGATCTCATTCTTTCGGTCATTACACAAAGCTTGTGACCATCGATGAGGGTAGGAACGTAGATTGACCGGTAAATCAACAGCTTTGCCTTAGAGCTTAGCTCCCTCTTCACCACGATGGACCAGTACAACGTCCACATCACTGCAGATGCTGTTCCAATCCGTCTGTCAATCCCTTGCTCCATTCTCCCCTCACTCATGAATAAGATCACGAGATACTTAAACTCCTCCACTTGGGGCAGGAGCTTGCCCCCAACCCGGAGAGGACAATCCACCTTTTTCCAGCAGAAGACCATGGACTCGGACTTGGAGGTGCTGATTCTCATCCTAGCCGCTTCACACTCAGCGGCAAACCATCCCAGTAAGACCTGTAGATCATTGCTGGATGAAGCCAACAGGACAACATCATCTGCAAACAACAGAGATGAAAATCTGTGGTCACTAAGCATAACACCCTCCATTCCCTGGCTGCACCTAGAAAACCTGTGCATAAAAATTATGAACAGGATCGGTGACAAAGGGCAGCCCTGGCGGAATCCGACTCTCACTGGGAATGAGTCCAACCGAGCGTTGGCAATACAAACCAAACTCTCACAATGGTTGTATAGAGACCGGATAGCTCGTAACAACAAGCCCAATACCCCATACTCCCGAAGCACCCCTCAGAAAAAACAACGAGGGACACAATCGAATGGCTTCTCCAAGTCCACTAAACACATGTAAACTGGTTGGGCAAACCCCACAAACCCTCAAAGATTCTTGAAAGGGTAAAGAGTTGGTTAGATGTGCCATGGCCAGGACCAAAAACACATTGCTCCTCCTGGATCCGAGGTTTGACCAAAGGCAGGACTCTCCTCTGCAGTACCTTGGCAGAGACCTTTCCAGGGAGGCTGAGGAGTGTGATCCCTCTAAAGTTGGAGCACACCCTCTGGTCCCCTTTCTTGAAGAGAGGAACCACCACCCTGGTTTGCCATGCCAAAGGCACTGTCCCCGGCCTCTACGCAATGTTGCAGAGGTGTGTCAACCATGACAGCCCTACAACATCCAGGGTCTTGAGGTACTCAGAGTGAATCTCGTCCATCCCTGGGGCCTGGCCACCAAGGAGCTTTTTAGTCACCTTGGCAACCTCAGCCCATGTGATGGGTGAGTCGTCCCCCTTGTCCACAAGCCCTGCATCCTCTGTGGAAGGCATGTCAGTGAGATTGAGGAGATCCTTGAAGTATTCCTTCCACCGCCCAATGATATCCCCAGTAAAAGTCAGCAGCACCTCATCCGCACCATACACAGTGTGGACAGGGAGCTGCTTCCCCCTCCCGAGTCGCCGGACAGTTTGCCAAAATGTCTTCGAGGCCAACCGAAAGTCTTGCTCCATGGCCTCACCGAACTCCTCCCACACCAGAGTTATTGCTTCAGCAATCACCCGAGCTGCAGTCCACTTAGCCTGCCAATACACCTTAGCTGCTTCGAGAGTCCCACAAGCCAATCAAGCTCGATAGGACTCCTTCTTCAGCTTAATGGCCCCCCTCCCCACTGGTGTCCACAACTTGGTTTGGGGGTTGCCACCACGAGATGCACTGATGACCTTGCGGCCGCAGCTCTGGGCAGCTGCTTCAACGATGGAGGTGGAGAACATGGCCCATTCAGACTCTGTGTCTCCAGACTCCTTTGGAATGTGGTTGAAGTTCTATCAGAGATGAGAGTTGAAGACCTCCCAAACAGAGGCCTCAGCCAGAAGTTTCCAGCACACCCTCACTATACGTTTGGGTCTACCAGGTCTGAATGGCATCCTCCCCTGCCATCGGATCCAACTCACCACCAGGTGGTGATCAGTTGACAGCCCTTCACCTCTCTTTACCTGAGTGTCCAAGACATATAGTTGCAAGTCTGATGACACAATAACAAAATCGATCATTGACCTGCAACCTAGGGTGTCCTGGTGCTAGGTGTACATATGGACACCCTTATGTTTGAACATGTGTTTGTTATGGACAAAGTGTGGTTAGCACAGAAGTCTGATAACTGAATACCACTCGGGTTCAGATTGAGCAGGCTGTTCCTACCAACCCCCCCCCCCCCCACACACACACACAGGTTTCACTGTTATTGCCCACATGCGCATTGAAGTCCCCCAGTAGAACAATGGAGTCTCCAAGAGGAGCACCCTCCACACCAGTCACAGCTCCAAAAGGGGTGGGTACTCTGAACCATCATTTGGTGCTTAGGCGCAAATGATGGTCAGGACCTGTTTCCCAACCCAAAGGCGCAGGGAAACAACCCTTTCATCCACCGGGGAAAACTTCAACATTAGAGGAAGCAAGGTGGGGGGATACAGGAATATCCACCCCTGCTCATTGCCTGCGATAAGGTGATGATCCATGGGGGGCATCCATAGAACGTACTGGCCAATCAGATTCGAGCCATATCTGTAACAAGAATTCTATGGGTACGGTTCCATATCCATAGGCACTGCCTTAGTAATTTAGGACCTTGAAGGTCAAGCTGATCCATCAATGACTCCAGCTACATGGCCACAATAATCCGATAAGTAGGAATAATCAGATAATGGTAATTGGATTTGACATGTTTACATGCCCTGAATAAATTGATTATTGAACAAGCTATGTGTGTTAATGTAATTTCACTTTATGTAACACAGTAATTGCCTTTTATCTGATTATTGTTTTTACATGACTACGTTAATAATCTGATAATTCCAGAAATCCAATTATAAACGGTTTATTACTGTGCATGTAAACATGGCCATTTTGCATATTATACTCCCATAAATATGTGGGAGAGCCCCAAAAATTGCTTTAGCCCAGAGGCCTACAACCTCCTTAATCCAACCCTGTACACATGCACTCAAATGCAGTGTAGATGGGAAGTGTGGTACCACCTTCCTGGGATGTGAGCATCTGGTTGGTTGCCCATGTTCCCCATCTGTTTTAAATGCCTTACATCAGCTACACCCACACACAGGGGGCTGGATGGCTGGCCTAGTTGTGGTCAGTGTCCAGGCACCTTTCACCTTGTACATCTGCTGGCCTCCTGCACTGTCCTGGCCCTATCGCCTCATTCCCCCACCTCTTTGTGGTGCCTTTCCTGCTTTGTGGATTTGTTCACTTTCCCCTTGTGTGCTGATGGTGGATCTGTGCCCTGCTGAGTTTGGTGAGGGGTGGCTGTGCCTATTGCGGCAGGTGGTGGGATGGTGGCTGGCTGGTGTTCGGGCAGGACTTCCCTCTCCTGTCCCTCCCTGTGGGGCGAGTTGGTGTTGGTTCCACTTGGGGGCTATTCTCTGTCTCTCTTTTCCTGGGTGTGTCCCGTTGTGGTGGTGCGGGGCTATCTTGGTGCTGGCTGGGGGCCTCCTTGGCTGTGCCATGCGTGGTGGTGTGTCATGTGTCCCATCACTGCTGGTGAGGGCTGGTATCTCTTGGTTGGGGCCCTTGGGGTGGGGGCCATGCTCTTCTGGTGGGGTGGTGGGGATTCTTGGATGATGGGCTTGGTTTTTGGTCAGGACTGCTTGCTGGTTTCTCCCGTATTGCTGCCCCCGCCCCCCAGGACCTATAATTACAAAGTGAACTGTGGCAAAAAAGATCAACTACTTTTGATTTCTACTTAAGTTGTATGATTAACCATGTGTTCTGTAACTGTTTTATTTCAAATTCTTCTCACTTAGTTTATTGTGCAGTAGCCTGATGGAGCACCCACAAATTTTGTTGTGTTGTACAACTGTACAATAGCAATAAAGCCTATTCTATTCTGTTCTATTCTATTCAAAATAGCAGTTACAGTGATGTGAAAAAGTGTTTGCCCCTTTCCTGATTTCTCATTTGTTTTTTGTATGGTTGTCACATATACGTAAATGTTTCAGATCATCAAACAAATTTAAATATTAAACAAAGATAACACAAGTAAACACAAAATGCAGTTTTTATATGAAGGTGTTGATTATTAGATAAGATAAGATAAGATAAGATAAGATAAGATAAGATAAGCCTTTATTAGTCCCACAATGGGGAAATTCCAGGATTGCAACAGCACAGGGATAGCAACACTCAGAGCAACAATCAGAAGGCAAGAAAAAAAAAAAAAAAACAAGCAAGCAAGAGCAGCTAATATACATATGTACATATTACTATAAAATATATATATACACACACACACACACACAGACACACAGTGCAGAGCATTGTAGCTGGATGGAATAAATATATGAATATATGAACACACAGTGCAGAGCATTGTAGCTAGATGGAATAAATATGTAAATATATAAACACCCACAGTACGGAGCATTGCAGCTAGGTGGAATAAATATGCAAGTATATAAACACACACAGTGCGGAGCAATGTAGCTAGATGGAATAATATGTAGATATATAAACCTTCTCTATAAAAACCTTCTCTATAAAAACACAGTGCGGAGCATTGTAGCTAGATGGAATAAATATATAGATATATAAATATAAACACACCCAGTGCTGAGCATTGTAGCTAGATGGAATAAATATATAGATATATAAATATAAACACACCCAGTGCAGAGCATTGTAGCTAGATGGAATAAATATGTAAATATATAAACACACACAGTGCAGAGCATTGTTGCTAGGTGGGATGAAACAGCATAACCGTCTATTTAGTTATCCTACATGGTATGATTATGTGCCCATACATATTCTCACCCTCCATAGCGACCGGTATGTTCCTAGTTGTATGCCGGAGAGGACCATTGTGTAAGTCTATTGCATCTTTTGCATTCAAAAAAAACTATTAGTTTGTTACGTCTTTTTGCTATCTCTGCGAGCAGCCCTGCTTAGGTTGTACAGTCTGACAGCCGTTGGTAGGAAGGACCTACGGAACCTCTCGGTTGTGCACCTGGGATGATGTAGTCTGCTGCTAAATGAGCTCCTCAGTGCATCCAGTATGTCCTGCATAGGGTGGAACTCGGACTCCAGCAGAGATGACAGTTTAGCCACCGTCCTTCTCTCTCCTATCTCCTCCATCGGATCAAGGCGTTGCCCGAGGACGGAGCTAGCTTTCTTAATCAGTTTGTTCAGTCTCTTCCTATCGGCTGCAGTAATGCCACTGCCCCAGCAGACCACTCCAAAAGTGATGGCTGATGCCACCACCGTGTCATAGAATGACTTCAGCAGCGCCCCTTGTACACCAAAAGACCTGAGTCTCCTCAGCAGGAACAGCCTGCGCTGTCCCTTCTTGTAGAGTGCGTCAGTATTGTGTGACCAGTCTAGTTTATTGTTCAGATGAATACCCAGGTACTTGTAGGATGTCACCATCTCGATGTCTGTTCCCTGTATATTTACTGGTGCTGTGAGGGGCTGCCCATGCCTGCGGCAGTCCACCACCAGCTCCTTAGTTTTCCTCGCGTTGATCTGGAGGCAGTTCCGATGGCACCAGTCCACAAAGTCCTGGATAAGCCCTCTGTACTCAGCTTCATCTCCGCTGGAGATGAGACCAACGATCGCAGAGTCATCAGAGAACTTCTGTAGATGGCAATGTGTTGTGTTGTGTGAGAAGTCCGCAGTATAAAGAGTGAACAGGAAGGGAGCCAGCACCGTTCCCTGGGGGGCCCCCGTGCTACTGATGATCGTGTCGGAAACACAGTCCCGGGTTCTCACAAACTGAGGCCGGTTCGTGAGGTAGTCCAGGATCCATGATGACAGGTGCTGGTCCTTCAGGATCATCGGTTGGATGGTGTTGAAAGCACTGGAGAAGTCAAAGAACATGATCCTCACCATATTCCCGGGCTTCTCCAGGTGGGACAGAGAACGGTGAAGGAGGAAGATCACCGCATCCTCCACCCCAATGCCATGCTGGTAGGCGAACTGGAGTGGATCCATCGCTGGTTCCACCAGGGGGCGGAGATGAGCAAGGAGCAGTCTCTCCAGGGTCTTCATCAAGTGGGACGTCAAGGCCACCGGTCTGAAGCTGTTCAGGTCTTTGGGGTGGGAAGTTTTTGGTACAGGTACCACACAAGATGTTTTCCACAGCTGTGGTACCCTCCCCAGTTTCAGGCTCATGTTGAAGATATACGTCACAATCCCACACAGCTGGTCTGCACAGGACTTGAGGAGTTTTGCGCTGATGCCGTCCGGTCCCGACGCCTTCCTCGCCTTGATCTTCCTCAGCTCCGTCCTCACCTGGGTCTTGGTCAGGGTCAGGATGGGGGGCTGTGTGTTGGGAGTGGGGGGGGTGTCGGTGGAGTGGGGAGTGGGCAGCAGGACTTGATTTCTTAGTGGCAGCAGTGGTTGTTGTGCAGACAGGGGGGAGGGCGGTTGGTCAAATCTATTGAAAAACAGATTCAGGTTGTTCGCCCACTCCCTGCCCCCCGTGGCCTGGGGGGAGGTATTCTGGAGCCCCGAGATGGTTTTGAGGTTTCTCCAGACCCCGCTGATGTCGCTCTGTTGCAGCTTGTCCTCCATCTTCTTCCTGAAGCCTTACAGGAAGGCTTCTTCGTAAAAAGGCTTCTTCCTTTTTACCCTATTAAGGGTAAAAAATATCCAAACCTACATAGCCTTGTGTGAGAAAGTGACACCCCCCCCCACCCGTTTAAACATAAATTAACTGTAGCTTATCACATCTTTGGAGAGCTGAGTTCAATTTCTTGAGCCATATCCAGTCCTGATTACTGCCACACCTGTTCTCAATCAAGAAATCACTTAAATAGGACCTGCCTGAGAAAGTGAAATAGACCAAAAAATCCCCAAAAGCTGGACATCATGCTGCGATGCAAAGAAATTCTAGAACAAATTAGAAACAAAGTAATTGAGATATATCAGTCTGGAAAAGGTTATATAGCCATTTCTAAAGCTTTGGGACTCCAGCGAACCACAGTCAGAGCCATTATCCACAAATGGTGAAAACATAGAGCAGTGGTGAACCTTCCCAGGAGTGGCCGGCCAACCAAAATTACCCCAAGAGCAAAGTAACGACTCATCCAAGAGGTCACAAAAGACTGCACAACAACATCCAAAGAACTGCAGGCCTCACTTGCCTCAGTTAAGGTCAGTGTTCATGACTCCACCATAAGAAAGAGACTGGGCAAAAAATGGCCTGCATGGCACAGTTCCAAGACAAAAGCCACTGCTGAGCAAAAAAAAACATAGAGGCTCGTCTCAGTTTTGCCAGAAAACATCTTGATGATCCAAGACTTTTGGGAAAATACTCTGTGGACTGACGAGACAAAAGTTGAACTTTTTGGAAGGTGTGTGTCCCGTTCAATCTGGCGTAAAAGTAACACAGCATTTCAAAAAAGGAACATCATACCAGCAGTAAAATATGGTGGTGGTAGTGTGATAATCTGGGGCTGTTTTTCTGCTTCAGGACCTGGAAGACTTGCTGTGGTAAATGGAACCAAGAATTCTGCTGTCTACCAAAAAATCCTGAAGGAGAATGTCCGGCCATCTGTTCGTGACCTCAAGCTGAAGCACACTTGGGTTCTACAGCAGGAGAATGATCCAAGCAAGTCCACCTCTGAATTGCTTAAGAAAAACAAAATGAAGACTTTGGAGTGGCCTAGTCAAAGTCCTGACCTGAATCCGATTGAGATGCTGTGGCATGACCTCAAAAAGGCAGTTCATGCTCAAAAACCCTCCAATGTGGCTGAAATACAACAATTCTGCAAAGATTCATCCATCCATCCATCTTCTACTGCTTTTCGGAGGTCCGGTTCAAGCAGAGAAGGTCAGACTTCCCTCTCCCCAGCAACCTGCTCCAGCTCTTCAGAGAGGATACCAAGGCGTTCCCAGACCAGCTGGGAGATATAGTCTCTCCAGTGAGTCCTTGGTCTACCCCGGGATCTCCTCCCAGTGGGATGTCCCTGAAACACCTCAAGTGGGAGGTGTCCAGGAGGCATCCTGATCAGTGAGTGGGCCAGAATTCCTCCACAGCACTGTAAAAGACTTATTGCCAGTTATCGCAAACACTTGATTGCAGTTGTTGCTGTTAAGGGTGGTCCAACCAGTTATTAGGTTTAGGGGGCAATCACCTTTTCACACAGGGCCATGTAGTTTTGAATTTTTTCCCTTAATAACAAACACCTTCATTTAAAAACTGCATTTTGTGTTTACTTGTGTTATCTTTAATATTTAAGTTTTTTGATGATCCAAAATGTGAAAAAGTGTTTGCCCCCTTCCTGATGTCTAATTTTTTTGTGTGTTTGTCACACTTAACGATCCAACAGACTCTCATGGTGAATGCTAGAACAAGGATTCAGAGTACCCCACCCGGTATGGGGTTACCGGGGCCCCACCCTGGAGCCAGGCCTGGAGGAGGGGCTTGATGGCTAGCGTCTGGTGACCGGGTTTCCGCCCATGGGACCCAGCCGGGCTCAGCCCGAAGGAGTCACATGGGTCCGCCCTCCAGTGGGTTCACCACCTGCAGAAGGGACCATGGGGTTCCGGTGCTACGTGGATCAGGTGGTGCTCAAAGGTGGAGACCTTGGTGTTCTGATCCCAAGCTTCCTAAACTGGCTTTTGGGACATGGAATGCTGCCTCTATATTGGAGTTTTCTCCAGTGGATGAAAGGGTTGTTTCCCTGCGCCTTTGGGTTGGGAAACAGGTCCTGACCATCATTTGTGCCTATGCACCAAATGATGGTTTAGAATACCCACCCTTTTTGGAGTCTCTGACTGGGATGCTGGAGTGTGCTTCTCTTGGAGACTCCATTGTCCTACTGGGAGACTTCACTGCGCATGTGGGCAATGACAGTGAAACCTGGAGGGGGGTGATTGGGAGGAACGGCCTGCCCGATTGGAACCCAAGTGGTGTTCAGTTATTGGACTTCTGTGCCAACCACATTTTGTCCATAACGAACACCATGTTCAAACATCAGGGTGTCCATATGTGCAGCTGGCACCAGGACACCCTAGGTCACAGGTCGATGATCAATTTTGTTATTGTGTTATCAGACCTGCGACCATATGTCTTGGACACTCAGGTAAAGAGAGGTGCAGAGCTTACAACTGATCACCACCTGGTGGTGAGTTGGATCTGATGGCAGGGGAGGATGCCAATCATACCTGGTAGACCCAAAGGTATAGTGAGGGTGTGCTGCGAATGTCTGGTTGAGGCCCCTGTCCAGGAGGTCTTCAATTCCCACCTCCGGAAGAACTTAACCACATTCCAAGGGAGTCTGGAGACATGGACTCTGAATGGGCCATGTTCTCCACCTCCATTGCTGAAGCGGCTCTGGCTGCCCAGAGTTGCAGCTGCAAGGTTGTCGGGGCATCTCGTGGCGGCAACCCCTGAACCAAGTGGTAGACACTGGTGGTGAGGGGGTCCATAAAGCTGAAGAAGAAGTCCTATCAAGCTTGGTTGGCTTGTGGGACTCCCAAAGCAGCTGAGGTGTACTGGCAGTCCAAGCGGAGTGCAGCTCAGGTGGTTGCTGAAGCAAAAACTCAGGTATGGGAGGACTTTGGTGAGGCCATGGAACAAGACTTTCAGTCGGCCTCGAAGAGATTCTGGCAAACTGTTCGGCGGTTCAGGAGGGGGAAGAAGCTCCCTGTTCACACTGTGTATAGTGCAGATGGGGCACTGCTGACTTCGACTGGGGATATCATCAGGCGGTCATAGAAGTACTTCGAGAATCTCCTCAATCCCATTGACATGCCTTCCACAGAGGAAGCAGGGCTTGTGGATGAGGGGGACGAGTCGCCTATCACAGGGGCTGAGGTCGCCAAGGTGGTTAAAAATCTCTTTGGTGGCTGGGCCCCGGGCACGGATGAGATTCACCCTGAGTACCTAAAGGCTTTGGATTTTGTAGGGCTGTCATGGTTGACATGCCTCTGCAACATTGCATGGAGTTCGGGGGCAGTGCCTTTGGCATAGCAAACCGGGGTGGTGGTTCCTCTTTTCAAAAATGGGGACCGGAGGGTGTGGTCCAACTTTAGAGGGATCACACTCCTCAGCCTCCCTGGGAAGGTCTACGCCAGGGTACTGGAGAGGAGAGTCCTGCCGTTGGTCGAACCTCGGATTCAGGAGGAGTAATTTGGTTTTCGTCCTGGCCGTGGCACATCGGACCAGCTCTTTACCCTCTCCAGAATCTTCAAGGGTTCGTGGGAGTTTGCCCAACCAGTTTACATGTGTTTTGTGAACTTGGAGAAGGCATTTGACTGCGTCCCTTGTGGTTTTTTGTGGGGGGTGCTTCGGGAGTTTGGGGTATCGGGCTTGTTGCTATGAGCTATCCCGTCTCTGTATGACCGTTGTGAGATTTTGGTTCGTATTGCTAACACTCGGTTGGACTCATTCCCAGTGAGAGTCAGACTCCGCCAGGGCTGCCCTTTGTGACCGATCCTGTTCATAATTTTTATGCACAGGATTTCTAGGCGCAGCCAGGGAATGGAGGGTGTTATGCTTGGTGACCACAGGATCTCATCTCTGTTGTTTGCAGATGATGTTGTACTGCTGGCTTCATCCAGTAATGACCTACAGGTCTTTCTGGGACTGTTTGCTGCTGGGTGTGAAGCGGCTGGGATGAGAATCAGTACCTCCAAGTCCGAGTCCGTTGTCCTCTACCGGAAAAAGGTGGATTGTCCTCTCCGGGTTGGGGACAACCTCCTGCCCCAAGTGGAGGAAATTAATTATCCTGGGGTCTTATTCATGAGTGAGGGGAGAATGGAGCGAGAGATTGACAGACGGATCGAAGCACCATCTGCAGTGATGCGGACATTGTACCGGTCTGTTGTGATGAAGAGGGAGCTGAGCTCTAAGGCAAAGCTGTCGATTTACCAGTCAGTCTACGTTCCTACCCTCACCTATGGTCATGAGCTTTGGGTAATGACCGAAAGAATGAGATCGTGGATACAAGTGGCTGAAATGAGCTTTCTTCATAAAATTGCTGGACTCACCCTCAGAGATTGAGTGAGGAGCTCAGTTTTCCGGGAGAGGCTCAGAGTAGAACCGCTGCTCCTCCACATTGAAAGGAGGCAGTTGACATGGTATGGGTGTCTGATCAGGATGCCTCCTGGATGCCTCCCACTTGATGTGTTTCTGGCACGTCTCACTGGGAGGAGACCCTGGGGCAGACCCAGGACTCGCTGCGGAGATTATGTCTCCCCGCTGGTCTGGGAACGCCTTGGTGTCTTCTCTGAAGAGCTGGATCAGGTGGCTGGGGAGAGGGAATGGTAAAAACGGTGAATGGCATTCACTTATATAGCGCTTTTATTCTCATCGCTTGATGACCAAAGCGCTTTACAGATCCTGCTATCTGTCTGGGCTGGGAAGTCTGGGCTTCTCTTCTTGAACTGCTGCCTCCACGACCCGGACCTCCACAAAGCGGTAGAAGATGGATGGATGGATGGTTGTCACACATAAGTGTTTTGGAAGACACTTTTTTCCACCGTTGAATTGTTTTGGCCTTCTGAAATTTAAGTCTGAATTGAACCAAAACGGGATAATCTGATTTTGTTAGTCGATTTAAAATATTGAAAGAATGAAGAGTACACAGATTAGGGCAAACTTATTTAAAAAGTCACCGTTTTCATGTTTCAGACTCCAATAAAGTATTCTGAGAGAAGAGATCAATAGAGCTTAACCAGTGATGAAAACACAGCTGAAGAGAATAGCAAATCACTTCCTCCTGTGTCCTTGGCCACTGGATGTTCCTCACTCATTTACGTTGATGAGATTTCTCAATTAGAAGCTGATTATTAATCCAGCCGCATGATGTGGCTGGGCAGCAGCTTTTCAAAGCACGTCCACCACTCGCTCAGTTTTTCACCTTTGCCTCATTTCTTCCACTCGATTTTATCGGTCCAACACTCTCATTCGTTAATCCTGTCAACTAATCTCCATTCCTCCTTCTCTGTATCAACAACCTCTGGAAAAAAAAGAAAAATATCTCAGTAACTTCCACTGTAAACTGTATATTTGTTATTTTTTTTAGCAAGGAGGATGGGGGTATTCACCAATTTAGGATGAGGTACTTCTTTCAGCTGCTCCCTTTAGGGGTTGCCATAGCGGATCATCTGCCTCCATCTCATCCTATCCCTTGCATCTTCCTCTGTAACACCAACCCTCACCATGTCCTCCTTCACTACATCCATGAATCTTCTGTGGTCTTCCTCTTTTCCTCCTGCCTGGCAGCTCCATCTTCAACATCCTTTGCTCAATATATCCACTATCCCTCCTCTGCACATGTCCAAACCATCTCAGCCTTGCCTCTCTAACTTTGTTTCCAAACTGCTCAACCTGAGCTGTCCCTCCAATAAACTCATTTCTAATCCTGTCCCTACTAGTCACTCCCAAAGAAAATCTTAGCATATTCAACTCTGCCACCTCCAGCTCCACCTCCTGTCTTTTTGTCAGTGCCACCCTCTCCAAACCATACATCATAGCAGGTCTCACTACCATCTTGTAAATCTTCCCTTCCACTCTTGCTGCTTCCTTTCTGTCACATATCATCCCTGACATTCGTCTCCACCCACTCCACCCTTCCTGCCCTCTCTTCTTCACTTCTGTTTTGCATTTTCCACTGCTTTGGATGGTTGACCGAGCTCAGGTATTAAAACTCATCTACTTTCACTCCCTCTACTCCTTTCATCTTCACTGTTACACCTGCCTCCCTCTCATTCGCACTCCTGTATTCTGTCTTGCTTCTACTGACTTTCATTCCTCTTCTCTCCAGAGCATACCTCCACCTCTCCAGGTTCTCTTCCCCCTGCTCCCTACTCTCACTACAACTCACAATGTCGTCTGCAAACATCATGGTCCACGGAGACTCCTGCCTGACCTCGTCTGTCAGCCTGTCCATCACCATGGGAAGCAAGAAGGGGCTCAGAGCCAATCCTTGATGTAACCCCATCCCTACCGTTTCCATATCTTCATAGTGTGACTGATCAACTTTATGCCTCTGTAGTTACTACAGCTCTGAGCATCACGTTTGTTCTTGAAAATTGGCACCAAAACACTTCTTCTCCACTCCTGAGGCATTCTCTCACTCTCCAAGATTGTGTTCAACAATCTAGTTAAAAAGTCCACTGCCATCTCTCCTAAATATCTTCATACCATCACAGGTGTGGTGTCTGGACCAACTGCCTTTCCATTCTCCATCCTCTTTAAAGCTGCCCTCACTTCCGCCTTGGTAATCTTTGGGACTTCCTTGTTCACCATCTTTCCTGCATCCATCCTCCTCTGCCTCTCATTTTCTTTATTCATCAGCTCCTCAAAGTACTCCTTCCACCTATTCAACATACTCTTCATTTGTTAGTACATTACAATTTCTGTCCTTAATCAATCTAACCTGCTGCACATCTTTTCCAACTTGAGCTCTCTTGTTTAGTTTCTCATACAACTCACTATATGCCTTTTCCTTTACCTTTGACACCTCTCTCTTTGCCATGCACCTAGATTCAAAATACTCCCGTCTACTTTCTTTATCTCTTTGACTATCCCACTTTTTCTTTGCTAACCTCTTCCTTTGAATACTTTCCTGTACCTCCTCATTCCACCACCAAGTCTTTTCTTCCTTCCTCTGACCACTGGTTACACAACATACCTTGCTACCCGTTTCCCTCAATACTTTTGCTGTACTTTCCCAGTCATCTGGTAATTCTTACCTACCACCCAGAGCCTGTATCAACTCCTTCCTGAACTCTATGTGACCTTCCTTCTGTAACTTCCCCCACTTAATCGTTGGCTCTGCCTTCACTCTCTTCATCTTCTTGCTTTACAAAGCCATCCCACAGACTTCCATCCAATGCTGTCTAGTTACATTCTCCCCCACCACCACCTTGCAGTCTCCTATGTCTTTCAGATTTCTCCTTCTGCATAAGATGTAGTACACCTGTGTGCACCTTGCTTCACTCTTGTAGGTCACCCCATGTTCCTCTCTCTTCTTGAAGTACATGTGTTCACCACAGCCATTTCCATCCTTTTAACAAAATCCATAACCCCCTTCCCTTCCACATTTCTCTCCTTAAAACCATACATAGCCAGAACCTCCTCATCACCTCTGCCCCCCCCCCCCCCCCGGGAACACTCTTTACCTTTTCATCCAACTTACTCCAGAATTCCTCTTTCAGAATTCCTCTTTCTCTTCTACCTGATTTTCAAACTTTTGGGGCATACGCACTGACAACATTCAACATCATACCTTTGTTAGAAAAATACCCGATTCTTTGATTGAAAGGTCCAAGAACAAACCGGAGATTTCTTCAGTTTAAAGGATGGTACATTTATTTAGAAGTCACATGTAAAGCAAGCAGCGCTGGGTGCAGCGTGACGCAGCTCCCTCTGGAGCTGGTCAGACTGAACCCCGACTTCCGGGTGCAGGTTACAATTATCCCCTCGGGTTGGGCAAGCCAGTACAATGGGATGGGCTTGTACGCGACTATCTGATTGGCTAATCTACCTATGGCGGGAACAGGCCATCCACTGAACACGCCTCTTCATTCTAGAATGTGCTATCAACAGTGTGCATGGGTGTTGGGTTTGGGTGTGTATCTAATGTTAAAGACCTGACTTAAAAGAGAGAGAGAAAAGACAGAGAGGGCTCTATACCTTTGTCTCATTCCTGTTATCAATATACCATAACATACTTGTTCATAAGCATGCAAACAGAATTTGTATGGAATATGTGTAGAGCATAATGGGAGATCACCTACAGAATTATTATTCTGGCACTAACTATACATTAACCCTTTCAATCCCCCCTTTGACATGATTTTATCATGTCAACCATTTATGGTGTGAGAGACTCTAGCAATTAACAGATGGTGAATAAGGCAGGTCCCTGCATTGTGTGTCAACCCAAGAGGCTTGCACCATTGGTTCTGCTACCCGTGCCTCCCCCCTTGTGGACACCTTAGCACGGTGCAGCGATGTCTAAGAGGTGAACTGTCACCAGGTCCTATACCCTCCTCGAGGTCTCCTAATGATCATTGTTCTTTGTCCAGTGGAGTGGACCATGTAGGGGTCACAGGGTCGAATAGAATCGGTCCACAAAACCTTTGTCCACCAGTTGACCCTTGCCAGGGCTCACATCATTCAGCTGCACTCATCACACGGTTGCGACAGAGGTTTGACCTTCCTCTGTGTCTGCTTCCCGTATCTGCAGCTGTGGAGCACAGTTCCATCTTGGTGACACAGGAACGAAACAACTGTGTCCCCGCTCTCAGAGGCACACCTCATCCCATGAGGTCTACAGGACAGTCTGGTGGGTGCAGCAGAGGGTATGTAACATCCAGTCCAGCCAGTGAACAGCTCAGTGATGCTGTCCCAGGGATGTCACCCCCCTGTCGCTGGAAAGAGGTGGACACGCTGGTGTTGGTAAGGCTCGAGCTCCTGGCTCCACCCTGGATGCTGGAGGTGCGGTGGATGCGCTCGGGTACCAGTCCATTCTTCTTCTGGGGACTGAAGTCATACAGTCACTCGCCCTACGACCTTTTCAATGTCACGGGCACACGTCATGATGGTCTGGTGCTCTCCAGCATGCATCTTCCCTGTACCCTACACCTTTGATCAAGTGCCGATACAAAGGGCTCAGCTGGGGCAGGACCAATAATGGTCTGAGGGGTTGCCATCACAATGCATGGAGCTTGTAAAGTTTTATCCTTATTCACTACAACTGTAGTTATCTATGTGTTGTTGTAAGTTATCTCCCAGTAACCTTGAGTGTGTGATTGTTGACTATATGAAATCTGCATGTGGTGTTTGTGTTGTGGTGTGTGTGTTGGGTGATGGGGCCTATATGTTCAGTGGGTAGGTAGTAAACAATATTATTCAACGTTAGGAGACATCCATATCCATGCATTGTTGTATTCAGAGCTTCTAACCTTCTCCCTTATTCAGATTACCTAACCGTAATTAGCATGATGGAGATAAATAACGCAAGAACCCTATAAGTCTCACACCCCTACATCCGTGTGGTGAGCTATGTATGATTTATGTATTATCATTAGCACACTGTGTTTATAAATAATCTGTGATGGCAGAATGGTCTTCCTCGTCATCATCTTTCGTCTTGGGGTCCTCAGCTCTTCCTCTTGACCCAGCAGCTGGTCTAAGACTTGCTGACAATTCCCACTGTGGAAAATTGCATTTGTTAACGCCCTTCTGGGCTTCTGAATATATGGCCTATAGTGTCGTACTCTGCTCCTTTTATTAGATCTGCATTTGGTTATCCCTTTACCATAACCAATTTGGAATTTGATTCAAATTTTCCTCATCCCCTCATTTGTTAATGTTAAGATTGGTCATAAAGGAGATTTCTGGGCATCTTTGTGCCGCCTTTTGTGCTGATGCTTATGGTTTTATTTTGGGAGAATATTCTATGTTAAGGTCAGGTATTGGTTTTCCATGGATGGCTCTATTCTGCACTAGAGATGACAATATGTCCAACATTTTCCAATCCATGTGTTTGGGTCTAACCAGCGGGATGTGTGGAACCCCCCATTGGTTGAAATGCCTCTTATCCTCTTCAATTAGGACAATGGATGCTTCCACACATTTCCTTGTTTATCAGTCTAATTTTATGACCAATCTAGAGGATGGATTTACAAATGATGGTAGTTCACAATTTGGATCAGATCCATTCAATTGCCTATAGTACATTGGGTACAATGCTAATTTTACAGATGTTGATAGGTGTTCTACTGGTAGCTTGTCATTTGCAGAATTTGATCGTTATTTTTCTGACTCAGAGTCCTGTATGTCATTACCCAGAATTCTTACTTTACATGCAATAATTTAATTTTTGCTAATTTTCTGCATACGTGTAGAAGTGAGTCCACTTATCTGTTCTAGTCTTTAAGTATGCAGTCCAGTTTTCAGTGGTGGACGTGGACCCCTCTCCTGCCAGCAGCGGCCATTGTGGGGCGTGCTCTCTCCTCCTCCTCGCTGTCCTCCCCCCTTGTCCTCTTGGCCTCCTTTTATAAGAGAAACAGATTCATGGGGAGCCTCAGGCTCCCCTTGTGTCAGCCATTCCATAAATAAGTTCAGTTTTTCTCCAAATTTTCTTTTCCCTTCTTATCTAGATTTCCAACATTGAGTCAAGAAAGGAACTGCTTCAAAGTCTTCATTTAATTTTCCTAATTAATACAAGATGGGATAATAAGATTAACTCTTCACCATGCCAACAGATACTATCTGCACTACTGTAATTGAACCTTGCGGACCTTTGTCTTCCAAGAGTTCTGTTCAATAAGGTTTCAATAGTCACAGCTTAACTAGTTTACAAATTTCATTTAAGAAAAACAAAATAACCCCCTGTGCATTTTGATATGCTTCAGCATTGATAAATAAGATCAGTTTGTCCAGTTGAATTTAAATAAATGATTAAAAGTTGTGTCACACTTTCAGTCAAGCAAAAGGTGGACGTTTTGCCTAATTAGAATTTGATTTAAATTTTCTTGAATGCCTCATTTTATATATTCCTTGGTAAAGTGTGGAGTGAATGTAGTTTACCCTGACCCAGCTTGGCCACCGCCGAATCAGGAAAAATCACATTCCTCATTACTGTCATATTCCTGAAATATGATGTATCATATATCACATATCACACCATTATGTGGTGAGTAACATCAAATGCATACCCTCTGTTGGGGAGGAACATAACTAATGTTAATATTCACAATTAAGGAAATGCACTGAAAGAATGGACACCTAATGTCTCATTGCTGCTTTAAGTACTTGGAAACATCTAAGATGGTTGCCTGCATTTGTGCCTTCTTCCTGACACTCTTAGCCAAAAATTTAATTTATTTATTGTTGGTTTTCTGTTTGGTTGGTTTTTAAAGCTACAGCTGCAAATCTTACGTGGATCTTTATTTTCTTTGGTTAGACATGCTCTGCTTTAATTTCTTTTTCCATTTCCATCTCAACATCAGAAATATTTTCTACACTTGCTAAATCCACCGTTCTTCTTCTCTTCCCCCAAGTACTTTTTCCCATCAGAAACACTCAATTCTTTTCCAACCAC